>JARDWD010000606.1:654245-1308491 GCA_029034505.1 Ornithoptera priamus | reverse complement strand
CCAAACTATATGTTTTAAAAAGGGATTTCATGATGATGTTGATTTTTTCTTTGGTGGGATCATAAATGTATAAGGCGTGACATGAATTTGTCTTCTTCTTCAAAGCGCAGTTCCCCAGAATACTTCAGCTGTCATACGGTGGTAGGAGGAATTCGGCGAAGCGGTGGTAATGATAGATTTACAACATGGTGGTACTAAACTCGACGACGTGTAGCTCTGCAATCGAATCGGGCACCCTCCATGTTTTAAGACAAACGCTTAACTACTGCAGGCATGTTCTCAGTTTATATTAAATATACGTAAATATTGTAATCACCATCAGCCAAAAGACATCCATTGTTGGACATAGGCCTTCCCCAAAGATTTCCATATCGATCGATGCTGCACTGCCCGCATGTAGCGGCTTCTTGCGACCTAGGATTGTAAGGGTTCTTATTTTCCACCACGCTAACACAATGCGGGTTGTCGTGCTCGTTTGTCGATCAGGAGGGTGGACCACGAGCAGATGAGTTTAGCTTGGGTCCTGTAAGTTGTGATGCGGTAACCCTACACCCCTAATTATTATAATATCAATTATAATAATTTAATATTACAACCTTGCAAACAAGTATTTATCATGTGTATTAAAATTTTATTGTTGGCGTTATGTGTATGTTGCTAATATATAGGGTGAAAGATGGTAATAGGTGTAAAAGATCTGGAGGGGCTAAAGTATAGCTCGTATCCTATCTATCTATTTATGGAATACCCCGTACAAAAACAATGGTTCTGGAGTTATTAATTTTTTAATATTTTTCAAAAAGTTCCCTATTTTATAAAAAAAAAATCGATAATTTTATTTCTTACTTATTTCAACACAAATTTTTATGTAATAATTATTGTTTAATCATTGTTTTATTAAATTAAATTAATAATCATCACTTAAAGGTTTAAACTTTTAAATTACGTTCTTTGAAAGTTGTGACAGTAAAAAATAAGGCGTTATACTTACATTTTTATTTAATCTTACAATAAAATTTTATTTATAAAAAATACGTATAAAGTATACAAATAAGTACCTGACTTCAATATCTATTCGAGATGGTATGAGTATATAATATAAATTTAAAAAAATTGTAATAAACCAGTACCATGAATTATCAAACTGTAGAGACTTATAAATTTTTAGCGAAGAGAAATGGTGTTCCAGCATGACGGTTGTCCCGTCCATTTTCGTCTCGGTGTAAGACAGTGGCAAAACACTACTTTTCCTCAGCAATGGATTGGCTGAGACGGACCAACACCGTGGTTCACAAGGTGTCCTGATTTAACACCTCGCGATTGTTACTTATGGAGTCACATGAAATCTTTAGTGTACACAACACCAATTAATTCGTTAGAAGATTTAAAGTCACGCATCATCGTCGCTGCTCACAAAATAAGAGAGTTCACAGGGCGAGTCACTCGATCTGACTTAAGAAAAAGGCTTCGTGCTTGTGTCAGGAACCGTTGCCGTTAATTTGTGCAAAATTTAAAAATTGTTACTTTAAACTTTTACTCTGAACTCAATACCTAAAATGACAATAATAAGCTCGCACATGTTAGAACAAAAACAAAACTGTCAAATTAAGGGCCGGCGCGGCGTCTACTTTTAAAAGTCTCTGCAGTTTGATATTTCGTGGTACTTGGTTTTATTACAAGTGTTTTTTGTTTCTAAATTTTAAAAACTTTTTGTAATTTCATATACCTTGTCGGATAGGTATTTAAGTCAGGTACTTATTTATGTGCTTTATACGTATTTTTTATATAAAAAAAATATTTTTAAGATTAAATAAAAATGTAAGAAAGACACCTTATTTCTTACAGTCATGACTTTCAAAGAACGTAATTTAAAAGTTTTAGCCTTTAAGTAATGATTATTAATTTAATTAAATAAAACAATGATTAAACAATAATTATTACATTATAATTTGTGTAGAAATAAGTAAGAAATAAAATCATCGAATTTTTTCCTATAAAATAGGGAATTTTTTGAAAAACATTAAAAAATTAATAACTCCAGAACCATTGTTCTTGATTGGGGTATTCTATACATAGGTAGATAGGATTCAAGCTATATTTTCGCCCTACCAGATCTTTTACACCTTTCACCCTGTATAACGGAAGCGAAAGTCACACAATAAATACTGTTGAATTGATTAAATAACTGATTTTAATAAATCATATTGTGTAAGTGATCGCGTAGTAATCGATTGTATATCGTAAAATGTATATTTTGACAACGTTGTGTAAAACTACTGGCTAAGTCTTAATTATCGTTGATATACGAATTGATTGTTACGTATACTTGGATTATTTCCTCACCAGTAGAAGTCCTATAAAAGATTATCTATGTAACTAGCACAAAGCAATCGCTTACGAAGTATCTCGTCGCGAAGATAGTGTTGCCAACGTTTGTGGACGAAAAACAGGGATAAAGTTATTTTACTGTACATAAGTGATAAGCAACTATGATAATCATTAAACAATAAATGCTAGATAATATGTTTGTGTATGGGGTGTAAGAGGTCCTGCACAACTACCTACGGGACCCAAGCTCACGTCAACTGCTCGTGGTGAATTTTGCTAACCAACAAACGAGGCCCTGGGCTCCATCTACCCGTATTGGGCCAGTGTGGTGGGAAATGGCCCAAATCCTCTCATATGAATCCCTACTCGATCGATGTGGAGATCTTTGGGATAGGTCTATATTTAACAGAGGACGTTCATCGGCTGATGACCATGACTGTAATAGAAGACAAGCTACAAAAACGTATTTATAAGATTTTTATAAACAATATTAATAATCTTTATATTTATACTGATTTATATCGTATAGTATCAAATAGGATCAGTTGAAATTCCGGTTTCTCTTCAAGGTAATGGTTAAATTAGGAACGCGGGTGACCAGTTAGAATATTCACACCGCTACTCAACCCTCCACAGAAAAACGCAGCAGGTTTTTCTTTCACGGTCACCACAAGCTAAGGATGAATTCGGAGAAGTGGAAGGACTGTCCGACTGATCATCTAGGTAAGTATCACCGCAGCTCCTATTTCTGTCGACAGACAGTAGTGTGCAAACATTATTGTGTTTCAGTTTGAAAGGCGTGGTAACTAGTGAAATGACTATGGTAACGAAATTTAACATTTTACGTCTCAAAGCAACGAGCACAAACGGGTCATGTGTACGTCATCGTTACTAGCGCCACGTTACGGACAATCCGATCACTTACTATGAGGTGACAGTCTCGTTCGTTTCATTGTTTCGTCACAAAAAAAAATTTTTGGTTATACTAGTCATAACTTTGGTAAGCGTACTCGTAAATCAAATCGTCATAAGCAAGTAAAAGTAAACGCGTGCCCAATCGCCGCGCGCCATCTATCGGCGAGTGGCGCGAGCCTTCACAATATTTGTACGGGAAAACTATTTTCGGCTTGTTTACCCGGGAACACTTCTTATTGTTTCCATTTTGTCTTTCCCCTGTTTGATCTGGTCCCTCACTGCGATATTTTAGTAATTGTCTAGGCCTTCTTAGCCCTTAACACAAAGCAGTACACAGTATAATCCTTTGGAAAGTTATTTATGTTTCAGGCGTCCAAAATTTTATACAAATAATAAAATAGAGTAGAAAATAAATAAAATAGGCTCCCACCAACCTGCATTGGGCCAGCGTAGTGGGAGATGGCTCAAATCCTCATATATCACTCCCTATAAATACGGACCTTAGTGCCCGGCGCGTAGCCCAGAAGCGATCAATGTGGTTTCTTTAGGGGAGGTCATATTTAGCAGTGGACGTGTATAGGCGGATGATGATGATGAATAAAATAACTATCTGTTAAAAGCCGTGATGGACCGTAAACCAAAATAATACTTACAGTTGTAGAAGATCCTTGAAGGAAGCGACGAGGTAATGATTGAAATCTGGTGCCGTGAACGTTCTAACTGGGACCGTATTATATCTTGGCGATTAACAATACTGCCGTCATCAGCTCAACAATTGGCTTTTAGACTTCTTCTTCTTAAAGTGCCTCTCCAACTAGTGAAGGTTGGCGATCAGCGTGGTACAGTCCTTCCTGTCAGGTTCGAGCTGAACAAATCAGATGTCTCAGATATGCTAGTCCATTTTTTTTTATCCAACAACAAAGGAAGCATTTCTCGCGTTGTTGAATATATCAATATGTCTTGAAAGTAGCAGCTCTTTACTTTTCGTCGACTAAGACTCCACGAGCGGGAGATTTCGGCTTAAGCCTGACTGACTTAACGAAGGCACCTTACACGTAGGCTTTGTTAGGATTAACTTAAATCGGAAGCCTCAAGTGAGACATTAAAATTTGCTCTGACTTTCCTTCGACTTAAGTCAATAAATTGACTACCAAGCCTTTAAACGCATTAGTTGAAAACGGATTAAGATTTGTATATTGGACGTCCATTGCTGGATGTAGACCTGTTCCAACGATTCCCACCTTGATCAGGTAGGAATTTAAATGGAGGGATTCAGGCCGATTCCCACCATGCTGGCCCAATGCGGATTGGTGGGAGCGAGAGCCCCGTCTGTTGACTAGCAGGGTGCACCACGAGCAGGTGAGGTAGGCTTAGGTTCCGTGAGTAGTTGTATGGGAATCCCTACCGCCCTTGTATTTACTTCTGCGTAATTAGATATTAACTTAAATTAACTTCAACTTGAATAAAGGTAAAGACATGTACTTACAGTTACTTTTATGAGTTATTATGTAATTGTTATTAATATCTACCTGTCTTTATGTTAACTCAGGTAATGAGCCGCTTACAAAGGTGAATTTAAAACAATTGCATAACTAGAGAAGTTTGTTCCAGATTGTTACAGAGGAAGAGATGAAAACCGCATTAATGGCGAAACTTCAGCTCCCGCAATCCGTAGATTAACACACAAAAGCGTCCGCAGAATGTTTTCAGCGAGGAAAAAAAAATTGGAGGATAAATTTAAAAACAATGGCCTCATATCGGACCTCGGCAGGCGACAGCCCCAACAATGGAAACTTCACTCCCCCGTCATCCGTTCGTATATTTGGAAATGGTATTTAATACGGTGAAGTAACACTCTTCAATCATTCCATAGGTGGTGAAAGTATGGTGGAGGATGTGATAGCTCAGTTGTAAGTGTAGTGGAACTTCGTCTCATAAAGAAACTAAAGTTCGATTTCCTGACCATCCCCTTACGAGAACGTTATGGTCATACCTGTCTCTATGTCAGATAGTCCCTGCCCAACAGTGGAAGAATAAAGTGGGCTGTCTGTCATCATGAATTACGGTGAGATAGATAGAGATGTATGTAAGGAATTATTTGTTTCGACTGGCAGTGGGAAGACGAGGTTAGTTGGTTTAAGTTTTATATCATCATCATTCTCATCATTATCAGCCGAAAGACGTCCATTACTGGATATAGGCCTCCCCCAAAGATCTCCACATCGATCGATCCTGCGCTACCCGCATCCAGCTGCTTCCCGCAACCTTCACCAGATCGTCGGACCACCTGATGTAGCAGCTGCCAACTCTACGTCTTCCGGTACGAGATTGCCATTCGAGGACCTTGCTGCCCCATCCGCTATCAGTCCTTTAAGTAAAGATAAGTCGGCTAAGTTTCATACAAATTTCATGTATTTATCTATAAATATTTTATTAATTACTAATTGTTTCTTAAATACTCTCTTTAGAATCGCTCCATTTGGGGATGGCTGAGGATCATGATCAACGTTGGAGTTGCTCCAGATGGACTGTCTCCACAGTTGCTCTATTTAACGAGTCTCTTTCTCAATCATAGTATACGATTAAGGTATGTTTTTGTTTGTGTTTATGTGCATATTATGGTCGTTGACCATCAGGTGTTATTCGATCGAAGGTTGAAGGGATAAAGTAGACAGTAGTCATCCCTATGATTGGTAAAAATGCGAGGTGATTTGTTTGGTGGGTGGTAAGCACGGGGACAGCGGGTCCGTCGACAAATTGAACGCCATTGTGGCATAACAAGGGTTCCGTACCGCTAGATCTCGATTCATGAGCACCCATTTTGTATTGAACTGTAACGTTAAAATCTGTATGGAGCTGATAACCATCAAAAGGATGAATCTCTAAGGACACTTGATCGAGTCGTCAAATTTTTCTCTGTTGTCAGAGACCATCTCAGTATCATCGCAGTTTCTATTTGTGACGTCAGACAGCACTGTTGAAACTAATACTCGAGTTACAACCCTTAAGTATTTATTTAAAGTACGAATTCAACAGTTATGAGGGAAGCAACTATCTAGATAATTACTGACTTGAATTTTCACGTTAAACTAATACAATACTACTATATATATATGTATAAAAAAAAAATGACATATATTTAAAAATGTTATAAAGTACCGTAACGCCTATTGAACCCGACAAACAGTAGTGTGCAAATATTACCTTGTTCCGGTTTGAAGACCGTTGTAGGTATTGATAGGAGTAAGGCCTTGCGACTAAAGATCTCATTTCTTGAAGCGACGAGCATAAAGTGTCTTATTATTATTATTATCATGAATTGATAGACGTCCACAGCTGGATATATTCCTCCCCTAAAAACCTCCACTTACAGTGCTCATGGCCTTCGGTACCGCTGAGCATTAGGGGCTGTCGTATGTAGAGGTTCTAATGAGGGATTTAAGCCACGCTGGCCCAATGCGGGTTTTTGGGAGCCAGACCCTCGTTTGTTGATTAGCCGGGTGCACCACGAGCTGGTGAGGTTGGCTTGGGTCCCGTGAACTGTTGTGCGGAAGTCCTCACACCCAGATAAACGTTTCTCTCGTCTCGTTGCTTCGCCGCAATAAGAAACGGAAGTCTCTTACAAGAGTAAGGAACTTTTATTGTAATATATTTGAAGTCGACTGTATGTGCTACAGACAGCGTCTAACTTATATAACTTATCTAAATAAAGTTAAATCTTAGTACAGTTAAGACTTGTTTACTGCCATATTTAATTAAAAAGCACTAAAACTCTTTTCATTTCTCCAAAGCGAAGTTTTAAGACGTCGTAAATCGCGAACATCTGGTCGCCGAGTTAAAGTGGAGCGCTTAAAGCTAACTTAGCGTACTTAGCTATCGGCGTTCAATAAAATAACTCGCGCAAGTTGCCGATGATAAATCCGCACTGTATCTAAATTGCATCTGAAATCCGCGGCCGGAAGCGGCGCATTTACTTTTCACCGGCGAGCATGAGTGATTTTCCACCCCCGCCGCTGGAAAGTAAACGTTACAGCCGCCGTGTAAGATTGATATCGGAATGTGCAGCTGGAAAGACGTGTGTCCGGGTCTAGGGTGAATGCTGTATTCCCTCTCGAATAATCGATATCTGACGTCTGCTCGTTTCCTCCCTCCCGCTGCCCACCTCCCGCTGTCGAGTTCACTCAGACGTTGTTTAGACGAGAAAAAATAAATTGATTCGATTATTCCACTTCTCGTTTGCTACACCGTTTCACCTGTAACGTTATTACTGAAAGGAAACATTTGTACGCAGCCTGATTGATGTCGAATTGAAACGCGACGTCTTCCAACGGGAAACAAGTACACGTTACGACATCAAACTGTTTTACTTACATCCCCTTAACTGTATTCATTTCGCATCAAATACGCATCGTTTATATCATCATCATATATATATATATATTGCTCTCATTAAAGAAGGTACAATCAATTATTTAAAGCTATACTTATCACCTAAATATGAACAAGTGCGATCTTATCGCGATTTCTCCCTGGCAACGCTCGACCCTGGCAAAATATATATATATATATGTATATGTTTTCGGAGACCGTCTAAGTAGGTACCACCGCAGCCTTTATTTCTGTCTATAATTGTAGATTGCGAATATTACCGTGTTCCGGTTTGTATGACGCTGTAGCTAAAGATATACATACATATATATCACGCCTCGTTTCCAGTGAGGTAGGCAGAGATCACCTCTCTCCACTTGCTACGATCCTGGCACACCTCTCTCGCTTCCTCCACTTTCATGAGCGTCTTCATGCATGCTCGTCGGTCACGAGTACTCTTGACCCGGCCTTTCTTTAGGACATCTTCGATTTGATCGGAACATGTCCGCCTAGGTCGACCTGCACCGATTTGTCCAATCATTCTTACCTTGTATACCTCTTTAGTTAATCTTCTTTCATCCATTCTTTCTATATGGCTGAACCATCTAAGCATCCCTCTATCTTTCTCACTACATCTTCAACCACGCCGCTAACGTCAGCTAATGATGGGAATAGCTAACCTATGTACCAACCTATAACCACATTGTTATAGGCGGGCCGTATTATTACCATCAGGTTAGGTCTAGCTAGTCTTATATCTAGATAGGATACACATATATCTATACTCCCGCTTACTTCCGATACATTTTTTTCATGTAAAAAAATATTTGTTACTTTAGTCCAATTGGTCCTTCTCAGTACACAGAATCAAATGAATGTATGAAATTAAGAAGATATATATCTTCTATCTGTATCTATATTAAAGTATAATTATTCGTATTAATTCGCCCTCTGTGATTTCATTAATCGTGTCAAGCGAAAACTTGACTCGATACTTCGCAACATAAGAGAAGCTTAAATTTATCAATTTAAGCTTCTCTTATGTTTCCAGATGCGTCAATTAACCGTGAAATGTGTTTCCAAATTACTGTCTCATCTAAATACTGAATATTCTGCCCTTATTTATGAATATAGGGTGGTATGAGTTAGGGGTTTCATATCAATGTTCAGTTCATTTACTAATAAGTTATTGACTTTTTATTGTCTATGTACTTACTAAAGTTCATGTGAGATTATTACAGGTAAGCGAAGAACATGTATTTTTATTGATGGCCAGGAATGACCAGGATATTCAAATGGTCAATATGGTAACTATGGACAAAGAGTAACCCATCGTTATGACGTTATGCCTTTTAGACTTCACTAACGTCTACAGTAAACGAAAAGAGTAAGAGTTTTCTTTAATCAGATCATATTTATATATAGATCTGTATACTACGTGTACGTCACACGCAAGTTGCAGTGTGAGTGTTACTAATTGGATCTTGTCTTGTCACGTTTGCAATGCATTCGTTAATGTTCGGCTGACACGCACACATAACCGTCGCCGTGTACACACGACCGTCGCCCACACGACTCGCGTGGGCACAGATGAGTCGAGCTCCATGCTTAGCGAGCACCGAGCGAGCTTATTGCGTGGGCTGACATGCGAAAACTTGTTACGTTCGGAGCTTGTGTACTGTTTGGGTAATTATTTAAAGCAGCTTAGTTAGCGAGGATGGTGTTGTGAATGTGGCCAACTTTATACTGATACACTGGAGACAGTTGAGTTTTCAAGCTACTTGTCATCGCTACACATTTGTAGAAGCATATTTTCATTACAAATCGATCTCGATAGGAGAGCTCGAGAGAACTTTAACTTACTTATGAAATGGAACAAATAGAAATACTTTTATATAAAGAGCTTCAATCTCGACTCCACAGACAGGCGCGTTGTTCTATAGAATAATGTAAAGCCTTATTTGACATGTTTTTGTTTAATTAACTTTACATTTGTCAGTGTATAACATAAGTAATAATATATACGATAATATAAAGTTACTTATTTAATGCTTATGGTCTATGTAGTATGCGTTCATTTATAAATTAACTTTTTAAGTATTTAATAAGTTTCTATAAAATACTACATAGTATATGTTAAAGTATATTTGCTGAAATATATAAAAACAATTGAAAATGAAAACATCTCCTTAAGGAAAGTAATATCGTAACGTAATAAAAGCGATGCAGTAAACTAAGGATATACGCTCGAGGATACGCCCGCTGTCGCGTTTAATATAACATCATCGTTGGCAGATGTTTTGAGAAGAAAAAAAAATTGCGGCAGGTGATATAAAAATACTGGATAAAGGTGGAAATAAGCGGATGCGGGGCGGTTGTAAAGCTCGTTCATTGCAAATAGGTCGTAAAGTATTCCGGTTGCGTTGTAGGACGGCGCCGAACGGCGGATGTGTGCTTTTGTGCTTAAAGTTACAGCGCCTCTGAGATCTATCGACTTAAATGAATTATACCCGAGGCATACTCGAATCTGTCATAAACATTTAATGCCTATTTACACCTTTAAAAAAACACTACACCTTAAAATTTAGACTGAAACATTACAAACGAATACAACCACAAGGTGAAAATATAGAAAGGATTACTTTAGAAACTATAAATAATATCCTTTTAATCCTATCCTATAAATAACTCCTCTCAATGAACTCTAACAAGGAGATCTTTGAGAGGCCTATGTCCAGCAGTGGACGTCTATAGGCTGATGAAGATGATGAAATAAAATCTGACTTAACTTTTAGTTAAACGATTAACTATTTTTAGTAAAAAATAATGATCTGCTCTTACACTGAATCGTAGTAAAATAGTCTTAAGTAGCAGTTCATCATCATCATTAGGTCCGCTCTTCACTGAAGTTTGCAACCAATTAGATCTTCAGCTATTATTTTTAACTGATGGTCTTTAAACCCGATCCACTCCTCATACTCTTTTAGAGAGTTTTAAAAGCAGTTAGTGCGTTAGTAACATAAGTATATATATTTCTATCACAAACAGTTCAAACTGTTAAATAAATCTATGTACTATATTTGTACAAAAAACTATATTAATAGTAAGGAGATTATTTAATAAGTTAGTAAGTAAATTAGTCATTTTACATTTGCATAGATCCGAGATCACTTATTAGTTTTATACAGAGGAAGAGTTAAAACAAGTTGTAATAATATAACTTGAACAGTTCAAAGTTACTGTACGTATTCAAATAACCATTCCCAGCTCCTTTTATAATTTTCACTTATCCTTGGAATTTTTTTGATATATAAAATTTTTATGCCCAGCAGTGGACATCCATTGGTTAATATGATGATAAAATATTACAATAAATAGTAATTCTGAACCGACATCCACGTCTATTGCTGCTCTGGCCTTTGAAAATACACCCCTAGGCTCTAGGCGGTATCCCAGAGCACTACTGCCGTAAGAGAGGGTAGTTTTACAGTGCACGAGGGAAAACTTTACGTGTTAGGGGCCAGCCTTTGTCTTACCCTTTATTTTGGGGTACAGAGCCGACGGTGGCGTGATGGCCTATGATACGTAAGGAGGAGAGTACTCCACTGCGCACGGATCGTTAACGAAATGCTGCAAGGATAATTTCAAGTGTACATCTGAGGTATAACCTGAAGGCTGCGAGGGTGAATAATTGGACCCGCCCGTCGCACTTACCGACATTTTAATGATAAATGTTTATATCCGTTTTAAGATGAAAATAAAGTCTGCTTGCAACCTCTTCGCTTCCACTGTCAGTGTACAAATTGTCAAAGAAAAGCGGATGGTAGAATTTATCAATTTTTGGTTAACTTTATTCTCGACTTTGCCTTGATAGATATATTTGAAAGGGAAAATAGAAGCACTAAGCAAGCTGAACAGCCTCATAGTAAATTACACACATGCTTATAAAAATGTTTTGAAATCGAGAGTCTGGTTGTCGAACCGAACATCACAGAAGCCAAAGTCCATAGACCTCGCTGTATGGACTATTTGCTACGGATGGGTGAAGACCCATTAAAATTCTCTCGGTGGTCTCTGTAACTGCATTAGGAGGGGCTTTGGGATCTCCTACGGTCCGCACCTGCGCCCTCCTGCACATTGGCTAAACGTCCTACGGAAGGGCAAAGCCCTCCATAACATCCACGCTGTTCTACAGCAAATACAAGACCACAATGCATTTGCCGTCCTCCTAAGGCTCGCTGATTGAGTACTGAGGGCCCCTACCTTCAAGGCTTACGAACCTGAGGACGCTTTTAGTCGTCTAGTACGACAGGCAGGGAATAGCTTAGTCCTATTCTTAATAGCTCGAGACTACAATGTTGATCGAAAAACACTTATCACTAGTAATACTTTGAATAGAATACTTTAGTGATCTGTGGGTCGGCAAATGAGACTCTTGTGTTAAGATCTGTCAACGGTAAACGGTCGATTCTTACCATCACGAGAGCCACTGGAACTTTTGCATAATTTAACTATAAAAATATTTTATATCCGGCACGCGACCCAGATAATATTTTTCTAAGTGAAGAAGAGATAAAGATGGCCAATGAAATGAGTAGTACTACGACGAGAGCTTTCTTTTAATCTCGACTCGGAGCTGTGCTATATTACGGTCATCAATCTGGAGGTTCCGTTTACCTTTTATAAGTACTTGACCCAAAAACCTAGGTATATTTATTAGTCTATAGTATCGTAAGTGCCGAGTGGTTAAACCTATTCTCGTCAAATGATGAGTTTTTTTTTTAATTCTACGAGGAGACGAGATGAGCGTGATGCGTTCATTTTATGGTGATACGCCTGCCCATAACAAGGCGACGTTAGTTAATATGATATACACAGCATCATTTGACGCTCGTCGCTACAAGACATAAGATGTTAGGTCTCATAGCCAGCTGTCTTCCCGGTTGACGTACAAGGCGACTAAAACAGTCCTTGGGTTTGTGAGCCTTGCGAGTGGGGGCCCTTAAAACTCAATAAGCGAGCCGTAGGAGGACTGCAAATCCATGGTGATCTTGTATTTGCCGTAGCACAGCGTAGGTGCTAAAGAGGGCTTTGCCCTTCCGTGGGATATTTTAGCCAGAGTGTAGGGGGGCACCGGTGCGTTCCGTAGGAGATCTCGGTGTCCATCCTAATACTCTGACGGAGATCACCGAGAGGGTTTTAGTTGGTAGAGGCCCCACATAACCTTGTCTTCCCCCCAGAAGCAAGGTATCTTTTATGAAGATTTGCCTCGCGATAAAAAAGGTCTCGTTATCCCAGTAATTACACTAGCTACAGCGCCTATCCAACTGGGACACAGTAATGTTCACGCAGTAATATTTGTCGGCTGGAATAGGCGCTGCGGAGGTAACTACCTAGACGGTCTCCAGCAACAGAGACCTACCACCAGTAGATTTCTAAGTAATTGTAGATTCATCATCACACAGACGTCCACTGATTGACATAGGCCTTTCTCAAAGACTTCCACATCGATTGGTTCTGTACTGCTCGCTACCAGCTGCTTCCCGCGACCTTCACCAGAACGTCGGATTACCTAGTAGGAGGCTTGCCAACATTGGGTGTGCTTCCGGTGTACAGTACATTGCATTGTAGATTAATAAGTTGATGTATGAAGTCTTCCTCATAGATTAAAATCGGTTGAACTATTAAAATCGGTGATTAGGATAATAACTGGTGTCCTTATGAACGGAAGTTTAAAGTAGAAAGTTTTTATTTCCTTGTTATAGTATGTAGCTTTGTAAAACAAATGTTTGTATGTGTAGAAGCAATCAGAACTATTTGCTGGCCCCCTGTTATAAATAATTCAAACTCACCAAATTATAATGTGCTCGCGTCCTATGATCAAATATTAATGGTCATCGTGTACCTGGCGATGGTCGCTTCCAATAAAACTCACCCACATCCCCCACCCCCTTCCGATGGAGTTCAACGTACAAGAAATTCGATTTTAATTGTAGTATAATTGAAATAACTTTGTCCGTCACTCGTTAACATCACGCAGATGTACTGTTTGGAAACAAATCTAGATGTGTCTAGTAACATTTTTGTTAAGTTATTACAAGTTTATTTCATCATCATCATCATCATCGGCCGTTAGACGTCCACGGCTGGACATAGACCTCCCCAAAGATCTCCATATCGAACGGCCCTGCTCTGCCTTCATCCAGCGGCTTCACTTGGGAAATATGGGCCATTTCCCACCACGCTGGTCCAATGCGGGGTGGTGGGAGCCAGAGCCTCGTTTGTTGATTAGAGGGGGCATGGGTCCCGTGAGTCATTATGCGGGACCCTTTACACCCCTAGATTTATACAAGTCTATATATCAAACCACAAATTTGTGTATATATACTATCATCGGGTTTCTTTCGCTGAAGACTGTCTTCCAAAGATTTAGTGTACAAGCATTCCTACTAGTGGAAAAGTTACTAAAGTGGAAGAAGCGTTTAGAAGTAACGAAACTTGATATCCTGTGACATGTAACGTATAAACATACTGAGGGTTTAGAGGGTCTCTGAGTCTCTGGCTTCCGTCAACCCGCATTGGGCTGGCGTGGTGGGAAATAATCCAACTCTCGTCCCATATATCGCTACAAACGACGGCTTCTGGAGCCTGGCGGTATGGAAGGCTATGCTGTGACGAACGTTGGCAAGGCGCCGGAACCAGGGCAGCGCAGGACCGATCGATGTGAAGATTTTTGGAGAAGGTGTATGTCCAGAACTGGACGTCTATCGGCTGCTGAGTGTATAAACATCCTACTATACATCATCACGAACTCTACTTAAAAAGTAATGCCCATCTCCTCCATGAGGATATACAAACACCAATGTAGATTGGAGAACTGGTGGTAGACCGGAAACCGTCTGGACAGTGTACCACCGCAGCGCATATTGAAGATGACAAACTATACTGTGCGAACATTACTGCGTTCCAGTTTGAAAGGCGCTGTAGCGAGGGAAATTACTGGGGTAACGAGACTTAACAATTTATGTATCAGGCGACTAGCGCAGTGTGGTGCTGTTTATATCCTCATAACTAGCACCACTTTGTTATGGACAGGCGTATCAGTTACCATCAGGTGAATGTTCCGCTCGTCTCGTTGCTTTATTGAAAAAAAATGTCTGGTGGTTTTTTGATAATTTGCTCATAGCTTTTTATACATTATTACTTATTTATTGGGGAAAGGTTTTGAGTAATATCAGAGCGAGATGAATCTTTACAGTCCGCACTCAGGAGAGGGTTCAGAGGGTTCATTTGAGAAAAAAAAGTCCAATTTGAAATTTCGCTTTGAATTCCTTAAACGTTTGAAACAATTTCAATTAAGATCTTTATAGCTTTGGAAATGTTAGACGGGGTATAAGACCGACAATGGGAGGGAGTGTGGGGGTTGGAAAGAATTCTAAGAAATTTGATCACATTTCACTTGCGATTTGGATCAAAATTAAATTATATGGAGTCTGTGCGATATTCACACGAGAAAGCGTTTCAGCGAACATGTTTCTGATTTTAACTTATTATATAAGTAATAAATTATGTAAGGGCTTAAGGAACGAAAATTTACAACGAAATAACTTGCCCTTATTACGTTTTACTTGCCCTTCACTTAACATGATGCTAAGTAACAATAGTACAAAAGATATCAAAGCTTATTCAACCAGAATTACACAACAAAGAAAACTAAGAACTTCTAAATGTGTAAACACCGCTGTGTTCCGGTTTGAAGGGTGATGCAGCTAATGAAGTTACTATGGTAATCCAGTAAGATGAATACCCCGTTAATCCAATTGTTTAGTTAAATAAAAATTGTGTGGCCTTCGAATAAAACCAGGAACCACAGGAAGATGACGCGTTTTATGTTCGACGCGGGTGCGGTTCCGGAGGTGCAGGAAAGCGGCGGAATATCGTGGAGGTTTTAGTCGGTGCAAGTCCAAACCTGTCTTCACCCCCAAGATGGCAAGTATGCGAAGGCATTCCCCTTAATATACAAAAGAAAGGTACCTTAAGGTACGCTATTAGCCCACAGCCTCATTCAGAAATTTTTAATTTTATTGTTGTTTACAGAATATATTGTAAGATATTTCCCTTCTGTACTTTCTAGCATCGGTAAATCAAGGTGAAATCGAAGGGTCCTATTAGGGGTCTGTAAGGTAAATAGGGGGCCGAAATAGCCGGTGACCGGAATTCCGTCTCAACATTGAATTAAACGCTCGTATGCGGCGACAGGAACAAGCCTTTATGTGGGCGATGAATAACTATTTTTGTACCTTTGAAAGCTTTGGATGTGTAAACGGATTTATTATTAGCAAAGCCTTAATATGTTTTAATTATTAAAGGGGATGTATAACGCTAAATGAACAGGTGTTACGCTTTAAGTTTAAACTAAGTAGGACTTTATAATAAATAACCAAGAGAAGATATTAGCGTTAACCACAAGTAAGTTATACATTTGTTCATAACAACATTGTAATAAATAATATGTTTATACTCGAAACATAAAATCTAGATTTAATTAAGTCTAGCTGTTCCAGTACTCTAGCTACAGCTCTTATTTATAATGTGAACAACTACTAGATATTAATTAAATGTTCGGATAACTACCACGATTATAGAAAGTACTATACACAGCTTCTAAATGAGCTTGGAGAAAATAACTTACAAGTTGAATTTTATTGTTTTTTTTTTTTATTTCATCAAGCGAATAGATCAGCGGGACGTTCACCTGATGGTAAGTGATACGCCCGTCCATAACAACGCCGCGCTAGCTATAATGATACACATTGTTTTCGTCGTCCTGAGACATAATATGTTGTCTCGTTACCCCAGTAATTCCTCTAGCTACAGCGCCCTTTAAACCGGAACACAGTAATATTTGTACAGTACTGTTTGGCCGCAGAAATAGACGCTGCGGTGGTACCCACCTAGGCGGTATCCTGCAACAGATAACTACCACCAGTCAACAGATATCTATCATTAAAGATTTTCGTGGGTAAAAATCTCACGTAACTTAAACATCCCTTCAAAAGCAGGGGACCTTTTAGAAAAGTTACCCCTCGACGATAAAAAACTGTTTCTTTATTAATCTAAGTCACGATGGCTCAGTTTCTAAAGTCGTACAAGCTATCAGGAGGCGAGGGTTCGATCTCTACTAAACTTCCGGTAAAACAAAACATCGTGAATAAACCGATATGATCCAAGAACAGTACAGATCTGTGACATCCACCAACCTGAACTTGGCTAGTATGGTGGATAACTAGTCTAGACTCTATGAGAGTCTTAATGATTTATTTGTGGAAATATTAAATATTTTTTTATAATATTTTAACCTCAGTATACAATTGTTTTTTTTTTATTTGACGAAGTGATGAGATGAGCAAGACGTTCATGTGTCGGTTCATGTGATAATAGGAACGTGGGACGTAGAATGATATACACTGCACCATTTTGCGCTTGTTGCCTTAAGACAAGATGTTAAATGTCATTATAACAGTAATATCACTGATTACAGCACCCTTCAAGCCGGAGCACAGCAACGTTTGCACAGTAATGTCTGTCCACTGCAATAGACGCTGCGGTAGTATCCACCTAGACGGCCTTCGGTAACAAAGACCTTTTTTTTGTTTCCAGGGGTAAATATTCGAGAGATACCCTGCTTCGGGGGGATTAAAGTCAGGGTTATGTGAGATTCTTACTCACTAAAATCCCCTCGGCGTTCAGCATCAGTGCATTTGGAGAGGCTCCGATATCTCTTATAGAACGCACCGGTGCTCCCTTACACTTTGTGTTACACGTCTCTGAGGATGAACCTAACCCTCCTGAGCACCATCGCTGAGCCATATGCTGTCTCAGGCAGGTTCGCTTGTTGAGGGATAAGAGTCCGAGACAACAGGGCTGTCGACAACAGAGAACTACCATCAGTGTGCTAAGTTACAGTTTGGTTACTTAATATCTTTTTGAAAATAGTATTACATCTGCACATACAATATTTTTCTTAATAATATTGATCTTCACATCGATCAGTCTTGCGTTGATCTTTGAAGGATGCCTAGATCCACCAGTGGACGTCTATCGGCTGATGATGATATGACAGTTTCTTTGCTATAAAGTATTACCTTTTTTTTCCCCTCTTTATTGTAAAACCTTATAGCGGGGTATACAAAAGGCGGGCTTAATGCTTGTTGGCGTTCTGTACCAGCCAACCTTCGGTGAGGTGAGATGTTGGGATAGGTGGTAACTACTGACTTAAACATATTGGTAATAGTAACAACATATACACGAGCATATATATACATACAAATTAATAGTACATATATATATACTTTCACCAATAAGATCTTCCTTTACACTGCCAATGTCAATATTTTTTGATAAAGGCGATCCAGTACTTTAACTATATATAGACGTAATTACTATAGTATAGCTATAACTAAAATTATCGATTGGTAAAAATAAACCATTAATTAAAGGGATGTCAATAGATGTCCGAAGGACAATTTGTACAAACTGTAATTATCGGGAAAAGAAACGCTACACCGGAAACTTGCGTGTGTGACAACATTAAAATACATTGTGGTATGAACCATTACTATAATAATCTATAATTTTGCCGACTATAAAATTTTGAGGTAATTCACAGTAATTATATCCTGGAATTACTGTAAATTACCTATCTACCTGTCTATAAACATTCATGTATTGACATAACTTCGTGGAGGAACAAGGTTAATACGAATGGAAGCTTTAGGTAGAGTTAGAGTCTAGAATATTATTTCTTCTTCTTCTTAGCATTTGTCCAGTCTAATGCCAGGGTCTGCATTCTTACTTTTTTCACTCCATCATCATCATATCATCAGCCGATAGACGCCCAATGCTGGATATAGGCGTCCCCTAAAGATCTCCATATACAGTCAGCGTGATCTCCGGTACCACTGGGCACTAAGCGCTGTCGTATGTAGGAGTTCATACGGGTGATTTGGGCCATGTCCCATGTGCCAGAGCCTCGTTTGTTGATTAGCAGGGTGCACCACGAGCACGTGAGGTTGGCTTGGGTCCCTTGAGTTGCAGTGCGGGACCCCTTACACACTTCTACCCCGTACGTAAACTAGATATTATTTAAACTTGATTGTTATATGCTAAACAATTATTATAAATATTATATTATTATTGGCCTATGTCCAGCCCACTGCCATCTGTCGGCTGATAATGATGATGATGATGATGATGATGAAACAATAATTGATATTAAATTTCTATCAATTATTATTTAGTATTGTATTGTAGATGATTTCTAAACAAAGTATATGTATGGAAGGACGACGGAGACAGAAGAATCAATCAATTGCAAGATTTTTCATATTTAAATTGTATGACGGATTCATATTAATACTTTACTGTTTCATAAGGAAGATGAGCACATGAACAAGTCTTCCACGTGATTTTAAGTGATAACCGTATCACGTAAACAACTATAACACAAAGTGTTTAAACATAGTTACTTCGTCAGAGGAGATTGAAGGATTTGAAGAATATAATTGTACTACATTGTTAACTAATTTAGTAGTATATAGTTAATAATAACTAATAGTATATAACCTTTTTTTAACCTTCTAAACAAGTACATCAAAAACTAAATTTTTATCTGATATCGATCACGGTATTTGATTATTTTACCTTTTAAATATCCGTAAACAGGATGTGTTAATTTCTGTCCGGGCTCGTTAGATATTAATTTCCGCTTACTTAATATTGATTGAAGACCCGAAAAGACCGAATATTTTCATATCAATTTTGGCGGTACAAGAGTTTTCCATTTGCGCTCGTTTTAATTTTTATGCAAAAATTTCTCCACCCTTACACCCCCTACCCGCTCCACATTTATTAAACTGAACATCAGTTAATGTTATGAGAATATTTCTTATAAAAGCTTCGTTTAGTCTCTCGGGGAAGGCTTAGCAGTTGTATTATCTCATACCTAATTCATTACTATTCTAGCTAGACTACTCTAGGTAAACTTGAAGTTAGATATTTTTTTAATATGAAATATTGAACAACCTTTTAAGATAGTCACGCTGTAATATCGCTGAAAGCGTAATTAAAACTATAAATAATTAATATCGCTGATTATCAGTTTATAAATATTCAATATGAAAATCTAATTCCATGATTGTCAACATCTTGATTTTAAAGTCAGGATTCAAGTTATAGTTTAGGAGATAGAATCAATGTTTCTCCTTGCGATGAATTAGTCACAACGCAAAGGGATCCTTATGTGTTTCACTGAAGATCTCTGAGGGTGATTATTAAGGCTCTTTTCACAAAAAAATCCCACAAAACCCTGACTTCTTCGTAAAATTTTAAAAGCTCATTTGAGAGATGTATAGATTAATAAGTATGTAGGTAATTTCGTGTAGTAATTTTTATATCTAATATAAATTATCTCACTTCATACTCATATCAAAGTCGACTGTTGAATATACTTTTAAACTTTATATTAAACATGCTAACTTTAATGAAACCCTGGGAACGAGGCGGAGTCTAGAAAATAACGAAAATAACTCGAAACAGTCTAAACTAGACGATGTGCTTCGCAGAAATCGAGTAACAAACTAACGAGAAAGTTCTCCGAGAGATTAAACTAAGGCCAGACTTGATGTTGGCAAATTTGAATTCAAAGAAGTATCGGGTAGGAAATACCGAGGCAGGCACTAGTCGCCTCTCACCCCTGCCTGGCAATAAAACAGGTATTTCAAACATGTCAGGTAATAAAGTTGAAAGTCTACCGCCGTACTTTATAAGCAGCCTTTCTAATTCCCAGACAGCACAACTATATATAGACGTGTTTCCAGTATAATGAACGTTCATATAACTTATATCTTTATAGTGATGTTTTACATTAATTATACATAATTCCAGCATAAGTAACAACTGTAAACTATCAGCTTTAGTTTACACAAAATATTTTACTAATTAAGTTATTTCAGTTATTTAATATAGAATGTAAAATCAAAGGAATAATATACTACAGTAAAAACCAATATTCGGTATCTGCTAATTGATTCCAAGGCAATGCAGCAGCTTCCCTGTGACCCTTACATACGTCATATGTTGCCTTTATCGGAATCTATGACCTGGTCAGTTCTGTGGTCGAGGAAGTCTCATGATCAACGAACGGCATCAGTAGACTGAGATAATAAATAAATAAAATTTATAATTTCCTAGTGTAAAGTTGTGGTGAATTATTATTTGCATGTTCGTGAGTTTGTAACTCTTCAATGTCTTGCATAGCTTTCACCTGGAACGCTATATTTCCACGCCGGGCGAAATGTAATTAATCAAAAACTTTTTAGAATCCTCCCCATCCGCCCCGGAACGAGCCCCAACCTCCGGTCCTACTGGAGACGCGAGTGCCTCACTCCGGGCCCAGGACGTCGCTTTATTGTGTGTTTTTGTTACCGGAAACAAACTTGAGCGGTGTCGTTTAACGGGGAGTTAAAGGTTTTAACTCGTTCTGTAAGTTTGCGTTACGCAGCAATTATAACTTTGTAATTAATATTGAATTGATTATATTTCTGCCAAATGTTATTTGTCTTTAGTAAATTTTGTAATTTTCATTACATTTTATTTTATATTTGCGTATATATTTGTGGAGTGTAACAGGTGCCGCAGAACAACTCACGGCACCCAAGCCAACCTCACCTGCTCGTGGTGCACACTGCTAATCAACAGACGAGGCTCTGGCTCCCACCAACCCGCATTGGGCCAGCGTGGTGGGAAATGGCCAAAGCTTCCCTTATGAACAACAAACGACGGCCCCTATTGCCCAGCGACGCGGGAAGCGCAGGACCGATCGATGTGGGGATCTTTGGGGGCAGACCTATGCTGATGATGATGATGTATATATTTGTAAACAGTTCATCATTTAGTTTCAAGTAATACTTTAACATCGATGTTAAATTAAGTAAAATAAGTTTCAAGATTTTTCGGCCTATATAATTCAGTCCACAGTTCATTATAAACAGCCCACACTAACTTTGATAAATAACAACAACCGGCGAATGTTAGTATGAAAAATTCTAGGAATCGTCGACTTTAAAGTGTTCATAATTATAATTAAAAGATAAACAGTTTCTATGCGGCAGAACGTTCACAGTTTTATTTAGATGTTATCCCATCAACCAATCTTCTCTTTCAATGGTTTAAATCGACTCCGAAGTTATCCAAACGCTCGGATGATTCCTCACAATTGTGCTAAATAAAGCCTACACAAATAATATTCTCAACTTTCTCAAGGTTCGCCGCTAAGGTATTGAATTCGTTGGCGGAAACTCAATTTCGGAGTAAACATTCAATTCGTAAATTTCTAGGAAGATATTTCATTAGTAATTAATATAACTTACCAGTAAACATAAGTAGTTTAAAATGTGACTGACAGAGGTCAGGTATCCTGATTTCTCTATACTTATTAAAGTTAACGAAGAAAAGAGATGTTATATTCAATAGTATCAACCCCTCGACTTTCCAAAATTGATTATGCCTGTTAAACTTCTGTCCACTTATTTTATCAGTTTTGGAATAAAGTATAAAATTAAGTCAACAGCATCACTAAACCACATAATCTACTGTGCAGCGAAAACATCTGAGAGTTTAAAAGCTCTTGAATACTTTCGAAGCTTTTCAGAATACAAGTTGGCGGCGCGCCAGTGCCATAAGTTGGCAATCTGTAAGTTATACCTTGTAACTTGGATCGAAGCACCTGACTCGAACGCACATTGATGAATATTAATGGAGCCCTCGGCAATTTGTTCAGCGTCACGATCGCTTATTATGTCAAGTGTCAGCCGATGTGGCCCGTATTATGATACGCTTTGATAATGGCTCCTAATCTACGAGGACCTTAGCAGTTCCGACGGATAACAAGTGCCAAGAAACCATTTCAAATTCGAATGCCACTAATTTAGATTCGTGGAAGCTTCATTCAGGACCTCTCCTTCTAGCAACCACCGACATTGCTCTTTTTTAATTCTACAAAGCTTCAAGACGAGCAAGAGCTCCGATAGTAAGTGATACGTCTACTGACAACAATGTCGCTCTAGACCTACTGTAATAACGTAAAAAGTTAATTGAAAAGAATGTAAGAGAAATAAATATTTAGAAGTTAAGTAATAACAAAAGAAATACGTTTAATGATGAGAGGCTGTGCGAGAAAGAATAATGAAAATAGAAGGAAATGAGTAGGGAAGAAATTGTAACAGATAAAATAGGAAATGAAATGTGAAAATAAAAAGAATATAAAAAAAAAGACTTACCACCAGTGGAAGTTACTTACACCACACTTAATTTAAATTTCTCTATAGCAAGAAGTAGATGGCTAGAATTGTGTGATTACCTTCGTATGTATATAAATTTTGTTTCTTTATTTATATCTAGGTGTTTTAACAAAAAATATCTACTTTATTAGTATAAAATTCTCTTTAAAGAGTTTAATTAAAAGCTTCATTCGTACACGGCCTAATTCCGCTTCCGGTTACTGTGTTACTATACAAAAGGCAGCAGTGTACGCTATAGAAAAATTTCCACCGGCTCGTGTTGGCCAACATCCAAATGAAACATGATGCTGTACAATGGAGAATTTGCGATGGCTCTGATTTCAAACAGCAACGGACGGCAACGCAGGTATGAATGTAGCGAATATTGAGATCGGTAATAAAAATGAAGCCTTTTTTTTCGCCCGCCGTAGAGATTTTCAGCAGCAACTAAAGTCCCGGAGGCAATCGCCGGAACTCACAATAGCGCGCTCCGGAATAGAGACAATTTAGAAAAGAGAAGTGTTATGTTTGTAGCATCGCACTGCACAAACGGCTGAACCGATTTTGATTAAGCTTTGCTTATTTGTAAGGTGAGTAGATCAAGCATGTTTTAGTATTAGTAATTAAAAAAAATATTCAACCGATTAATTATTACAAACAATTTTTGTTCAGTTCCTTCCGTTTTGATTGCCTCTGTAAGAGTAGTGGTGAAGACTTTGTATTTTGATTTGATTCCAGGGCAACAACTTGTGGTATTTCGTTGGCCATCATAAGAGGATCACTGGGATCCGTTTATGAATATGTGAGAGCCATAATATTCCATAGAAGAACTAGCATCGACAACTTTCTCTTAACACCATGCGGAGTCAAATGTTAGCCCGTCGTCTAAAAAAATATTACTTTAACGTATCTTCTTAATATAACTTGATGTCGTGTGAGGTTTCCCTTTTACAAAATATATATAAAGATTTAGTAATCTCCCTTCTCAGGTTACTCTCCGATTGGGAATTGTGAGAGCAAATAATATCGAATATCGTTTGAAACACGCCCCGGGGTATATCCGTTTGTCTTAGGCGTATTTTTTTTTGGGTACAGCGATCGGTACAAAGGCATCTTCCGGTTTATTTTCAGTTGACTCTTTACTCGAGCGAAATAATGTTTATTGACATCTTATGATACGACGTAAATAACTTGTAAGCTTTATTACTTGCTATTGGGTATTATTTAAAAATCATTATTATATTATTAATTAATACAATAAAGAATACATCAGAAATGAGTATACTCGTATATGTAGGAGAACTATGATCAACCCACGTTGCTTTATTAACCTTATAACTTAGGTAACGAAGCTAATAAAACTATAAGCATCGTTATGACATCCACATTATAGCGAACATATTAAATATCACTATCATTCAAGTGACGGGGTGATATGACCGTGAAGTTACAAAGATTAAACTATGAACCTTAACTGACGACGTATCCCTCAATCATTTGGCATTCTCTGAATTATCTATTACCTTTTTAGCAGCTTCTGAAAGTTCATCGGTAGAATAAACAGCTGCCTTCTTTAAGTCCTAGATGTACCACATACCACGCATAGCTATAGGGAAAGAGGACGAGAAATTTATGGAAATCTAAAGACTAAACGTTCATGTTAATGTTTTGCTTAAACCTTGCCTAAATCTGATCTCAAGACATAAGTAAGGATAAGGCCGAAGATGATAGGTTTTAAGATACTCTGTCTCTTGTTAAAAATAATGTGGTAGATTTGTAGCTAGCCAAATGGGTTATAATAGTTCCTACTATCTCTTAAACTGTACCATATGTGACCTCTTATTCCAGCCAAGGGTCTGCATTATATGCTGTACCATGGACCCAGTTAAACACAATAAAATATCGAATAAACTTAAGATATTGCTTCTTGTTATGTTACAAGGAGGTCTTTTGAGATAAGTTCTTGTTTAAGATTTAGAGATCGGTGTTTCTCTCTTAAACTATTTTAAATATTTAATTTAAAACTAAATTGAAAGTAGATCTTTATCACATTAATCTTGCGGATGTAAGTATGTTACAAAATTCGTCATAAAAGTTAAGGTTCAACAGGTGAAGAATGGAACTTAGAAAAGTATTGAAAATTCTCGCTATCTTTGCTAATATTGTTAAAGAAACATTCACACGATATCAGCTAAAGCGTTGTGTGCGTGTTAATCCCTTTTATTCTTGAGGGTAGTTTGCGAATATAGAAACATCACAAAGGGTTGAAGCCGAAACGTTTACGGACAAACGCGGGCGCGCGTCAATAACCAGGGGCCTGTAATTGGTGTTTTTACCCCCACGATTACGCGTCAGATGTTGCCGACGGAAGTGATATTAATTCGGGATCCCGCAGGGCGCCCGGTCTGGTCCGCTGCTTTATTGTTATTTTTGTTTTCTCTTATTATTGCGATTGCTCGTTGACATGATTTCTAACAATTCAAAGCTTTGTATCGTAAATAAATCAATATTATTTTTGTTCAACAAAGATTCATACACATAATCCAGATATATACGCAGGATTGATCGGTGTGGAAATCCTTGAAAGAGTCCTATGTTCAGTAGTGGGTGTATGGAACAGCCCTTGAATCCGGGTTCACGAGCTCAGTATGAAATGAGCTGTAAGACAATATGATTTTCAAGCACTTAACATCTTCAGAAAATAGAGTGGGCGTAAGTCTGATAATGCTTTAAAGATAAAGTTTAATGCTAAATATTAAGTAATGGTTTGTTGTATATATATATATATATAGAAATAGTAGATTACTACATTTCACATTTAATTTACGAATACATAGGTTGAATCCACATATATTCAGTGAAACACATAATTCTTTAGGAGCCCGCTCGCGGTGCGCAATATCAAAATCCTATTAGAGAAGCTTACCGGCTGGACACAGTCAATGGCCAGTCACGACACTTTATTCTGATAAATTTCGATAAGTCGAAACGATAGTAAACTACGATAGTAGCCTTTACTTTACCAATAGCTACTTTCGCTTTAACGTTACTAGCCTGCGCTTTAAGGTTGATGACGCAGACTATAAAATAAAGATGAGATTGTGGTGACTTTTAAGATTTGGTTTAAATTTGTCGAGAACAGGATAAAATCACTGATTTTTAAATTGAGCGCCAGACTATATAATTTACAGAACCTTTACATTAGACTAAATAAAGTTAGAAAATGAAAATTAATATATTTATACTTATTTATCTCTTTCATTTATATTACCACGTAACGGATATGTAAGTTAACTGTGAAATTTTTAAATAACTGCCGATTTAAAAAAAGTTTCTGTCTGTCAGTAACGATGTGAAAATAACTCAGAATACACCTGGCCGCGGACGCAATCTGAAAAATATAGGTTTTCCCACAAAAAGAATTGAAAACTCATATATGTTCGATATTAAATATCACCTGCACATTGTATAGAATCTCACAGGGCTTCCGTATGACAGGAAATGCTCGATATGTTCGTATCAAAGGCTTTATGTATTCTACTGCAGACAAAGCGACAGGCAATAAGGAATTTCTATGTTCGTTCTAAATTATTAGTATGAATCTACAGAAACTTTTCTCAGTGCAAACTATTGCAATAAAAGCTAGTTTATTTTGCGAGAAGGATTATAAAGAATTACATATGTATATCTGTATTCCCAATCTCCTTTGAACTCGACAAATTGATTTTTGTTACACTATGCAAGTTTTAATCTCTTCTCACGTCTACTCGATCTTCTTCACCTCCTCTGTCTGATGCCACCGCGCTTGCGTTTTCTTTGCAGATTCCAGTCAAGCACCTGCTTTAGAATATGGTTGCCATCTCTTCGTGGTCAATCCACTTCCATTTCCCACGCCTGATTTATAAATAGATCGCGGCAGTGCTCCAACAGATTTTCATATATATACTAGCTGTTCCCTCCCCTTGTCTGTCCCCTGTGCTCTTTGCTGGTCGTAATTTAAAATAAGAATTTGGGTAATTTGTCCGAAATATTGCTCGAGAGCAACCGCAACCGCAGATGATGCCACCTTTACTATAGCAACCGTATAAATAATATGAAATGAAAATATCTATAAAAGTTAATTAGAAATAAAATAATGAAGGATCTCTGATCTTTCATTCAAAAAATAAATAGCCCGTCTCTCTCTCTCTCTCTAGCGTTGCTCTCTCATGTCCGGGGATCGTGGTCATTGCTAGGGTTGCTGTTTGGAGCGGAAGATCTGCTTCTACCGGTTCTTGTCCAGCGCATCTCTTACTGCTATTTAAAATTTAGAGGACGACGAGTCTTTAACCTGATCGGTTCATATGGTTGATGCGTGACTATATAAAAAAAATATATATATGACCTATAACCATCTACAAGTCACTCCGGATCGAATTCTCATGTTCCTATATCGACACATTCACTCATTTTTACGTGATTGGCGAACAAAGAAACATATTTTCATTATTTATATTTATATATATATATATATACAGATTTTTATTTATCCTTTTTGTTGTAACCTATATCAGTGTATTTTCGTCTACATCGTATGCCATCGTTTCTTTTCATCAGGATTTCGTTGCCAACCCCATCCAACCCATAATGTAAAAGCAGAAAAAAAGCAAGACCTCATTGTGTCGATGTGATTAGACTGTTGGTAGCTGCGACGTTGTTATTTCTTCACGTACATTTCCGCTTTAGTATTTTCCCTGCCCGTACCGCGGCCCTCGTTCCGTCCTACTTATCTCGACGTAGCCCATTCCGACATCAGGTCTGCCAAATCCTGTAATCTATTTAGTCCCACCTACACCGGCGTTTACAGTGCCGTCGGCTTACGCGGCTTCTGTAGGCGCACAGCTTAATTGAAACTTGGAAGAGGTTTCGGTGACAAGTTATTTTGTGGATTAACGAGATTGTTGTATCTAGTGTTCGAGGGATTTGGTTCGAACCGATTTTGTCGCGGCGCTTCCGTCCCTTTCTACTTGAAGCCGTGTGAATGGGACGGCCTGCTCATCAATACATAAATAGCTTCGTTTCGTGTGCTGTGCACTGAGCTCTGTAATTACTGGACATTTGTCATAGATAAAAGGGGAAGATAAGATCGACAAACGGTTTTTTTTATATATAAATACATCACCTAGTTGTAAATACTCGTACTGGATAATATATGTCAGATTTTCGCTATGATATTATATCAAATTTAGATGGTATATCATTTAAAAATCTTACCATAACGTTATTGATTATTTTTTTGGTCAAACTTGTCCGTTATTTGAATCAATGAGATAAGCAAGACGTTGTGCTAGTGATCATTAACAATGAAGGTGCTATAGAAGAATTTGCTACCCCTTCAGAGGTAAAGACAGTGCAAAAATACACCAGTAGGTTCCGTAGTAGATAACCGCGCCCCTCTTAACGCGCTGAAGAAGATCACAGTATTTAGGAGAATTTTACCACCCGCCACCTTGAGCTGAATATGGTTAAGATAGTGGTACTCTCAATAAAAATATGTAAATTTTGGAATACTACTAGATTTACATTATTATCCTAGTGAAAGGAAATGCTGCTATTGTTTTCTAAGAATTAGTCCCTCTTGGTCACCGATCACGACCCGCAGCTTGGCAGGAAGTAAACCGTCTTGCTATATAATTATCAATTTTTAAAATATTATTACGAGAATCTTATCCGAGAGACTTTTAATATTAATTATTGTAATAATTAATACTATAACAATATCATGGGGCGTTAATATTTGTTAATTAAGAAAATAAATCGTACGAGGAATTCCTGTGCAGCTTCCATTATAGCTTTATTAATAAATCTACTGAATTCAGCACAGAGTCTAGTCAACAAATACCTGTTTGCTGACGCTTTGGAAGTTTGTCATTTTGTGTTTATGAAATGGTTTGTTCCGCTTTGTAACCGTTTAGTTTATTTTTTTTATAACTAATACTGAATATTGGGGTTACGATCGCACCGGATGTTACGTGGTGATGCGTTCTGTGCTGGTATGGCGCACAATCTAGTAACAGCCTATTCACTCTTTTCTTGAAGACATCCGCGTAGTATTTGGACGGGAACACCGACGACGGAGAGTTGTTCCACTCTTTTCCTGTTCTCATGAACAAAGATTTAACTTAGAAGATTTAAGTAACCTTTTTATTAATAATAGAATGTAGATAATAGGTACCAAAGGTCATTATAAATTTTTAAGTTGTTTTCAAAGCGTTGTACTTATCGTTTAGTATATTCTCACCACCAATTTACACTCGGCCTGTTGTAATAGCTGGTTTGAAAAAACAAGTGGTGGAAAATGACAGCAGCTGGACCAATGAGTGTATACTACACTCGAGTAACAAAGGCATTTACTCCTAACATCGGAGACTTCAATAATAATCTTTTAAAAATATTAAAAGTTTTGCGATTTTCCTTTGCAGGTATAACAGATGTACGTTTTATTAACATATTATTTTAACAACTACTCAGTGGCGAGATACTGAGCAAACCATCAAGAAGCTATAGGTGGGGAGGAATGCGAAGCATTTCCTATTAATTATATTAGATGGCAAGGAGGGGTGCCGAGCTGGCGGGAGTTTATTAACTACACGTACCAGGTAACCACGACGGAGGGGCAGGTGTATATTGGCATTTGGATCAACAATACATATTTTATATTATCACTTTTTTGTAATATATATATATCTTTATATATTCACAGGATCGTCTGTTTGTCTTGCCCGAGACCGTTCTAGTAGGATCGCCTTAACAACTATTTCTGACGCAAGGACCTCACAGGAATCTCCTACGGGTAATTCATCGTTGCGTTATGTCACGTTGCCAAAGAGTTATTACATAGTATCGAAATGATTATTTCTTTTTCATTGTCTTAATGACGAGCACAAGATGTTATCCTGTCGTATCCTGTGTATTCCACTTTGGCGAATTCTTGATCAATGAGGTTTTCCTTATCCATAGGGCTAATACCTCTATTATGGAAACGTGCAGTCGGAATCGAATTCGGCCGAGTCTTGTGTTTCTCAATTTGGAATTGGTACGGAGTTAAGAATAATAGGTACACCTCCACTCTAAACAAAGGGCCTGCCGCTCGACTGGGTCGCGTTCAGCTGACTCACCTCGGAGGAGACGGGCGTAATCACGAATGAGCGCCCGATCGAGCGCGGCCCGAGCACAAAGCGACGCATGAAACAAAGGTGCGCACGGAATCCGATGCCATAGATGCGGCATTCCAGTGCGTCTATTAAAATATCCTTACAGCCGTATCCTTGGAAATACATCTCTTATAAACCTCCCTGCACAACTATTCAATAAAACTTTCACCGATAATCGTCATATGACAAAACATACGACTAGTTTACAAATTGTGATAAGATTTGATTTATCCTGATTCCGAAGTAAATTATTTATGTTTTCAGTAACTGGAGCAGAACTGTTGTGAGAACAATTCTAAATTTTGAAGTGAAAGGTGATAGTGTGTATGAAGGTTTATAGATATATAGATAACTGTTAGAAATCAATATTACATAGAGCAACTAATCACATACTATCTTACTTGCATGGACTAAAACTTGGAGCCTTCTCGTTTAGCTGTGCCAGACTGGGCCACGGCTACTCCACCAGTTCGGGTAATTATAAATGAACTAAGAAAAGTAACCACTACAATATCATATCCAGCGAAACTTAACTCTCCGACAACCTGGAGGAAGCAGAATTGGAAATCACTTAGTCAACTGTTGCGGCGTCGAGTGGCTTGAGTCCGTCTTTTGGATGTAAGGATCGGAGACAAATGTAGGACCCCGAATATGGATTACTTTGAATGCGACGGAAGTGGTGCATCAGCTAGAAGTGAGGCGATTTACGTTCGAATTGAAGAATCAATTTGTGCTCTCCTTTGTGCAGCAGCACTATCCGTGTTGATTCGCAGAAGGGTTGGGAGATTTTGATTTGAAAACAACTTTATATTTTTTATATTAAAAATCTTTTGTCTGTGTCCGTGATGCAGGAGATAACCGATGACCGTACTGGCTCAATTAAGGTCTTACATATGGTAGAGGTTGAGGATATTCTGGGCAAGTATATTTTATTGTCAACGATCTCATTTTTACTTAATATTATATATAATTCTAGTTACCAAAAGACCGTTTCAGGTTTTTCTTTTTAAATTTGTATTTTATGTGTCAAAGAGTTTCATTCAATATCAGCCTCATCATCATCTTATTGTCAAAGTCATTTCATATAATTTGTATCAAACAATTTCGTTCCATCTTTATCAGATAATAGTTACTCGTGATAAGCGATCGTCCCAAACTGCTCTCCAGTAATCATTTATCTAAGTTTAATAAATATTTGGCTTTTCGACGAACTAAAAATTATCTTTATTATACATAAAACGTATAACTTTTGGTAGCTTACTTACTGAAATAAAGTAACTTGATCCAAGAAACAGTTCCTGCGGAATCGGTCTGATGAAAATTGTACCTGTTTCATTTCCCAATATAAACTTACCGAAATGAATTAGGAAAGTTTGTAACTTCTTTGCCCTAATATAGAACATTAAATAGGCGCTCAGAGTACGCCACTTAATAATATAAAACAAATGGCCAAGGGCCTTAGCTATTTAAAACGTTCAGTAATTAACCAAAGTTCCCCCTTTTATACAATACAATGGCGGCAACACAAAGTTTTTAATTAAACCAGTATTGACGTTTCTTTGGAGTTGAAGGGAGAGGGGCTCAGATTGATTCCGATCATTCTATACAGTTTATTTCGAAGCAAACCAATTTTACTATTTAACTTAGTTATTGAATATTAACTGGACCGGCTCCGGGTCGAGCTCGTTGTCGTGGAATTATTCGGCACAGTTCAACTCCGGATTCTTCGTTAAGTATATTATTCAGACTTACTGCAGTAATGGTTTCATTCTTCGACAATTTTCAAAGTTCTTGCTTAAGTTTCCTAAAATTTGTAAGCAAAAATTCATTATAACCAGTGGATCTTTTCCAATGAACAAAGCAAATTTGGTGTTTAACGACATCTAGTCTAAAAGTTATGCTCATAAGTTTCATAAATAAGATACTAAGTCTCTTCACAATTCCTCCATAATTCCAGTACCTAAAAATAGCATAAAAACAAACAAAAGGAACCTTATCTTTTCCCAAAATCGGATAGTTTTTGTCCTCGACTTGACGTAATGTTTGGTGACAATGAGACCGAAAATTGAGCTAAATCATATATAATGATAGTAGAGCTTGCTCGCCCATAATATGGCTCTACAGTCAGAAGGAGGCTTAAAGCTTTATATTAGCAATTGACGGTGATACTGTACAATACGTCGCACTGGTTTTGGACAAGAGACCTGCAGGTTACGAAGACAATCCGTTTACTGCGCAGTTAAAGTATATATATAATGTAAAGCGCTTATGTAATTACGGACGGGGCCCGCTAATGCCCGGAGCGGCCGCTTCACCTGTCCCGCACCTAAACGCGATTAGGTCGAACGCAGGAGCGCCGCTTATCCGACAAAAACCGCTTTTCCGAAGCGGCCGCTCATAAAAAGGATATCCAATTCGGACCAGCGGAGACAGGGATATCTAAATTAGAAGTAGGTATGAGCACTTCTCCCTGATTATATCGATACAATGAAATAAAACTCGTTCTTCGAATTGAAGCTTTGCTGATAAGTTGAGAAGATAATTCTGTTTACTATTCTTTTCAACTGATAAAAAATCCCTATCCACTACTCAAATCCTTTCATCGCCTATCTACCTGGAAATTTTGAACATCAGGATCAGTCTTGAGAATCTGGGAATCATAAAGAAACCCTCCGATTATGTAATAATTACCTATACTGGTGACAGGTTGCAATATTTCCACTGCCACTTTTCTCCTGGCGTGCAAAAGGTGAATTAAAAGAGAACAATTACAGGGACAAGAAGAAGCTTCGAATTGAATAGACTTAAGTTCAGTAATAGATACATATGTAATAAAACGTAGTTTAATTTTGGCAAGATTTGTAATGTTTGTTATTCTTTCATAGTTATTAATGTCATTATTCATCAATTAATTAGACAAGGTAGATGCTTAACCAGTAGTAAGAAATATCATTAAGATGTACAACTTTAACTCTTTTACCACGGTAATAAAGTCGGCAATGGTAAAGCACAGATACCCAATCTGGTTAACTCTAGTTCCGAAGGCGATAGTTTATTTATTGTAAGTACTATATGGAAAGCATGAAATTTTGAATAAGTATACCTTAATTTTTTATAAGCAACTTAAGGTTATTTCGTATATATTGAAAATTTAAATAACAAGGTTTTCTCTCGTAACTCGTAAAGCGCACGTTACTAGAGATCAGGGCTGCTGCGGTGTGTGCAAATCGTTTGATTCGGAACATGAAACGAAAGCTACAGACACGGCGTAGCGGAAAATATGGATTTATTGGAGCGAGCTGGATTTTCTTTAGCCCGTTTAAAGATAAGGGTTTTACGTAATAAAATGTTTTACCGGACAAAATTAATGGCGGTCTATTAACATAAAATGTTCGCTCTGAGTATTTTTTTTTCTACGAGCCAAGCGGATCTTTAACTGGACCTTACGATATTTTAACTACACAGCTTTATATCCATCATCATCAGCCGATAGACGTCGACTGCTGGACATGGGCCTCCCCCAAAGATCTCCATATCGATCCATCTCACTTTGCATTGCGCTTGTCAATTAGAAAGACTAATGTCTAAATAGACAGGTTATTGACAAATTACAAGCGCAGTGTGGCCCAGCGCTTATTTCTGCCGCTAAACAGAAGCGTGCAAACATTATCTCATTATCATGGTTTGAAGGTCGTTGTAGCTAGTGAAATTACTGCGATAACGAGACTTACCATCTTATGTCTTAAGGCGACGAGCGCAATATGGTGAAGTGTCCATCCTAACTAACGCAATGTTATCATGGGCAGGTAGTTGAACATCCCACAAGTCTCGTCACTTCTTTATATAAAAAAAAATTACCCACCAAGTGTATCTTACAATGAGAAGAAAAATTTAGTTCTGTGTAAATATTGTATAGCACCACATTATTTACATACGAGCGCAGTATTAATGACAGTGTAAATGATTTAATGATGATGTTAAATCCCTATTAAATGATCCAATTTAAGTGTAAATGTGAAGATGGCATCCTTGGCTAAGGGCCGACTGGAAATCTAATCCAATTCCGCTCACATTTCCTTTACTTTTGTGTAGCTCAATAATTGCACGGAATGCGTATTTGCATATAGATTGAGTGGGGCGCGTGTGATGACACGCTGATTATAGCATTTTGTGTTACATCCAGCGCGGGTGGGGCGACGGGGTTGGAGCCGTTCGGAGCACTCACAACAGCTTTGATTTGAGGGGAAATGCGTCTTAAGAGGACGTTAAATACTTCCCTGCGGTTAAAATGTCGCAATATAACAGGTTATTTAGCTTTGTTAAAATAAAAGCGTGATCGGTGGTTAGCCACCACGGGGAGCTAATGTAGATGTAAATAGATAACTCTTTTGTTGCTAATTAGAGACATATTGATTGTACCAGATATACTGACAGAGTGTTTGATATATTTTCATTATCAGCCGACAGACATCCACTGCTGGACTTAGGCCTCCCCGAATGATCTCCACATCAATCGAGCCGACGACACGGCTACCGGTGCCGCCGGTCACTTAGGGCCGTCTTTTATTGGGGTTCATTGAGAGGAATTGGGCCGTAATCCACCACGCTGGTCTAGTGCGGGTTGGTGGGTAGTTAGAGCCTCGTCTGTTATTCAGCAGGGTGCACCGCGTGCAGGTGAGGTTGACATGGGCTCCGTAAAATGTTGGGCGAAATCCCTTACGGCCCTTGATATATTTATATACCATACGAGACTTAGAAAGAGAGGTGCAAGTAGAAATAACCTAAAGTGATATTTGTGAATTAGTATACAATAATGATATTATATCCGAGTATTTTTTTTATTGTTAAAAGGTAGCACATGTAGTTATGGAAAAACTAAACTTGGTAAAAAGCATGTACGTAAAATAAAGGAAACAAATCAGATTCTTCAGCTCTGGTTTATTATATTAAAGTATTGAGATTATATGAAACATGCTTACTTCGGTTTCTATGGGGCTGTGCCGCACTGCTTGTCATGTTAAGCTAAGGTTTCCGATTCGAAAGGGGGGTACAAGTGGCTTAGTTTGGATAGTAGTAGGGTTTGGTCAAAACCCATCTCGTTTTCTACCCCTCAAATTTTCTATTCATTGTCATAGCTGTTATCGAGTTTTATCTTCATACATATGAAATAATTTTGTCGAGTACGCACGCTTCTCCCTCTTCTGCCTTACACCCTCTTAATTATTGCAAAATTTATTGCAGATAAATAACAAACTTAAATCTACGACGTAACAAAATATTACAGTTAATTACAAGACCAAATGTAACAGAACTCTCATAAGAGAAATTGGATTAAAAGTTTGCTTTGGGGTCTGATTACACGTATTCATTATTAAGCTCGGCTTACACTGAAAGAATCTCGTTAGGCTGAGTTGCCGGAAGTCGCCGGAAGTCGCCGAACTATGGCGAAGTACCCGAGCTTTGTATCGCGCGGCCCGCAACTATTGGCTGCGGATAAGTTTTACTACCGGGGGTAGTCGCGTGGCGTAAGTCATAAGTATACAACTTAAAGGAAACTTAAAAATATCTCGTGACTGCTTGTTATATAGCCTATAGTTGTGTTAATTTGTTAATAGGCGCATAAATGACAAATAGTTCATTATATACAGCATTATTATATGCGACTTTTATGTATTAATAATACATATTGTTATATTTAAGAACACGAGAAAAGCATTTCTTTTGTAGTTAGAAAAAAATACTTCATCGAATAGTTATCTTTTAGTCTTATAGCCAATTGTTGAGCTCATGGCAGTATATTACTTATCGCCAAGATACTATTCGGTACCAGTTAGAACGTTGGCGGCATCAGATTGCACTCATTACCTCGTCGCTTCCTTTAAAGATCTTCTACCACAGTTAGTATTATTTAGGTTTACGATTCCTCGCTTACACATAAATATTTTATTCACCATCATCAGCCGACAGACGTCCACTGTTAGACAGAGGCCTCCCCCAAGGATCTGCACACCGATCGATTCCGCGTTGCTCGATTCCAGTCGCTTCCGTTATTCTCACCAGATCGTCGGTCCACTTGCATGTATATTTATCTTTAATTACGTACTTCTACATAATTAAATAATTTATAATTAATATTGACTTAACTTTAAGTAATATGGGTGATAGTTGATGCAACTTTAAATAAAAATAAAATGAGAATAGTAAAGTATAAGATGATCTCATCCCCAACATAGACTTTTCTCTTTTTGAACTGTTATATATATATATATATATAAAAAAACTATTATACACTCTCATATCTCATGACTTGTACTGAAGTAAAATCGGGATCAAAGCATGCCGTCCACGACGTCATTAAATGACGGCGATGGGAAAACAAACTGGTGGTTGCGTGCAGCTTGGACCTTATTGCGTTTGCGTTAGGGGTCACTTTGCTTTGTCGCGTTCCTTTATTGGTTTTGCAAATAATACTCACGTGATTACGTCGCGGTACTTCCAACGTTTCGAATTTTCTTTTGATCCGCTAATATCACGACACAATGTCAGGATAAGGTTTCAATATGATGCCAACCAGATATTTGGGAGGCTGGAATCCTAAACTGTCACACATTTAAACAACAGTAGCTGTTCCCCGCCCGCTTTGCTGGCCGTAACATAGATTTGATTATACACTTGAAGTTTTTGAGAAATGTTCCCGCTCGGCGGCGAACTGTCACCCCACGCACCCGCACAACCCCCGTTGTGAAGGTAACATTTCGTAAAATTCCTTCTTAGCTAATCTGTATACGACAAAAGAAGTATTCCTACCAAATTTAAAGTCTCCAGGGCATGTGGTTCCGGGGATATCGTGATGTCTCTACATAGGGTGAAATAGAACAGACCAAAGTAAAATATATACTTAGTCCTGTCAAAAGTTTCGTTTCAAATGAAAATGCATTTTTTTTTAATGAAGTTATGTTATATTATTCAAATTTATGCCTATATGTTTGTCTCAGCAAAAAAAAAATTCTCTTCAAAATGGCCACTCTTGGCTTTTACACAGGCCTTTAATCTGTTTGGCCACGGATCTATGGATTTACGTTCTGTTTCTGAGGGACATTTCTACCACCGCCACTACTTGCACCAAAGACTTTTTAAGAGACTCAATGTCGCTGTGTCGTTTAGAGCAGCAGCAGGCCATGTCATTTAAAACTGACCATAATTTGAAGCCTAAGGGGTTGAGGTCTGGGCTAGATGAGGGCCAGTCCTTAGCTCTTATAAAGTCCGGAACGTTGGTTTCAATCCAGGCTTGGGTAGTTTGTGCTAACAGCTCCATACCAACTTTGTGCAAGGGGATCACTGCAATCCTATTTTCTTTAACATCCTATTCCATATTGTAATTTGATAATGAACAAGAAAAAATATGTGAAACGACGCAAAATCGAAAGAAGTTTTTAAAATAATATACGTGTTCCAAATTCAAAATAATTGAAATGTTGAAAAAAGGGAATGTTTTTATGTAACAGTATTTATGGCCAGACTATATATATATATATAGTATGCAATGCGGGACCTATCGATATGGAGAACTTTGGGGAGGTCTACGTCCAGCAGCGGACGTCTATCGGCTGATGATGATAGTATGTCATGCCTACCAAGTACATATACAAGGCCCGGACAATCGTGCCATCTCTTTCTCACAGTACCGCACTTTTTTTTTATTCCACAAAGCAGCAAGTCAAGGAAGACAATAATCCCACGGAAGGTAGGGTAGGAAGACGACGATAGGATGATATACACAGCTACTTTATGTCCACTGCTGAATATAAGCCTAACCCATTATGGGCGCTAATTGCTGTGCTTGGTGTGGTATTGTCCAATGTAGTACGTTTATTGGTGTTAAAGAAGAACTGCTGCTTCCTTCCTTAGATTGGGTTCTGTTCTAAGACAACTTGTCATAACTGCGTTTTTCAATATAAATAGTAGGAGTTACGATTATTCCAATTCGGCTTCCAGGCCGACGGACATAGTTATAAAAAAAAAATAGAATTATATCATCACAAAACAAAGGAAATATAATATCGTATTGAGAAAATATAGGAGGAGGGAACATTTAAGCATCCAATGAGAAATCGGACAACATGAATAGATGTTGATCTGCTCCGCGTAACAAAATAATAGCGCGCTAACGATGTTTCATCCGACGACGAGATTTCTTATGAATCGGAACATAATATTGTTAATTAAGCTTAATTAAGCCTCCTATTTATGTTCCAGAAGCTGACAACGTTTCAGAGAAATACGAATAAAGTAACGGAGCGGAATCTATCAACGCTATAACATAATATTGTTTTCGCAGAGAGACACGGTAATAATGCTCTGTAAACATTTTAACTAGATCTCCATTGTTCATCATCATCATCAGCCGAAGTCTGGACATATGCCTCCCCCAAAAGATCTCCACATCGATGGGACTCGCAATACTCACCATATCGTCGGTCCACCTTGTGGGAGGCCTCCCAACACTACGTCTACCGGTACGCGGGCGCACTCAAGGACCTTACTGCCTCATCAGCCGTCGGTACTTCGAGCTATATGCTCTGCCCACTTGCACTTAAGATTCGCATGTCAACACTGGCAACACGCACGACTTGAAGACTGTTGTCTTCAGACAATACGATCTCGTTTGTTATCGGCAGATATTATATAACTTTAGTTTCGATAAATAAAAACATTTACTACATAGATAAGTATAGTAACTCTATAGTCCAATAGCTGTCAGGTCTTGCTACACTAAACACTCAGGATAGACTAGGCACCAAGGGTGGAACTACTTCAAATGCACGAGATTATCAAAAGCTATATTTAAATTATTGAAATGTGGGTGAACTTAAATTGAAATGTACCCTCAATTACTATTTACCTAATCATCCATTCGCTCATTCATTCATCCATCTATTATCTCACTCTCTCATTCACTTATTCCTAAATTCATTCATTCATTGGTTCGTTCGTTCAATCGGATCTGGCTATATATCAACTTCATATAGTAAATCTGCATTCATAACAGTGTCACTGTGTTCCGGCTGTTGTTAACATATAGGGAGTATTCTGACTGATCACCCTCCACCATTTATGACTTTAACGTCCCTTATCATACGTGATATTAACGTCATCAGCAACAAATACTAATGGCAGGTCTCTATTACCGGAAACCGACTAGGTAATAATGAGACTTAACATCTTATGTATTAACGCGACAAGCACATTGTGGTGCAGTACACCATTCTAACTAGCGCCATGGTGTTATGCGCAAGTGTATCACTTACCATCAGGTGAATGTCTAGCTCATCTAGTATAGCACAATGCAATAAAAAAAAATAATTCAAGATGAATAATAATTTTATATCAGAAAGACAAGTCTGCTCCGACAGCAAACGTCCTCATACACGTACCATAACGACGCGGGCCAGGAAGCGGCCGATTTGAACGCGGAGCCGAACAGGAAGCGCCTCTATGCCAAGATCGAATCGCTGATAAGGCTTTTACGAGGTACCATTACGATGTCATTTGCCTTAACGATCCGGCGTAGTGATGAAACGGACTAAAACACTTTTTATGTCCACGTACACTCGCACACACAATACATAGAACAAATGTAATCGGAGAGAAAACGTTTCAAGTGTAATTACTGGCAATTCGTTATGATATTGTATAAGGGCAAGTGGAGTGTAGAGATCTTTAGGGGAGTCTAGCAATGGACGTTTACTGCTGGGCGTAGGTCTCCCCCAAAGATTACCATATACAGTCAGCATGGCCTTCGGTACCGCCGGGCATTAGGGGCCGTCGTATGTAGGAATTCTTATGGGGGCATTTGGGGTATTTCCCACCAAGCTTGCCCAATGCGGGTTGATGGCAGCCAGAGTATCATTTGTTGATTAGCAGGGTGCACCACGAGCAGGTGAGGGTGGCTTGGCAATCATTATCATGTTATACTTTACAATGTATAACAATGAAAATGACGACCTCTATTGTCTGGCGGTTTGGCGAGCAGCACAGAATCAATCCATCTGTAGATCTTTGGTAGAGTCCTATCTCCAGCAGTGGACGTCTGGCGGCTGACGATGATAATGAACAATAAAAAAAAGGTTAAATGTAAAGGAAACGAAATTGTATCGGAATGTATTTTTCCATGTAAATATTCAGCATATGTTTTATTCCAAATATTCGCTTCAATCCATATAACCGGATTGCATGAACTGACAAACGGATTATCCGCTCGGGATATTAGTGAATGATTGTTTTGCGGCTACGGTTCCGTATCGTCATTGAATTATCAGCGCGCGTGTGGATTAAATAACCGCAATCGATATTTCATCGCCAAATCGATTCTGCGCTGACGTTAATCATTGAAAAGATAGACCAGCGTATAAATATGCGGGTTTCAGTATTCCCATATTAACGGGTGTTAATTAAATCCGTAAGGGATGTAAGGATCTCGCACTACAGCTTACGGAACCCAAGCCAGCCTCACTTGCCCGTGGTGCACCCTGCTAATCAACAAACGAGGCTCTGGCAACCACCAACCCGCATGGTGCCAGCATGGTGGGAAATGGCCCAGTTCCCTCATATGAACTCTTACAGAAAAGAAAGCTCCTAGTGCCCGACGGTACCGGTGGCTATGCTGAATGTATGTGGAGATCTTTGGGGGATGTCTAGGCCCAGCTGTGGGCGGTTATAGGTTGATGGTCGATTGATTGAATCCGTGTGAGCGGCGGCTTAGTAACCCACAACTACGCTACCATACCCAACTTATATCTCTAAGAATGTAGAAAAAATAGATATGACATAAATATTTAAAATCAGAACACGGTAGCGTTTTGCTACAGAAGCAGATGCTGTGATGATTGTCTGATGTTCCTAAACGGTTTTCGGCACCTTCTTCTAGTCGATACCATTCTTCTTCTCTATGCGATCGTCGTCGTCATATCAATCAAACTATCCACTGCAACTCCTATTTCTACCGACAAATAGTAGTGTGCAACATTACTGTATTCCGGTTCGAAGGGTGCTGTAGCTAGTGAAACACTGGGGTAACGGAACGTATCGCATGTCTCAAGGCGGCGACCACAATGGCGCTATATAATACCCTAACTAGCGCCACGTTGTTATGGCCAGGCGTATCACTTACCATCAGGTGAACGTCCCGGAGTCGATTCTTCGAGTAAAAAAAAAACTTTGCAAAAGTAAAAGAGTCGGGTTCGGTATAACTTATTTCTGTATTGTTAATGACGTGATAAGTAACAAGTCCGCTGCTGATTCGCGTCACGTGCCGTCACGTCACGTCGCGTCACGTCACGTCATGTCACGGAGCCGCAAACAAGGCTCCCGCTCACCGGGACGGGACGCGTGACGAAAATTGAGCTAAGTTCGCGTTAATCGTGTCAGTTTTCATAACTCGGCGAGTAGCTGCGGGGCCGGGCTTAGCGGCGCGTGATGCTGTTAAGTTATCTCGTTAACGTTCTAATGCTTAAGTTGGATGAAAGCATTACTGTATCATTTCGTAAGCGGAACTTGTTTAAGTTTTACCGGTGAACGTGCTCTCTGGCCGGATATAACAGCATCATGTTGCTCTATCACCCAACAGATTGTAGGACTCTGTAGCTGTTAATGCGGCAACCGGTCTTAAAATCGGAAGTGTTTTGATGATAGTGCTGTGTAAACATCTTAACTAGTTAAGATCTAGCTTTTCATTGTTAGGCAGACATATTACCTAACTCCATAGTTTCGATGAATAAAAACAATTACTATATACCTGTGTAACTTAGTAAGTGATCGTTTTAAGTATAGTCCAACAGCTGTCAGTAGCACAGCTGTGAGTAGGCACAAAGGAAGAAACTACTTCTACTTCTTTAAATTTTTTACTTATATTAAAATTATTAAACGAGATTGATGGACTTGACGCAAATTCTACTAGTACCCTCAAGAAGAAGTAGGAGAGGACATCGTATTATTTTTATTTTGGTAATAGTCTAATACTACATTTCAACGTCACATTATGTAAAGTGACAATGAGACCAGATATAGTGATACTTGTTTAGAATACCCTGACAGCAATATAGCAGCAGACTCAAAATGTAAGCGAAGTTGCAAAATCCATTACATATGGTCTAGGACGTGAAGGTAAGACCTAACCCAATAGCTTGTAATGATATTAAGTTAGTCACGCTATCATGGAGGCAGATTGCAGTTATTATTCTGTTTAAAATGTTTATATATTGCTAGCGGTATAAGGTTTCTGTCATAAAAACTCACGGGATCCAAGCCAAGCTCACCTGCTCGTGGTGCACCCTGCTAATAAACAAATGACGCTCTGGCTCTTACCAACCCGCATGTGCGTGTTGGCGGCAAGCGTAGTGGGAAATAGTTTAGATCCATATTAATCTCTACTCGATCTATGAGGAAATTTTTGGAGGAAGCCTATGTCCAGCAGCGCGCGTCTATCGCCTGATTATGACAATAACGATAATTATATTTAGTAAAGAATTTATATATATTTCATATTACTACGTTAAAATATTCATGACTCATATTCCACGGCTTAATTTGCTTACAACAGACCTATGTCCAACAGTGGACATCGATTGAAATTATAATAATGATAATAATGTGTTTAGTGACATTGTCTTTTTATATAGTAATATATTTGATGGTGCAAACAAAAATAATCTGCTTTTGAATGTACATTTGATAAACTGACAACTTCCTGTTTTCTAAATTATTTCACGATGAATTTAAACTGGTGGTATGTCTCTATTGCCGGTGACCGTCTATGTGGGTACCACTGCAGCTCCTATTTCTGCAGCCAAACAGTACTGTGCAAACAATACTGTGTTCCGGGTTTGAAGTACATTGCAGTTGTATGTTACTGGGGTAGCTAAACTTAACATCTTATTTCTCTAAGCGACGAGCGCAATGTGGTATAGTGTATACCATCGTAACTAACGATACTTTATTATGGGCAGACGTATCACTTCCCATCAGGTAAACGTTTTACTCGTGTCTTTTCATTATATAAAAAAAAATTTGACACAACGTAATAGTGAAATTCGCGGAGAAATGGCGCGGGGTGTTAATGCAGTCGCCATTTCGAACAGGGTTGGAGCTGACACCGCACGTCAAGTTTGCTCTTCTTTGCACCGACGAGTTGTACCGTCCGCTAACGCGCAGAGGGGATGACATGGTCGGCGGCAAGTGGAGGAAACTTGCAACGGGTGAGTTGCTTGAATGAACTCAAAGTAAGTTGACGAACTTTATTTTACAGAAAATATTAAAAAAATACCCTTAAGTAAACACAATCCTGCATAATAGTTTACGGGAGTCAAGTCAAACTCGCTTGCTATGGTGCACTCTGCTAATCAACAAACAAAGGTCTGGCTTCCACGAACTCGCATTCGGGCAGAGTGACGGGAAATGGTCCAAATCCCTACCTACATACGGAACCCCACAAACGTGGAGATCTTTGAGGGAGGCCCATGTCCAGCAGTGGACATATTTCCGCTGATGATGACGATGATGATAATGATATATAACAGATTTCCAGCTGTGTAAAGACTCATTAAGATATCTAGAGCCATCAGACTTGAAGACTTGAAATTTGGGAGGAATAGTTATTAACTTTAGCCTTTGGGGAAAGAATTTTGTAAAATTCATTCTTAGCTTAACTGCACTGGAGAAAGGAATATTCTTACCAAATTTCATCTTTACGGTCCGCAGTCTGAGGAGCTTCTATACAGGCGGAAATATCTATATATATATATATAAATTGTATATATTTAAAAAAACCTTCTAAATATTTTGGATCTGTCCACCGTAGGATGTAAACGAGCGTTAGATTTTGCATAAAGTTGATAAGCAAAAAAAATATATTTAAACGACGATCTATATATATATATATATATATAACAATCTCGAAGCTTCAAGGACTCATAAGGACACATTCATTTTCATAAATATATTAATAACACTGTACCATAGACCTATAAACAAGTACTAAAATAGATTGCGACATCGATATATGTATGAATTAATATTCAAGCAAATAATTTCTTAACATGTAAGAGTAAAATAGAGCATATCTAACATTTTGCTATATATATATTTATATAACATTTATATATATATATATATCATCATCATCAGTCAATAGACTACTGCTGGACATAGGCCTCCCCCCAACCACTTCACATACAGTCAGCATGGCCTCCGGTACTGCTAGGCACTAGGGTCTGTCGTATATAGAGATTCATATGGAGGGATTTGGCCGATTCCCATCACGCTGGCCCAATGGAGCTTGGTGGGGGCCAGACCCTCGTTTGTTGATTAGTAGGATGCACCACAAGCAGGTGATGTTGACTTGGGTATATATATATTATTTTGAGCTAGTATGGTATATATATATATATAGTACTAGCTCAAATCTAAAGGCAGCACCGGAGCAATAAAGTGATAGTTTAAAATAGTTCCGCGCTGCCTTCAGCAGTGCTTTAATTTCCTCGCCGCTCCTCCAATATAGGTACACACAAGTTAAAGCGCTTTATTGCTAGAATTTTAAACTTTATTAAGCTGCGTGATGTTTGAACAAAGGACACAAACCTTTAGTTGGCATATTCAATATCTTCTTATTATTTAATATTAGGCGGAGACGTCATCATCGTCATCACCAGCCGATAGACATGTGATAGGTCGTCCCCGAAACATGTCCACATTGATCTGTCCTGCAGTGCCCTCATCAGCTCCAGTATTGGCGCTTTGCCGACTTCCGTCATGATCGACATGGCCAACGACACCGGACACCTGGGGACCGTCTTTTGTTAGAGTTCATTGAAGGAAACCGAGCTTTAGCCCACCGCGCTGGTCTAGTGCGGCTTGGTGGGTGGTCAGAGCCTCGTCTATTAGTCAGCGGGATTGCCGGGTGCAGATGAGGTTAACTTGGGGTCGGTAAGATGTTCGGAGGAATGCCTTACACCCCTTGTACGCCCCAGCAACGGACATGTACTTTAGGTGATTTACAATAGAGACTACTGTATATAATATTCTTTATTTCTCTTACTGGTGGTAGATCTTTTGCTGGAGTCGGTCTAGGAAAGTACCACCGGAACTCCTATTACTGCCGTCAAACAGTAGTATGCAAACATTACTGTATTCCGGATTGAAGGGAATTATAGCTAGTGAAATTACTGGGGTAACGAGAGACAACATCCTATGTGTCTAAGCAACGAGCGCAATGTGGTGCAGTGTATACCATCCTAACAAGCGCCATGTCATTATGTTAAATTGAAACTCGGGTTACCTTCTCCCCCAGACCGCTGCGCAATTATCCTCGGCACGACCTGGGGGCTCCGCAAACGATTGCGTCGCTGTATTTGCTTAGGACCTAATCTAATTGATAAATGTGAGGGAGTTTGGTTAATTGTGTGATCTCGGACCGCGGCGGCTGATTGCAGGCCTATCCGATTTCCGGCTGCGGGCTGCGGAAGTGCCTCGCTAATTAGGCGGACGACACACTGCGAATTTAATTGGAGAGCAATAAACCTTGTACTGACAATAATTATTATTTTTATTATTACTATACTCAATAGAAATATTATTAATTTTTTTTGTTATATTTCATTAAGCGACTTGGCGAACGGAACGGTCACCTGATAGTAAGTGATATATCCGCCTAATGTGGCGTTAATTAATAGCACCACATTGTACTCTTCGCTTAGAGACATCTGATATTAAGTTTTGTTACCCCAGTAATTTCACTACCTACAACACCCTTTAAGCCGGAACAGAAATCTTTTTACAATACACTTTGTCGGCTGCAATAGGCGCTGCGGTGGTACGTGGAAAGTCATGTACATATACTTCAATTAACGAAAGTACTAATTAGACTACTCAGACATTATTCTCCTTCGTCGGTATCACTCTTGCCGGTGTGGTCGTGGTCATCACTTCAGGTGCTGGTGACAAACTTCACAACAGGTCGGCACTTTTTTCTGATGGCCGCCTTCCCCGTGCATTCATGTAGTGGTTACGATTATGAGCTATTTACTGCCGCTTTTATCTGGTCAGTACCGTGGCCTGGTATCCTCAACCTTTCTCTGGACCACAAATCGGCGGCATAGACATTATTAGGACAACGTTTAAAACTTCGCTATACCAAAAACTATACTTAAAAGTGTTTTTCTTTTATAAAGTGTAATTTGTGTGAAATAAGGTATTTCTGATCTTGATATTCATCAACATCATCATCAGCCTATAGACGTCCACTGCTAGACATAAGCCTCCCCCAAAAATTCCCCCCTCGATCGGGTAGCGGTTTATAGTTCTTATCACGCTGGCTCAATGCAGATTGGTGGGAGACAGAGCCTGGGTTTATTGATTAGCAGTGTGCACCACGAGCAGGTGAGATTGACTTGGTTCGCGTGAGTTATTGTGCAGGACCCTTTACACCAATATGATATTATAAGTTTATTATGTTAAGATAAGAATTTCGTTGGTATTATTTAAGTTATAAAACTTTAAAATTTCATCCCTTTCCAGTCTCTAGCGACCGCTTTGTATTTTTAAGGAAAAATCTAATGGCATCATTCCAATATCGCAACGTTCGTTACGGATTATTACAACAAATAAGAAAAAAAAAATGCACGGAACCCTTCGTCTGTAATAAAGGGTCACGCCCGATCACGCGTCATCGGCATTCAATTAGCCACGGACGTCCGCGGGACCCCAAAAGTGGGGGCGCGTAGAAAACGTACGGGATTCGAGGCACGTCGCGTGCCCGATATTAGCTGCATTGTACACGAGTTAATGAAAACGTATATTTATTAAAGGAAGCCGCCGTGGCTCAGTTCGCAGCGCGTACGCATAGAAGAGGCGCGGGTTCGATCCCCATTATCCTTCGGCGAAGGAAAACATTGCGAGGTCATCGTCATATTTCACTGGTGTTAGGTCTCTCTTACCGGATACAGTCTAGGTCCCACTGTAGCTTATATTACGGCTGACATACAGCAGTGTGCAAACATTAATGTGTTCCGGTTTGTGGGGCTCTGCAGCTAGTAAAATTACTGGAGTTACGAACCTCTACATGTTATGTTCCAAGCCGACGATCGCATCTTGGTGTTGTACATACATAAATATTTTAGTTCGGCCAACGGATGATGAAATTAGCATCTAGACTTAAATAGGCAAGTACTATTTTTATTATACAATGTCCTGACACTTGGCGGTAACTCCTCCAGGTTGATGGTGAATCCAGAGGAGAGTAGCAGTGAAGCAGGTCCAAAAAAACTATACTATCCAAGCACAATTGTGCCCGGGAATCGAACGAGATAGTGTAAGGGTTCCCGCACTCACGGGACCAAATTTAACCTTATCTTCTCGAGATGAACCCTGCTAATCAACAGTCGGGGCTCTGACTCGCACCAAGCCGTATTGAACCAGCGCGGTGGAAAATGGCCCAAATCCCTCCTTAAGAACTCCTGAAAAATACGGCCTGTAGTCCCCAGCGGTACCAAAGTCCATGCTAGCTGTTGAAGGTCGCGGGAAGCTGCTGGATGCGAGCAGCTCGGGAGCAATCGATGTGGAGATCTTTGGAGCATGATGGTGATCGAACCAGGGACTTCCGCTTATAAACCCAAGCCACTGCGCCATAGAGACAGTACATTGAACTTAATTTACTATATTACACTGATAATGTTCTTGCTACTACGTCTTAAGGAGAAGTTTCTTTTATCATTGCTCAATTCTTTTTATATGATGGTGATGGTATCCTGTCAATATCTTCTTGATGAGAACCTGACGCATTATTTTTAATTACAGAAGAAGACTATGGGTTTAGAGATTATCATCATCAAACGCTATATGCTTATAATTTATATAAAACTCGATTAAACTTCATTTCATCGTTCCGCCATTTAAAGAGGTAGATAATAAATCTCATTACGACATCTCCTGTCGCCGTTCCCCTCGACCCTCGGGTCCATATGTCGTTGCATCATCAAAGGGTATCTGCCCTCATCGCATTATAAATATAAATTGACGCTAATTCGCTTCAATATCAAAGTTAAAATTTATTTAACCAATTAAGTTAAGGGTAGTAAAAGTTCACCCACGAAAAAAGAGGTGTTACTTAAGTTACATTACGTACACCAGTGACGTAACTCGGAAATGAAAACACTTATTTTATTCCATTTCTTTTACTTTGGATGTGATAAACAGTTAACTTTATGTTCTCAGCGTTGGGAATCTGGTTCGTCTCTCACGTGGACCTGAACTTCCATTGTATTTTTTTTATTTAACGAATCGACGAGACGAGCGGGATGGGCATCTGATGGTAAGCGATAACCTGCCCATAACAACGTAGCGCTTAAAATGGTATTCATAGCACCACATTGTGCTCATGAGACATAGGATGTTTAGTCTCGTTACCCCAGTAACTTCACTAGCTTCAGTGCCTTTCAAACCGGAACACAGTCATGTTTCCATAATACTGTTTGGCAGCAGAAATAGGCGCTGCAGTGGTATCTATCTAGAGGGTCCCTAGCAATAGAGACCTACCACCTGTGAGAGATGAGTCCATCAGTGAGAAAGAGTGATGGATGTCCCGTGTATGAAAGGTGTGTTACGTAAGTTAAATGCCGAGCTCATAAGGGATTGAATCCGTGTATCATGTAGCGCTTCACTAGAATCGAACTGAGGACCTCAGTGCAGCGGTTAACCGCTGCGCCGCGGACGCAATAAATGGAATTGACTACGCAACGTGCGAAGCAATAATATAAAAAAGAAAAACATGATAAAGGAAAAGAAAGGGAATGTGATAAAAATTATCGCGTGCGCGGAACCCGCTCGGTGAATGTAAAAGGTCCGTACGTGTAATAATATAAATACCTTTTACCTTAAAAAGAAAAACTCTAATACAGTTTTCTTTTGTCAGTACACAATCGGCCGCTGTCGCACGGCCTCTTCGCGGGGATAAAATGGGCCGGACAGCGCTCCACGGCCGCTGGATGAGGTAGTAGGGAAAACGATTTAACCTGATAACCGGGGAATCCCCTTTTTAATTGCGCAAAGTATAACAGGCGCGCGAGCTTCCACTAAGGCGTGTCAGTACGTCGCGCGCGGAAAACACACTTCCAGGGTGCAGCTTACATTCCAATGACGTATTTATACGTCCCGCCCGGTTAGCAGGTTGGACTATATGAGAGGTACCAGAACTATTTGACCAGTGTTCTCTTATTCAACGAGATGACCGATCCGTTCACTAAATATTAAGTGACACGGCATCCTACAACAACATAGTGCTATTTAAGTATGATGCACAGAACCATATTGTGGTCGTCGCTTTGAGATGTAAGAGGTCTCGTTACCTCAGTAATTTCGCTAACTACAGCGAACTGCAAACCGGAACATGATATACATTTTGCATACTATTTTTTGGTGATAGGATCTAAGCAGGAGTGTAAAAGGGGTCCCGCATAACGCAAAACTTAAGAGACCCAAGCCAACGGACAATGACTCCTAGTACCTACCACAGGATCAACCGATGTGATCTTTGCCTATGTCTACCTCTAGCGCCTGATGATGATAATAGCATCTACCGTGTGACCTACCTAGACGGTCTCCAAGACCAAAGAGACAATGTTCTATTAAAGATGTTCTCACTACACCACTTTACGCTCATTACCTATGCATACCACGTGTCTGTGCTTTACCACCAGGTGAATATCTCATCACTTCGGTTAATAAAAACATAATAATAAGGAAGCACTGCTTACCACATCCAGCGCCGTTGCTCCGCGGCGCCGACACCTCCGCAGGCGACACGTGTTCACCAGACGTTATATATTTTTATGGCGCGCTTCAAAATGTTATTTACAGGTTGAAAGGAGCGATTTTCAGCTTCCCCATCCGCAATGTTCAGCCGCTGAACGCGTACTCTCATTTCGGATTACAAGCGGCGGCCATTTTGATTTTGTCGCAATTCAATTTCCGTTGACGTTTTGTAATTTGAAAAACGGCCATTCCTTTTAACGTTTATATTCGACGAAGCGACGAGACGAGCGCCACGTTCACCTGATGGTTAGTGATACGCCTACCCATAACAACGTGGCGCTAGTTAGGATAATATGTACTGCACCAGGGGTGCACGGGAGTGCCGTATGTAGGAGGTGTAAGGAATCCCGCACTATAACGGGACCCAAACCAACCTCAACTTTTCGTGGTGCGCCCTGATAATCAACGAACGAGGCTCTGGCTCTCGTCAACCCGCATTGGGTCAGCATGGTGAGAAATGGCCCAGATCCCCCTATATGAATCCCTACAAACGACAGCCCTATTACCCAGCGGTACTGGAGGCCATGCTGACTGTATGTGAAGATCTTTGGGGAGGCCTATGTCCAGCAGCGGGCATCTATGATAATAATAGTCTTATTACTTTTAATCGTATCGGCTATAACTCTTTTGTAAAACTTCAAAAATATTAGACGACTGTCGTCTTCATTCATCAGAGATCTACTCAGTCAATTGGCTAAATATTATTATGCCAGTAAGGGGTGGAAGGAGTAGGAAGTGGTGGTGGAGGGATATGTAAATAAAACAAAGTATTGGTGCCACAAACGTGCTTTATTCGTTAACTGGGGAGCCATGCCCTTAGTATTATGTACAGCGAGCGGTCCCGGGTCGCGGTGGTACCCGTGTACGTCCAAAGCTGTACTGTAAGCCGTAAGTAGGGTCCGAGCCCCAGACCTCGACCTTACCGTATAGTCGACCGCGTAATTAGCGGCTCGCGTTGTACTAATAGAAAACTTTAATTACATACAACATGAACAGGTTGTGAAAAATACAATCTTCATGAAATCTGTGTTACGTGAGATTGGTTGTGGTAGTTTGCACGGGGTCCCGCACGCGGCGGAAGTACTTGAACGTATGAAACGATATCAATCAATAAGTTATTTTACAGCGCGATGGGTTATGGAAATTAAAAAAAAATATTACAAAGTACGACCCAAAGACTGAAACTTCAAAAGACAACCCGATAACGTGAAAAACAAATTAAATTCTTAAGCTCCGCTCTATACAAATGCGCCGGCCATTTTTCATCCCCCCGGGTATTTGTTGGCGTACGAATAGAGACCCTATCACAATCGCATCAACGGCGACAATTGCCCGAACACGGTAGAGATAGCAAAAAAAAAAATTATAACCGTATACTACACACGTTAATTCGTTTCAACGAGAGACTGCGCAAATAAACGAAAACAAAAAAAAATGAACTAATACATAGTACAATGATCACAACATTCACAATCTACCGTTCAACTACTACTATCTACATAAGTTACAAACTTAACTACAAACAAAATTGAAAAAAAAAATTAATAACAATTTTAAACTTAAAAATAATGGCCTACTCCCACTTTAATACATAAAAAGAAAACTAATTTTTTTTTATCACGTGAAGGAAAAAAATCACGAATAAAGTCAAAAAGAAACAAGAGAAAAAAAGAACAAGGAAACTACAAACTAAACGTTCACAGCGGAAGTGATCGCTACATTAAAATCAAGAGCCAGACCGCCCATTACACCGAAACCCGCCGCCACTACCGGAACAAATTTATAACCAAACCATAGCAGTTGTATAGTTAAAATTTAACGCGAAGTAAACCCATTCACAACCCGTGATCACCAAAGCTTGATAACAGCTCACCGATACGTACCAAATGAATTTATTCATTTTGATATAAAATCGTCCTTCGGTGTGATAGACGGACACGTTATTGTTAAAACGCTTTAATGCAACTGGATTCGTTCAAACCGTTATTAAGTTTCCGGCTCTCAATACAGCAAAGTTAAAGTAAAAAAAAAAATTCAGCACTCAATGCAGCAAAGTTAAAGTAAAAAAAAAAATCGTATTTTGTTGCAGCGGCTCGAGAACGTTTGTAAAAAAAAAATAATTTCGTTTAAAATACTTTACAGGTTTCGAAGCAAATAAATGCACATGCATATACTGTGTGATATATAATACTATTCAATCAATGTTGTAATCGAAACCACACATATATGTAAAAAAAAAAATAGCTTTACAGTAATTTACGTAAAATTAAATAGTTTACTATCCAATAATATTACTGTGTATACGGCAATCGGAATATCTTTGTAGATCGAGGACGGTTTTTGATATCGAACGATGAATAGATTAATGAACAAATCGCTTTGATAGTGGATACTGGTGGTTTGGCTGCGGTAGATCACTGCCGGGGGTGTAAGGAGGACCCACTTCAACCTCACCTGCTCCTGGTGCACCATGCTAATCAACAAACGAGGCTCTGGCTTCGACCAACCCTCATTGCGCAAGCATTGTGGGACATGGCCGTGATTCCCATTTATATGAACCCCTACAAACGTGGTGATCTTTGAAAGAGGCCTACGTCCAACAGTGGACGTTTATCGGCTGATGATGATGATCACTGCCGGATACTGTCTGGGTTAGGTTTCCTAATGCTGACGCCGAACAGCAGTGTACACACATTACTGTGGTACAAGATAAATCTATGTGGCGTTCCTTAGGAGAGGCGTATGTCCAATGGTGGACTGCAGACTGATGATGATGTCTCCAAGCGAGGAGCACCATTAGGTGCGCTGATCTTTTATCATTGTATCTCTTCTTATCTCATATTATTTCACACGCCGTTTCGTGAAATAAGATGAAGAGATATACTGTGTGATAGAGACGACATGAATATCTCAGTCAATGAACTGCAGTCAAATTCATATCTACATTAGGTCAACGGTTGATCTAGACTTAAAACGATGGTAAATTACGATGAGATTGAAGCTGACAGAACCAGTTCCAGATCATCATCATTGGTGCCTTCTTACAAACTGAACCAAAGTGTTATGACGGTAGATTGAAATTGGGAGGTAGAGTAAAATAGGTTCGATGAGCTGGAACACAAGTTGGACATTTGCATGACGATTAAACTGGAGATTCGTTGGTGCTCATCGGAGCAGAGCTCTGCTTGATGAAACTCTACACCAGTAAGCTCTATTGTCTATACCAAAGCGAATTTGTTCATATAAATCATCAACTGTAATTTTGTATGTAAATAATTATTTTCACTGATATATTTCGTTTTGGTCTCCCCCCCGTATATTACAAAGGCACGCTCGGATACAGAGAGGAACATATACGGATATTGTACAATACCTAACACAACATATCATAACACTCGTCAGACGTCCATCCACACTCGGAACTATACACGGGGTCAAAATATTCAATTTCGATATATGTTTTTTTTTTAAAATAATGATAAATTATAAAATAATAGAGCCAAGCTGATTTTTCGTAAAGAAACATTACGGGACGGTGCGAACTGTTTCATGAAACGAAAAAGTGTAACGAGACAGAGACAGCTGTATATGTGTAGACGGGAGACAGGCTGTGAGAGAATGAGATAAAAAGCTCTTTCTTATCTTTCGTCACCTTTTCGTACTATTGTCCGCAGCACGCTCAGTACTCTACATGAACTCTGCATATTAATAAGAGAGAGATATATAAAAAAAGAAAGAGCGAGAGAAATGTTGACATCTTCAATACACCATTTTTCTCTCGTTTCTACTTCGTGCTTTTCTAAACTGTCCAACTGATCAATCGCTCGCTCTCCTTTTCTCTACCTCTCTGTTTTCTACGTACACCAGCGTATTCATCTCATTCTCTTACAAATTCACCAAGTTTTACTTCTACCGTGTAAAAGCTCACGCTGGTTCTTTTATAAGTGCTTTAACATTTGTACTTAAGTTAATATTCTCTATCTCTCTGTACGAAATGTAAATTAGATAAGTTAACATTTTGTTAGTTAAACTGTAAATCATCATTTATTAAGCAAGATTTAACTTTTAACTACTTGTTTATTATCCGTCCTTTATGATAACTTATAAAGATCTTGAAGTGATTTAACTTTACTTGAATATTAAGTACTGTGTCATTGTTACTTATTTACAGACGTTTAAATTAATGTCGCGAGAAGAACTCGTATTAAACATAATTTATGCGACTATAAGAAACTGTTAGAAGTGTAAACATATCGCTGATATCCTGTTTACATTATGTATACAATTATATATTTATGAGTGTAATGCAAATGTTAGTATTAACAATAGAAGCCTAGGCACTCACGGCAAATGTGTTTCGGCGTTATACCTAAAATTTAAATATTTGCAAAAGGATCTAGGCTTTTTCACAATGTGCAATGGCGAAGAGAAATATACAAATATGCTTGTAATAGTTCAGTTATATATATATCATTGTTATTGTATCCTTTGTTACTATGATATATATATATATGTGCTATTTGTATCGTTTAATGGCTTATTGTCCAGATATATAAATGTCGTTTTGACTTGCCCTTATTAATATTAATTTCAACACAAAACAGCGAAGCCCGAAGAGATATAGAAACATTAATTTTTTTATGTGTTATCACTTATTACTACTGTGACTTAGCCTAGTTTCGACGGAGGCCTAAGGTCTGGAAATTAGATAACCTAAAAGGTGATGTAAAATTTCACATAAGTATCTCTTGTGTTTAGTGAAGTTAAAAATGTCGACAATGCTCTTTATAACAACCGTAAACATCTCTTTTTAACTAAAATCGGTTGAGAAATTAAAAAAATTACGTAAATCTTCAATCGTCTTCCTTCCCACTGTTGGTTTTAGTTTTGATAAGTTCTTATGAAAGTAATTTCTAGTTCCAAACAAAATAAACATTCTCAAAATCTAGCAATATATACCACAGGTATATTTCTATATACGTGTGGTTTAGAAAATATATTATTCGAACTAAAACCTCTTTATTGTTTTCGGTTAAAAATTCCGAGACCGAGAAGGGCCGTAGAGATGCGACCTCCAGCTAGCTCGTGTGATGGAGAAACGACCTTGACAATCTCCTTATGGGTGAAAGCCCCCAAGTCCCACCGGTGGCATGTAGCAAGGCTATAAATTTTTTTTAATCACGAAAGTCTCTTGTATTATTGTCTGTATTAAAATGAAGAACGTCTCAGTTAAATTTTACATCACTTCGTAATAAAGTTAAACGCTGATTCAGAATTCAAATTCGAAATTCCGGCGCGTTCGAAAATTGAAATATCGGCGGCGCGTCGAAACGTTTTTGTATTAAATTCGTTTTTTATTTTTTAAATTCAAATTTAGAACATGATAAAGAGATCGGTTAAATAGCGGAACGTGATTTAAGAGAGCCTGTACGCGGAGCGTTTGTTCCTTGACTGGAGTCGTTTTTGTAATTGTTTCTATTGTTTAGGTGAAGTTTTATTAAATATCCGTCTTAAACATAACCTCCCATAAATAACCAAACTTCTATAATTTTAATGTTATCGATTTTTATATATATATATATATTATATATTATATATTGACCCAGACAAAACTAACTTACTGTCACAAGGAGTTGTGGGTGTGGAGTGAAGTGTCTTATTGTCATTCAACCGATTGGCGTTCTGGTACAACTTCAAGCGCAAGACTTATGCTAAGAAATTTTTAACTTACATATTGACTTAAACGACACAGCACACATTAAATTCTCACTATAATAAAGTGCTTCGGATGCCGCTGAATCCGACTAACAGCCACCCAGCATCCGGTCTCTCACGATATGCAACCGACGTAAACGCACACGCGCCACTACTAATACTTTCCTTTCTATACGTAAAATGCGAGGATATTAAACTTAAATGAAATACGTAAAACAAATGTACTTTCTCTGTCCACCTTCGCAACCCATCCACTGCCGGACAAATTTAGATCATTAGCTCCAGGTGAGGGTTTCGACTGAAGTGCATTTATGGATGTATACATACAGAGACATGTATTAGTGGAGCAAACTATAATAACCTGTAACAAATCTCATCTGATAGTTGGCAGTGAATGCGTTAAAGTCCTAATCGTTTTTATTTGTATTTCCTCTGGTTCTTGAAATTCTAGATATGCTAGATTCCATTTAACTAGCCGATATAAATTTTACGTAAGTTGAAAACTTAACAAATATACATCAGCTTCAGCAGAGTCAACACAAGAAAGCGATAATTGAAAAGAAACAGTTAAATAGTTCATCAATGGCAAAAGCAGATGAAAACGATCCGTTATGTTCAATTTTAGCTGTGACAGATCGAATTACCTTTTCGAATAGAGTTAGATATTTCCTATTCCTATATTTACCAATTTTAGGTAAAACGTTTTTGGGTACGCCAGGTACGTTATATTCAAATAAATATGCAATTGATAAAAACACCAGTGATGAAATGATGAGAAACAGATTCGAAGAATCCAAAACAATAAGATTTTTTACATAACTATGAACAAAATTTAGTAGAACACCTAAACGAAATGGTGACAACGAAAATTGAACTGAGGGACCGTGGACAGTAATTAACTATACCGCAAGTTGATTACCAGAGGTAACTTCTAAATTCGCACCACATCCGGTACTGTAAATAAGTCGAAGCTATAAAGAATAAATGCAGTATCAGATAACGTAGATTGTCCTGTCTAACTTGTCGGGCGATTTCAGAATTATTTCCTCCGGGGAACTGGCCTGTGCGGTAGAACTCCTCAAGCAATTTATCTTTCTCTACAAACCTATCGTAGAGCCATTGAGTCATTCCCTCAGGGTCCGATGGAACCTGTGGACAATACGGAAATGTAGTTTTTTTAATATACAAATTTACATTAACACTTTATTCATTAGATTCATCAATTGTTATTCTTTGCTTCTTTTATTATATTTCTCTTTTTTTATCCTTCGATGAGACGAGCAGGACTTTTACTTGACGTCAAATAATATCCTTCTCGAAAACGTTGGGGCTGTAGTTATCATGATATGGATTGCATGATGTGGTGCTCTTCACTTTGAGCCAGATGATGTTAAGTTTCATTGCCCCAGTTATTGCTCTTGTTTAAGACTAGAAGACACTACATTGACAGCAGAAATAGGAGCCGCGATGGTATCAACTTAAAACTGATCACTTTACACATTCTTCGGCTGTAGAGACAATTCACCAGTAAGCTTTCTTTTATTTCCTCGTTTATAAGATGTACGTACGTCCTTGTGTTAAATTGTAATAAGTACAGTAATCCACAAAAAAAGATTTTTTTTAAAGCGCAATTTCTTTTACCTCATTACTAGGATACAGTCTGTAATGCAGATGCGTGGAACAAGGCGGTCTAATTCCACAAACGATGTCTTGGAGGTGCAGCGGGACCCTGTCAGGATACGCGATGGTGACATCCAATATCCACTCTATGCTGTCGCCAGATTTAGTGTCGAGGACTGGTTTATTTGTATTATTCTGATTGAAGTTGTTATCTGGAAATATCAGTAAGTATTGAAATGGTTTCAAAATATTTCAAATTAACATCTACTTGCTTACCCCTAACAAGTTATTTCAAGCAGATACACCCTGTATTTAAAATTTGAATATTTCTAATAATTTGATTGCCAAAGTTTACTTGTTGCTATCTTTTCTATATAATCAATATTTCTAGTTTTTATGTATTGTTTTAACTTATCACTCGTATTTCTATTATCATCATCATCATCAGCCGCTAGACGTCCACTGCTGGACAATCTTATGCTGCTTGCAAAACCGCTAGGCTCTAGGAGTCGTCGTAGAGGTTCATATGGAGAGGATTTGGGCCTTTTCTCACCACGTTGACCCAATGCGGGTTAGTGTGAGCCAGAGCCTCGTGTGTTGATTAGCATATAGTGCACCATGAGCGGGTTACAGTTGGCTTGGGTCCCGTGAGTTGTAATACGGGAGCTCTAACACCCCTATGCACATCACTTTATGAAATGCTTTAAATTTAGTAATCCTAGTATATAGCTTTAGATTGAAAGGCTTGTTTATGCTGTTGCTTTTTTTTGATGAGTCTAATAGATCCTAAATCATTTAATATGAAAAAATAACCTTTCTTTGAATTCTCCTTAGAGGTGCTGGGTGTCTCGTCCCTGCGCGGTCCGATCTCCTCCATTATAACTTTCATCGCACCGGCCCTCGGCAGCGACACATATTCCAATTTGGGCAAATTGTTTTTTTCTGCGAACCTGAAACATTGCAAAATATACAATTTGCAATATAATAGTACCATTCACTATTATATTAATACCAGCTTTAGATCTTTGAAATGATGCTGCAATTCATCGCCACACATTTGTATGAAGCTATATGAAAAATCTTTAAACGAATCAGCGATCATCTTGAATAGATCATATTCTTATTTGACTGTTCATCATCAACCCCATACACGTCCACTAGTGTACATAGGCCACCCGCAAAGATTCCCACATCATATGGGTAGATTTGGGTCAATTTCCCACCATGCTGGCCCAATGCAGGTTGATGGGTATTTGACTATTATTAACATAGGATCAAAATCAAAGGAGCCAATAGAATTTTGAGATATATTACATATAAAAATATTTTATAGTACATATAAATTACGACAAACCTTTCTAGAGTTTGATGACAAGTATTTAGAGCAAAAGTTAAAGGATGGAAGGATGTATTCGTAATTTAGATGATGATGTAATATTTAAGAGAGACTAGATTCTAAAGGAGAGTACTTTCTAAACAATATCTACTTCTAAATCACTTGTCAAAGTAATGGCCGTGTATGTTCATACATATGTTCCTACAGACGATTCCTCGCACATAAATTCGGCTCGACGCCTTTGAAACTTGTTCGCAGCGGCTCAAGTTTGCGCTAAACGACTTTGGTCGTTTGGTATCGACTCCCATGTATTTCGTAGTCGTTACGAGTGTGTATATTGTGTATGTACTTGCGCAAGAGCTTCGACTACTTTCCAAACCAGCCAACGTTCAGTCACGAACGGGCAGGACAAGAAGGTATGTCTACTACTACACACAATAAAACAAATTATACAGACTAATCAATATTAATGATATAAAATTATCTCCCACACATAAACCTATTAACATCCGATAGACATCCACAGCTGGACACAAGTCTCCCCCAGAGATCACTATATTGATCGGTCTTGCGTTTCCAGCCTTCATCGGCTTAACGCGACCTTCGTTTGTAGGGGTTCATATGGAAGAGATTTGGGCCATTTACCACCACTCTGGTCCAAGGTGGATCGGTGAACATATATAAAATCATTTATTTACAGGATGTGAAACCATTGATTGTATAAAACGAGTTCAATGCCCTGATGTAACGGAAAGACGGTAATACTTGTATCTAGATAGATATCTAGTTTAATTTCTTTTATTGGCCCGATCTGATCTTATATTAAAATCTATCGATTGTATACATTTTCAATGTTTACAATAATGCTTTACATTACATGTATTTGTATACAACAAAGTAATGTAAAAGAAAACAACTAATCACTGATATCAAAGCATCCGATAAGTTCTCAATGGTAACAATGCATTTGTTATTCACCAGTCAATGGATATATGTATGTATGTAATATAGATATTTTAAAAAAATACATATGTATCTATGAAAACAGTGGAGCGTACGTAAACTGGGGCTATGTATACGTATAAGCGCAAACTGGAGCGCTCCGGCTCCCATTTGCAACGTCTTACGGAATTGAATATGCAAATTGTCTCGTGAGGCGTTTAACGGTATATTGAATTACTTTACTGAGAGTGGGTTAGAATTTACTACGGCATACAATCAGTAATGTTGTTACTTATCGGTTCAGTGATGAGACCAACGCGGCGTTGGTCTAGTCTGGTTAGTCTCGTCTCCATGAGAATAAGGTGCCGCGGTCAAATGACGGAGATAGAAATAAAAGATTGCTTTACTACTTGCCAATTTCCACTTCATTTTTCTCTCATAACTCACTCAAAATCATATTTATCTTATATATACATACTGTTCATAAAACTTTATTTCCTGTTATGTATTCCTCGATATTTTTATAGAGATATATTATCCTCAAGTTTGCACACGGAGTGCGCGCTCTGCTTCCTCTCACAACAAGGTGCCCCACGTCACAGACTAATAGCATAATAAATGATGAATGAATACTTCGGAACAAGCTAAGTGGAATTTATTTTAAAGGATATATCTACTTCACTTTATATACCTGTTTTATATACTTAGTATTCGGAGTACGATACGTTTATTTACTGTGAGTTTAATAATTATCTACTTGAAATAATAAAACTAATCCAAAAAGCGAATATTACTGTAAATAGGAGCAAATCATATTATTCTCGTTTTTCTTATTAAGATTGGAATTTTTTTTAATTTTCCTATGAAAACTTCTTATATCAAGATCATAATGACTATATTGTCTGTTACTAGTAATAGAAATAAAATGAATGTATAGAATATCGATCTTATTTAATTTTAACGTCAGTGGGGACTGGAGATCGTTTGGCATTTTATATTACATGATAATGGAGAACTTACCTCTGACTGACCTCCCTCCTCTTATGTAGAAAGCCACCCTCTGGAAACAGAACCATGAATCGACGTCCCAACGGTACATAGTATTTGTGGATGTGCTCACGGAGCTCCTCCAGAGACTGATCTCTTTTCGCCTTCCCCTGAAACAAATATTATTTCGGTTAAATAATAAGAGAGATTAAAAAAAACGATTGTAGAAGGGTAGTTAATGATGTTAGCAATGCATAATGCGGTTGGATATCAGAATAAAAATTACCTAAGTTAAAGGGGATTACTTAAGTAAAAGAAATAAATGCGTTGGTAATACGGCACTGCATATGTCTACTACCTAATCAAACAGTAAGAGGGCAGATTCAAAAAGAAGATGGAGTGTTCTAGTGTAAAGGGACAAGAGTGAGTGTCAACTGACTGATGGTGATGTCAAAAATAATGCGAAGTGGAGAAATAAGATAATAAAAAGCTGACTACTAACTAACTGACTATATATGGGGTATAGACCTAGGATGAGAGAAAGAGAGAGGTGCTATCATTAAGGGAAAGACTTTAACCTTTCGTTTGATAGACGGAGGGAATGTTTTAAAAGATCAAATAGACAAGATAATTGATTAACATTATAATAGATGGTTATCATCAATTAATCAATAATATTTTTTTTGATGACGTAAAAACTAAACGAAAATACGTTTTCTACATCATTTAGCATTTGTTACGCCACCGTCCGCACCCCTCGTGTGACGGGGTAGATGCGGGCACATTGGAGGTGCTGCAATATGTTAAGAATTAATAGTTCCTCTACGTCATCGCGGACGCGTGGGGACTTGCCCTAATGGATATTACGAGTGTAGGACCAGTGATATCGCACTATTTCCAACCCCCCGTAATCCCACGAATCGATTACATTTACCAATACACCCCGCACTGTACAACTTGTGCGGTTTAAGCTGCGAACTTACAAACTTAACGCGGTAGCTCCGTTACGATTAGACTATTAATGTTAACCATTTATACGTAATAATGATAATTTAAAGTAATTACGTTTAAAACGTCGAACAGACAAAGGATAATATTATTTAAATGGCCGACATCTGAAACGTTACGTTACAGACTAAGAGAACAAAGCAACGGCCGCGTAATGAAATTGTTGCGGATTATCCGCCATTCCTCTGTGGTCCGGTTAAGTGCCGGCGGAAAGCTACCGAAAATATTTTAAGCCGCTTCCATAGTTTTGTCCGCTCCGATAATTTTAAGCTTCAGTATTCAAACTTGAACATTATATTTTATGTATTATAGTAAAAAGCTACTATACTACAGTAGATAGTGTGCGGTGTAATGGGTCCCGCACAAAGACTTTACGGGACCCAAGTCAACCTCACCTCCTCGTGGTGCACCCGGCTAATCAGCAAACGAGGCTCTGGCTCCCACCAACCCACATTGGGCCAGCGTGACGGTAAGTGGCCCAAGTCTCCCCATATGAACCCCAAAAAACGACGGCTTATCCGGCGACACACCGCAGCACAATCGATATGGGGGTATTTGTGAGAGGTCAATGTTCAGCAGCGGACGTCTATAGGATGGTGATGAGATGGTATGAAAGTATTACTGGTTTCATATCACAAAGTTTCCAGCTTCGATTTCTTCGCGACATAAGTGGAGAACTTAGGTTGGTGGACTCGTAGTCATATATACGAGCAGGAGTTTTTTTTTTTGGGTGGACGATAAATATTATAATAAGGCACCATAGAGGCTTAATATCCAAGACGAAATAACAAAGGACATAGCAGCAGATTATCGCAGAGCGGATGTTAGCTAAGCCAGTTGGCTATTCAAAAAACTTACCAACCATGAAAGTCTACTGCTTATACGGTACTGAAATTGAAGCACGAGCGCTCTGTATTATGAAGTCGAGCGGTTAGCCGCTGCACCGCTGAAGAAACTAAAGCGAATATTATTTCACAAGTTGAATCCTGGCGTAGATAAAACACAAAGTGCGATCAAACAGTTCCCCCACACACTCGGCGGAGCAGGAGATTTCCCAGTTACTAATTAGTCTAACTCGTTCAAAAGCAAACGAATCGCCGCCAGGAGTCTAGTGCAGAGCGGCACAGTCTGCTCCACACCGTGGGTGCGTTCAAACTCTGCTTGTTCAAAGTTTACTCAAGAACCCGACAACGGCGCACGTCAATTAAAACCAGGAAATTGAGTTATGCGGAGTTCAGAATTGCGGAGCTTCCCTTTATTCGGGCTCCCGGTGAAAAGATAATGGCCGCCGGAGTTGCCAGCGCCGCACCGAGCACTTCCGGTGACAACATCGGACTTTCGTTTATTTATAAATAGCGTATGGAAAGTTTTCGTTTATACGAATTTATATATATATATATATATATATATATTTAAGTGCGTTATGTTCCATTATAAATTTACTGTAATTTTAGTAATTTTTTCATTGCCATTTACAAACTACTACTGCTCCTCCAGCACAGCGACCCGAAGTGACTTTTGGCGTCCTACACAAGAGGAACAGCACTATCGGTAGCTTGATACCACCTCAACTCCTATTTCTACTGCCAAACATTTTTCTGTTCCAGTTTGAAACGCTGTAGCTAGTGAAACTACTGGAATAACGAAACTCAAAATATCAAGGCAACGAGTGCAATGTGGTGCTGTGTATTCTATCCTAAGAAGTACCATATTATTTTGGGCTGACGTATCAACTGCGTGAACGTCATCATTATCATCGTCAGCCAATAGAGGTATACTGGTAGGAGTATGGTTGGACATAGGCTTCTCCAAAATATCCCTACGACGGATAAGGATTCATATGAAGGGATTTGGGCTATTTCTCATCACGCTGACCCACAATGCGGGTGAGAGGAGGGAGAGCCTCGATTGTTGATTAGCAGGGTGCACCACGAGCAGGCGAGGTTGGCTTAGGCCCCGTGTATTGTTGTACGGGAACCCTTACACCCTTAGTCAGGTTTCTTTGAATTAAAAAAAATATGAAAAGAAGCAGCGTTGTCTCTTCCATTGTCACTAGCTTATAGTGAAAAAAATCAAATATAAATTGAAACATAAAAAACTACCCTCGGAGCATCGTTGCATAATAAATATCACACACAAACAAACATATTATAAGGAACCGGGTAATGTTCTCCAGACCCTCGTCGTACTCGCGATGTGCATCCACCCGTGCGGGACACACGTCGAAACAAATGAACACCGGCGGAAACGAGAAAATCACCCGCGAAACCTTTGTCAGTGGCGGTGAGCGTAAACAGGCAACAATTGATTGGCCACTGCGAGGCCTCGATGGGCAGGCTCGCCTTAGAGGTGGGCTCACCCCACCGGCCGCCTGATTACAGCGGCGAGGCTTAGCACCGGCGCCTGCACGAGGTGCGCTCGTCCTGTGCGAGGACTCCCCGTGTCGACGCCACGATCAAATATTCTTTTATTCTCATGACATACAGACAGACGACCTAAACTACAGTTGGAACAGTTATAGTAGTTGGATACTGGTGTATGGTTTCTGTCGCCGGAGACCGTCCAGATAGGTACCAACGTAGCTTCTATTTCTACCGCCAGACAGTAGCGTGCAAACATTACTGTGGTCCGGTAACACTGTATTTAGTAAAAATTACTAGGGTGACTAGATTTAACATCTTATTACAACATATATGGCATATGTAAATTTTTTTATTCCACGAAGCGAACAGACAGGCGTGGCGTTCACCTGATGGTGACTGATCCGCCTGCCCATAACACACGACGCTCATTAAAACGATATAAGCAGCACCTCACTGCGCCCGTCGCCGTCAGACATAGGAAGTTAAGTCACGTCACTCCAGTAATTTCACTAGCTACAACACCTTCAAACCGGAACACATTACTGTTTGTCTCCTGAGATATTGGTTGCGTTGGTACATACCTAGATCGTCTCCAGCAGCAGAGACCTACCACCAGTGATATAATTCGATCGTGATAATTTTTGTAATAGTATATATAACAGAGTAGCTCGCTGGCCTAATGGTTACAGCGTGCGGCCTTCATTCCGAAGGTGGCAGGTTCAAATCTCGTCATGTACCAATGGCTTTAATATTTAAGTTACGTGCATTTGTGAACTTAAGTAACAACAGCGAAATACAAACGGTGAAGGGAAACATCGCGAGGAAACCTGCACATGAATTAGAATATCCTCGTAAGGTGTGTGTGAAGTCATCAATCCGCATTGGGCCCGCGTGGTGACTGTGGCCCATCGCTCTCATATTGAAAGTAGGCTTCTGCCCCAACAGTGGACGTTAATTTACTATTAAAAAGATAATAATAGTAATAAGGTTGTGTCGGAAACGGTGGTGAAGCGCGATTCAATCCGTTCATCGTAGGCGTTTTCAAAAATCCTTCCGCCGAGTCTAGATTGGAAGTAGGAACGTCTGACGGGTCGGTGCACCCGCGGGAAGCTGCGGACTCCGCGGAGCTGCTCCGCTATCGATGGCTTCATATGGACAGATAACTAAGTAGAGTAAAGAGGATTACGGATCTGCCGGCTACGTTACCAATATTTTTGAACTATCTTCAGAATTTAGTATGACTTCTCATCATGTTCATCAGTTAATTAACATGGAATTACTAAAATTAATCCATGTTAGTATATTATAGTATTTTATTTGTTTATGTTAGTGTATTTTCTCAGTCTGCAAGTTGATGTGGCAGTGGGCCGGCCATGTGTGTGGTGTCAGTTGCGGCTGATGGGGAATAAAATCTTGGAGTGGCGGCCGTATATAGGTCGCAGAAGTGTAGGACACTCCCTCTCTCTAAATGGACCGACGACATCATCAGGGCGGTTAGAAATAGGTGGATGAGAGACGCTGATGCTCAAATTTAATGGAAGACATTGGAGAAAGTCTATAAACCAGCAGTGGATTAAGAACGTCATCGATAAATGTGGGAATCTTTAGAGAAAGCTTATTTCCAGCAGTGGAGGTCAATCAGATGATAATGATGAAGATGAATCAGATGATTAATCTAACATAGAAACTAATTATATTAAAAAATAGATTATGGTTGTATTACATAGAAAGAATGTGATATTTCTACGATAAAGGAAATATTTAGGTGATTTAAATAACTTATATTTATAGACAATTCATTGTTTTGTAAAACATCATAAACTTCAGCCGATAGAAGTCCACTGCTGGACATAGGCCTTCGCCAAAGATCCCCACATCGATCGGTCGTCGTTTGTAGAGGGATTTGGAATATTTGCCCCCACGTTTGCTTAATGCGGGTTGGTAGGAGGTAAATCCTTGTTTTTTGATTAGCAAGGTGCACCACGAACAGGTGAGGTTGCATTTATGTACCTATACGTGATAAAAATAGACAATGAAGAGCAATGGAGGCTGCGAAGCCATAAATAAAGTTCTATTAACATGAGTTTCCAATCGGATCGAAAAATGCGAGCACAAAGAAACTTTTATTACACCGTACGCCATTGTTGTGCCGCGCTCTCTGGGAGTCGGCTTAACGCGTACTACACACTACGAACTATACACTACATACTATACGCTACACACTACACACTACACACTATATAGTACACATTGACCAGCGACAAAGGTATTAAGTTCTTTTTTGATTTTAAACATTTTTATCTGGCATATATATTTTACCGATGGTAGATTTCCGTTTCCGACAGCTCTGTAGTCTCGGGCTATTAAGAATAGGACTAAGGTATTCCCTGCCATTACCATGCGACTAAAAGGGTCCCCAGGTTTGTGCGGCTTGAGGGTGGGCGCCGTCAGAACTCAACAAGCGAGCCTTAGGAGGACGACAAATGCACGGTGGTGTTATATTTGCCGTAGCACTGCGTGGGCGCTAAGGAGGGTTTTGCCCTTCCGTGAGATGTTTTATCCAGAGTGCATAGAGGCACCGCTGCGTTCTGTAGGATATCCCGGAGCTTCTCCTAATGCTCTGAGGGGCACCACCGAGGCCGGGGGGTAGAAGCCCCACATAATTTTGTCTTCCCTCCAGAAGCAAGGTTTTTTTTTAGAAGATTTTCCGCGCGATAAAAAAGGAGTCTGTTACCGAAGACTGTCTACGTACCACGGCAGTTCCTATTTCTGCCGTCAAACAGTAATATGTATACATTACATTGTCCCGGTTTGAAGAGAACTGTAGCTGATGAAGTTACTGTGTTACCGTGTCTGCAACTAGTACAATGTAATACTATATATATAATCCTAACTAGCGCCAAGAAGTTACGAGCAAGCGTATTACTTTTAATCAGGTGAAAGTTTTGCTTAACTAGTAGTATACTCCCATTACCTTGTCCTGTGTTGAAGAGAATTGTAGCTGGTGAAATTACTATGGTCAAGAACGTTACATCTTGCCTCCAGCTGACGAGCACAATGTGGAGCTGTGTGTTATCCTAACTAGCCCTGGTAAGTCATACCACGAGCGTATAACTTATCAGCTCATCGCTTTGTTGAATATATAAAAAAAAGTACTAAGCGATAACAATTCGATAATAACCTGAAGTAAATTACTCGAAGAACCGAAGTAATAAATGCTCAAGGAAGAGATATACTTTAGTATTTATTACAAGAGCCGACCGATCCATGCTATAAATTCTTATCACTGTATAGTCACTACGTAGTCAGAATTAAACTTCTTTTCTAACTATCGCACAGTTGGGAAACTAGTAAAGTGTACACGGAATTCGTTAAAAGTAAAAATGTTACTGATGTCTGGCAATCTTAACGAGAGACCATACGTAAAACTTTTCCTCGTTACCGCTCCTAAGCGGGAGATAAGAAAAAAGCCTTACACAAGTGTGTACACTTGCCGGCAAAAATATCTACACACATTTATTAATTAACAAAATTATATGTTCACCTGATGGTAAGTGATACATCTGTACATGACAATCTAGCATTTGCTAGAATCTTATTCACAACACCATATTGTGCCTGTCACTTTGACAAGACATTAAGTTCCGTTACCGCAGTAATTTCAATAGGTGCAAGGTTAACTATTGGATTGTACCTTAATTAATAGTGCCAATAATCTTCACTTAAGTCTGCATAGCAATACAATGTCTGTCTCATGTTTAGGTGATAACAAACTACTTTATTCTTGCATCATCATCATCAGTATCTAGTTATTGATATCTACTGATGAACACAGGAGTCCCCAAGAGATCTCCAATTAAATCGGTCCTGCGTTTATGGCATTTTACGGTTACCTACGACTTTTACCGAATCGTTGGTTCGCTTTCTGGCAGTCGAACATCGCATCTGCTAGTCATCATCTGTTCGACCTGCAAATATAATACCCTGGCCATTGCCATTTAAATCTAGCAATCTTTCAATCAAAATTATGCTAAAAAAATAAAATGAATCTCAATAAATATATCCATGGACCACACGCACTTTTTTATGTAATGGCACTGTACATAAAAGTTGCTACGGATGCTGTTCTCATATAAAAGCTAGACTTATTACCTGCGGGCAACTTTCTCCCATTTTTGTTTTAATTGTGCGGCGACCGACCGAACAGAAACTACCCTCGACCTACATACACACAAGCTTTAGACAAACAACTCTACTTCTACTAAAATTCATGCATTTGTTACTTGTTCATTTTATTTTCATTGTGACAAACTTAAGTAGTAATAACTTATTATGAAACTAACTGCCTCTACCCACTTTGCTGACTGTAAAACACCTGCAACCCTTTTTGAGTGTAATTTTTCTTAAAATCCGTTTTTAGCTAACCTATACTCGACAAGAAGAATATTACTACCAAATTTAAGTCTCTAGACTTTATGGCTACAGAGATATCATGATGAGTCTCTACACCGGTGGAAATATATATATATATAGCTTTTTCAAGTCGGTTCCTCAATGCTGAGGTTCATGACTCCTTATCGATAACCTGTTCTCAATTATGTTACTCCAGTTGCTTCTATTTGATGCTTTCTATATAGCGTTATGTACATGTGTTTCAATGGTCTCCTTCACCTGGTCAGTCCAAAGTTTTGGGTTCCGTCCACGCAGCCTCCTACCACCAATCTTGCCAGTAACGACAAGTTTCTACAAGTCATTACCCTTTTTTCTGGCAATATGACAAAAAATTCAAGTGCCCGATAATATATGTATGTATGGTGTCCCATTTACATATATACATATGGGTCTAAGAACATAGCTAAAAGACATTTCAAAGCTTTAGAAGAGTTGTCTATTCTTTGATGATGTATACTACTGATAAACATTTGTGCGACTCTTACAGTTCATCAGACCTGGCCTCCAAGAGAATGTATGTTATGATAAAGATATATAAGAATGCCTATGACTTAAGCCTAGAAATATCTATTAAAAATATAATACAAATATGGAATAATGCTAAAGAGTATGAAAAATAAAATATACATAGTATAACATAAGTTAGATCTTTTTTACACTTGGTCGGTGTCTATTGTCGGAGACCTAGGTAGTTTACCAAACCGCCTATTGCAGCCGACAGACAATAGTATGCAAACATTACTGTGCCCGGTTTAAAAGACGCTGTAACTAGTGAAATTACTAGGGTAACGTGACTGATATTATGTCTCAGGAGACGAACGCAATGTGGTATTTTATTTATTTATAAAACCACACCAGTAGCATATGTATTTAACTATTTACAGTTTTATCTTAAAGTGATTACAAATTCTGATGCACCTGCTTATTGAAGGTGTGTACAACATTCACAATATTGTTACTGAAGAAGAAAATGACAAAAATTTGTGTTGTAATATAGAAATATATAAAAATAAATAAAATGTAGCAAATAATGATCCCATACTGAACAAGAATTATATCATCATTCAGATTTGTCGAGCGAGAGTGTCAAAGCTTCGGTTCGGAACTTGCGTAGCTATGTACCAAACATGTTACGACCCGGTGCCTCAGTGTAGTATATATCACCTTAGGTAGCGCAAGCGTATCACTTACCATCAGGTGAAAGTCCCGCTCGTCTCGTAGCTTAATTGAAATTAAAAAAAAAATAAAGATTATTTACATTGAATAAGCAATTTTTTCAGTATTGTAGTAATTTTAACAAATGTTCTTTTTAAATAAAATTACAACGCTCCTGTATTTCAATGTAGAGTGAACTAATAAGTAAAACTTTCAGCTTTTAAAAGCTTATACAAAAGTTCTCATAACATTCACAGTCGAGTACAGAATTGAAAAAATTAAAACACTAAATAAAAAAGTAGTCAGCACACATCCCTCAATGTTTTCGATTTTTTCGCTCACGGAACCCTGTGAATATAAAATATCGCATCAAAATTGCTCCGGCGCCCGTAAAACGTACGTTTCAGGTGCTTACAATTTATGACCCTTGACAAGTGAAGCACAAAGGAGTTTACAACGTGTTGCCCGTAATAGAGGCGGGAGTGGCTCCTACATGCGATGTAGCTTTCAAAACAACCGGCAAATTGTGAGGATAAATGGGACGGGAAATTAAAAACGGCGCAACTCCCGCCATAGGCGGCGCGAGCGTAGTGCTACGCCGTAGAGATACCCGTAGCCGTGTTCTACGCATACTTGTATGAAAGCTTGTGGGGCAGTGCTACGACTTTCAAGAATATTTAGTTGTAGTTACATGCAAGAGACATGGCGATTTGGTGAACTTACCGCCAACCTCCGCCCGACGAAGACACACCTTAAGAAGTTTCTGGTAGGTCTCTTCAATGGTAGGTCTTTGTTGACGGAGACCGTCAAGGTACCACCGCAGCATCTATTCCACCGGATAAACAGTAGTGTGCAAACGTTACCGTGTTCCGATTCGAAGGGCGTTGGACCTTATGTAATTACTGGGGTAACGAGCTCAACATCTTATGTTTCAAGCGACGAGTGAAATGTGATGCAGTGTATGTCTCCTAACAATTACCACGTTGTTATCAGCAGGCGTATCACTTGCCATCAGGTGAACTAACTGCTCGTCTTGTTGTTTAATTGAATAAAAAAAATGCAGGAACATTATTACAATCAGAGAATATTAACGTATATTCTGCAGCCAGCTCAAGAAGTGCGGTGCTATAACACCACCGACATTAGTGAGTATATTAAATATGTCTTTCATGGAAACATAATTTGGTCGGTTAATAATTTTACTAAATTTAGATTTTTAATTTGTTTTTATAACAATTTAGTTCAATAAAGCAGGAGACCATTGTTTTTGTTCAACGATGCGACGATACCAGCAAGATTTTCATGTGATGGTAAATGATACCTGGCCGTAACAACGTGGCACTAATTACAATGATATACACAGCATTACATTATCCTCTCGTTACCTCAGTAATTTCGCAACGTTCTTCAAACCGGAAGAATGTAGTAGCTGCGGTGGTAGCCACCTAGACGGTCTACGGCAGTAGACGCTTACCACCAGTGCAGTTATTAACATCGGATTTGCGATATTTAGTTTTAATATAAAAGTACAAAAGTCAATATTTAAACTATAGCATCCTTTTATTAATTTAATTAAAGGGAACAAAATCCTTTTAACATTAATTAATTAAAACTTTAATAAAGGACTCGCAGACGAAATGGCAGTGATTTCGGCGAATTATATACAAATAATAAAGGATTTAAAAGCGGACAAAGCGAATTCTTACTTTGTTATATAAAAGCTTCTTTTCATAGTAATTTAATTTTTCTTTCATCCGACGAAGCGACGAGAAGAGCCAGGCTTTAACCCGGTGGTAAGTGATACGCCTGTCCATAATAACGTGGTGCTGTAGTATAATATACACAGTACCAGATTACGCTCTTTTCCTTTGGATACAAGGTGATAAATACCGTTATTTAAGTTATTTGCACTTAACTACAGCGCCCTTCAAACCGGAACACATTAATGTGGTACACACCTACCAATAGTTATTGTTATTAAAGCAATACACATTTCTTTCTTATTCTCACATACAATCGCATCCATAAACATTTCTCCTTTTTCATTGTCTTGAAAAAGGACCAAGCTCCTATATCCTTCATTTGAGTATTCAGCGTCTGTTATCAGTTAAGGATTTTTTTAAGTAAAATCAATCGAAAACCAAATATTAAACAGATATTTAGTAAAAAAAACTGTGTACAAATGTTACAACTTAATGCTCAGGTACGACTCCGGTGTAAAGGTTTTAAAAGTAGTTCTGATTACAGCCCAGGCAGACTGTGGCGTATAAAATATAAAATGAAACTTTTAAAAAAGCTACTGAGGGCGGACGGCGTCCTTTCGATCCTCGCCGGTTCCCGCGGGAGCGGCCGCCCATGAATACCTGCCCCGGATATAAAGCCTAGCAGAAATTGGTTCCTTCGCTACGCCCTATATCCCTCTTACGGAAACTTTCCTATAAAATCTTCATTGTAAACATTTTTAATTTCCCACCTAAGTAGAGTAACAAGTTAAACATGTAATCATAGCTTTACATGTTTTAATTTTTTTATGACACCGGTGTCTTCATGAAAGAAGAAGCTGTTACTAGATTATTGTTTTATTACCATCGACCACATCACGTCTGAAAAATAGATGGGTCTGTGGAAACACTACGATTGTTTCTATATAAAGTGTTATCGATAGAAGATAAAAAATACATACAAAATATATGAAACTAGTATGAACTGGACTGTTCAGATCTTTAGAGAAAGTCTAAGTCCAGCAGTGAATGTTCATCGGTCGATGATGATGATAAAGGAGCATAAAACTAAGTTCCACTAATATTCTTTAGGTTAAAATTGAATAGTGTGAGTAGCTGGATGCCAGGAGCGCAGGACTGACCGGAGAGAACATCTTTGAAGTTTATGCTGAGCAGTGAGCGTTTTCCGGCCAATGATGAATGCTAGTAATCTTTATTTTGCATTATTTATATAGCAAAAATTTAACGTTATTGAAAAAAACGTAATATATGTATCATCATTATCAGCCGATAGATGTCCACTGTGGACATATGTCTCCCCCAAATATCTTCACATCGATTGTCGGTCTACCTTGTGGGAGGCCTCCCAACACTACGGCTGCGAATACGCGGGCGCCACTCGAGGACCTTACTGCCCCATCGGCCGTCGGTCCTTCGAGCAACGTGCCCTGTCCCCTGCCACTTTAATCTAGCAATCTTTTGGGCTATGTCGGTGACCTTAGTACTTCCATATCACTTGTGTATCATTAATATATATATATAGTATATTTGGTACTACATAAAGCGATTACACAGAACCGTCTTGTGGAACAAAACTTTACAATGCGTATGCTTAACGCATTTTAACTTATGTTAAAGTGCATCATTTCACGTTATGGAAACGGTGATGACAAAAGGTGATAGCCCCCAACAATTACTAACAGTAGTTAATAACGTAAATACAGCGTTTCCTTTTGAGGCTATAGTAATCAAATAATAGATTGTTTTACTTTGATCATCATAATATCACATAAAGATGAAGAAAAACATCGTTTTATTATATTAGGTATTACTCGCCCGCGTTGCTGGCTATAACACCCCCGCAACTTTCTTTGGGGAAGGAACATTGTGAAATTCATTCTCAGCTGACCTCTAAATGACATAAGCAACATCTATACCAAATTTTGAGTGTTTACATCTAATAGCTTCGGAGATCGCGTGATGAATCAATAAATCTCTGGAGATTTCCTATATACATACATATACGTCGAAGATTGGAAGACGCAAAGTCATATCTTATTCGGTCTGGGCGTATTCTGATACGGTAGCTGGTAACACTAAGGTTGACAGTAGTTAAATGTAAAATGTCAATGTCATTAGATGGAGGATATAAAGAAAAACGTGGAGCGGGAGCAGTCACATTTTGAGGATAGACAACGGTGAACACAAGTGTAGCTGACTTCCGTTCGACTTCGCCGCGTTGCAATGAATTTGTAGGATTAAAAACTTGGAGTGTATACGGAGACTTATTTCTTGAAATCCACGATGGATGAACATCGGAGTGTCAAAGAACGCCCACATTTTACCACCCTCACTACGTTTTATATATATAGATTAAAATTAAATTGAGCAATATTTATAATGTTTTTAAAAAACCAAAGTGCTGAAATTGGATACTAACACTTCGATTTAGTGAGTGCAACTGTAACTGCATAAGAACTTTAACTTTATGCTATGTATCAACTTTGGCTCACAATGAGCTTTTCATAAATATGAATTCAACTGCAGTGATTAAACAATGATATAATAACGTGACCATAAAAATATTTTATAAATGAAATTTCCCCTTTTGTTGAGCTTTCAATAGAGGGGATGATAATAGAGCGGCTCTCGTAATATGAGCCATTGTGCTGCACGAGTCTAGCTCATACGAATTTAAATTGTAAACACAAAAACTAAAACACGAAACGATTCATGTCGAGAAAACAAAGCCTCGCGAATAATACAATAAAAATAAAAACAAAAACTTCTGTCTAGGTGAAACTATTGCAACGTTTGAAGTATTGGAGCCTGCGTTATCGGATGCGGAAGCCGTCATTCGGAAGCAGAAAGTAATACTTGTTCGCTGCATTGAAAATTAAAATATAACTGTAATAATACATACTTCTGTTAAGGATAATTATAAAGACCGAAATGAACAAGAAATAAAAAGGACGAGAGGACGAGATGATGATGAGATATAACTGAAACAACGACATAACAGGTAGATTTAAAAATGTCTAACTTACATTTCGCACCTGGACACCGTCGTCCGAATCCCTATACACACCTTTGGGATCAGAGCGGAGCTCCCCAAAGTATTAGGCAAAATCAAACCTAGATAGACACCAGAAGCAAGAAATCACGACGGCGACGTCATCTTAATTCAGGAAACATTCCTGAAACCATGTCACCATGACCCTAAAATTGCAACCTATCACCTCGCTAGGAACGATAGGTTGTCCGCTATGTACGGCGGCACCCTGATCTATTACAAGAGGTCACTTCACTGTGTCTCTCTTGAATGCCCTCACGAAGTCTCGGCGTGCAAAATCGGCCTCACTGGCCATCAACACTTTGTTCTCATCTCTTGCTAATTTTCACCATTCAAAAAGGTAGAAATCGAAGAGATAAGGACCCTCCTCGATCTCGGTCCATCTGTTGTGCTTGCTGGCGATTTCAACAGCAGACACAGCAGCTGGGACTCCTTCGGCCAAAATCCATTTGGTCGTATTCTCTCAAAGTTAGCGGAAGAGCTAAATTTTGATATCATCGCTCCTTCTTCGCCGACGTTCGACGCCTGATCAGGTTGAAAAACGTCGCCATGAGACTTTACGATAGGTACTGCTCCGAGATGAATAGAGTTAATGAGCGCCACCTTCAGAAGGCTGTGAAAGCGAGGGTCTACCTTTCGGGCCCCATTTTGCTCCGGTTGACAAATCGACTCCAGTACCCAACCAAGCGCCTAGATCATTGGGTTAGGAAGTGGAGAATCGATATCAACACGTACAGGAGCGAAGCCCTACATTTCTCAAGAAAAAGGAAATCCCGGATCCACAATCACGCTTTGCGCGCTCACTCTCAAACCAATTTATATCTTCGACCGTCCTGTCCCTTGGAGAGACTCGATCAAATACTTCGGGGTTAACCTAGACTGAAGGCTAAATTTTCAAAAGTCATATTCGGAGAGTGAGGAACAAGGCTGCCTTTGTAATGGACAGACTTCATCCCCTGCTCTGTAAATCTAGTAAGCTAGACATAAAACACAGGGTGCACCTGTATAAGAACTGCATAAGACCTATAATGACTTATGCGTACCTTGTATTTGCGCACTCTTCCTCCAACACCTTTAAACCCATACAGGTCATCCAGACGCAACACGCTTCACCCGTAAGGCCACGGGTGCGGAATGGTACCAATGGATGCATTTCCCATACCATCGAAACATCGACCTGCCCAGCGACCTTACACATTTTTCGGTAGCACAATTCATGCAAGATTGTGCTATCTATCACTTTGCCAAGGCCACACACCACACGAACCCACTAAAAGAGCAAACAGTAGACTACGTCCCGATCCCCGATGCCACCAGTAAGAATCGACGTCCTCGGAACGTGCTTCCGCTTCACATAGATACAGAGGGTCGGTCGGACAGGCACGACGTACTCACCGCCGACACCAACATGCACAACACGACATCCAAGCGTAAAGACACCAATCACGGATTCACCACATATCGGACGCGCCGTTTCCGCCGCCGGTTGAAGCGCCCATCAGGCTCGCACACCGCGCACACAAGTCACACCCGGCTGTCCGGGCGGTCTTCACCGCCCTCGGCTCGCGATACAGGCGAAGGTGTTCGGAGGACGGGCCCGAGCTCTCCGCCATTGACCTCAGTCATTGCAGCCATCCAAGCACCGTGCGCATCTTAAATTCATATCTATATTTATCTATGTATATATTTAATTACACCCCCTTTATGTCTCTCTCTATAGCACTATTTAAATCTCCTACCCGTCCGCATGCAATATTTTCCCACCTTTCTCTTCACCCTTTTACATACTATTTCATCTACATATGTATAGGTTTCAGGTTTGTGTTTTTGTATTTTTGTGTTTATTTAAAGATTTGGATTAATGTTAATTTTATTTTATTTTTAGTTTCTTTTCATTGTTATTTTAGCTCGCGGATACCAGATTCGCCTTGAATCCGATGAAGCCGCAATAGTTGTCAATAAAACTGTACAAAAAAAAAGGTACTCGCAGTTCGTTCGTGGCTCGCAAGACAGACGGATCTGTAGTATTGTTCGTGATAATTTTCTTAATGATTCATTAATTTCATTGTACTTTTATACATTATGAACTGATTTACTGAATTTAAAACGTTAACTCTTTGAATAAACTATGAATGAAGAAGGTGGTATTAATCATGATGACATCCACTCTCTTACAAAATATAAGTACAAAAAATAACGCACTGAAAATGAAATAGATGAAGATCCAAATTGTAATAAATTAGGGTTTGCCCTATAAAAAAGTTAATTACACCCGAAACGAAGATAAATAAAGATAATCCCCACCAAAAGAATTACGCTAGTTAATTCCCTCGGAAAACTTTCCGGCGCTCGTTCCGCAAATTGAGAAGGAACTTGCCGCAATTTCCTACGGCGGCGCCGACCGGGATCTCCGAAGGCCTACAGGATCGTGGAAACTGTTTCCTTTAGTTTTAATACTGCCTCACCTCCTCTCCTTATAAGTTTCAACTCAATCTGGAACTTTGTAACGAAATCATGATTTAATGTGACGATGTATCGAAACGATCAATCCAGTATATTACGAGGTATATGCTTCTACGTAAATATTTTATCGCATGATGTAAAAAGGATACTTTTAACATAATTTTCGCTACTGTGCCAAGACTGTAGGCATTATAATGCTCTTACTAAAACATCCCTCGACAGTGATGTCGAAACTTTGTGAAGACAGGTCAAAATAAAAAAAACAAATCCTGCAATTGTTCTGTAATCCTGACGATTGATAGTTCAAATTCATCACATCCTTCCTCCTGCCCTTCACCCAGTTATGTGCAGTCGGCACAATATGTACTTCTCTTCCATGTCTCTCTATCAGCCGTCATATTCATACTCTTCTCACACATGTCATCTTTCACATAACCCATCGCACTTTCTTCGGTCTTCCTCTACCCTTATAACCATCCTCATTCGTCACTAAATTACATAATGATCGGGTTTTCGGTTTACCCTATATTTAGATTTAACTACTAAAACATCCAAATATTATAATATTAATTCATGTTGTCATATAAACGTTTTGATTTCTACGCTGTGGTCTCCTTAAGGTGAAGATCATGTGGCTCTGTACTTTATAAAAATGTTAGAATATAGTTTTTATTATATGTCATGTATCCTTCGTTGGAGGTCCTTAAATAAATAGAAAAAAAAGAAATGATTGATATCCGTACGAGGTTTTCGGTTAATTCGTCTTATGTTGGAGTCCAACATTTGTGCATGTGTTTCTATAAGTAAGCGTAAGTTAAAAATATAACTTGAACAGTTTGACCGGTTTCAAATATTAACATACTCGTATAAATGGACGGTTCACGTAAAACAAATGGAGACAATTTTGGAAGTAATTTATGTCGGATTGTAACTCACCGAGAAATCCACAAGACAATCAACAACCCGACCGAGGTTTCCGTTCCAATCCGCGAACAGTTTCTTACGCATCCATCCCCAAGTTTGAAAGTTGTACCCCCAGCAAAACCCCGATTTATGGCGAAACTGGAAATTTCAAAGGGACTTCGATCGGGGACGAAACCGCTGCGAAATTATCAATTAAAACAAATCGGCAAACTCGGATACCTCAATTATAATAATGGACAACTTTGTATTAATCAAGCGATTGAACCGCTGCAAGGGTGGGGTTCAAGGGGGTTGCTTATTTCCGACCACCCGACCGTACTCCGGATCTCTTGTCTGCAAGGCTGAATGGAAGAGACTTTCACAGTCTACAAGTGACGTTTGTAATTAGCTGTTGTACTCGCGTACGCTTTTGTGTTTTCGCTTTTTGTTTCCGGAAGCGCTTTATTCTTGAACTCGTTATTCGATTCTGCAAGTCTGTGTTCTTTTGACGGCAGTCCCGATGCTCTTTCAGTTGTTTCTTTAAAGTATACTCTCAGTTGTAAAGACGTACGCTGTCAGAATTGAAGTCGGGATTTCTTTAGAACAAGGTAACACTTGACCTCAATTTCACACGATGTTAAGTCACTATGTGGATGATAGCTCTCATATGTTAGTATTATCATAGCTTAGTCCCTCGGGTATTGATGCAGCTGAGTATATTACTTAGTAATAATTATAAGCGGTCAAATAATTTGAAATATTTATAGCTATAATATACATTAAGGGAGAAATAAAAGTAATATTTAAGTAACGATTTATATTACTTATATAATATCACAACTGGGTAGCTATATAGCTATGGAAATTCTGTAATATTTGTATATGATAGTAGGTAAATAAAAAGTTAAAGGCTTATAATATGATATATAAGTTAAACTTTATCTGTACATTCCTTCAGGTTGGAATCCGACATACAAATAATTTATTTGTGCAGGTTTCATGGAATGATATTGATAAATAACTTAGCGGATATTTTTTTGTGGTGGGTGGTGCCGGGCATGTTGCGAGTGGGTAGAGCTTTAGACGTCGGTAAATAAACTTGGGGAAGCGTAATCTAATTCGTTATATTATATTTGAAGACGTAGAAATCGTGTTTACTTAACTTGGTTTTAGATTTTAGACAAGTAGAAGTATAGTAAAATAGAGTACAGGGACGTACCGTTGTATTCTATAAATTAGAATTTTTTTCTTCTCATTTTACTTATAAGCGATTTTGGATTATATTTAGTAGGTTTACTGTCACTATAGTCAAACCTCCCAGCCACCGGCCTGCTGGAAGAAATTCCGTATTGGAATAGATGGTACCTTAATACTTATTTTTATATATGTTATATTTCAATTGTAATTTCTGTATGCATAAATAATTAAATACATAAATATCTTATACGATCAGCTTAGAGTTCAAGGTGAACATAACGTCCTGCTGTAATAAACCTCTTTATATACAGAGAGATATAGGGTATAATCTATTTTTTTTTTGTCTTAAAATTTTAGTCTCTAGACACAAGTTAATATGATTATTATAAAAAAAAACCTCTGTTCATTTTTATATAAATCATTTCAAATAGGTGAACTCATAGTTGGTGGAAAAAGACAAACAAATCATATCAATTGTACGAGTATCAGTATATGAAGAAAATATGTCTCGGTGGTATATCCAGTGGGTCGACATCGAGGTCCGCTCTCGCCGCAGTTTCCGGCCCAATAATTGCTCGCTATATAATTTTACTTTGAATGGCTGATTGTCGAGTTTGACGGCTGGTCCCGCTCCGGCGATTGTTCGCGGCGCCGTTAAAAGGTTCCGCCGCGATTACGCGCCGCCGCTTTGTGTTAGGGGCCCGCGCGATGTGTGATTTCACGGTACGCTTCTGGTGCAAATTAGAGATCGGTGTGCAACGAAAAAATGTTAATCCGACGATGTGGCTGAACGCTCAAAGCTTTTCATCCCGAAAGACAGTGGAGTAATTTGGCAGGATTTTCAATCTACCGCTCTAAAACACAAAGCAAAACGATCGTGTGATTGCGGTGTAAATATCAGATAAGTTTTTTTAAACCCGCATCTATGGCCAAGTAGTCACTTAACACCATATGATATTATGGTCAAGTCTCCGTAACATATATAAAAGAACAAGTTTACAGAACGACTCATTCTTTTGAACATTCATTTTTGCCATATATGTACAAAGGCTGTACTTAAAGCCTGCGTGGCATTTTTTGCCAATGAACCATGGGAGGGAGAGATATTTTGAAGCCACACACATATATATACATATAAAGGTATATTCAGATATGACGGCTGATAGAGAGATATAGAAGAGAAGTACTCATTGTGCCGACCCCACAGTAGTTGTGAGGAAGGGCAGGAAAAAGAAAGAAAGACATATAAAGATAAGTAACAATGACTTCATGTAAAATAAGTTATCCTAGTTATCTTCAAGAAGCATTGAAAAATCGAGTACTATCCTCAGGTACCCTTATTTTGTAAAGATTAATGAAAGGAGGCTTAGAGGTTATGAGACGATAAAAAATATTAAAAATTATCTTAGGAATAAGAAGGAGACGAGTTATGGTCCAAGATAATGAAGTGTTAATAGAAGTAAGTAGAATAGTATATCTTAAAGATTAGTACAAACAATTAAATGCGAACGTATTAGTAATAAAAAGATTAGGATACATTTTTGATCATTTCTTGTTCGTCTTTATCTTTACATTTTTGACTATTGTACTTATAATGGATTTATTCATTTTGGTCCACAATACAGCCACTGGCAGTAAAATGAGTGATAATACCACCACTCCTCTAAACTTAAGCTTACACGATAAAGTTGTGAATAAACTTTATTAACCGGATGCTGCTTTTGAGTACGAAAAGAATAAATACCAAAAAAAATTATATATATATATGAAAGATCCCTCGTTACCCGTCACCTACATACACATGACAACTGGATGAGTGACGCACAAAGCCAAGTGTTCAAAGCGCTTAGCGGCTCACTTGTTACTTGTGTATCTTCTAATTCTTGATGTTTGAGTAGGTACAGAGGCTGAGAGCTTCTAAACAAATATTTATTTATGCATTAAGATATTTTCACATACGGTATTAAAACAGGACCAATGGAACAGAAACTACCAACCAGCATTGGACCAACGTGGTGGGTAACAGCCTACATCCCCCCTTAAATCAACGGCCTTTGGGGGAGGCCTCTATCCGGCAGTGGACGTTTATCGGCTGATGATGAAGAATGAAACAGAATAAGTTTCTTAACGATGAACGTTATGTGATGCTGTGTAAATAACCTAACTACCTTGCTTTGATTTTGATTTATCATCTTATCATCATGCTTTAGTATAAAATGCCTACTAATATATGATAATGTTATTATTCTATCAAAAAGTGGATAAAAATTTATCTGACTGATGGCACCAAGTAGATTAAGAACACGACTACATAAAAGAGTATTTGGTTCACGGGTTTTGGGTGGGGAGATCCTCTTTACCTACCACCTACTAAGAGAACATAGAGCGGTCTTGTGGTGGCAGTAGTTAGTAGGGAAGACAGCAACTCTCTTTTTTCTAAAAAAAAAATAACACCACACATTCGTATATTACTTGTTAGAGTACAAGTGCTAGGTGTATAATCTAGACATACTGAAATCTAGACTAGTTCCACTGTACAAATGGTGTTAAATGAAAACCCAGGAAATCAGTCTGACTAATAAAGTAATTCATTTGGAAAGTACCTTGCAGTCAAAGGACAGTCTCTGAGGAAGAGAAAACTTCGTCACACGTCCGGAAATGGTTTCCGGACGGCTGTAATGACTTGTTTCCATTATACTTAACAGTGGAAACTTGCACTTTGTTTGGAATTTTTCGTTTGTGGCGCACGGCCGTGGTCTTTATACAACTCGACGCTTTTAAGGGAACTTGTGACAGACAATGTTTTTTTTTTATATAAAATAAAATAATCTAATAAGATCTTAAATAAGATGATTTTGACACGAATATATATTCTCTTGCGCCATCATCATCATCTCATCTCATTCAAAAATATCTATACCAGATCTTAGAAAATAACCACGTCAAAATAAATTTCTAGATTTGTCTAGGCATTGAAATAAGCTGGTTACTAGAAATATCCGCTTCACATATTACCTTAGCAACAAGCTACATGTCTAATGTGCACCAGCATCATTCGAGTTGAACTGTTAAAATAGTTTTAATGGTTTTCATCAGCTACATTAGCACACAAACTGGTGCACCGGACCGAGTTGGGACTAATTGGGGCCGCTTTCAAGGCTTCGCTATCGAGTGTCCGGATAAGCCGGATACTTATGATTTTTTCGCCGCTCCGAGCTCGCGCGGTGTCCGATTACTGGAGCAATTAAATTTTATCGAACTCCCACATCGAGTGGAAATGTGAGAGTGGGGTAACAGGGGGCCCAGCGATGGGGATTAACTTATTCACGTGAAAAATATGAGTTAAGTGTTGCAGCTTGCAGTAGACCATCCAAAGCTACTTGACGGCATAAATAGGCCCACAATTACAACTAGACTGTTTCCGGTGAATATCGTGTACATATTGAAATGATTAACTAAAATCAATTGAGAATTTACTCTGAGGTAAGTAGAAGTAGAAGTTCTGAGGAATGCAATTTTTTTTAAAAAAAAGTGAGGAAGAGGAAGATGAGAGTAAATATATTTATAAAGTCTAAAATTTTGAAAAAATATTTATTTTCTTAAAAAAATTATATGGGAAAGACGAGCATTTTAAATTCATTTTGTTGATATGGACAAGGAAGATGATTTGCGAAAAAAATTAATAAGTTTCATACTATGAGGAACAGGAGGAGAAGTCCTTATCAACCCTAATTTATTCTATACAAAACATACCGTAAATACGTGTACATTATTTTCTATTCGACGAAGCAATGAGATCAACGGGAAGCGTTCATCTGATGGTAAGTAACATGTGAATAACAAAGTGGTGTTAAGATGATATAGACAGCAATATTATGTACTAGACGCTTTAGCGTCTAGTACATAATAGTGCTTGTAGTAATTTTACTAGCTACAACTACATTTAAACCGGAATACAGTGATATTTACACACTAATGTTTGTCGATAGAAATGGATGCTGCGGTGGTACCTGGACGGTATTTAGCAACTGGAAAAATATCCCATTGATAGATATATATAAATTAAGTTTTATATAAAACGTGTTAAGTTATTAAGTTATTTGTTATTAGTGCTTTGCTGAATAAAAAAAAATTCGCGACTGCTGAATGTGGAGTTGCTGAAACGAAATCGAATGGACGAGCCGTTGTTATAAATCAGCAACTCCACGGTATCGTGCCTGGTTACCGGGTACCCATCCGACTGGCTGTTAAAATTGCGTTACCAACTCCGCAGCGGGAGCGTGTTACAGGTAACTGATTTTACGCAGTGAATACGATGAATGCCTTTAAAGTTGTACAGCGTAACAGAGTTAGCGCGGGTAGTTTATGAATTTAATGAGATGCATGCACGGGCGCGTCGGCAGCCGTTGCCAACGTACCTAGGGTTGCCACGTGAACGAAAAACATTTTTATTCAACGAAGCGACGACATGAGCAGGTCTTTCTTGATGATAAGCCATACCCCTGGCCATAACAACATGGCGCTAGTTAAGATAATATACACAGCACTACATTACGCTCGTCGCGTTGAGACTAAATACTAAGATTACCAGACCTTCATGGGGGTATTTGCGGGTACAAGTATCGTATATAACCCTGTCTCCCCTCCCTCCTAGAAGCAAGGTATCTTTTAAATATTTATCCCTCGAAAAAAATAAAAAAGGTCCCTGGTACTTAATATTGCCTCCAAACAGGAGTGTGCAACAATTACTGTGTTTCAATTTGAATGGCGTTTTAGCAAGTGTAATTACTAAGTTATCGAGACCGTGTATGTTATCCTACTTAGCACGACATAGTTATGGGTGGGCATTTAGTTCAATTAAAAAACTTAGATGATAGTGTTTATCTAACCGTACGAGAATGAACCCTCTGCCAACGTCGGCTATGACCAAGGGCCGCTGTCGCTGCGTACATTGAGATTACGCGGGTAATCCGCCCCCGGGACGCGGCCACTATTCAGCGGCGGCTTTCAATTTGATGTGTTATTTCCTTATGTTTATATTGTTTTTTTTTTATTTTTATTTATTCGACGAAGCGATGAAAAGACAGGCGTTCGCCTGATGGTGACTGAGCCCTGGCCATAACAACATGGTGCTAGTGAGCATGATATACACAGCACCCACATTGTACTCGTCGCCTTGAAACATAATATGTTTAAGTCGATATCCCAGTAGTTTAAATACAAACCGGAACACATTAACGTTCGCACACTACTGTTTTTTAGGCTACAACAGGAGCTGCGGTGGTAGCTACCTAGACAGTCTCCGGTAATAGAGGTCTACCACTAGTAATATTATAATGATATAATATAAAGCCTTCAGTACAATTTCGTAACAAACTAGCGACCACTAGACAATTCAATAAAGAAATGAAAAAATAAAAAAACTACATATAAATTGTTCAATGAGGAAAATTCACCTCGACATGTCCAGGATGAGGGAGCCGCGCGGCGCGGGTGCCGTGCTTACTATGAGTGCGTATAATAAAAAATAGCGGAGGTCTAAGTAATTTGGGTGTTTCGGCAGCAACAATATCGCAATTTATCAAACGAGGCTTATTGTTGCGCGCCCCAGCCGGCTCCGTTTTACCTTCTCCACCCTATGCACCGGCCTCCACCGCCACGCCATTGGACCCCCTAACGCCCGTAAGCGGTAGGATCAGAACCGCTTGGACGGGGGTGAGATATGACAACGGCTTTTTGCTCACAATAAGCAGAGTGAAGCACCTATAAATACGGGTGGAGCAGGTGATGTTTTCATTTAATTTTCTCGAGATTAAACTTCGTCTAGAAGGTGAACAAACGCCGATAGCGGGCGGCTCCTCAACGCGAGGAGTCTGCCTCCATGTCGTCAGCAATCGATTTTGATAAAAAAAAAATATAATTTTTATCTTATTTTAATTACGCAATAAGAATTATCAGATTTTTCTTTACAGTAATTCGCGTGATTGAGGGTTGACTCGCTTGATATTCATTTACTTACTACAGGCGCCTCTCTTTCTAGTTTATTAACGTTATCAGCATCATTTTGATCAGTTAATAAAGGATAGGATTACATTCAATGATTATAAATGGATCTTCAGCGAATTGCCGACTATCAGCGGACTCAGTTCATCACGATGACGCGAGATGTCGCGATAAGTCTACATCGAAACATCTAAATAGTTATTGATAGATCGCTTTCGTACTAACTCCGGTTGGAATGACGTCAGAAATAAATCCCCGATAACGAGGGCGGGCCGCAGATGAAATAAATAATAATGACAAAATGAAAATAGAAAAATTTTCAAACAAATTACACCGGAACAAATAAGCCGAGTGGAGACAATATTACAAAAGGAAAGAATAAAAGCAAGGTTTCAATAATAAATTATCAAAGGAGCCCATTTACCTCCCGGACCTACCCCCTATCAACCCCCTGCCCGCTCCCCCCGTTCGGCGCTGCCGAGGCGTGAGCTGACACCTCCCCGCCGCTTCCTTATTGTGTGTACTCGGCTTTATGTCGCGGTGCAAGTTATCCACGTACACGATCTTATATTTATACGATTATAATGTTTTTACATTATTTTCATTCCAAAGAAGAAATCATTTTAAAATATTCCCTATTATAATTGTGATTACAATATATTCTCTATTTTTACGTATAACGTATATAACGTATGAACTTTTTTTTTATTTTGTACTTTATATCAATTTTTGTCAGAGATCTATATAAATCCTATAGAAAACTTTTAATAACTGATTATATATATTTTTTAACGTTTCCATTAATTAATAACACTTTTACGAGAACACTACTTAGTTTTCTAACTGTTGTACAGCTTACAGTTAATCCACCCTTAACTATACGTAGTAATAATTCAAATTTTTAGAGTTTATAATGACAAAATCATAATTTATTCGACGAAGGAATGGAATAAACAGAACTACCTGATAATATGTTATATATATAATCATAGCAATATAACGATAGATACTATTACATACACTACGTCACGTGAGGGTCGCTTTAAAATGGTTATTAGGTACGAATTCGTATTCGCATGTTATATACACAAGAAACATACCCGCTTGCGCTTATGACTTGAATGATATTTAAAGACGCATTCACGTAGAAGTTTCAAGATATAAATTAGCGTTCGAAATAAGACAAAGAAAATTTCCCGAACGCGCTGATGGTGGGGCGGAGTGGGGGTGGAGATCGGGAGATGTAAATCTCCAGCATGTGGGCGATTGATCAGCTGACGGAGCCGGGGTAATCGGTCTTGATTTCAATGATTTGTGTCGAGTTGATGTCGAGTGTAATAGGAAGATGATTAGGCTGATGCTCTGAATAAAAACATGGCGATATTTCATTTATATTCATTAAGGATGTTGTTAATGATGATTTTGTTTTCTCGTCAAAGGATATACTAGGATGAATTTATTTGTTATAAGTGAAACAATGTTAAGTATTGTTCCTTCCGTAATTTAATTAGCTACATCATCTTTCAAACCGGAACACAGTTATGTTTGCATACTACTATTTGGCGGCAGAAATAAGAACCGCGGTGGTACACTAGACGGACTCCGGCAACAGAGACCTACAATTAGTATACATTCAGATTTACGCAGAATAAACTAAAATGTATAAATAACAATTGTAGATTACTAAGCCTCATCATCATCAGCCGATAGAAGCCTCCCTCAAAGATCCCCGCATCGATCGGTCCTGCGCTGCTAGCATCCAACGGCTTCCCGCTACCTTCAGTGGTTTGTAAGGGTTCTTATGGAAGGATTTGGGCCATTTCCCATCACGCTAGCCCAATGTGGGCTGGTGCAAGTTCGAGTCTCGTTTGTTGATTAGCAGGCTGCACCATTTGTCGGCTACAATGGGCCCAACGATGGTACCTAAACCATCTCCGGTAATAGGACCTAGCAATAAAATAAGTTCCATAACATTAGAATCTAGAATATAGATTTTAATACGTTTGATGATTTCTTCTTTATATAACAGATGCAGGGCGCAACGTGTTTCCGAGTGACCCTATTCACTTCGGTATTTTCTTCGAATGGTTAAAATCTCGAGGCGTTCAAATTGAAATCGCTTGAAAATCATATTTATTAAATATTTTTCCTCTTAACGGCGCCGATGAATGGGCCCCGTTACCCCGGCGGCGGCGTGCCGGGCGGTCGCGAGCGCGCACTCTACTAAATAAATGAAAATATTGCACATACTACACATTTCCTCCTGCTGCGACCAATAATTCTAACCACCGACTCAAAAAGGTGAGTGCCATTAGCTTAATCACTCCGCCGATTCGTAATGTCACAGCTTTGAAACACTTGCAGCACGGGTATCTTTCGAAGATTTCCCACCTTAAAATCGAAAAAAAGGTACGTGGTTCTACTTAGCTGCCACGAAGGTTTTCTCCATCTCGTCTACCTTGCAGACCTCCTGCCCTTTAATATATTGCCGTAGAAGCATTGCTGTGTTTTGGCAACCATAAATATATTATGGATGAGTAATTTTCATCTGGAGGGAGAGAAGTGAAGTAAATCATTAATCTGTTGATTAACTGTATCGTATATTAATAAAAGTTAACGAAAATCTCGTTAACCAGCCCGCTCATTGTAAATCACAGTTAATAATATCGATGGTAGCCGCATCCGGGATTAATCCTGATGAAATTGAAAGCTGACAAAACCGCCGCAACTCCTCGGCAAGTTGGCACAACTTACCCAAAAACACAAACATATGTTAGACGTATGTTATATGTTGCCCGCAGAGGCATTATAATTAACCCGTCCTATTGAAACATTGACATAAGTAAACTTTAATTAGAGGGTGTATTACGGTGGAAACGTGGAAGACAGGATCCGGCTGGTGGGGGCCCGCTGATCCTATTAGAGGGACTATCGAACGTTAAAATCGCAGCTTATTGAATATTATTAAAGCGAGCGCGGCTCTGTTATTGCAAGGAGCGATTGTTCGGAGGCCGGGGCGGTCTGGCTGCGGACACCATTTCAACTGAACATCGAGGACTTGGACGGGGTTAAAAGCTTTATAAGTCAGCCTCTAAGACATATCATCATCATCATCAGCCGATAGACGTCCACTGCTGTACCTGTAGGCCTCCCCGAAAGATCTCCACATCGATCGGTCCAGCATAATATAGTATATAATAGACACTAGTGGCAGTAGATTTACTAGAAGCCTTTAATTAGGCACCACAGCAAATTAAGCTTGCTGCTGTGATGTCCTTAACTACAAAAAAAAGTTCCAATCTGAAGGATTCTGTGACTAGTGAAATTATTGAAGTAACGAGAGTTTAGAAATATATCATCATTAGTGTACTCTTGAATTTCCAAACATGAAGAGAAACGACGTTTGGGATGAGTGTCCATTATTTTTCATTGGTGATAGGTCTCTGTTACCGGATACTATCTAGGTAGATCACAGCTTCTACGAGTATTTCTACCTATAACCATTAGTATGCAAACATTGCTGGGTTCTGGTTTAAAAGGCGTTGTAGTTAAATTGAGATAACGAGACAATATCTCTCGGACGATGAATGCAGTGTGGTTCAGTAGTGGGGGTGTAAGGGGTCCCACTCAACAACTCACAGGACTCGAGCCAACCTCACCTGCTCGTCAATCCTGCTAATCAACAAATGAGGCTCTGGCTCTCGCCAACCCGCATTGAGCCAGCGTGATGGGAAATGGCCCAAATCCCTCCATATGATAGACCCCTAGATACGACAGTCCCTAATGCCCAGCGGTACCGGAGGCTATGCTGATTTTATGTGGAGAAGTTTGGGAGAGGCCTATGTCAAGCAGTGGACGTCTATCGGCTGATGATAATGATAATGATATTTCATCCTAAGTAGCGCCACGTTGTTACAGGCAGGCGTATCGCTCACATTTAGATGAACTTCCCGCACGTTTTGTAGCTTACTTAATTAAAAAAAAATCAATTATGCACAAGAACAGCACCGTCAGCGACAGCGTCCCTGTAAATGTTTGTGGGGATGTGTCCGCAAAAACTTCAGACATACACACACCCTATTCACAGGGTTCTTACGAGCGGATGGATTGAGTTTGATCTAGATTTAATAGAAGCGAAATTTATCAATGAATACTCTCCCGTTGAACGTAGTGATTAAATAGCTGGTAATCTTTAAGAAGATAATCTAAATGGGACGATACCTATTACTGTTAGGTGAACACTCAGTTATATTCTGATCTATACATAACCAATTTCGATTATTAATCTGACAATGTAGATGGTGAAATTACTGTAGTAACGAAAGGTAATATCGTAACAGAATGAATTTTGGCGATGAGCATACGAGCTAATATTGCGTCACAGACGTAGGATACGAATTGAAGAATCTGATTTTGTAATTGGTGAAAATGAAGGAGTAATAAGACTTGTCATCTTATCCCAAAATGAGTACCACAATTAGATGCAGTGTACATCATCTTAATATCGTTATGGACATTCGTAGCGTATCCATCAGTTAACTCCTGCTGCTTCAGTTGCTTTTTCGACAATATTAATATATCAGCTCTTATATAATTATTATCTAAAAGTTTCATTGGTATCTGTGTACATAATTATTATATCCGTTTTCGTAATTGAGGAAACGCTAATGTAATTTTTTTTATTTAATTTTATGTCTTTGTGTCTAAAGTTTTCTCTCCTCTCTGCTCCTACGTTTTCAATTTTAATTGTTCTAAATCCTCAAATTTTTGTATATATAAATCTTACTCTGCCACCAATCTGCATTGGGCTAGAGTGGTGGGAAATGGCCTGAACTCCCCATATGAACCCCTCCAAACGACTAAACATCGCGGAAGCCGCTAGATGCGGGCAGCATTAGACCGATCGATTTCGGAATCTTTGGGGGAGGGCTATGTCCAGTAGTGCCCGTCTATTGGCTGCTGATGATGAATATACTCGAACTCTAAAAAAAATATAATGTGATACCGTTACGAGTTTCTATATAAAGACTATAAGAGAATTAAACCGACTGATTATTATACACCCTTATTCGAGAAGCTTGCGAAAAATGCCACGCACCTCTGGCCACATTCTTTGTAACGTCACAACACCAGGGTTGACGAACACAATAGCGGGGGGATGTACAAAATAAAATATAATTCACATTTTGTATTCACCCGAAGCATAACTTCAACTTATTGCCTCGAATAAACCACCCCTTGCCACGTGTTTACCGTTCTCGGATTCGACACCGGCGTAATACGTTACCATGTTAACACCCCATGTGTTTTCAACCCGCTTGTTTATTTACATATAGTTTTATTCTTCTATCTGTTCCTTTCTATTGTTATCTATTTCTATCGAAAGCTCTGCTTAACGATCACTCTTTCAGTCATCACGATCATAACTTCCTGCTGTCCTGTCACTGTTACCAGCTATTCTATGTAGACCGTCGGTATTATTGAAACAAAGCAGCTTGAATAGAGAGCAAAATTATACGAAGGGTTTTACTTATAGTATCCATTTGTAATATTTACCCCCGACAAAAAAGGTCAAATTTAAAAGAGGGTTAAAAATATACAATATATATGTTCTATATCGAAGGAATATCTGAATATTGCTATGAAATACATTATTGTACTGGTGGTAGGTCTCTATTGCCGGAGACCGTCTAGGTAGGTATCACTGCAGCGCTGCACCTGACAAACAGCAGTGTAAAAACATTACTGTGTTCCGGTTTGTAGGGCGCTGTAGCTACTGAAATTACTGACGGAACGAGATATAACATGCTTATGTCTCAAGGCATTGATCACAATTTTATGCAATCTATAACATTCTAAATAGCGCCATATTATTATGGGCAAGCATATCAATCACACATTTTTTTATGTGATTAAGCGACGTGACGAGCGGCATGTTCACTTAATTGTAAGTGATACGGCCGCCCGCGCCAATGTGGCTTTAATTAAATTAGTATACACTACACCACATTGCGCTCGGCGCCTGAGACGTAAGATGTTGAGTCTCGTTAGGCCACAAAATATATTCGCTACAGCGACCTTCAAACCGAAACACAGTAATGTTTGCACACTATTGTTCGGCGGCGGTAATAGGCGCTGCGGTGGTATCTTCCTAGATGGTCTCCGGCAACAAAGACTTACCATCAAGTCAACATCTCGCTCCTCTCATCAAATATTGTATACGTACGACGAATACTAATACCAAGTACCGCAACATTCACCGAGCCGCTGATAAATCTCGAAATGTAGGAGGCTATATCTCGCAATTATCTTTAACCGTTGAACATTAAGCACGGCGAAATGAAAGTGGACCCTAAAAGAATTCATTACATGAACAGAATCGACCTCCGACAGGTACGTCTGGCGGGTCGGCCGGCGGGGCCCGGGTGGCCCAAATTAAACTTAAATGCGATAGCAATAAAACAATGGCGGATGGCAAAAATGTAATAAACTGAGACGGTAAATTATTTCGATTCCGGGATAAATAATCCCAAACGGCCGGAGTTAGTCGGCAAATTTAATTTTGATGCGCCGGAGGAAACGGCGCGAGGGGAGAAATAAAATGCCAATAATTTATTCTACATAGATATAAGATAAAAATGTTAAATGGTTCCTGATGGATTCGGTAATTCCGTTCGCATGTAATCCCGATATCTACCTGCAGGCCGGAGAATTTTCCCGTTCGATTGCAAAACGAGTCGGTGATACAGCGACTTTTGTCCATGGAAATTTATGTACTCTGGATACTGTTACTAAAAATTTGAATTCTATACTGTCTTATGCATTCATTTGTTCTTCTTCATCTTTTTAATCGGCTGACAGAGTGGTCGTGATCATTACTTTAGGTGTTAGTCGCAACCTTAACAACACATCGCCATTCCTCTCTAATGACCGCCTTCCTAGTAAAGATGATGCGCCATTTATTGCCGCTTTTATCTGATCAGTCCATCTCATAGGCATTCTTCCTTGTGGCCTGGTACCCTAGACCACATATTGCTCAATAGTTGCCTCCCCTCGGCGGCATACGTGGCTAAAAAAAGGTGAGGATACGAGACTGTATCGAAGATGATAAACACTGCTTGCATTCATTTAAAGGTATAAATATTTCATATGTTCAGTAATCTCATGCTAAAGATAATATATATTCTTTTTTTGGTATTAGAAGTGAAATCTTTGAAAATATACTGTCTTCTGGGGGGAAGTCAGAGTTATGTGGATATTTTTACCGATTAAAACCTCCTTGAACGCAACTGTGGCCTCTCTAACGCTTTGTTGCGATAACCCGTCTCTGGGTGTGTTTCATGCAATCCCTTTGTGAGTACTATCTCAATAGCAGGAAACCACGTCCAGCCATCATCTAACTCAAGGTCATTTAAAAGGCAATGAAAACCCCTCTCCTGACTGCCAACGAACCTACCTACTGGTGTAAGATGACTTAAAGCATTCATCCTTGCGTCCATAGTACTATGAATGCTATAATCTGTAGTCCTACATTAATCGTACCGTATGTTTAAACGAATCAAAATGTGATGTTTTTAAAGAATACAAAAAAGTAAATAAGGGATACCGTTGAATCGTTTACTCCACATAAACATTCCGTTCGAATGCGACTATAATCGTAATTGGGGGGGAGTCATGAAATATCGCTTAACCATAAATGATATATAGGTCCGATACAACCCAAAACGATCCGCGGACGTTAAGCCGGGAGTAAAGTAGGAGATTTGTAACTTAGGTTGCGGTAGATCCAATTATAAAAAGGGCAACAGTTCTTCGCTACAATTCCGAAATTCTGAACTAAAATATTTACAGTATTTGTATCGGTATCTATAATTGTAGTTTGTACCAATACCAAACCAATCATCAGCATAGGTTACGAATATAAATTCTTTACCTAAATTAGTTTACAGGAGTAGGATTTAGATAGTTGTAAGGTTTTCCATCCCGGTAAGCTAGACGGGATATATATGTATAGGTATAGGTCTTTGTCGGCAGAGACCGTCTAGTTCCTACCGCAGTTCGTATTGCAGCTGATATACAGTATTGTTTCTGTTTGTAGGGCGCTGTAACTAGTAAAATTTCTGTGGCATTTCAGTTGACACATATATATATATATATAGTTATGATTTTTGTTAGAACAAACAACAAATAGGAATACAATTTAAGCAAAACTATCGAACAATACCGTAGCTCAAATATAAATACGCTCGTATCTGTCGCAGTAGAACTGATAAACGAAATTATCCTTCGTACATTCTCCGATATCAATAACCCCTCGCGATTGTTTTGCCAATAGCAACTTTAAAAGTAACGTGATAAGGATCAATTTCGTATAATCCCAATGGATTAATTATGACCGTCATTGAAGACTTCCACTTTTACCCTTTTTATTATCACCGTCATACATTAAAAATAATGTGATTTGTTACTAGCATGAATTACTAATGCGTTTGGGACAATTACGTTCTTTTTTAGGGATGACACGAGACGAGCAGAACGTTCACCTGATGATGAAACGCCTGCGCGTCATAAGGTTATGATTAACATAATATACACAGCATCCAACTGTTCTCGTCGTCTTGAGACACGTGTTAAATTTTATAACCGTAGCAATTACAATAGCTGAAACGCCCTTCAAACCGGAACACGGTAAAGTGACCAGACGAGCGCGATATCTTATAGAAGATAAAATTCTTTTCTATAACAACGTGATGTTAGTTAGGATGGTATACACTGCACCACGTTGTACTCGTTTCTATAAGACAAGATATTAAGCCTCGTTACCCCAGTAATTACTCTAGCTATACAACGTCTTAAGCTAAGAACACTGTGACGTTAGCACAGTATTGTTTATTGGCTGCAATAGGAACTACAATGGTTTACCTATCTAACCTCAAATACCTTTTTTTTAATTCCGGGGGAATCTTCGAAAGGAACCCTGCTTCTGGGGGAAGTCAGATTCTTACTAACTAAAACCCCCTCGGTGGTCTGCATCAGTGCATTTGGAGAGGCTCCGGGATCTCTTACAAAACGCACCGGTGCCCCTCTACACTTTGTGTTACACGTCGCTGAGGAAAAGCCTAACCCTCCTAGGCACCATCGCTGAGCTAAACGCTGTCCCACGCAGGTTCGCTTGTTGAGCGATAAGGACCCACAATGCCCGCGAAATTCCTAGACACTTTTAGTCTGCCTTCTACGACAGGCAGGGCTTACCTTAGTCCTATTCTTACTAGCCCCAGACTACAGGGTTGAACCTCAAATACCTACCTACCTAAAATCAACCACCAATGTTGGATTAGTAAAGAAAGCAACATTTTTAAACGTTTCTCTATATTATTTTTAATTTCGATATTATTGTGAATACTCTATATCTAATTGTTAAATCGTTTTTCTGAACACAGAAAATACTAAGTATTTATAACATAGTTTAAAATTTTTTTGCGGTTTATTAAGTCTCTCGCAACGTGGCTCATGAATACATTTCAGTTAAATTCTTCGTTTCCCTTACATAAGTTACGAGAAATATAGTCCTTGTGGAGTAGAGTCACGGCAGCAACTAGCTGGCACTATTGGCAATCCGGTCACGCTCCTCTCATTCAGCCCGGGCGGACTCAAACGCAATATTAGGGAAGATAGGGCGGTTTTTTTTTTTAACTTATTATTGCCACGGGACGCCATTTTGTCTCCCCGCATAGTAAAGTAGGCCTATTTATATTATTATTAGGTATTAAATCGACGGCAGTTACTGCGGTATTGTTTGTAGGGTTCTGCAGGCGCAGTAAAAATTCAATATTCTCCTCCTATACATTACTGTATAAAAAAATACTTATACTTCCGTTAGAGTCCTTGTAAACTGATACAACGGTAAATTCTATTACTGTAGTTGTCGTATATCCAATTTTATGAAAACTCTTAGGTTATAAAATGGGCTACCAGAACTTAAAATATCGGAGAGGCTGTTCAGTTAGTTACTTTTAATTGTAGACTATACTAGTATTCATTTAAGTATACTAACTACTGACGAATAATATGACAATTGTACTATCTCTCAAATCGAAATTACTGTGTTCCAGTTAAAAGGACGCTGTAGCTAGTAAAATCATTTGGAAATCTAGACGTAACATCTCATAAAGGTGACTGTAATGACCTGTTGCTTATGACGAGGTGAACATCCCGCTCATCTCGTTATATAATTAAAGAAATCGGTGTGTTTTATATTATATTATATATATAACCCACTGTGCCCGCTTTGCTGGTCGTATCACCACCCCAACTCCCTTAGGGTAAGGAATTTTGTAAAATCCGTTCTTAGCTGGCTCTTCTCAGCATAAGGAATATTTTTACCAAATTACAAGTCCCCGAGCGTTATGGTGATGAGTCTACATAGGAATTCTCTTATATATGTATAGATTTTTATATCTAATAGTATATCTAATATTTATAAACGTTTTAAAATTAGTTTCTAGGAAACATACGTAGATTAATGTAAGTTAAAGTAACAAGTTGCAGTAATGACTTTATAGGGAACAATTAAATTCGCCCTTAAACAACAATGCTCAATAATCTAAGTAATTAAATATAATATGATGAAGGTGGAGTAATGATCTGGTGAGTCGCGGGAAGCTGCTAGATACGGGCGATGCGATGGCCATCAATGTGCATATCTTTGAGGGAGGCCTTTGTCCAGCAGTGGACGTCTATCGGCTGATGATGATAATATGTAGAGTGGGCAAACAAGCGAACAGTTGGCCTGGTGGAAAGTTATCACTTACAGCCATGGACAGTCTGCAACAACAGTGGGGTCGATACTGTTGCCGACCTTTAAGGGAATAACACGCTCTTTTCTTGAAGGCCCCGCATGCCTTATTGGTAAGGAAATAACGAATAGAGAAAAATCGCCAGACATCCATGTGATCAGGATGAAACTTGGTGTTGTGTTGTTTGAAATTGTTACTGTATATATTATTAAAATGTAAAGATTCATAACAATCGCTGGATAACTGTACGATGCAGGCGCTGAGTTTATATGGAGGGTTGTAATAAGGTGAAGGTAGCGTATAACGTGTAGTTTATAACAAATTAATATTAAATGAAATTCTTTGAAGCGCTACGTTTCCCAATGATAACGTGCCGCCGCAATCGGTTCTCGCCTCAATGCGGCACGACCTGAGCGTCCAGGATCGCGCGCGCCGCCGAACCGACTCTCGTAAAACAGAAAAAATACGAGCTCTGCGATCTCGTTACGGCGCCGGAAATTATCTTCCTTCAATAGCTAGTCGGTAGGTAGCGGAACCAGAAGTAGGTTTTTTAAAAAATCAGTACGAAGGAGAATTCAGTTAAGGTTTTTCATATTTCATCCCCGGAATTACGTTAACTTTGACCGCTTTCCTTTGGAGTAGCGAATTGAAGCATTTCGCTTACTGTATATATATACAAGAAGATAAGTCAAATGAAATTGAGTTTTTTTATCCAGAATCCACTAATTATTGACCATCATTATGATGTACCTTCTTCTAATTGAAGTTTGACGGTCAGATTAAGAAAGGTTTCAGCTATTCTATATAACTGAGGGTATTTAGAGGGTGTAAGGGGTCCCGCACAGCAACTGGCGGGACCAAAACTAATGTCACGAGCTAATCAAGGAATGAGGCTCTGGCTCCCTCCAATCCACATTAGGCCAGCGTGGTGAGTATAAAAACCCTACAAACGACGACCCCTGGTGCCCGGTGTTACGGGCGACACAGGACCGATCGATGTGGATATCTTCGGGGAAGGCTTATGTCCAGCAGTGGACGTCTATCGGCTGATGGTGGTGATGGTAATTAAGCCCGGTCCACTGTAGCAAGTATAACTAAAATTCTTTGCAAAGTACTCCATCTGTTTGAACAATTAAAAACATTACAATGTTGTGTAAAAATCTCAACACCTAGTTATTACGTGGTGTGGTATCACACCTGAACGTCCAGCTCGTTTTTTTTCTGTATATTGTTAGTTGTATAAAACTGCTACACTACCGACGATTCGTTTTCCATTTTACTGATTACATATTCCACGACAATCCACTCCAACATTCTTGTGACAAAACGAAAGGTGATTTCCGTTAGTGTAACGGAAATAGCTGCGAACGTATATATTTGTAACTGGTACTGGTCTCGTGTCCGGGCGGCCGCAGCTCCGACGGCGGTCCGTATCGCCTGGATCCTTATTTCTCTCAGTCTATTTTTAGGTTTCCTTGGAATATTGCGGTCTTGCGTCACGGAGCTCGGTCCAGTCGGCCGGTTCGCTCTCGCCACTCTACTCTGCTAATTCCACGATAGATTGTTAACTTAGTACATTTCTTTTAATGCATTAAAATTGGATCCATCCTTAAGGACTTACGTAATTTAAATTAAACTAATATGAAATTAAAAAAGGATAATGTGTTTTTTAATATAATCCAGAAAAATTTTTGGTAGTAGCTCTCTATTGCTTCAGCCCCATAGTCTAGGTCTACTAAAAATAGTACTAAGATAAGTACTTTTTTTTAGTTTCGGGGTAACTCTTCGAAAGATACCCTACTTCTGGGTAGAAGTCGGGGTTTTGTGAGCATTTTTAACCGCTAAAACCCCCTTGGTGCTCTGCATCCGTGCATTCCTTAAGGCGCGCTGAGTCAGTGTCTGCTAGTCACATCCTCTCCGAACGCACTGAAGGCGATCACTGAGAGGTCTTAAGAGGTAAAAATCATAATACTAACTTTTCCCCAGAAGTAAGGTGGGTATCTTTGGAAGATGTCTCCTGATACAAAAAAAAATTTGCTGTAGCGAGTGAAATTACTGGGGTAATGAGACTTAACATAACGTTTCAAGGTGACTACAAAAATGTAACCTTGGGTATTTATCGGCATATTCATAACAAAGAGGCATTACTTTTGATCTTTATTCGAAATCATATTGCACTCATCAAGTACTTACCAAGTTATACAGCGGTTTAGTAAGAGTCAAGTTACGATTTCCCCGCGTGGGTTAGTTCATCCCCACCGCCTCTATACCCTCCGATTATCATAAAAGCTTTCTCTGCTAATGTTACGGTAAGTATGTTATACAGGCTGGTATTTTTAAGGGGTCGAATGTTCAGATATCAGAAGATAACTATCAACTTGTAAATGAAAATAGACGAATTTTGCTCCTCCAGAAAATATTCTTTTGTTGTGTATATCACATATAAAAACTTATTTGATACCTAGAACTTAAATTAATAGGCAACTTAAATATGTGTTTTTTTAATATAGCTATTATCTAAACTTATAATAAATAAAATAAATCTATGAAGTTGACTAATCATCAATAATTAAATGTAAGAAAATTAGACACTTACTTGTAACTTATCACGCTAAGTTGTACCGTGTTGCTTATAAATAAATAAATCATCTGAGAAAGGTGTACAAGTAGTGATTAGCTGACAGACGTATTAACAATGTAAATCTAGATTTAATTTTTTCTTTCAAATATAATTTAAGCCTTGTAAAAAAGCCTTATTTTAATAAGGTTGATCTTGAAGTTATTTATAATCCCATACAATTTAACATTACAAAATTATATGCTTAGAATTGCATATGCGATAATATGCACTGTTTAAACATCACAGTTATTCTATTTAAACGAATATCTATACTAGCTGTTCTCCGGCCGCTTTGCTGGCCGTAATATATAATTAGACTTGAAATTTTTCTGAAATATTCCTTGGGAGCAACCGCAACCACAAATGACTTTCTATAGCCACCGTTACTACAGAAACCGAATAAGTAATACCAAATGAAAATGTTTAGAAAAGTTAATTAGAAATTAAATGATGAAGAATCAATGAAATTCAAATTATAAATAGCTTATAACTATCTACAGAGCATTCCGCGTCGAATGCTCATGTTTCCATGTCAATACGATCACTAGTTTTCACGTGATTGGCGAACAAACAAGACCTATTTCCTAGATATAGAAAGATTTCTCATAATCGTTAGTAATGAAACTCCTGTTATAAAATACTTTGAAATTTATATTGATTTCCCGCACGGAACCTTGTAACTGCTTATAATAAAGTAAAAGCCTATTTCATGCTTTTCATCTTCAACAATGAAAGTTCCGAAAATTTCGGGTCACCCCCCTTTCAGGTGATTAACCGGAACAACAAACAATTTTTTTTTTCAAAGAAGCGACGAGACGAGCGGGTCGTTCACCTGATGGAAGGCAATATGCCTGTCAATGACAATGTGGCGATAGTTAGGATGATATACCTTGTACCACATTGTGCTGGTCGCCTTGAGACAGCAGATTGAATCTCATTACCCCGAAACCCTAAATACAACGCCCTTCAAACCGGAACATAGTAATGTTTGCAAAGTACTGTTTGGTGGTAGAAATAGGAGCAGCAACAACAACAATGTATCAAGTGAACATTTATACGAAATATATACAAAGACTATATCACTGTATAGTTAGTATGACAAAACGTAACAATACAAGCCAACAGTAATATACCTAGTATAATATATTAGGTATTCTTTCTACTAGAAAATGATACGCATAAGACTGAGGTCCGACCGTAATACATTCGTTCGGCGGAGTTGATGAATTCCAACGAAAAAAATTTATATGAAACGTTTAATATTAACCGTGAATCACGTGAAACGCGGTGATAATGAAGTGGAATTATTAATATATCGATTTGTATGTTTATTCAGTTTGAGCGGCGCGGGTGCTGCCGGCTTGCCAATAAAAACATTTCATAGCTCCCATTAAAACAGTGGCGAAAGTAAACGCCCCCGAATAATCAATACCGGAGCCCCCGCCTCACCACACCCCAACCCCTCGCCCTCAACCCCGCGGCGGCCCGCGCAGGTGCGAGACGGTCTGGGGGGCAACAGACTAACCAACGCAGACTCGCCATTCGAACAATCATACTTAACATATTGTTATTAGTATTTATAACATATAACGATCATGCTTTACCAGGTAGCTACCTCTCTGCAGCCGGAGACCGGCAGGTAGGTGCAGTTGGAAGATGAACTAAATATACAACGGTTTAGCAGAGTGCTGTAGCTACTGAACTTAAGAGCACAATGTGATGCAGTGTATACCATTCTAACCAGCTACACGTTATGAGCAGGCGTATTATCATCATCATCACCATTAGGCGCCCTCTTCAAACTGATGTGTGGCGATCAGATTGAGAAAACGATTCGAAAGAGAGAGAGAGATTCTCAGCCATTCCTTTTAACTGGTGGTATGCAAAACCGGTCCACTCCTTTATAGACGTATTATATACCATCATTTGTATGTCGCGCTAGTCTGGTCGCTTCGTAATATAAAAAATCTACCACCAGCGCGCCTATTACTGCCGCCAAGGAGTAACCTACACACATTGCTATGTTCCCGCTTGAAGGGCGTTGTAGCTAGAGGAATTACAGCGGTAACGGAACTTAACATTTTATGTCTTAAGTATGCCATCCTAATTCTCTTCAAGTTATTGTATCACTTACTATCAAGTGGACGTCCCCTTTGTCTCCTCGCTTCGCGGAGTAACCCGTCCGCGTTAGGGTATCTATGAGGCCGCGTCCCGGCAGTCGGCGCGTTGTCTCAGCCGATTGATGCAACAGAGTATCGTCGAATCGGAATTTCGTTCCGTTCCCAATACGCTTACGTGGCACCACCATCACACCGACTTCCAACTCTACCATACCAATCAGACCCTCAACACCACTATTATATAATATAATAAATACATCCACAATTAATAAGGATAATTATATAAAAAATAGGATGTGACAAAGGTTTTGGTATATTTGACCTCACTGGTGGTAGGTCTGTTTCTGGAGACCGTCTAGATAGGTTAACAGCTTCCAGTTCTGCCGGTTGTGTTCCGGTTCCGGCGTTGTACCTAATGAGGTAACAATACTTGACATCCGTATTATAGCAACGAGCGCTTGTGGTGCAGTGTTTATAATCCTAACTAGCGTCACGTTGTTATGGGCATGTCACTTACTATCAGGTGAACGTCCTGCTCGTCGCGTCGCTGAATAGAATAAAAATAAAAAAAAACTAATGATTTCCACATCAGAATTTTGAGTAGCGTTTGTACTAGCTAGCTACCATCATTTATACCATTCCTACCGTCCCATTATCTTACAACATATGAGAGCTGGAATATACTTGGAGGTGGATTTGACAACTTTGGTGATATGATAATTCATCGATGCGTGTTGCCAGTGATGACTTATGGCACCAAGACGTGGCCGCTTACAGTGTGCCAAGTGAAAAAGCTTCAGGTCGCAAAGAGAGAAATGGTATGGGCTATGCTCGGGGTTGCACTGCTTGATCGAATCGGAAATGAGGGGATGCGCAGGGAAACTAAGGTAATCGACATAATCCAAAAGATTGCTAGCCTTAAGTGGCAATCAATGGGCAAGACACATCGCTCGAAGGATTGACAGCCAATGGAGCACCAAGGTCTTCGAAAGGTGACCGAGTACTGGAAAACGTAGTGTTGGCAGACCTCCCACCAGGTGATCCGACAATCTGGTGAGGGATGCGGGAAACAGCTGGATGCGGGCAGCGCAGGATCGATCGGTGTGGAGATCTTTGGGGGAAGCCTATGTCCAGTAGTGGATGTCTGTCGGCTGATAATGACGATGATGATGATAATACATTTTTGAAAAATATGAAAGTCATAGTTACACTCATTTCTATCACAGAAGAGGAATTTTTTTTGTTTAATAGAGTTTGACGTTTGGCTTTTTATTAAAACGAGACTGAAACAGCAGACGACTTCATTACTATTTCAGGATTTAATAATGCAAAACCTTATTAATAGGTCCCAAATTAAAGTTTATTTATGATAAAGAAATATAAACGAAATAATTATATAAAATATGTTATTATAGTCCTTAAGGATTTATGGTTTTATTAAATACATCTTAAGACTGTACAGATTACCAATGATACAATAGTGAAGATGTGTTCTCATTATTATCAGTTTATTGGCGTAGATTTTTAAGAGATACGACAATGAAACAAATCAGAACAATCACTTAATGGTAAGTGATTAATTATGCCAATAATAATGTGATGGTGCAATAAAGACTATACGATACCTTTCCATACAAAGTTCTGTGTTCATATTTTTGTTGATACAAATAAAAGAAAACAAGGAACGGCAAAGCTGAGATATTAACTGAGGTATATATATAAAGATTCTCAGTAGCTGCCTCCATCACGCAAAATTTCAGGTGGTCATTGTGAAATCGACGATAGGGAATTCATTATTATATATTAGACCCCCAATGATCATGTACGATCCGATTTCAGGGAAATTTTCTACCAAGAACCACCAATTTACGGAGTTAAGCAGCTACAAAACGGGATTCTTCAAGAAGAGTATGATAAGTTTCCAAGGGTCGACAACACGTGTTGTATGTGTCTAGTATAAGGCACGTGTTCCACCGCCATCTATTTTCTCGCTCAAAATCGTATAGTAGATACAGATTTCTTGTGAATGAAATAAAAAGTAATGAAAACTGTTCATTGCTGTTTTCCACTAGTCATCTCGCAACGACAAGAGCTTTCAACGATAATAATATCGCTGAGTGAAGCTTTCTATGCGTCCAGAAACCTCTGCTGAGAGAGTGGGCATTTTCCTTAGCAGGTTTATAAAGGAATGTACTGTTTCGGCCTCCCCGAGAGAGGGGTGAGAGTACTCGTCGCGTTTGCACACTCACTTATAGTGCAGCCACAAAACTATCGCAGCTACGCACTCGCTACGTCTTCACAGATGCTAGGTCTAATCTTTCCTCGTTCAAGGTTGGCGGTAGCATAAAAAAAGTATATATACGTATATTCCGCTAAGTTTCTTGCCCGCATTCTTATCAAGTCCGAGACGTTTCTTTTGAGGATGGCTGATAGATTTTCACGTTCAATAAATCAATTATAGTTCCTATGATCAATTACACAAAATTATAACTTGACTTTGAACTTTGAAAACTGTCTAAGTTACGGTACGTATTTACTCAAGCCCAGGGCTACGGTACGATACGTACGGTACGGTACGGTACGGTACGATATGGTACGGTACGTATTTACTATGAGGCGATCTTATAAGCTTATTTACTACTTGAGTCGTCTTAAGACATGTAAGTAATAATTTGCCAATCACAAATTATTTAGAGTCGGAGGTACTACGTCATCCGCATCATCTCCCGTGTAACACGACTTGTTTACAATATATCATCCGTTTGAACGGAAAATTGAGCAGCTGCGCTGAGATAATGACGTCTTGCAACTTGGATATCTGGTGGGGCCCACGCGACGTCATTAGCCGGTTCGTTAATCGACTTCAACAGGCTTTTAAATGTAAGCAGAACGGTCGCGATAGCATCGCTCCGAGTCGCTACGGCGACTGAAGTTGTATGAAAACGAGGGAATGAGACAATCCCCTATTATTTTCTGTGATCGATAAATAATGAACATAAATGTCGGTAATGTACGATTTGATCTAATCTATATAGGTTATCTGAATAGCGCTAGAAAGTTATTATTTTCGTTACAAAACTAGTGCTTGTCTTAAGCAACTCTTTGTATCAATATAAACCTATCGGCATATTTAATAAAACAATGAAAAGTACCAAACGTGCGAGAAGTTCATACATGCATACATATTATATAAATCACGCCTGGTTCCCAGTGGGGTAGGCAGAGACCACCTCTCTCCACTTGCTACGATCCTGGCACACCTCTCTCCCTTCCTCCACTTTCATGAGCGAGTTCATACATGCTCATCGGTTGCGAGTACTCTTGACCCGGCCTTTCTTTAGGACATCTTCGACTTCATTGAAATATATCCGCCTAGGTCGCGAGACGTTTACCTAATGATAAGTCGTACGCCTGCCCATAACAACCTAGCGCTGGTTAAGATAGTATACTTCTTCTTCTTCAAGTGCCTCAAGAACTAGTGAAGGTTAGCGATCAGCGTGGTACTGTCCTTTCTGTCTCTGGTTCGGCGGAACAATTTGGACGCCTCAGATATAGCAGTCCATTCTCTGATATTCCTCAACCATGAATATTTCCTTCTCCCCACCTTTCGTTTTTCAGAAACTTTACCCATTATAATCTGCTGCAGAAGATCATATCGCTGATGACGGAGTACTTGACAGAGGTAGAAGATTTTATGTTTAAAGATAGTATACACAGCACCACATTACGCTCGTCGCTTTGATATATTAGAGATTATCTCGTGACTCCAGTGTTTCATTAGCTATAACACCACCCTTATAATCGGAACACAGTAGTTTAGCACAATATTGGTTTTCGGTAGAATATAGGAGCTGCGGTGATACTTATCTAGACGTTAATCAGCAAACAGAGACCTAACAAAATTGTAAATGCATCATCGTTGTAAACATGAAATTCAATTATTCAGCAACTTACGAGAACATCGCGGAGCCTGAAAGTTTCCAGAGTAACAACAACTACACCACTCCTTGTATAGACGATGCGAATATCCTCTACGGAGTCTATTTATTAAAACTCCCTACAGTGGTCCAACATAAATGGATAATTCAATAATCCCCCACCCCCGACAGCAACTTACCTAATATTTTACAAACTACGGGCCATACGTGAATTGAGTTGATAGTTGGACAATGTCGCTCACTCACCGGGTAACTATGTTATACACTATACTACAGCTTCTTGTCATGTACCTAACCTTAGAAAACGTTGACAAAAAAAAATTATAATCTAATCATAGTGTTATACGCACTCCATAAACTTGTTATATACATATATTGTTATCAATGTATAGTATGAGAATTTTATATAAAACTTATAAAATAAGTTAATTTTGGTCTTGTTCTCTTGTTGCTGTCGGGATCGGCGCGACCAATCAACCAATCAGAATGCGAGCTCGGTTTTAGGAGGGGGAAATAGAATGGTGGGAGAAATACTGAGTGAGGTACGATGATCGCTCCATTCCCGACAGTCTGTTGGCGGCGATTGAACTGGAAGGTTGTCCCACAAAAAAAAATTTTTTTTTTTTAAACAATTGAGTGTAATTTTGTACAATAATTATTCAATGTGAGTACTACCAAACGATTTTTTTTATTTCCATTATGAATAATGTCAGACAGACACATGTGTACTTCAGAGGCCTAAGGAATACTAAGATTAGTTCCAACAATATATATATAGTATTATCATCAGTCGATAGACGTCCACAGCTGGACATAGGTCTCCACATTAATCAGTCCCACGTTGCTCACATCCAGTGGCTTCACGTAGTAGAAGGCCTCCCAACACTAAGTCTACTTGTACGCGGCTGCCATTCAAGGACCTTACTTCCCATGAGGCGTCGGATGGATAGAAGAATTAAGATCAATAACATAGCCTAAAATATTCTTAGATTTAATATCAGTAGGCAGGGTACATTTCTCGAAGGACACATATATGTATATAGCTATAACCTAAGCATAATAGGAACCCATAGGCCTACACACTAGGCTTGCGTAGTGTAAGGCCATTGATAAATGACTCTTGATGTTTTTTTTTTGGAGAAAAATGAATAAATATATAGATTCGCTACTGGTGGTAAGTCTGTGTTGCCGGAGACCGTCTAGGTAGGTACCACTGCAGCGCCTATTTTTGACGTCACACGGAAGTGTGAAAACATAACCGTGTAAGGGCAGGTGTATTACTTATCATCAGTTAAACTACCCGCTCGTCTCGGCGTTTAATTGAAAAAAATTATCGTGTAAATATCTTCACCAGCATTAAGCTAAAAGTAGTTCTATATCCTAACAAACGTATATTTTACTTGCAATTAACTTCAACAGAAAAATCTGTTTAATTAAGCTATAAAAAATATTTAAGCGGAATTTTTATTAATAATTTTTTTTCTTTCCAGAAATCGCGGTTGGAGACTCTTTGTGAGAGGAACCGTCCGCAGACGAATTTTTTTTCTTAAACTATCTTATATCAACGACCCTACGATCTTGGTTGAGTCTATAGAGATTTCTCTTAAGCGGATCTTGGCTTAACTGATAAAAAGCTACGAAGTTTTAACCCGAATTCTTTATTCATCATACAGTTGCTCACAAACAGTTTCATCCCGGAGTCTACCACCAGTTAACATGTCTCAGGGTTACGAGCACAATGTGATGCTGTATATATCGTTCTAACTATCGCCACAATGATGTGGGCATCACATAACATCAGGTGAACGTCTCGCTCCTGTTGTCACGTTGTCTAATAAAAAAAACTTTGCTAATAAAACTCCAAACTTGAACGATCTTGGGGAAACAGTGTTACAATTAAAAAAAAATACAAAACTTATACTAAACTCAGACACAATAAATACCGCCGATCGACCCCCTCGCCGACGGTTTCGGGACCCCTCGGGACTCTCCCGGACCCCGTCTGCAATTTTCTCAACCCCGAAACTATCCAGCATTGATCCCCTAACTTTGGTATAGGTAAGAACAGGCTTAATTTCTTTATATTTGCTTTATGTATTACTTATAGCGGTGCACGTTTCGAATCCATTTTTTTTTTCTAAACAAAGATCGATGCAGAACCAACACCAGAATGGTTTTCTATACTGGTCACCTATCATCATCATCATCATTATCATCCGACAGACCTCCACAGATTTCCACATCGGCGGACCACCTGGTGAGGCCATTCAACCGCTGACCTTAGTGACCCATCGGCTGTCAATCCTTCGAGCGGTGTCCTATCCATTGCCACTTGAGGCTAGCAATATACCTCCCCACCTACAGTCACCTCCATAATTACAATAATGAAAGCCATAATTTTTTTTATTATTGTATATAGCCTAGTGCTCGACTACAATCCCCACTGATGGAAAGCGGAGATGTAATCCAGGTGTTTAAACGCACTAGTCTTGTAGAAACCTGTTCACTCTTCTCTTGGATATTCCTACCTCATATCCGGATTGAAACACCGACGCCGGCTATTAACTATTTAAACTGTACGTTGATGAAGAACTTCTTCAGATACGGGTTAATTAACGGAGTTAGAACCACTAAATACATGTTAATTAATAACTCAATGGAGTTACTGGTGGCAGGTATCTCCTGCCAGAGACTGTCTAGGTAGGTACCATCGCAGCGCTTATTTTTACCGTTAAACAGTACTGTGCGCAAACTGTGATCCGGTTTGAAGGGCGTTGTAGCTAGTGAAATTACTGAGATAACGAGACTCTACACCTTATGTCTCGGTCGATGACCGCAATGTGGTGCTGTATGGTATGATCCTAACTAGCGCTATTGTTATGATGGGGGAGAGATTCTGCTCGTCTCATCGCTAGGTAGTATAGAAAAAAAAGTAATAAAGATAATCGCACTACAAACGATATTGTTCTGAATAAGGTCTGTAGAGTATGAGATCTAGACAAATGACCAATATAAAAAAACATTAACTTCTTACTTTAATTTTTTTTTAATTTTTAGTACTTTTTTTAAACCACTTAAGTGTCAAACAGACTTCCGGCCCGCCTGATGTTGAGCGGTCACCGCAACCTATGACCGCCAGTAACACCAGAGGTAGCACTGGGCGTGCTGCCGACCCTGCAGAAACCTTTGCACACCCATTTTGAAGAACTTGAAAGAGCTACTGAAAAGAACAGTGCGGTTATTTTTATTATCCCACGAGACGAACGCAAACGTTCATCTGATGGTAAAGAATACGGCTTTCCATAAAGACAGTGGTATGATTGATATACATGACACAAAACATTATGCTTATTGATCTTAAGGCCGTTACTACACTAATCACACTTGCTACAACACCCTTCAAACCAGATAGCAGCAATACTTGCATACTACTGTTTGTCGCCAGCAATAGGCGCTGCGGTGGTACCTACCTAGATGGTCTGTAGCAACAGACTTGCCACCAGCATAAAGTAGTCATGACGGCAGATTGATAATATTCCGATGACAACCAGGAAGTTTCTTAAACCACTACCAGCACTAGAACCGTCCTGGAGCTGAACTAGGGAACCACATGCCGAAAAGGTAAGTGGTTAGCCGCTGTGCTACTGAAGCGGTGACCTGCACAACACTGTCTGCTATAAATCAAAGATAGCCGGCGCCGTGAGCCAGAGAACCAAGAAATAGGTTAATTCGTCGAACGTAATTACCGCAGTAACGTACAGAGCTCGGGCACGACCTGCAGCGTGCTGCCGTTTACATGAAAACTGGTATTTTGCCAGCAGGCATCAGTTTTTTGCAATACGGTACGTACTTTAATTAATCGCGGTGTTAAGTTGAAATCGGTCTATTGCCCCAAGAACTTAATTAAAACTTGAAAAAAATTATACAACGCATATATTTTCAAAGATAAAAAGATGATGGAAAAAGGTTAGGGATGATGCTTTAAGTAATATTTTTTTTTATTTTACGAATGGACGAGACGAGCAGGACGTTCGCGTGATTGTAACAGTTAGGCATGACCATAATGATATGGCGCTAGTTAGGATGATATACACAGCACCACATTGCGATCGTCGGCGTGAGGCATAAGGTGTTAAGTCTTTTAAGCCCAGTAATTTCACTATGGCGCCCTTTAAACCGGAATACAGTAATGTTCGGACAGGTACTGTCTGTCAGCTGCAATAGGCGCTACGGTGGTACCTACGTCGACGGCTTCCGGCTGCAAATACTTGCCACCAGTTATATTCATGACTGATAAGCAAAATTATTTATATGAATTTCAATGGTTATAACCTACATCTAACTGTAACTAGTGGAGGTTCCAGTAAGGCTGGTTCCTTTAAATCACACCCCACTTTATGTGTTATCATTGGTTAAAATTTGTGGCTACGAAACCATAAACAACTTTATTAGTAATTAGAGAGCAGCAGTAACACTTCATGGTGGTAGGGCATTACGATTTGTAGAACTTGACTAGTGTAATTCCTGAACTTAAGAGAATTAAGATTATATATGTCTCAAGGCGACGAATACAATGTGGTGCTCTCATCATCAGATGAAAGACGTCCACTGCTGGACATACAGGGTCGATTTGGGCCATTTCCTACCACGCTAGCCCAATACGGCTTGGTAGGAGCGAAAGCCTCATTTGTTGATTAGCAAGCTGCACCGCGAGCAGTCGAGGTTGACTTAGGTCCCGTAAAGTTATTGTGTGGGAACCTTTTACACCTGCTGTGTATGTCATCCTAACATTACAATGTTACAAGCAAAAGTATCACTTACTATCAGGTGAACATCCCATTCCTCACTGCGTTTCGAAAAAAAAGCAAATTTCTGAATTAAATAACCGTTATGCTTTCTATTACACATTATTTATGCTGAAGATCTGTACGAAGAATGAAGACCTTATCCTGAGACGCGAGAGCTTTAAGAAATTCATCGCCCCCAGTAACACTTAACTGAATATCGATATATTTAGCTGAGGCCGCGCAAATCGCCGGCCAGGTGGGGCCAGGATCGGTGACGCCATATTTTTCCGTCAACACCGCATTTATATGATAATGCGGGTACGTCGGATGGGGCGGCACTCGTAACGGATCCGCGGGCGACTTCCGATGGATTCCGAAAAATTTCGAAGTCGCAAATCTAATTTCGCGCCCGGCGTACACCCCGGCGAGACGCGGCTCCCGCTCCATCCGCACCTCTTTTTATTTGGGGCTCGACCATAAAAGCGAAGTTATGACGAGTCGATAGATATCGCCCGAGGACAATTTCCACATATTCGCTTTTATAATCTCTCGAAGGATTTACGATATTAATTACACCAATTAACTATCTAACAACGCTCCATTCAAAGGAGAGTACAAACTGAAAACAGTTTCAGTATTTACATGCGTCATAATTTCAAGGAAATATCGTGTATTTAAACCGACATATATATTGAAAGTCATTGGGAACACTGAAGGCAGATGATTATACGGTCGGGCACCAACCAGATGGCCCGATCAGATTAAGGACTCGTCGTCCCCTAAATTCTACACAATCGTATTAGATACGCTGGACATAAATCGGTGGAAGCATATCGTCCGCTCCGGACAGCAACCCTAGCACTGACCACGATCCTCGAGACATGAAGGAACGACCTTAGGAAGAGAAACGGACATATTTATATGTTACTAGCTGTATCTGATCATCAACCTTCACTAGTTGGAGACGCACTTTAAAAAGAAGCTGTACGTTACCCGCTTTGCTGGCCGTACCACCCCAGCAACTCCCTTTTAACAATGGAAGTCTATACTTAGCTGACCTCTAAATGGGAGAAGCAATACGTCTACTAAATTATGAGTATTGACGTGTAATAGTTTCGGAGGTCTAGGTGATAAGTCAATGAATCTCTGGATATCTCCCGTATTTATATAGATTAGGTCGAAATGGGAAAAACCTAATATTGAGCTTTTGGGCTAAAACTGTATAAGTTTAGCTAGTGTATGCAAAGACGCGGGATCGCATCTAACAAATGCTTCTTAAATTTATATTGGAGATATTGTACTATCATCATCATCATCATCATCATTAAGTGCCCTCTTCACTGATGTTTGGCGATCAGATTGACAAAACCAATACAATCCTCAGCTATTCATTTTAACTGATGGTATTTAAACCCGGTCCACTCCTTTGTCGTCAAAACCATTTCTTGCGCTGTCTACCAGGTGCACGTTTTCCAGAAATTTTGCTCTTCAGGGTCAACCTTGGGAGCTCGTTAAAGAATCCTCTTAGCACAACCTGATTATAATGATTACTTGTATTATCGTTTACTTTGTTTACAATATTTATGACTTACGTTAATATTAGTTTACTCACTTACTACTTTTTACATGTTGCATGCGAAGGCTTCAATTCCTTTGAATGATTTGAAGGTAGACGTCAATATTCATAACGCTGGGTATTATTTATTAAAGAATATAAGAACATGCCTTTATTTATATAGATAAATAAATAGGCACAGCCACAGCGGAAAGAGAGTCCGTATAATTTTCAAATAACCGAAAGATCGGCGGGCCTTATGAATAAAGAAAGGGAGTAAAGATACTCGGAAACAAATAGTTGAAAATATTACGGAGACGGAAAGCGGATGTGAAGGGGCGGGAGTGAAGGAGAGGGGTGTGAAAAAAAGGTTTTCGCCTCTTCCGGATAAGCGCTCGAAAAAATTACCATTTGACGAAGGTAAAGAACTAATGTCGGGCTCCTGATAGAGCCGTGTTATGGAGGCCTCTGCTTCGGGTAGAAAAGGGTTCGCTAATTTAAAAAGGGCCCTCGCGGGGGCCGCGTCCGTCGGGGGCCGCGATAAATTACGCTAAATGCCATATTAATTAAATCCGTGAACGGCCACAGAGCCGGCCCTTTGATGGGCTTTAATAAAAATTCATAAATAACGGAATGGGATCCGTTGCTTTCTCGCCGGGATTACTTAACCTTGAGTGTCGAGATTCCTTTACGATTTTATAAAGGATTTTTATATAGGCCTTATGTACTTATCGTTTGAACGAATTGCAACAGCTTTACCATTAGCTTTTAAAGACCCTTTACTAATGGTAGACCTCTGTTCCCGGAGGCTATTTAGGTAGTTACCATCGCTGCTCCTGTTGCAGCCGACAAACAGTATTGTGCGAACGTTACTGTATTCTGGTTTGAAAGGCGCTACAGCTGGTGAAATTACTTGAGTAACGAGACTTTAGATCTTGTCTCGGGCGACAAGCGCATCACTTACCATCATGGGAACGTCCCACTCATCTCATCGCTTCGTATACCGCAGAGTAAAAAAAGATTTCTTTATCCATGTCATATTCTAACACACCTTAAATGCTTCAGAGAATGATGCATTGCCTTTCGAAAACCTTTACTAGAGCTACACTACCTTTTAATTGGATGTTTCATACTTATTATATAATCATTGTAATATAGGTATTATTTTCATATATACTAAGAAAAATATTGGTAAAATTTTTTACCAAAAATTATTTTGATTACTATACTGTATCTATTCATCTCTGTCTAACTCCTGTCTTTCACATGTTGCTGCGACATCGCCTACGTCAGTTAGTTGTAAACGTTGTGTATGTTTGTTCGTGTGCTTTTAAACTGAAAGTGTTTTAATGGATTGGCTGCGTATCGGATGCGCAGCCGGCGGGATCTGATAACCTGAATATATTTGACGGCTGATTGGTTGAAGCTTTTAGTGTCGCGATTCGAGCGCTGCGGGCGTTGAGATTTATTAGATGCAATGTTCTATATATATATATATATTCATTCATAAAGCAAAATTATAAAAAAAGAACAGAATTTACGATCTATGCATGAATATATTTTTTTTTATACGACAAAGCGACTAGACGAGAATGACAGTCATGTGATGAGTAACGATGAGCCTGCCCATAACAACATGAAAATAGGTTGCTATACATACACAGCACCACTTTATGCTCGTCACCTTGAGACCTACGATGTTGAGTCTCGTTACCCCAGTAATTTCACTAGCTACAGCACATTTTGAACCGGAACACAATAATGTTTGCATATTACCGTTTGTCGGCTGCGATAGGAGCTGCGGTGATACCTACCTAGACAGTTTCCGGCAATGACTTACAACATTGAGACCTATACCTACCAAAATATTACAGAGACGACAGCTCTAATAACTTAAGTTATATAAACACATATAGTTTAAAATAAAATATAAATAAAATTCATTACATACCAACGAGCAGTTAACTGCTGCAGTCTGTTACTTGGTTATTGCTATTTTCTAGATTTATAGCTCCCAGTAGACTTAACCACTAAGTTACGACTTGAACTAAGCTTACTTATCAAGGAGTCATTTGATTTGTGACTTTGGCCTATACTTCGAAGAATATTTTAATGACGTTAACTGAATACGTAATTTTATTCCATTAAATGAAATTTCTATCATCAATAAAGATTTTAAATTAAGGTATGTATCAAATAAAAACTACATTTTTTTTGTTTACTAATTACAGTAATTAATAGTACTAATTTCTAGTTCGCAAACGCTAAATATTTAATTAAGATTTCACTTAACTTTTATATGGCTGTATTATTATTATGGTTCCATGAAATAAAAAAAGATATTAACTGATAATCTACGTTCCCACTACTGGAAGTTGAGGCTTTCTCAGACGGAAGAAAGCGGAATGGTCTGTCGAACAGTCTGACATAGACGTAGGTATGACGTGGTGATCTTTAAGAGAGGAATGAACAGGCTACTTCTAGACTAATGCGCTCCACCACCAAAGACTACATCGCCGCTTACAATCAGATGGGATCGTAGTCAAGCGCTAGTCTATACAATAAAAAAAATAAAAGCCACAATTCATCATCCTAGAATAGCCTGCCGATATCCGTACACGTCGATCTTAGTTTACCAGTATCTCAATCTCGATGAAGATTGAACTTACAAGACAAACTCGTCTCCTCATTAATCTTGAATTTACAACAGAGTGTTTAAATTTTACAATAAACATTGCCTGTGATAAGCTGCGCATATTTAAGATTATCATTCTTTACAGCTTCTTTGTTATAACAGTTTTCTATTTTCATTCAACAGCCAATTTACGTCTCCACTGTTGGGGCACAGGCCTACCCTCAATATGAGGGCGATGGGCCATAGGCACCACGCGGGCCCAACGCGGATTGGTGACTTCACGCACACCTTAGAATGAATTCTAATTCACGTGCAGGTTTCCTCGCGATGTTTTCTCTTCACCGTTTGTATTTCGCTGTTGTTACTAAAGTTTACAAATGTACGTAACTTAAATATCAAAGTCATCGGTACATGACGAGATTCGAACGCGCGACGGAATGAAGACCGCAAGCTCTAACCATTAAGCCAGCGAGTTACTCTTTATTGTTTAAACAATTCAATATGTGAGAAATAAGAATAATTCGTAGATTTGTTTGTTGATCGGCAGCTGATACAAAACATGGATAGGATAGCTGCAGCGACCCCTCGTTGTTTGCCAAACGACACCGTCACCGGATACTGTGCTGACCTGAGAAATAGAACGGCTTTCGAATCCTTAACGAATATAGTTGCTACCAAAGAGCTTTATACATTTTGTATCAATACATTACATACAAGGATGTAAGGATTCCCGCACAGCAACACACGGGACCTAAGCCAACCTGCTTATCAACAAACGAAGCTCTGGCTCCCACTAACCCGCATTGAACCAGCGTAGTGGGAAATTGTCCAAACCCTCCATATAAATCCCTACTAGATCCAAGTGGGTAATCTTTGAGGGAAGCCTCTGTCAAGCGGTGGACGTCTATCGCCTGATGATGATAAATACACAGAGACCAACCCTTGCGTAATAGATTTAATTGTTGAAAGCTGTAAGACTAGAAGCAATTAAATATTGGTTTAAAGATTATCAATCACGTGTACTTCAAAGCTTTCTTGAAATTAAAATAATGTTTGAGAGCTCTCTGAATTGAGATTGATCGACATTTTTTTTCGATTCCACCTAATGAAAAAAAAACTGGATCAAATAAGAAAGATACATTGAAGCCCAGTTTGATCACGTTCAAATCCATTTTGTACTGATGTACATATGAAACGCATGAGAAATACTTAATTTTGGTTTATAACAAAATACAAGGACTATCGATTGATTGTGATCTATACCGCAAATATAGTCTCGGTAATTGTAATTACTTCAATGCTTTGCTAACTGGAAAGCAGTAAAATTTTACACATATGTCAATACCTATATTTATAATATCACAGGAGTACAGAACCCGTAAATGAAGAAGAGTGTGCATACATTACTGTGTCGCAGTATCGAAAGGCGCTGTAGTCACTGAAATTACTGCGTTCACTAGACTTAACAACTTATATCTCAAGGTTAAGAGTTTAATTTGCTGCAGTGTCTATAATTATAACTTCCGCCACGTTCTTTGAGCAGACATAATACGTTCACCATCAGGCGAACCTATCGCTCGTCTCGTTAGCTGTTCTAACAAACACTGTTGAAAAACGTTTATAAAATAAAGTTAACAAAGCTGACTGCTTGCTTTATAACGAGCAAGTTTAAGATATTTAAGTAGGATTTGATTCCGGGTGCAAATATGGTGGCTATCACTGTCATAACATCAGTCGTTAATAAAGCAGTAGTAAGTTCCAGCTATTGTACTCTAAACAAATACACCTCATCGTAAGCCTATTTAATATCATGTGAGGTTAGGTTATAGTGTTAGTATAAAAAGAATAAAATACTCTCGATAGATATCGTATGGAAATAAAAATTGAAAACAAATATCCATTCGGGGCTGCAATTAGTGTTGCCATTAATGGATTGCTGCCGGGCTCCTGATAACGGCGGAAGCGTTGGAGCGGCGATTGATTGGGGCTTTTTATTATTGCCCGGCGACTGCTACACCATAACGTGTAAATCGAATTTCTATTTGGAAAAAAAAATCTTTAAGTACATCTTCACACCTATGTGAATTCTAATTGCCATCGGAAGGAAATCGATGCAGTAAGAGGTATCCTAGTTTACCCGTAAAAAATAACTACCCACATTTTGTCAGTGTTTGAAAGAATAAATTTATTATTATATGAGACATATCAAGAATGAAACAAGGCCATAAAATACAAAGCAAAACTTTACCGCTCTTAAATTAATCTGTACAAGTGAGGTGGATGGGTCTAAACAAAATTTCTCTCCCACCTCCTCCCTCGTTTCGTTTCGTTTCGCTTTGCCCCATTCCTTAAACCGGGGAATGTGAAAAAGCTAATTACGCGTCCGTCAAGCGAGGTGTCGCCGGCGACGCGTTTCCGGGATTCTCGAGCACCTGAAAGTTAATTCTAACAACGACACAGTTTGAATAATATTTCGTGTGAAATTATTGTCGTTATTTAAAAACAACCCTCCAACGGCCCCGTCGCGGGGGTGTGTGTTACGGTTTATGTAATGAAACTTTTTTATTGATCGAGTTATTTACAAGTAATAAAGTAGCATGGAGATTTAGAATTATTCGTATAACCAACATCGTAGATTAAAATTATGGGTCCTAGAGTTTTATCAATTTTTTTTTCTCAGCCTTTTTACGTCCCCGTTGTTAAGGCATTAGCCTACTCTCAATATAAGGGCGATGGGTCATAGTCACCACGCGGGCCCAATGCGGATTGGTGACTTCACACACACCTTAGAATAAATTCTAATTCATGTGCAGGTTTCCTCGCGATGTTTCCCTTCACCGTTTGCATTGCGCTGTTGTTACTAAAGTTCACAAATGTACGTAACATAAATATTAACGTCATCGGCACATGCCGAGATTTGAACCTGCTACCTTCGGAATGAAGGCCGGATGCTCTAACTATTAGGCCAGCAAGCTACAAGTGTGCATATCAACTAAGTTGCACTCTATATATTACGAAAATTATATTTTTTTAATAACGATGACTGTGCCATCTTTTGTACCACTTCTAGTAAATCATCAGTTTTAAAAATAGTCGTGCAAAAATAAATCTAGAGACGCTGCAACGCTGCAAACATTTCGTATTTACATGAGCACAGTACTCGGCGTCGTGACAATGTAAACAGCGACAAAAATACACTTTTATAAAATATCCTTCGGCATATAATATTTTATTTATCGCAAAGGACACGTTATCTGCAGCAGTTACACAAAGCGGATGCGAAATAAAATTATACTTATTCGTTTAACTGAGATAATGGATATCATTTTAAACGCGAAGCGTAGCTCCGTAGCGTTGTAGCAGCACAGCTACGACCATTGTAGCGCACTGCTACGCAGACTCTACGAATGTAATGTTACTGCCGTTTCACTTTAAAGTAATAAAAACTTATATTTTTACTGTCACAAATTACGTTATAATTTTAATCATCGCTAATGTTATAAAAACCGGTATAAACTACTTTTATACATACGATTTGGAAAATTCAAGGAAAAAAAGGATTTCTGGTCACAGTCATGCATCGGAGAAAACTTTTTTCTCGATAACATATAAATATGAAGTGGAATATCAGCAATCTTATTTACTCTGTCCTTGTATTTATTTACAATTATTGTTATATTATATCTACACTTAAAAACTTTCTTACTGATAAACAAATGTTATAAATATATTTAATAAAAACGCAAACTAAAGGTTTTATTCTCATTAGTAAACAAACATCTGCTAAAGCTGCATAAGTTAATTAAAACTGCTGACATAGATTACATTTAATCTTATATTTGATATTTAAGTTTACGTCCGTAATGTATACAGTACAATCGCAATGGTAATGACTAGTTGATTAACAAACTCGTAAATTCGTCTTAATCATTAGCATTAGGGAAACCTTGAAACGGGTCTGTCGTCGATAAAGCATTTCCGGCGACACGCACAAGGCTGTACGGGCCGCTCAAACAAACTTCGATGACATCAACAAAGCCTACCTCTGTCCGATCGCCGATACAAATCAAATTTACATTATGGTCACATGCAGTCCTTATTGCTAAGGTGATACGGTTCGCTTTGCAGTGTATCTTGATGTTGGATACGCTTGGAAAATACAACAGAACTTCGCTCCTGAAATCTGAGCCAGACTGCTTTCAGTTACGGTACATTTCGCATCAAACGACGTTGATCCTTCATGGCCATTTGTCCAATCGGAAAGTGCCCGAGGGCATCAGTAGATATTGCTTTTGCATATTTTTTTTTTTTGCTTATACCTTTGTTGTACGGTGGGCGGCAGAAATCTATTTGAGTTCAGAGAAGTTTTGATCAATTTTATAGTGTAAATAAAAATGGAAATGTATGTGGACTTTTTGCGACGACTTTTTGCCGGAGATATATTTTTGGTACGTTTGTTACTTTTTTGTTAAATAAAGATCTACTCACGCCAACATTTCTACCAAGAGGACTCACGATCGAACATTTCTTTAAATGACCCTTCACGAAGGTTAAACATATTATTAAATATAGTTCTATTACATTATTTAGAGTATTCTGCGGTTATTCTGAACATTAAACGATTTAGACAGTAGAATAATGTACAAAAGAAATTACAATTAGTTAATTTTCTTTGTCATATATCAAACGTTATAATGAGGCTATTGTTCTAAATGAGGTTTGTTGTTCCACCATATTTATTTACTAACCCCTTCATCGTTATAAGTATTGCGACGATCTCTATAAATACAAAGTATTATACTTGTATACTCAAATTTAAAAAAAATGTGAACCACTCGAAAGATAAAACGGTTATGCTAGTTTAAATGTCTCTTCAAATAAAGTCAAATACGGTTTAAAATTCAATTGGACAAAATAAATATTTTCATTTCCGTTGCGATAACTTTGGATTACCGGTTCGAATCCGAGATAGCAATTTTAAACGCAACACTGTTTACCGCCGACGCTAGAGGAAACGGTTTCGGTAATAACCTCCGCTTACCTATTTAAAAAAAAACCGTATCCACTTAAAAATGTCAACTCTTACGATACTTACGAGCGAATCTGTTGGAAGCTCATTGGGTTGCAGGTATAGGAAATTTATAAAATTTATCTATTTAAAATGGCAAATAGGAAACACAGTATGACAATGTAAGGGTAGTTACGTTTATACAATATTTTAATTACAATTTAATTCACTGCATACAACGCCGTACAAATCGAATCAAAATAATGTTTGCACCCTACTGTTTAGGGGCAAGAAATAGGAGCTGCAGTGATACTTATCAGAAGGTCTCTATCAGTAATAACCAATATTGTTCTTTGACACAGGAAAAATTCTCCAAGGTATGTATTTTATATTTACAGATCCTCACAAACTTATAGCAGGTTCATTTGCTTAATCTGTTTAAGTTAATATTGCTATAGCTTCTTTTTCTACTGCCAAGTAGTAGTGAAAAATATTATCGATTCTTTTTATTATATTTATCAAGAGGTCGAGCAGAGTGTGATGCTGAACTGACGGAAAATTAATCTGGGCAGGAGATACTATTAACAATCACACGCAAGACTTATCGATTTTAAATATTATCAAAGTAAAACACTTGGACTAAAATATTTTTTAAGACATTGAGATCCAGGGGCTGACCGCTCGCATTACAACATGGAGCATGGAAGGTGACCACAACAGCATTGCCATGAGCCGGGTCTTTACAGATAAGAACACAGTATTATGGACGACCCATGTTCAGCCTCATTGTTACTCAACATCTTGCAAAATTGAGACATTTTAACTCATCCTGAAATATTAAAATTCCTTGTTATGTATACTTAAGTTCACATCACTTTAAAGAGCTTTCTTTACTACTTCCAGAGTGAGATTAACCAGATAATTAGCGTACAAAGCGGCAAAGGAGAGGAATCCTTTGCAGCGCGAAGAAAAGTTTCTAAAGTGATTTCTGTGCAGGGCCTTTATCAACGCCAAGTTATTCTATCAAAGAGTTTTTTTTTACAACAAAGAGGATGTTAAAGTTTTTAAAGAGCAATTACAAAGGAAATGTACGTTATAAAATTAATTACTCGAAGGAAGAGGAAATTGAAAAGAAAATTTCTATCCAAAATGAGAGAAAAAAAAAACGTTTCAAATGAAAGTAATTTTACTTTGTTATGTTTTAAGCAGCGCGTTCGTGTTTAATATTAATCATTTAATGTAAGGAATGAATATGTAAAAGAAAACGTTTGTTCAAATCTAATTGTATGATGAAAATTTCATACATATATATACATCACGCCTCGTTCCCAGTGGGGTAGGCAGAAACCACCTATCTCTACTTGCCTGGCACACCTCTCTCGCTTTCTCCACTTTCATGAGCGTCTTCATGCATGCTCGTCGGTTGCGAGTACACTTCACCCGGTCTTTCTTTAAGGCATCTTCGATTTGATCTGAATAGGTGGACCTGCACCGATTTGTCCAATCATTTTCAAAATCTCAAACATTACAAAATCAAATGTATGTAATATAGGAAACTGGAAACGTCATACATACTTTTATATTCGTAGCTAGCAATACATTCGTTGCAGCTACTTTAAAAATATAATTATCAAGATCGATTAACAGAAACAATGAAAGATGTTAAAATTATCATCATCATTAACAGCCGACAGACGTCCACTGCTGGACGTACGCTTCCCCTGAAGATCTCCACATCGATTGATCCGGCGCTGCTCGCATCCAGCTACTACCCGCCACCTTCACTAGATCGTCGGACCACTTTATAGGGGCCTGTCAACATTGCGTCTTCCGGTGCTCGGTCGCCATTCAAGGACCTTCGTGCGCCATCGACTGTCAGTCCTTCGAGCGATGTGTTCTGCCTACTGCCACTTATGTATCCCTTAGAATTCTAGATTATTTATTACATACTTACCTTAACTACTGCTTCATTCTGTTCTTACATTGTATATATATATATATATATGTGAATGTAAGAACCGGGACCGATCGCTGCGGAGAGCTTTGGAGGAGGCATATGTCCAGCAGTGGACGTCTATCGGTCGATGATGATGATAATAATGATGTAGATATATTTTTTTTATACCATCACGCCTTTTTGCCCAGTAGGAGTAAGCAGAAGCGAATAAACACCCACTTTTCGCCAGATGTGGTTAGATTAGGTACCATGTAACAAGAGGCAAGCCTGCTGTCACTTTATTTACTTTATAGGTTGCCACTTATTATATATATATATATATCGAGCAAAGAGATGAAACAGATTTTAAAGTAATATAATAAACTTGTAAAGTAATAAGAATGGTTATTATATGTAATATTTATTACTGTAATTACTTCGTTTCGATACTTAAAGAGATACAAAAAATGTTATTTTCAGTGATACATGTTACCCAAGTAAACCTATTGATGAAGTTGTTAAAAAGATAACGTGTACTGCGATAGACTCAAAGCGTTTTAAAAAGTCTCCCGCAGCATCCGAGCGGACGCGGCCCGGAATTGATTAATCCCCGGAATGACTAAATCGGCCGGGGACCGGAAGTGCACCTGCGTTTCATAAATACAGGCGAAATTTGAATTTCAAACGAGGGCCGTTTCATTGGAAAGTTTTTCTTTGAGTATAACCTGAACCGACAACCTTGAACCTATTAAATGCTAAAGAGCTCTTTCAGGTCTAAATTATTCGATATTGAGATACAGCGAGTTATTTTTGTTAAACTATGTAACCACATGAACAGCACATTCCTCTGGTGGTTGCTGGGCCTGCTCTAAACGATAATATATAATATATTTTATTGGTCGTAGTTCTTTGCCGCCGGAGACCCTATTATAACGCGAAACAGTAGTGTGCAAATACTACTACATTGTAGATTAAATGGCACTGTAGCTAGTGAAAGAGGTAACGAGACTAAAAACCATATATCTCAAGGCGAAGGACCATATAGGACCGTACAGGCAGACATATCATCATTAGGTTAATGTGTCGCTTGTTTCGTCACTTCGGGGGATAATATTAATATAATGTATACATTCTAACTAACCCCACATTATCTCGGAGGGGCGGTTTTGTTAAGAACAAGGAATGTGGTGCTAGTTGTATGTTGTCACACTAACAAGCTACACTCGTCGCTTTGTAACATGAATATATATATATATATATATATATAGAGTGAAAGTGAGAGAAAGAGAGGGAGTCGGAAGTAATGTCTTCTTACTATAGCAGCATATGCTACAATGACTTTTAAACATAGAATATAATGTTGTTAGTACACTAGTACTACTTGTTATGACGGCTGATAAAGCGATATGGAAGAGAAGCACCTAATGTGCCCTCCCCACAGAGCTGGGAAAACGGCTGGGGGAAGAAGGAAGAAGTGTACCAGTGCTAGGCATTCGAAATATATACAGCGTAAGTACCTATGAGTATCATAGACGATGTTTACAGAGAACTGCCGTTAATTATTAATAAAAGAATACTGAATAACATAGTATTAATTAAATGTTATGTTAATAGATGGATTTGCATAGCGTGATACTATATATATATATATGTTATTAAGTACCAATACCACCAAAACCAATTGCAGATCGAGCGGTCGCACCACCAACGGGATACAACATAAAATCCAATCACCTAAAACATTACACTCAAACGGCAGTAAAGGCTTTCATTTAAACGCAATACAGAATTAGAGGAAGTAGTAACGTTTCCGCTAATTACTAATACATAGTAGGGAATACGATCGTATTGCAAACTACTATATTATATAGTATAACAGTGATGACGTATAGTAAAAAAGACCTATACTTATGTTCAAATTAAAATTGAAAATAACTGCGATTTTCACAAGAATATTATTATTTGATCTTCAGTAAGAAAAGAGGTGATTTATAAATGTTTCAGTTTGTATTATCTATATAACTTACTACCTAACCATTTAAGATGGTTCAGCGATGTAGAAAGAATGGATGAAAGGAGATTAACTAAAGAGGTATACAAGGTAAGAATGATTGGAAAAATCGGTGCAGGTCGACCTAGGCGGACATGTTCCGATCAAATCGAAGATGTCCTAAAGAAAGGCCGGGTCAAGTGTACTCGTGACCGACGAGCATGCATGAAGACGCTCATGAAAGTGGAGGAAGCGAGAGAGGTGTGCCAGGATCATAGTAAGTGGAGAGAGATGGTTTCTGCCTATCCCACTGGGAATGAAGGGTGATATATATGTATGTATGTGTATAACTTACTAGCTGTTTCCCGCCTGCTTTCCTAGGGGAAACACCCTGCAACTCCCGTTGGGTAAGGAATTTTGTAAAATCCGTAATTAGCGGACTTATACTCGACTAAAGGAATATTCCTACAAAATTTCAAGTTTCTACGTTTTATGGTTCTAGAGATGTCGTGATCAGTCCCTCATCTTCATCTATGGAGAATAAAGTACAGTTTCAATGCAAGATCGAAGTTCAATATATTTATATGTACATAGTAATTATGAAATAATATTAATGTTGGAGATTCAGTAATAAAAGAATTAATATGAAAAGCAGCTTTTAGATCTTTCACAAATGTGCGTATTGGTTTTAGATGTTGCGTCCTTTCTCACTCTTTTGTCCCTTCTGTCTATAAATTAGATTTCATACAAAAATACTGATTTATCTCATTATTTTTTTATACCAATAAATACTACATATATACGATGATATGTCACATGTGAAGTATCGAATAAAAGCCATATGCAATCGCATTACACAAGTTAATGTGCGCGTGCTATCGGGCGGCAGGTCGGACGCAGCCGCTGCACAGTGGCACCCTCCAGCCGCGCACTCGGCTAATTGATTCCCCAATGGGTGGGTTCGCCACTTCAATGTAAATCGAAATTGCGCCCCGTAAAAAATTGCCTTCAAATTTACCGTGAAAGCACTCGCTCGCGGTTTTTTTTTTTCACTTTTTTCAATTGCATTTTATTCGTGAAACGGATGCTCCGATCCGCGTTTAGTTAAAGTCTAAGAGGGGCCACGATCTGCATTCAACCGGGCATCTTTTCACTCGGATTCATTCAAATCGGCTAAATGGTCATTGGGAACAATGTTAAATAAAGCAGTGAAAATGTTCCGAAATTTGCTTTCAATCGGGCTCGAAGGATCAATTGTGTTTTATCCGTATTTTTTTTTTTTTGAAGAAGTATAACTAGAAAATCCTAAATAAAAGGGCCATTGAGCAAAGGGCATTCGTTAAAGATCATATATATAACACTCTTCACTGAAATTGTGGTACAAAAGCAAACATTATAGGAGACGGCTCACGCGTAACCAGCTCGCAGAATAATTACACGGCGACGGCTGAATTGTGAAATCACGTGCCATTTCTGATGAAGCCGATGTCGGCGTTCATTGATATTCAGGAGTACACCGCGACGTAATTTATTTCCGGAAGCGTACGATATTTGTAACGAACGAGATTACCTAGGCCCGGAGTCAACAAGCTCAGGGTCTACGCTCGACGCGAATCTAACTCGAAGTTAGCATTGTTAGACAGTGAACAAGCAATTCCTGCGAGAGATACCTTTCACACACAAACAGACCGACAGTATATCCACCTGTGACAAGTACTGTCACAGCACTGTCAGGTAGGTCAGTAACTATATATATGTTATGAACATCCTGTAGCCCCAAGATGAGGTAAAAACCGTCCACAGTGACTTTTTTAAATTTGAAATAAATTCTTGAGGAGTACAGGTCGCAAACTACTTCTACTTTTCACATAGCAAGTTGTTATACTCCTTTGCAATTCTTATTAAGAATGAGGACTTGAAAATCTTTGTTTGGAAACTGAAGAACACAACATAAGGATAACGTCATCCCTTGGTAAAGAGAGAATGGGAAAGTAACATAATTATCACCCGACAGAAGTCTATTGCTGGACATAGGCTTCGGAGACGGAGACAAATACATTTAAATTATTAATGCAGTGAGCGCAGGGTGCTGTATAAACATCCCCTCCTTACTTTGTATAACAATATAATACCCACTTCTAATATCTGAAGTTTAACATGAAAATCTCTGCTTTGGTTTTGTGGCAACATATTGTGTTAACAGGCCGTGGACCCAGGCCCACGAGCCCAATAACAGATTAGCTGTAAGAGTCGCTATGGCTTGCAAGCGCCCACATCAACAGAATCAAGAACATATTGTGAAGTTTGATCGGCAGTAAGGTTGTTTCAACGTTCGCCTGGGTGGCTCCCTCTCATCTCTGTCTTTCGTTTATCAACATATTACAGCCGCAGTATCATGAGCGAACGCGCTATATCATCTACGACCAATACCATGTGGAATTAATGTCTATATGAGAAAGTGGAGTTCGTATCGAACCTTTAGCTCGCGGATACCAGATCCGCGGGCCCTGAGTTCGATGAAGCCGCTATGGTTGTCAAAAGAACTGCGGCGAGAACATCATCATAAAAAAAAAGTATCGAACCTCTGGAATCCTTTAAGGACAATGAAATATTTACGGATGTATTATTACGATGTCATTTATGATTACTATAATAATAATTCTTCTTTCTGCCCTTCACCCAGCTATGCGGAGTCGGCACAGTATGTACTTTTCTTCCACATCCCTCTATCAGCCGTCATATCTGAATTCACACTCTTCTCACACATGTCATCTTTCACACAATCCATCCACACTTTCTTCGGTCTTCCGTCCCTTATAACCATCCACATTCATTCTCATTACTTTCTTTGTTATATGTCCTTCATCCCTCCGAACGACATGCCTCGCATCACGCTAACCTCTTGCTCCTCAATGTCTCTGTCATTGGAGCAACTTTCAAACTTCCGCTTATATGCTCATGCATCGTCAGTAAATACCAGAGATGTTTAATTAGTTTCGTTAACTGTCGATTGAGTTGCATCGATGCAGTAAATGTTCAATGACGTATATCTACCAAGTGCTATAATGTTTAGTACAGTTTCATCTATCGGAACGTCGATCGAGTGTATAGCAATCGATGTGCCCGCAAACATCGATTTAGTCGCTAATAATCGCGACTCGATTAATATTTGCGCGGTCAGTTCGATTGTTACGCTGACTGTTTGCCGGTGCGGTCGCAATTCTGAATTAACAATTTCAGACTGCGGTAATTGATAATTAATTAATTAATTAATTACAAATATTAATTGATTGATAAATATAATATAGTTCGCTTGTGAAATATAATGATAATATTTAAGTGATGTTTTACTGATGTGTTTGCGATTAATTACCACTCTGATGACATTTTCGTCCACGCGTCGTTATGGCTCCAGAGATATCGTTATTAGTTTCTACATAGGTGGAAATATTTAATATATAGATTAGCCATCAAATATAACCATTAGTAATTAATTTATAATTTGCATTACTATAACACTATCATTGGCATGGGGTAGTATAGAAAGGTCATAAAATTTATCATTACTGAATTTATCAATAAAACGATACACGAACGTATGGCTAGTGTAACAGTGATTTTGTTATTTGCTAGGTGACTGGTATAGAATGCTCATAGATATTATGTCCTGATTAATGTAACCTAAGTTAAAGCGTTACAATAAAACATTTAAATACGTAAAATAATATCTAATGTCAATATAGGAATTATTTTAAACACAGTTTTTTTACCTTTAAGCAAAGAAACAAGCGTAAAGATGAGCATAAATAAATTTACGAGGAAGAAGGAAAAGTTTATTGCCAAACAAAACAAAACCGAAATTTCAAAAAAGCATAAACAGAAATTACAGTCCTAATTCAGTTACCTGAACACCCTCACTCAAAATATACGAGGGAAGTTTATTCATCCGTGCAGATTCTAACAACGCGAACCCTCTCCGGCCCTCTCCACACCCTTAATGGGGGGCAAACGAGCCACGGGGGCTTCTTGCTAAATAATTACCCGGCGCAGTTCCAGTAATAAATATTACTTATAAGGATACTGCCGTTCATATAACACTTTGAGAGCTTTAATGTCTTTGTTGTATTTGATTGCGCGCGGTTATTGCGCGGCGCGGGGGTGGGCCGCGGGGGCGGTTCGCGGCTCCATTTACATTCCGCGACGCCCTCACCGGAGATGCAGCGTCTGCGCACGGATGATTTAATGCAACTCTACATTTCATATGGACTTAAGTCACATCTCCATTACATGAGCTGCCAGAGAAATTAAGCATTCATCACATGATAATAGATATATAACAAAGCGTTTTTTTGGGTTCATATAGAGATTTGGGCCGCGACCCACTGCACTGGCCCAATGCAAGTTGTCCACAGCGAGAGCCCCGTTTGTTGATTAACAGCGTGCACTATGAGCAAGTGAGGTTAGCTTGGGTCCCGTGAACTGTTGTGCGGAACCCCTTACAACTCTAAATAAATCCCCCCATATGAACCCCTACATACGACACTCCCTACCTTCCAGCGGTACCGGAGGCCATGCTGACTGTATGTGGAGATTTTTGAGAGAGGCCATGTACAGCAGTGAACGTCAATCGGCTGATGATGATGATGATAATGATACTTTTTTTTATTCGTCGCACCGACGAGACGTTCATCTCATAGTAATTGAAACGTACGCTCATAACAATGTGACGCTAATTGGAATGATATTTCCTGCACCACATTGCGCTGGTCGCCTTGAGACCTACTTATGATGTAAAGTCTCGATACCTCGATAATTTTACTAGCTACAGCTCCCTTCAAACCGGATCACAGTAATGTTTGCACAGTATGGTCTGTCGGCTGCAATAGGCGCTGCGGTGATACCTACCTACACGGTCCGGCAGCAGAGACCTCCCCCCAGTACAATCAGTATTACTTTTCCAAATGCCTTTTCTAGGTTACCTATGTACCAGGATCTTTCAAGAAAACGTTTCACTAATTATAACATGAATTTAATTTGTTCATCATGAAAATATGTTCAATGGATGTATAATTACGATATTAGTCTACGTATCTCGGTATTACAGCGGCAGGGGTTCGCAGCCACCTCTAACTAGATAGTAGGGTTGAAAATGACGTCACAACGGATGTATGGCTAAAATTCAAATTTATGAACCGTGAGAGATAATTCAGCAGTTCTTTCTCATTTTTCAGCATTTCAATTATTGAAATTATTTTTATTATGAAACTATTAATTTAAAGATATCGACACGACCGTTGTTCTGTCCAACTTGTTGTATTCATCATCAACCGATAGAGGTCCACTGTTGAACATTGGCTTCCCCGAAAATCTCCACATGGATCAGTCCAGTGCTGCAGTCAGCATGGCCTCCGGCACCGCCGGGCACTAGTGCTAGTCGTCTGTAGGGGTTCATATGTTGGGATATGGGTCATCTTTCACCACGCTGGCCCAGTGCAGGTTGGTGGGAGCCAGAGCCTCGTTTGTTGGTTAGCAAGTTGCACCACGAGCAGGTGTTATTGTGCAGGATCCGTTGTTGCTTTAAAAATATATATTTAATTAAACTAGATTTAAATTAGTATTTATAATTGAAATAAGGTTATAATTTCGAATATGTCCTTTGGTCAGATAAGATATATTTTCAGTAAGGATAATGAGGCACTGTCACATCCCTGATGCTCGGCTACCTGCACACGCCTCCCGGAATTATGCCCGGGCATGCACGCAGATTTCGTATAGTTTTGTTACCTAACTGGTAAACTTTTACTAACTTCCTCATAGCTACCTGCAGTTAATGTAACAGTGAGATAAATTAATATATTTAATACACACGTACTTACAATTAAGTCAAAGTGATACTATTAAGCTATAAACTTTAATACTAATTTTAATGTCGCGATAGTAACAGAGTGCTTGAACCTCTTTTTTATATTAACACTAATATAATATATTCATATGTTAACGAGAGCAATATAAAGGGCTATGCTCAAAGTTTCCCTGTATGATCGAATCAGAAATGAGCAGATCCGTTGGAGAACTAAGGTCTACCTACATAGTCCAAAAGATTGCTAGCCTCATTTGGCAATGGGCAAGACACACTGCTCGAAGGACTGACCGCCCATGGAGTACTATTGTCCTCGTATAGCGACCGCTTACTGGAAGGTGCAGTGTTGGCAGGCCTCCCCAATAAATGGTGCGACGATCTGATGAAGAATGCGGGCTGCCAAGGTCTATCGATGGGGAGATCTTTGAGGGAGGCCTATGTCTAGCAGCGCACGTCTATCGGCTGATAATGATGATGATGATATGTTTAACGCATCTGTGCACATACAACTGGTGATACTGGTGAACATGGAGAGCGTGTGGCGACAGTATTTGGGGCTACTGCATGCAAATATTGTCTCAACAAACTTTCCACTGCAAATGAAGTGGACCCTTTAGGGGCGAAAGGCCATCGGAGGGACCGCGTACTGAAATTTATTCAGCAGTAATGAGGAAGCACGTCCTACAAAAGAACAATGCTAATAATCCCCAGCCCCACCTCATTTCCTTAGGGATCAATCAGGGTTGCCACCGTACAGTTGATTTCGAAACATGTAATTATAAACAAGATTCGGACTTTTCCTTTTTGCTTTATATTTATTTGATGTTATATTATTATATATATGTAATAGCTAATTGTTTTTCCAGGAGGAAGTTCGCAGGATTCAAGTAACACAGAATGAAGAGTGGTGAGATCCTTTAAAGAGAAATAATGACGCTTAATCTGGACTTTGATGCCTATATTTTTTCATATCCGATTAGCTATGAACATAAACATAGTTTCACTGGTTATCATATATAAAAAGAATATTCATCATCTAGGACAAATTTCATAAAATATTGGTGGTAGGTCACTGTTGGCGGATACCATCTAGCTATCGCATCAGTCAAACAGCAGTAAGCAAACATTACTGTATTCCATTTAGAAGGACATTGTAGTTATAGTAATTACTGGAGCAACCAGATTTAATTTCTTAAGTCTCAAACGAGGAGCATTCTATCTGAACCTTCGTTTTTAAGGGCATTTAACTTACCATCACGTAAACGTCTCGCTCGTCTACTCGCTACACTGAATATAGAAAATTGGGTATTTCGGTAATTTAACAATGTTTACTGGTTTCTCAGTCAACGAACGACAGAATTTCATAAAGTTCTAAATTAATTTAACTGTAGCGCGATTAACAATTAACAAAATTGACCAAATTGTTGTAACACGTTCGCGAATGTTCGCCCACACATTTGTTACAGCAGTTGCGACGCGACAAGGGACTAGATTTTCATGGCATTTGCATAATCCGGCGAGGTCCGGGGCACCCTTGCGGTCTGATGTACTCTGCATCCATGTCGCCGGGGGGAGCCAGTTATATGACTTATAGACGTTATACATCTGCAATCAAAGTCGAATTGCAGCATTCAAATGTGGTGAATAGATTAATGGATGCATAGCTCGCGAGGATAAACCTTAGATACCCAATATCTATGAACAAGATCAACGTATCTAGTCTCATGATTTTTAATAAGAAGTTGCTCTTATTGTAGTGACTAAATAATTAGACAATAAATATATACATCATCATCAGCCGATAGACGTCCACTGCAACACATAAGCCTCCCCCAAAGATCACCTCATCAAATATACACATACATGTATATATTTACAGACGGATGTTTTTTATCCGGCTCAACGGGCTGTTCGTTCACCTGATGGTAAGTGATCCGCCTGCCCATAAAAACGTAGCGATAATTAAGATATTCTACATAGCACCACATTATGCCCATCGCCTTCAGACATTAGATGTCAAGTATACAGCGCCCTTCGAACTGGAACACAGTAATATTCGCACACCACTGTTTGATGGCAGAAACAGGAGCTGCGGTGGTACCTACCTAGACGATCTCCGATAACAGAGACCTACCAGCAGTAATCTACCACAACATGACGGTGAAAACCGTTCACTTGGTGGTGATACACCTATCTGTAATAATTACGCGCTATTCACCACATTTATAAATAACTCTTCATCATTTTGAACTAAGATATTAAATCTCGTTATACTTCATTATTACAGGTGTTACAACTGTAACATAGTAACGTTTGCAAATTAATCATTGAAAGCTTAGGTAAGCTTAAGTATTCAATCGATATCCGGAAAGAGAGACGTACAACCAGTAAGAAATTTTCCAATCTCCTATTTTTAATCACGAGACAAAAATATTACCCGCCGCCGGAGGAATTTCCCTCGAGGTGGAGATTATTTGGACCACTTTGATTACTTTGTGTGATGGCGGTTTTCTTTGATCGCGATATCAAAGCGATATCGCTGTATTGTTGTATAAATCCACGTTGAATACATCTGATGTATAGCTAGCTAGCTGTACAATACAATATGTACCTTTAATATATTTTTAAAAGCACTTACTACTAAAATAATGTAATTGAAGTGAAATCGTTTTGCGGAGATCATGTTATAATAACTGTGGGGGTATAAAGGGCCCCGCACAGTGGTGTAAGCGGCCCAGCACAACAACTCAGGGAACACAGGGTAACCGAACCTGCTCCTTATGCACCCTGCTAATCAACAAACAAGGCTCTGGCTCCCACCAACCCGCATTAGGCCAGCATGGTGGGAAATGGCCCAAATCCCCCCATATGAATCCCTATAAATGACGGCTCCCGTGCCCGGCGATGTGGGTTCTATGGAGAAGCCTATGTCCAACAGTGGGCGTCTATCGGCTGATAATGATGATGGTAATGTTATAATAACTTCGGTATAATTTCGAGAGGTTATTTCAACGAATTATCATCATTGAACACCGAAATCTGGTGAATGTGGTGTTCACCGGTGAATGTCAACATTCACATAGACGCTCGTTGTATGTCCGACATATTCGCTTGCTACCCTTATCTCTGACTTACGCCGGTAAATGTTGACATTCAGCATGCACCAATGGTGAATGCTGGATATATTGGAGATTGATATTTTCTTCTCCGTAATTCAGTCACTATAAAACGTCACAAGGGTTACGTAACTTTTTCGCCTCTTTGAAAGACCAAGAGAGATGAAAAAAATTACTTAAGTGATTCAAATCTTATTTATTGCAACAACTTAAATTATTTCGACACTGTGAATTGCACAAGAGTCCCTTGCTTTTACAACTGCATTTTTGGAACTTGACTCTTCTGTTTTGGGCCTCCACCAGAGCATATCTGTGATTGTCGACACACAAGAGAGAGGGTCCGAATGTACAACAACGTAATGCAATATCGATCTTTCACCGACGTGTTTGGTATACATTGACATAAATGTGAAAACTGTGAACATCACAACCTCTATAACAATATTTTTTTTATCCAACACCGGGGGTAGAGTTCTCGTGTTTAATTTTAGTTACTTTTTTTAAGTATGCTCTTTATTTACAATCCACTTGTAACATTTTACAGAATAGTTCCGGTTTGTTGATATAAATATATCTCGATCCAGAACCATTGAATAATTAAAATAAATACATCAACTGGGGTGGAAAGATTGAATTTGCATATTTTAATCATCTCAGTTGATATTGTTACGTGGTGGTTTGAATTTGGTAGAAGTGAAGCGATGTTTCGAGTTGACATCGTTTATAAATACCTTACAAAAAAAGTTCTAATAAGAGAGCTTTTCTCAAAATCACATAACTAGTAGTGTATAAATTTACTTAATAAGCTTTAAAATTAGTATCTCTACGAATAAACATCATCATCATAATTATTATCAGCAGACAGATGTCCACTACTTGACATAGGCTTCTGCTCAAAGATCTCCACATCGATCGATTTTGCGCTGCTCGCATCCAGCTGCTTCCCGCAACATTCACCGGATTGTCGGACAACCTGGTAGGGGGCCTGCCAGCACTACGTCTTCCGGTAGGCGGTCGCCATTTGAGAACCTTAGTGCCCTATCGGCTGTCAGCCCTTCGAGCGATGTGTCCAGCCCGTTGCCACTTGAAGCTAGCAATCTTTTTGAGTATGTCGGTGAGCTTAGTTCTCCTGCCCATCTCCTCATTTCTGATTCGATCACGCAGGGTAAGCCCGAACATAGCCCTTTCCATAATACTAATAAACATACTCTCGTTGAATTTTACTGATGAATAAACTTATTCACGACGGTATATAAATTTGCAAGTATAAAAATAATGTGATTCAGCGAAACCCGCTCATGTTAATATAGGCCAGCATCCACTTCACGAGAGATAAACAAAGATGGATATAAGGTTCAATGAGCTGAAAACTTCAAACGCCTCGTCTTGGAAAAAAGTTCAAAAGATATAACATTATGCGCATGAATTAATTTCCTTAGACACCCCCCAGTGGCATTCGAAAACCCTTTTGGTTTAATGTAGAAGCTCGTAACTAATAGTACCTTCCTTTTTAGAACTAGTCTATACAGCAACCGTTAAGGTAGGTACCACCACAGCTCCTACAGCAGCCGACGAACAATAGTGTGCAAACGTTACCGTGTCCCGGTTTGAAGGGCGCTGTAGCTAGTGAAACTACTGATGTACCATAACTGATAATCCTATATCTCAAAGCGTCGAGTACAACGCGAAGCTGTGTATATAATCCCGTCCAGCTGGACATTATTATGGACAGGTGGATCACTTACCATCAGGTGAGCGTCTTCCTTATTGCTATTGTCCGTCAACATTTATATACTCTAATACATAACAAAACCTTTTACTTGCACGATTTACTCCAACTATCAAGAAAAATACAACTTAAAGGAAACAGTATACAGTATCCTACTAATACGAAGCGATGGGACGTTCACCTGATGGTAAGTGACACGCCCGCCCATAACAACTTGTCGCTAGTTAGAATAGGATGCACTGCACCGCATTGCGCTCGTCGCAATATGTATGCTTTTGTAGATATCTCTCAGTGGTCAGTGCTAGGGTTGCTGTCTGAAGCGGACGATCTGCTTCCAACGGTTCCTGTCGAGCTATGTAAAATTTAGAGGACGACGGGTCTTTAATGTGATCGGTCCATCTGTCTGGTGCACGACCGGATGATCTTTTGCCTTCGGTGTTCCTAACAAGTTTTTTTCGGAGCCAAGTCAGGAACGATGCACTAGTGCAATTCTCTCTCCAAAGTATCCTTAACATACGTCTCCAGCGCCACATCTCGAAGGCATCAATCTTTTGTCTCTCTCTGGCGAGGATTGTATGTATGTATCATGTATATATGTTCATACAAATGATATATATTTTTAATTAATTCCGGCAAAAGTTTTCCTTTCCTAGCATAAGTTATTTCATGCGACGTTATCATGAGAAGAGATTCGCTTCAGACCGCACGCGGGTCTCATTAGTACATTCCCACTAATGAACCTCCCCCGGGGGCCAGTCTTCGTCCCGGTGCGAATGACGGACGCATGTCCTGTCGTATTTGTGCACTAGGTACATCTTTTTTTAAATATATTTAAAACGCTTAAGTAAACTCTGAGTTAGACGATATATTCGAAAACGCATAAAGCTTTAACTTAAGACGAACGAACCATAAAACTGTTGCTTAGTCACTTCTTTTCTTTATATACAGCAAAGAGATCAGTCGATTCAGTTCCACCACCTGTTCTCAGGTAAATGTTTGTACAACAACACTTTGCGCTCATTGCAGAATGTCTTTACAAACATAGTAAGAGATCAATTTTTTTTTTCATCTGATAGTAAGCAATACATCTGCCGAAAACAATGCAGTTTTAGTGAAGACACAACACCATATTGCGCTTGTCGCATTAACATATAAGATGTTAAGTTTCGTTACTCCAGTAATTTTGTTAGCTTCAGCGTCCTTCAAACCGGGGCATGTTTGAAATACTGTTAGTCGGCAGCAATAGGGACTAAGGTGGTACTTACCTAGGCGGTATGCGATAAGAGAGACGTACGCCCGTGTAACATAATTTTATATCTTTTCAAAATTTCTGAATAAAGAATGAATGCAGCACAAACAATAAATCTTACTATGGTTGAGTAATGAGTGTTGCACACTAGTTAGAACCGGGTCAGTGGATTGTGCACGTCGAAAACTATCCGCTGCTGCGTCCTAATGATGTTGCGCGACCCACATCGCGGCGACTCATTAGACCAAGTGGGCGGTCCTACCTGAGCACATGGATCGACTTACAGTAACGAGATCGTCACAACAACGGACCATTAAAAGAGAAGAAAACAAATTTGAACAGAGTTTTCATTTTTTTTTTCTTTACTTTTCAGGTCAAGAGCCGAGCTTAGAGAGGCACATTAAAGCCCTCTTGCCCGCGTAGTAGTCTTCATAAAGTGATGTCTTAATGTTTTCAGTTACAGAAATAGAATTCGCTTACAACATCCACTTAAGTTATGAGTTATAACGTTCACTTAAGTTGTGTATTATAACATTGACTTAAGAAGTAAAGTTGCGGCTTGTGGAAATCCAAAAGCTAATAGCTAGCTCAAATACCAGCAGCTTAAGGGTATGGTAGAAAAGTCACATATTTTTATTCTACTATTAACTTTAACTAGGAACTATTATAACGTATGTAATTTAAACTTTACTACTAGTCATCTTCATCATCATCATCTTCAGCCGATGGACGTCCTCTGCTGGGCATAGGTCTGCGTCGCCTGCATCCAGCGGCTTACCGCGACTTTATAGTCATTATAACCTCCGGTACCGCCAGTCACTACGGGTTGTCGTTTATAGAGATTCATAAGAGGGATTTGAGCCATTTCTCGCTACGCTGGCTCAACGCGGGTTGGTACTACTATTACTGTCATATAGTTAAAAACTTGAAATAAAACCTCATTAAGGTTCCTTTTTTTACTTTATTGTTGTAATTATTCAAAGTTTATAAATATAACCAAAATTTACAGTGTCACCCAAATCATTGATCGGTCAATTATCTCGATCGATTAGCTACAGTGTGAGCTCGATCCTCATGAGGTTGAATCTCCTGTGAAGGAGACCATCATAAAGAAAACAATGTATCCTAAAAATAGCTTCGAAGAGATGAACCAAGATTGAAACGTTGTACAGCTTCAATATGACTACTTTTAAGCTTTTGGATTATAAAGGAGTCCCGCACAGATCCAAGCCAACCTCACCTGCTTGTGGTACACTCTGCTAATCAACAAACAAGGCTCTGGTTCCCACCAACTCGTATTGGGCCAACGTGGTGGAAAACGGCCCAAGTCCCTACATGTGAACTTTTAAATACGACAGGTCCTAGTACCGAGCGGTACCGGAAGTCATGCTGATTGTTTGTGGAGATCTTTGAGGTAGGCTTATTTACAGCAGTGGACGTCTACTGGATGATGATGATGATGAAAGCAAGGTGTGCAGAATTGTCTCCAGTTGGTTTGCAGAGGATAAATTATTAAATCAGATCGTTTTAATTGAAAACCGAGTAGTCCGGATTGCTGCAACTCAATCGCACTGACTACGGACAGATAATTAAACGTCATCGGCAACACGTCGCGAACACAAACGTATTAATGGCGGAAACGGAATTAGATTTACATGTGCTATATGCCAATACTGATTAATAGGAGCGGATTGTAATCGAGTAGCCCACGGCGGCTGAATTACAGGCCGGGCCCGCTCCGCTTTCAGCGCGTTCACGCCGCTCATGCGAATATCATCATTCCGGTCTTTGTTGTGAAACAGTTCCATTTCCTTTGGAGTGGACCGGAGATTTACAACCTTGTTAAACGTAATTGCACGAGCTCGTTGACGTGGATGTGACCGGGTCCCATTTGCTTTTAGCGCTACGCCGCGATGGAACCTTGTCGCGCCGAATGCTAAACTTCATCACGACGCTGGCGAACTTCGTAACGTCGAATGGCTGAATGGGACGCAGGCAGCTCGTTAAAAAGCCAAGCCTGCCCTTTTGTGATCCTGATGCCGGACGAGATTCAACCGTACGTTAAATTAATAAGCTCCAATAGTTCCCCTACAATATTTCAATAAAGCCTCACAGAATATATTTACTGGTGGAAGGTCTCTGTTGCTGAAGACCGTCTAGGCGGATATAGGCGGACCGCAGCGCATATATCTGCCGCCAAACATGCTATACAAACACTACTGTTTTCCGGTTTGAAGGGTGTTGTAGCTAGAGAAATTACAGGAGTAAGGAGACTTTACATCTTACGTGTCAAAGCGAAGTCTTTAAGACTTTAATAAAAGATTGTTTTTCTTAATATATCATTACATAGTCATTAATATGTAACATATCATTAGGCCGCAGACTTCAGGTCTGCAAGACTAGTATCAGATGAGCTAAACCAAAAAATTGCTAGCAAGCGATATAAATCAACGGAGAATAGAGAAGAAGAGTGGGAATATCATCACAAATAAACAGCATGTAGTTTGCTAACAAATATTTCTATTAACTACAAGATCTAAGTAATTTAAGTTAACGGTTTTTAAATAACTATTGCATAAATTATTTTTTATTTAAAAATCTTTTTTTTTGTTTTAAACGATTCAATAAAATATTTAAAGCGCGATTGAAAAGCAATAGCGATTGTGGGCGCGTCGTAATTGGTTTTGTCCACAATTGTAATATGGAAATCACTATTGCAGCAGGCGCTCTATATTTGTTTTTTTTTTATTATTATTAATTGTTTTCACCAGATCGTCGGACCAGCTAGTGCGGGGCGTGCACACTGTGTTTTCCGGTTTAGTCTATTTAGATACGACAATGTGTCATAGAAAATTTTTTATCAAGCAAGAGTTAGATGAAGGCGAATAAGAAAAGGTAACACCCCTGTATAAACAATACTTTGTTTTTATCTCATTGTTATTGATACATCATCATCATTCTCATCATCATTAGGTGCGCTCTTCAAACTGAAGTTTGGCGATCAGATTGAGAAAACCAATTCGATCCTCATCTATGTAAGATGTTATAACTCGTTTACCCAATAATTATACTAGGTATAACGCCATTCAATCCGGAACACAGTAATGCTTACATACTACTGTTTGGCGATAGAGATAGGAGCTGTGATACCTACATAAACAATCATCATCATAACCATCAGCCGATAGACGACCAATGCTGGACACAGGCCTCTCCCATAAATCTCCAGGTCGATTGAGCCGCGTTGCTCGCAACCAGTCGGTTCCCGCGGTTCTCACCAGAGCGTCGGTCCACCTTGTGGGAGGCCTCCCACACTAAGTCTGCCGGTACGCGGGCGCCACTCGAGGACCTTACTGCCCCATCGGCCGTCAGTCCTTACATAAACAACTAGACCTACTAACCAGTGAACTAACTTGAGCGGCCTATGATAAATGAGACCTAACTGAAATACACAAAAACTTTATAATCTAAGTTGGTTTTCTTCTATTCAGTGTTGATAGTTGTAACCTATTTAAATATATACCTTTTAATGTAGAACACCATTTCACTTTACTTCCTCTTTAATGCAACGAGCCTTTTTAACGTCGAGTTTACCCAGATTTGATACAGAAAATGAATGTTTATTTTTAACCTAAAAAAAAAAATCTTGATGGCATGAAATCTACTTACAGAGCGTCGCATAAACTAAAAAAGAGAAAACTCCCATTCAGCGGAGCTGAGCGAATGCCTCATTAGTTCATTCCATTACATTTAGATGTCACTGTGAAAAATGCTTTCGCGGAAAGTTCCGGGACCACCCCCGCCGCGACCCTCCCCATCAAAAGACAACCTTTTAATTAGCTCTCGGGACTTTATAAAAATACGCAGCCGGCGTTCATTAGCACATAAAATGCTAACCGAATCCGCGCCCGCCCGAACCGGAAACGCTTCGGGGTATGTTCGCATCGACAGGGATTTTTTTTTAATCCACGCGTGTCCGATATCGTCTAACTTTTGAAATTGTATCTGCGGACCCGACGCGGAGAACCTTTGTTTTTTCATCCAAAAAATTTTCCGAGGGCTTCAAAATCCAAAAATTTCAATACTATAGAATCCATCATACATTCGTGAAAAGTATATTTACATTTAGCTGTAATAAAAAAAAGCCAGCAAAATTCACAAAAAGCGCTTCTTTTTCATTTATACTAATAATTTTTCGCATAGGATTACAGTCCTTCAAAGAAGTCGCAATAATTCATATCATGTGAATAACTTTTAAGAGACCGTTTACATAGGTACCACCGCAGCGCCTGTTCCTACCGCTAAACAGTATTGTATAAACATTACAGTGTTCCGGTTTGAAGGTCTAACATCTTATGTCTGAAGGCGACGAGCAAAGCGTGGTGTAGTGTGTATCATCCTAACCAGTACCACGTCGTTATAGGCAGGCGTATCGCTTCCCATCAAGTGAACAGCCCGTTCGTCTCGTCACTTCGATAAATTAAAAAAAAACGTTGACGCTGAGGAAATTCTAAATAGATTTGATTTAAATTAGCATGAGTAATTAAAATACTAGAAAGCATACTAAACGCAAATATACTTTTTCCTTTTTTAATATAAATTAGTGCTTGATGATGAGCTTACATGATGGCAAAAGTAAATATAGTCTTTGAACATAAAACTCACTAACCAAGATGAAGCCCATTCAAGTCTTTATTAAGTTTTGTATGTTATGAGTATTTCGATATATATAAATGTCAATTAGTAAACCTGTTGCATTATTACACAGGAATGCACTTGTTGAATAGAGATCACCGCCACGTTTTGAATGCACAGCACTACAACCGAGTACAAGATCGAGGAAACCCGAGTAAACTTTCTCGAACAATCCGGCGATGCTTCAGCAAGGTGGGCTGCTGTTGGAATGTTGGCAGCGTCTCTCCGAAGACTGCTCGCCACTTCGGTGCGACGGAAAAGTGTTTTGTCTCGTGCTCTCAAAGTTCCGTAATTTAAACCGAGATAGTTGTGAAGGAAACTTCCAGTACACTTTCTTGTGAGAACAATACTTTATCATGTTTTATAGGAGCAGTTGTACAAGTTCAATTACAGGAGGAGTTTATTGAATTTTAATTCACCAACAACCCACCACCAGTCGAAGGATTTATATTTATATAAAACCTGTCACTGGTGGTAGATCTGTTTTTTTTTGCGTTTGCACAGTTATAAGAGGCTGGGGCTTTGTGTTTCACATTTTATATGCTTTATTGATTATCTATCACATAACAATCTCTACTCTTCATACCCGTCTTCCTGTCCTCCTTCTTTCATCCCTTTCCTCATACACACTTCAGTTCTCCTACTCATTCTCTATTCTTTGTCCTTCTTTCATCCCTCTCATAAATAAGGGCAGCTCATACCATTTTTATTTCCCTTTAAAACTCTCCTTAAAGAAACTCTCGACACAGGGAATGATTATTAAATTAAGATATATACAGTGTTAGACATAGTCTAAAAGATTGCTAGACTTAAGTGGCAGTGGGCAGGGCACATTGCTCGAAGAACTTACTGTCGATGGGGCAGTAAGGTCCTCGAGTGGCGCCTGCGTGCCAGTAGACGTAGTGTTGGGAGGCCTCCCACAACATGGACCGAAGATCTGGTGAGAATCGCAGGAACACGCTGGATGTGAGCAACGCGGGACTGATCGATGTGGAGATCAGTCGACGTCTATCGGCTGATGATGATGATGATGATATACAGTTTATATAGAAGGATCGTTAGGACATGGTATAATGAAAAATTTGCTATTTCAATTTCCTTCGACTTCAATTCGAGCAGTTCAGCTCTGTGTCGTTTAACATAGACTTTTCGTTGCGATATTAGATAGAAGGTAGTTAAATTTGAAATGATTATGTATTAGGTTAGCATTGCCCGGTATAAATAAACCATGAACCCGCATGGGCAAACACGCGCCATGGAATCAGTGGCGCAAGTTCCCAGACAGAGGACGCGAGGTCCCTCAACGAGCGGTCGGGACCCGTGGCCCTGGCCGTAAATATTTGTCTGGAGCGCGCCTCGGGGCTGTCACACTGCGAAATTACATCCATTTGTATGCAGATGTCAGCGCTGAGGAATTAAGTCGGCCGGGCTTTGACTGGATGCAAATAACTCGCGAAAATTAACTCGTCGATGTGAGCAAACCCCTCCGTCTGAATGGTAATTATATTATAATTCTTCTAAATAAATCAAGGAAGGGTTAGCTGTAACAATAGAGGCCATTTTTCATCGTTTCATTTTAATGAAGATAGATTGAGGAAAAGGGATCGTTGATTTTGAGAATAATGGGGAAATCTTCAGAAATGACATCGCAGGTATACATAAATTTGGCTTACTTAAGATCTCTCTCAATTATATAGACAAAAAGTATTTAGGAGAAAGTCTTTGATTTCCAGATATAGTATTTAATATTTTTTCGTGTCCTATATAACTGCTGTCTTAATTACCTGCCTTCTGACACGAAACCGCGGGATTAGGACGATGATAGTGTTTTTCGAATCAGCTAGATACAACTTCCATGTTCTAAGTTACAGCATCTTAAATGAGTATTTAAATTATTCAATACGTCACCACTGCCTGGGTAGGAGACAATTAAAAAGACTTAGGCATTCGCAAGCTCCGAATGTGGATGCCTTGAATACTATCTAAACGAGTCCGCGAAGGACCATGAATAGATCATGGTACTGTGTTTGTTACACAGAAAGGATGCTAAGGAAGATAAAATCTTTACTGGAAATTGCTTAGGATTAATCAAAGTATCATCTGATAAAAACGTTAGTAATTCATATGTAATATCATCTGATAATCTAATCAAATACCTTTAGATGAAAAGTGTATAACAACATTATACACACAAAAACCACTGATATAATTGATTAAGTAACTAAATCCTCAGCAGGTTTTAATTAATTCTTTAGTGAAAAGGATAACCTCCGTCCATATTAAAAGTGTTTCCCACTCAGTGCCGCACTCTTTAGAGGTCCGTTTTTCGATTACCATGCTAATTAACCGGCCGCACTAAGTCCCTCGCTTTGCATTCATGTACTGTACGTTAGAAAAGTACAGACGGAGCTATACGTATTCATAGTCAGCCTAGCCTGCCCGCTGGCCTAATGGTTAGAGCGTGTCGCCTACGTTCCGAAGGTCGCGGGTTCGAATCTGAGACATGTGCCGATGACTTTAATATTTAAGTTATGTACATTTGTGAACTTTAGTAACAACAGTGAAGTACAAACGGTGAAGGGAAACATTGTGATTTCTCACATGAATTAGAATTTATTCTAAGGTGTGTGACGCATTGGGCCCGCGTGGTGACTGTGATATTGAAGGTAGGCCTGTGCCCCAATAGTGGGGATGTAAATTGGCTGTTATGGATTATGTGGATACGTTTCTTCGGCATATTATTTATGTGCCCATATATCATAATATCAATCAATAGCAATCTTTTTTATAAAAACTAAATGAACAGGATATTAAATTGTTAAGTTGGTTGTAACGATAAGTTGCTTTTGGCAGATGTTTAATGACACTGTATATTTTATACCTCATCTCAAGACTTTGATGTTGTGTGATTACTACAGTAAATACTTTAACTGCAACGTCATTAAACCGGAAACATTTGATTTATATTAAAACAAGACTCTCAGACAACAGAAATACATAGAAAAATTATAATTTGCCGGAGGGTTGTGTTCTTTGTTTAGTCAAATAAAACTTCTAGGGACAACCGCAGCTCCTATTCCTGCCGCCAAACAGTAGTGTGCAAACATTACAATGTTCCGGATTGAAGGGAGTTTTAGCTAGAGAAATTATAAAGGTAACGAGATTTAACAAGCTGTCTCAAAGCGACGACAGCAATATCCCGTGTAATACCGTCCTAACTAGCGCCACTTATTATCGGCAGGCGAATAACTCATTTTAAGGTGATCGTCCCACTTTTCTCTTAATTGAATGAAAAAAAACACAAATATTTTTCGATAAGCGTAATACCATATGAAAAATATTTGAAATATGTACACTGCATTGCTTTTAAATAACAAACGGGAATGCGAAAATAATAGAGTACAGGGGTTTGATGTAACCCCCTTTTATAAAGGCACGCGGAGGATGAATTTAATTTATTACACCCATAGACAGTGATGCGTTTCAAAATGGCGGCGAGTAGCCGACATACAGCAGTGTACAAACATGACTGTGTTCCGGTTTGAAGGAGGCTGTAGCTATTGAAATTACTGGGATAACGAGACAACATCTTATGCCTCAGAGCACAATGTGGTGCTGTGTATATTATCTTTACCGCCACGTTGTTGTGGGCACACGTACCACTTACTATTAGGTGAACGCTCCGCTCGTATCATCACTTTGTTGAATATAAAAAAAAACATCTGCGGACGTCGGCAGCACGACTTTCGCGCTCGTGTCATTGTCTATTAGCTGAAGGTATGAGAGGACGGGCGGACCCTCGCCTCGCGAGCTGAACCTCCAAAAGGTCTTAAAATCTTTTAAATATCAAATAACGATTTTTTTTATTTATTTTGTTTATTAGACAGTAGATTAAAAGAGAGCATCTATGGAAATCACAATATATATATATATATATATATATAAACCATTTATAATTTGCATCAAGTACATAAAGTTATCATTAAAGATTCTTTATTAGCTTATAAGCCTTCAGAAAGTACTCTTATCTAATTAAAAAAAAGGTAAATAGTAAAAATTCCTCATTTAGTTTACTCCCACAGGATTTTACAATTAAAGGATATAACATTTATTTATATTTTTGATGCGGAAAACGGTAGTGCTAACTAGGATGCCCTGTGCTATGCGACTCCCGGTTCTCCCCTCTTAGTTAAAGTATTGACGTATATGTTTGTATGAATAATGTATGTTATTTTTATAGACGCATATTTATTGTAAAATACTTACAAACGGTTGTCCATACATCCAGCTATAGGCACTTACCTGTAAAAATAAACATTACAATGAGTTATTTTTTATAGCATAAAGACACTTGCTAACATCTATACGCTGCAACTCCGGATTATGTTAAACACTTTGAGATAACAGATAACACACAAGCAAAACTTATTTATTACTGTAATCATTAATACAATGTTACAGATATGCAAAAGTTATAAACACTTGCTCTTTTCAGGGCTGCAAATAAAAATTGTACTCCACTGAAACATTGAAGCTTTTAAAATGCGGAGTAACAGCTTAAGAGGCTTCATTCAACTTTATCTTAGGCTTACGAATTCACGTAGATTATCTCGGACCACTACACTTTTTATTATACATTCAGGTATCAGGTACATCTGACCTACTTATCTAGACTCAAAAGGTAACCTATATATTAATATAACTGTATTTAGGTAGATTACTAATTTCATTGTGAAACAAAGGATCAGATCAATATGATGACAAGTACCTGCAGATGTTTTCGTGTAAATATAAACTGTATAAATACAATATAAACTAGGAGGTATTTCATAATCCCCACCACCCCCTTAATTGAACAGCGATAATAACCAGCCGTCGACTACAGAGGAATCGTTATACAATCTATTTTCCATACTCACTCTGTAATTGTATTCAAAATAGAGACCGATAACCACACGCTGCGTGATACTTAAGTTCAAAGTGGGGGTGGATGAAGCCACCGCCATTCGCAAGTTACGTAGATATGAGCAGAAACACAAACTGCACCCCGCAGACATGCCTTTGCAGGACTTAATTAAAATTGAACAACATCACAGAGTAATGCACACAGCCGAAAGATAAATCTTTTTATTCAAATATGATGCTGGATGCGGCAAGCACCAATCAATGTGGAGGCCTAAGTCCAGCAGTGGACGTCTACCGGCCGATGATGATGATGATGATTCAAATATAATAGAAAGCGTACAAGTGGCAACATAGTACTGTCCTCGAATAATAGATAATCTTAAGATATTACCAGGAAGTAAGTACGAGTTAAAAATCTACGAAAATTCACTAAATTTTCAATATAATCTCTTTTTTTTAAATAAAGCATCGAAACAAGCAAGACGTTCACCTGATAGTAAGTGATAATAACCTACCCATAAAAACAAAGCGCTATTACAGTTAAGCTATTAAATCCTCATCTTGAGATAAGAGATGTTAAATCTCATCACCTCAGTAATTTAACTACAACGTCCTTCAATCCGGAATACAATAATATTTGGACAGTACTGTTTTTCGGAGCTGCGGAGGTACCCAGATCGTCTCCGGCAAGAGACTACCAGTTACTAGTGTTCTACGTTGAAACAATCAGATTTTCGTGAGTTGATGATGACCTTCGTCCTTAATGATTGTTTGATAGAACGAAAAAATCATTTATATCAGTTTATTGGTAGAAATCAACTATGATATACCAATCTCCAAGGATCAAGATGATGACTATCCTTATACTTCTTCCTGGATGCGAGCAACGCGGGACCGATCAATGCGGAGATCTTTGGAGGAGTTCTATATCCAGCAGTGAACGTCTGTCGGCTGATGATATCCACCTCGAAGGATCAAGGTGATTGTTGACTATCAGTATACTCCTTCTAATTATAATATAATTTTTTTTATTTCAATTCGATAAATGATAGTTCTCCAAACGTTGGCTCTGTATGCGAGTTAATCTGTAGCGCCTTGCTCCACTCAAAGGTTACTGTAGCGGACAGACAAGCACACTCACAATCAAGGTACACGTCCAAAGCAACACTGCAGGCGATCGGAGGGACCACGTGTACCCACCCCGACAGGTCATTAACTGTTCGCATCAAATTCTGAACCTCCATCCAGTCTAGACGGGGCACCCCTCTGATTAATGAAAGTTATCAATTTCGAGTCACATGTGTCAATAGGATGGGAACAAGCCGATCATTTTCTCTGTACAGTGAGATTGAAATTATCGCCTTGCAATATTTCATACAAACATTTACAGCATCATCAAATGTTACATACTTACGTAAAATTTGCAACTTAGTGTAACTTACTGTTTACTGGTGATAGGCCTCTGTTGCCGGAGACCGTCTAAGTACCACCGCAACTCCTATTGCAGCCCACTAGTAATAGAGTGCAAACAATATTAAGTATTGCTATTTGAAGGGCGCTGTAGCCAGTGAATTTACTGAGGAAAAGAACCTTAACATCTTGTCTCAAAGTGATGAGCGCAATGTGATGCAGTGTATATTTTCCTAATTAGCGCTACGTTATTATGGGCAGGCGTGTCACTATAAGGTGAGGGTCTCGCTAGTCTCGTCGCTTCGTATGATAATAAAAAATTAATTAAATAATAACTAATAAGTAAATTAGTTTACTTGTTAACCAGATATTTGACAAGGTTAAACTCTTACCTGAAAACGAGTGTGAAGTTACACATAAAGTACGACTTCCTCCTCTTTATTGAATGAAGAAGATCATAAAATGCTTTACTAAAGACAATTTTAATTTTCATTTAAATGACAAAGCAATGTAACATGTTAATATTTATTACCTCAGTAATTTCATTACCTACAGTGCCCTTTAAACCGGAATACAGCAATGTTCGCACAGTACTGTATATCAGCTGCAACAGGCGCTGCGGTGGTACCTAGACGGTCTGTAGCAACAGAGACCTACCAGTGAATACTTTATCCAATATTTCAGTTGAACAGTTCCGCCCGGACGTTCGCAGTTGCGCTGCGATTCAACACAAACGCTGATGCAATATCTCGCATAATTTTCGCCGGTGCCGCATCCGCTTCCGGCGGCGGATTACTCCGCTAAGCGTGTTGCGATCGCCGTTTGCATTTATAAATTCGCTCGCATACATTGCAAACACGCAGCACGCGACCTGCAAACACTCCGCTATTGGAATTTCAATTCGGCAGTTTGTTCACCATCAGTTTTTACAACGGCATTTCAGCAATTGCATCGGGCATATTGCAAATACTATCCACTCTCCTATCAGCTGTGTGCTTAACCGTCAAACACACTTGACCTATTGGCATTTTAGGAAAAACTTTACCACTTCCCATCTAAAGTAATCGTGACAAATTATAATAAAATTTTTATGTATGCACATTCTGTAACTCATCCCATACACATACACATACACATACACATTCATACACAAACACCCAAAAACTGCCTTGTATGCCGAACTTGTATATACACGCCATACCATACAGCAAGTATATACAAGTTTATTTTATATGTACGTCTGCTAATGGGCGTTGCTGACTGCGACACAGTCAATCCAATTAACTATATGTATAACATCATATATATATATATATATATATTTACTGTATTCTGTTAATGTTTTTAAATAAAAAAAATGCTTCAATTTTTATTTGAATCTTTCGGGTTTTTGTTACATTTAAACTTATACACGACTAATTCATTACCATTTCTTTTATTTAATTTAAGTTAAACAGGACGTTCACCTGATAATAAGTAATACGCCTGCCCATGACAACACGATGCTATTTAAGATGAATCACACAGCATCACATTGTGCTCATTGTCGCATTGACACATACAATGTTAAGTCTCCATATCTCAGCAGTCCGAATAGAGTAATATTTCTCAGAACCGGAATAGAGTAATATTTACACACTAGTGTGCATTCTCTTACTCCTCTGGCGCAGTGGTCTAATATGACTCTTGGCCTCCGACTCAAGAGACCACCAGCGTTGTCTGTCTCGCACTGTCTCTTGTCAGTCTAGTGCATGAACCTCGAGTAGGTCTTGCTCTACGGCATCCTTCCAACGATATTTGCGCCAACGAACGCTTTTTAACACTGCGATCGTCTCCCATCCTTAGCAAGAGGACCATCCAATGACACTTTGGCTTCTCCCACGATGTTCTTTTCATCAACCAGCCTCTCGATTTCAGTATTACGTCGGGCTCATCACCTACCGTCCTCTCTTTGAGCCGAATATCCTACGCATGATTTTCCACGTCGGCAACCAGGAGCCGCTCTTCTTCAGCTCTTGCTACTGCACACCAAGATCGGTCTTATCACCGTCTGGTATACCTCTCTCACACACTAGTGTATGCCGGCCAAAATAAGAGCTGCAGTGCACCTGTCCCCGGCAAAAGAGAACTTATCAATTAAGTTCAGTAACTTTTTCTAATATTCGATATACTATTCGAAATGTTAATAAAAAAAATCGTGATGGCGTTATTGAAGAAAAGCTTCTTTTCCCGTAAACTTTTCTGTTCAAATAAACGAGACGACTCTCGCGATTCTACAGAGGTGAGTAACAATCTGTAGCCAACACAGATTATACATCGTTTCATAGAATGTAACAATGCGAATGAATTTAGCGAAATAACTTTCAAAGAGCTTACCGAATGGTTAATAATAATAAAAAAAAAGTCCTTTACCTTGTAAGAGTTGCTCGCGGTTCTAAGACATAAAAGGTTTAGTCCCATTGTTGAAATGTGCCAATCAAATTTGCGGGGGCTCCGACAAAGGAAACAACCCCGCCGAAGGATTTGCTCTTTTTTATAAATCAAAAATAAATTCTACCTAACGGAGTTAGTAGTGGTGGTAGTAGTGGTTCGGGTTCTGGTTCTTTTCCATAAATACTAACATTTTAGGTGCTGTAAATATTTTTTAAATTATATATCTCTTTACCTTTATTTTCACTGTAATAAACTACTTACAATCTTTAACACTACACTATAACTTTAAAAAAACTAACATGATATTAAATGGATAAATACAATGCAAGGGAATATATTATACAAAAGTGGATTGTGACTATTAAGAACATGTTTAATGGAATATCTTAGAAGAGATCTATGTCCAGCAGTGGACATGCATAGATTGATATGATGGTGATAATTAATATTATTTCTAAGAGGCAAGACGTCGAGACTATTTATACTACGGTAAGTAGATATGCATGTATGCGTGGCGCCAGTCAAGATATTTACACTGCTCCTATATTAACTGAATTAAACAAGTATTTGTACAATTATGTGGTTACTTGTTTTAATAATGTCAGGCCAAGGCAGAATACCAAGACTTGGCACCAGCTGCCAATCAATCCTGGACCTTTTTGTCTACTATGATTTTTGTTGTCTTTTTAAGTTTGAAATATATATAGATGTTTTTCAGATAAACAAATGGCTTATTATTATTATATATTTTATAATGTTACTCGTCTCTATATATATATATATATATATATATAACTGTACAGTTACCGTATTGACTTTTTTTTCTTTCAATTACTCAGGTTCGCGGTCCGCGCCGCGTGCGAGTGCATGTGCGTCGGTAGCGCGAAACGTTGTTCGCGTATTCCTCGTGCCACGACCGAGCCGAAGCGTGCACAATGCTGCATAATGAACGCATTGCGAGGGCGCGTGCCACCCCCCGGGGGCTCCGCAGCAACGTTAGGGTGCGTTGCGTGGGCCAAATATCTATCCCATTGTACGGCCCACTCGGCGTAGACGTTGAAATGATTGAGAGTTGTCTGATTTACCGTTCAATGTATTTGTTGATCCGTGTGATTAATTAAAAAAGTAGTGGTGATTTTTATTTAAACTCATTCACAACGCAACAATAAAAAAATAAAGGGTCCATCGATCGAAGACGAGGCTGTGGTATGAAATAATGTTTGCAAAAATGTGCAAAAACGTACCCATTCGTCCCGACCATGAAGTTTTTAGCTCCATAATAGTTTTAATACAAAATTACACTCGATGCTTTGAATTGTTTAGTATGTATCCCTTCCCCAACAATTTCAGTAGCTATAAAGCGCTTTAAACCTGAACATAGCGCTACATTGACCTACCTGGACGTACTCCAGCAATATTCTCTTTATCTTATACTAACTACAGGTTTTTATTCAATTAAAAAGTAAATAGCAGAAACATAAGAGAATAATAAATATAATAGAATAATGATTTTTATCAAACAGTATGTAGCCATTTATAATATATATATATATTCTAAAATATTTTTTTAACTATTTACGAAAAGTATAAGTGTGATGAATTTTATATACCCTATTTTCCCTAAGCAAAATGCCTTAACTGTGAGGCCGTAATACAAATAAATACTTTCTATACAAATAAGAATTAAAGCAAGGTACAAATGTTTGAGGTCTTTTATTCACCCCGTACGAGCGAACAGCAATTTTAATACATACGACAAAGTTGACAAAGTTTTATTTATATAGCGGGCAATATACCACTCAGATGCACTTTAATACGGAGACGGGGTAAATATGTACGTTATATATCGTCGAGCTTTTCAATTTAAAACTTGTCTTGTACGTCTTCCATATTAACCCTGCAGTGCTCCGTCACGGTGCTTAATAATATTATAAGCTCGAGATTAGCGAGCTTTTGTTTAAAGATATTAAAAATACACAGAGCGAAATACGTTTAAAGTTTATATGATATAACATACATTATTAAGACAAAATATTTTATACGCACACGTAACTAACCGTGTAGAAGACAAACGGTTGTTTCATCATAATTATTACACTGAAAATTTAAATGGATAACCCTTTGAGAAAGACACGAATCTGATTAAAATGTAACAGATAATACAATATTTTAATAGCAAAGCAAATAACTACAGGAATTGAGCATTTTAAATTGGAAAATTCACTTATTGCTGGTAAGTGAAATTTTTCACAGCAAAGTGTAATCTGGTTAGGTGAACGTTAATTAAGTCGTATTAAAAAAACTTTGACTTAAAAAAAACTTAATCTGTTATGTGATCTTGCATAATTATGCTAATAAAGATTACTATGGTAAGTCTCTCGAAACTCGTCACGAGAAACAAAAGGAACTACATGAACAATTAAGATGATTAGAAATTTCAAGGTCTATTTTAAGCAATGAGTCGAAATACATATATTCCCCTAACACATTAGCAGATATGTTTCATTTATCGATGGCTGGATTTCAGACAAACTGAAAGGCTAAGTAATGATGTGAAATAATTAACTTGGTAGCTATCTCTAATTAATACGAACTTACAAAACAACGACAGAGAATAAAGAGAATTATGCTCTGTTGCGTAGGTGTACAGTGACATGTTCGGGATTGCCTCACAGGTGACCTTCCACTACAACGAATTCTATGCATTGGGATATTTTCAGACTAAGTGTTTGCAACTCCCTTGAAAAAAACAGTTTAAACATCATTGTTAGAGATTGGTTTTTTAAGACATTATGTATTCATGGGTTGCCTTCGTCGTCGTAAGATATGAGAGATGTATTATGCATATTATTATATTATATATGCATATTCAGAGATACCTGAATATTGCATGGCTAAAACCAGATTTTAAACGTTAATATTTTATAGCGGTCACACGTTTCGGATTGATGAAAATGGAAAGCACCACAAATCCATGCGGCGAGCGCGGCGCGCAACGCTCGCGTAGCAGGTACGTAACGCCGGCGTAGCGCTGACGTAGCCCTCCGCCGCCACCGGCCGCGGTGAATGCTACGTCGGGCGTTGTCTCGCGCATCTCTGCCCCGTTAAAAGTACGATCGAAAGCGCACCCGCGACGATCCTTTTGACGTATCCCGGTCCGGCTGCGGAGCAAGTGTTGTACCCGTAGCTTTTGTCCCTTTTAAAGCGTACCGTCTCTTTGCTCGGGTCACAGCGACGAGCTCCGCCGGGTTGTCTGGATGGAAGACTTGCAAAAGTAAAAAAAAACGTACGCGTGCCTGCATTTTTTTAATTCCGCCTTTCAAATTGACTGAGACAAAAGCCCCGGCGGAAGAGTGTTCCTCCGTAGTTTGTTTTTGATGCGCTACGTTGCTTGCGATGGATTATAAATGCGGCGAGATTGATGTTAAAATACATATTTTGTAAACATTTTAAGCAAAGTATACAATTAAATTGTAAAATTATACAAATATAAATATAAGAGATTTCCACCTACGTAAGATCTAGAGACTTAAAATTTAGTAAGAATATTCCCTTTGCCGGACAGGTGAGCTAAAAAAGAAATTTACAAAAGGAAGTTGCCAGGATGTTACGGCCAGCAAAGCGGAAGGAGAACAGCTAGTATAATTGCAAAATAAACTAAATAATAAATATTACGCGCATATATTTTTATTTACAACACAATATATACAAAGTATAACGCCTGTATAAGAACAAGAAGCAAATTTCTATTTAGAATTATTTGTTTTAAACGTAACTCTGCTTCAGCCGCGTAAAGATTATTTTAGAGATATTGTTTGGCTCAAGAACAGTTTTGATTCTTGTTTTAAATCCCTGTTGTCTTGTTAGACTGGTGTAATGTTTGATTAATATTTTGTAAACTTTAAAATTACTCTAGTTAGGTAAACACGTCAACAGTTTTAATTAATTATCTAGCTCAGTGCCGCAGAGATAACTTTATTTGTATCACTGTGTCTTTGGATGGATTTCGAGGACATAATGGATAGAATGTGGATGATCGTGGAATTTTTTTCTTAAATCCAAGTAAGGAATGATAATAGATAATCAGCGAAATTGGCTCACTTTGTTTCGATTACCATAAATATAATTCCTGGAGGTATATTCGATCTCTTTGTCACAATTATGTTAAAATTAGGTAAACAATTAAAAAAAAATATTCACTTATTTTGAGTTTTTTACGTATGTGTATATCTATCTCTGAATGAAATATCAATGATATTTTAACTAGGAGAAACAATGGAGGGTACAAATATCCGTTATGTGTTATTTAATTAATTTTCGCAGCAACTTACTATGCAGTACTTGAAACATGCACGAGAGAGTAGGGTGCTAGTTTATTCGCTAGACGTAGCAATAACGTAGCAGTTTCGTTGCAATTCCGTAGCAAGTATGCACTTTCCAATCGATTAGGGAGAAATTAAACTTTCAAGCTTTTTCGTAGTCGCAACTATTTTCGATTTTGTGCATGTATTTAATATTAACAAATTTAATTGTTATAATAGTGATTCTGATATATTTTTTTAAATATGAATAAGTTATTGACTTGAGTATAGTATACTTCTTCTTTTGTATTGCGTGTATGGTAAGATAAAATATATCTTCATCAATTCATTGATGATTTTACGGCGGTACATTGAAAATATTATAAATATGTAACAGAAAACTAAAAGCGAATGTTTAGACGCTTTAATTGTTATCAAATTATTTCATAGTGCTTAACTTGATTAACCGTCATTAATATTAACCGTTATTAAATAGGACAACATATTTCACGTTTTTATGTAAAACTGTTACAGTAAATATTTTATACCTTCTTCCCTTTATACTTGCTTCAGCACAAAGAGTCAGATGTATAACTAAATTTAGATGCACCGGCTATCCCCAAGGAGTCTACTCTCATGATGCAATTTCTACTCTCTGGAGCCCACGGACCGACGGTTAAAGATATTTCGTGCAACTGTCATCAATAATGAACCCTACTGTCATTGAATTCGCTGCAGGGAGGTAACAGAACCCCATTTTGTACTAGTAGTTATTTAAAAATTCATTTACATTGTATGATTCTTTTTTTCTATATCGTCTCAAATTTTAGATGTAATGCATATATATAAATGTCATTCGCAAATAAACGAGGTTTCAATTATGACTTCGGATAAAGTAAATATAATATAATCAGGTGCATAAATAGATCATAATAAGACCATTAAAAGATATAGAAAATCCGTAGTAATAAACGACTACAGAAATATTTCATAAATCACTACATTTTCTTAGATTCTACTCCTTTATATTTCAACATAGATATTTACTATTCTCCCCGTATAAGGCTAGCACTTCAACATTGTAATGAAGAAATCAGTGAACACAGAAATTGGCAAATATTTGATCAGACTACAGCCAATATTAGAATTCTGTCGCGTGTCCTCTAATCGTCAGGGCGTAAGTGCTAAGACACACAGGCGCTCCGTGCGTTCAGGGATGAAGCTATTGTGTGGAGAGGGGACTAGGTCTCTAAGGATACGAGTTCACCCCCGGCAAAAACGCAGACGTCAGACGATATTATTCTCTATGCTTATGATGCCAAGGTCCGTATTTTAACGACTCTATACTTAACGATTTACTAAATATCAATGAGAACGGATTCCTGCATAGTACATACGTTGATCCCATGTTCAGTACTGTAAAGTTAGAAATGTGGTGTAAACGAATTGGAAATAATGTTTCTATGTAGTCAACAATACAGATTACTTTTAAACACTAATTTAGATCTTTAAATTATGGTCATTCTGAAGTCGACTTTAATGTATACAGATTTACATTCAGTATCCTGTGTGGCGATGCCTACATTCGCGATGTCGGGGATGTCCAACGCTCAGGTGGTCTCCGCTTCAGATTTATCGTCGCGAGGTGAAATCGCTCCCTTTGTTACCCGTATCGCTTTACGGCGTTGTTTTAATAATAACACCGATGTTACGTTTATTAAACGCTACGGGAATTTGACAAAACGAGGCGGCGCGTAATTTATTACGACGCATCCCCCGCGTCGCTGCCCTTCACCGGAGATCGCAGGGCGTGTTTTTAGTTTATGACGTGTTAACATCGTTAAATATCAAAATAACCTGCTCGAGTTCACATTAATGAAACGAGACGGTAGCTTGTGTCGTTTGTGTTTACAGGAGTTCTAATCGACAACAAGAAATATTCTTACATTATATAAAAAAATATGTGAAAATAGTAACCTAAAAGTAGTTTTCTTATAAAAATATCTATCAGTAATAATACACAATCTCTACAAACTAATGACATACAGACTATGTATATAATTTACTTCCGTTTATGTGCTTGCCTTTGTACGTTAGTTAGTTTAATTCCAGGAACTTCATCTCCTGTGATTACGTTAGTTAAATTGTATTATGCTCAGTAAAGATAACAGGAATATTTTTTATTTTATTAAAAATAAGTATTAAAAGAAACCTCCCTCCACATCCCTCTATCCCCTCATATGAACCCCCACAAACATGTAAATCTTTGGAGGAGGCCTATGTCCAGCAGTGGACGTTTGTCGGCTGATGATGATGATGATGTTATGACCATCAGAAAGTTTAATTTGAATTTTAATTTATTATCATCATCATCAGTCGATAGACATCCATTGCTCGACATAGACGATATATATATATATATTGTGATTTATACACAGATAAATTTTGTGCCTTTTTTTGAGATAGTAGGGCTGACATATCCCTAAGCGATAAAAGACCCCCCTCCTCCCACCAAAAAAAGTAGGTAAATTATTAACTAATTAATTTAACTATCATCATCAGCGTAACTGATACGACAATAAGGTCCTACAGTGGCGGCCGCGTACAGGTAGAGGCAATGCTGGAAGGCTCCTATATATATGAGGAAGCTATATATCAGCTATATAGCTATATATCATGAGGAAATGCACGAAGTAGGATATACAAGACGAGCGTAAAACGAAACGAAACCAAGTAGAATACAAACGCCGCGATGAAATTCAGAAACATTTTACAGCGACGCTGAGCTTTACGGGGGTCCATAAAATAACTTAGTTGTGGAATTTAATACTAGGTCGGACGTTGGGGTAACGATTTAACAAATTTATAGAAGTGCAGTAAAATAGGTTGTTAAGTCTCCAGATTTAATGGATACGGTGTACATTGCGCTGGTAATGGGCGACCTGGTTCTACTTACCAATTATTAACGATTGTATTCTCTCTCTTAAATTATCACGAGATGATCGCCTCGTTACCAGCTTTGTACCATATTAAAATAAAGAAAAATTATTAAGTAACTTGACGGTTTTCACATCTAGATATAATCATCATCAGCCTTTTTTACATCCACCAAATACAATCTTCAGCTTTTCGTACATAGTTCGGTCTAGACATCATGTGCTTGTCCTACATAGACATATAGTCAACAACCAGTTAGAAGGCTGGTTGTTTTTAACTATAGTAAATTTATCACTACTAAAGCGTATACCCTGAACTGGCATTGTGCTGGAGTAACCAATATTTTGTATAACAATATCTGTCACAGCAGACGCTGTCATGTTATTCAACGTACGCGCGAGACAATTTTGTAAACGTAAGACCGGAATATTGCACGGTTATGTTAACCCGGTTAAAGCTTTGCTGGAGAATACCACAAGCCTTTGTTACGAGAGGATGGAACGGGATTTATATGACAGCCTCGATCTAGTTCAAGTAATACTCTATATAATATCACAAAATAAAAATTAAAATCAGCTTCATGTAGTATAAAATGTCTGCAGCAGGAAACTAGTATGTTCTAGTAATATACAAACAAGTGTAATCACAACTGCTATCCGGACTAGACTGCTTTTCGAAAATATTAACAAGTTAACCGTTTCGTCAGCTTAGGATTTAGTATTCTAGTTGCCGATATATAAATATAGCATATTAGTACATAAGGGTCAATATTCTCTTACTCAAGTTAATTTTAAGTAGACTAATATAGTTAAAGATTGAATATACCTCAGAGTGATAGAGTATAAGTAAACTTTAAGTAATTCTTGTTATCAAAACAAAAAGTAAATAATATCCTTAGATCCTTTTCTAAATAATAAAAGGGGTTATCGAATATGGTACTCGCCACCTTTAGTATATATTAATGGTAAAAGTGTTATTAGTTGCCATTTGTTATCCCTTTTTAGTCGCCTTTTACACCTTGAAGATAAAGTTGGAATTTCTCTAATTTTATAAGATGTAAGTTTAAACCATTTTAGAATCCTAATCTCAAGTGGCAGCAAGACACGTTACTCGAAAGACTGATAACGGATGGGACACCAAGGTCCTTGAAAGGGAACCGCGCACCGGAAGACGCAATGTTGGCAGGCCCTCCACTAGGTGGTCGGATGATCTAATGAAGATCGCGGGAAGCAACTGGATACGGGAAGCGCAGGATCTATCGATGTCTGATGATGATGACGAAAGTTTTGCCCAATATGGATATATGTTATTAATTTAACTTATAACTGTTAACAATGTTAGCGATATCAAATCTATAGCTTAATTCAATATCAGATCAAATCAGATTGTATTAAAATAAGATAGAAAAAAATCTCTTTATGACAATTGCATTAATTAATATAAACATTTCGCTACTTAACTTAGTCCTGTCCATCTTGTTACTTTTACCTCAAAGGCAAAAATATAGGAATGTGGAGATATATCCTAGGCGTTCATTACGTATTTACGAGCACAGTTCCATGCAGCATCGGGGCCGGATGATCTTTTAATACGGAATGTGGGTAAGGCAAAAAGGCGCGTATGGAATCCGCAGGCCACGTTTACGACTTGAAGTTACGATTGACGAGAAGCGCGCCGTGGGGGGGAGGAGAGGTGGAGGTAGACCCAGACGAGCCATTAGAGGCTATAGCGGGGAATCTCATAAACTTCCCGTAACAACTTCGGTTTGCTTTATATAACAGTTTTATATGTAGCCGCGTAAGACATTAATTCCAACGGCAGAGGGAGATGCGGAAAAAACTGCGCGTCTCTATGTACCGCCGCCATTTTGTTTATCGTAAAACATTAACAGCGTACCTATACTTCTTCCGCTACACAACAAGCATTATTACAGTTTTAATTACGATGAAAGCGCAATGATTACGGGCAACGTAAATATTATCAAGTTACTACAACTTAACCATTCTATCCAGATGTAAGGTTTAAAACTACAGCAGGTCCAATTACTTTTTACATTAGTATTGTCAATTTTACTATTCCATTTTAAATATGCCCCAGCGCCTGGACCTGAACCTATTATCTTCTTATTCATCTCTTGCGATATAATGACGAGGGGATATTCTAACCGGTTCCCACATGAGCGATTATAGATTATACTATTTATTAAAATCGTTAGTAAGTAAAATATTTCTAGACTTAAGTGACAGTGGGCAGGACATATTGGCCGAAGGACCGACGGCCGATGGGGCAGTAAGGTCCTCGAGTTACGCCCGCGTACCGGTAGACGTAGTGTTGGGAGGCCTCCCACAAGGTCGACCGACGACCTGATGAGTATCGCGGGACCGATCGATGTGGAGATCTTTGGGTGAGGTCTATGTCCTGCAGTGGACGTCTGTCGGCTGATGATGATGAAGCATTTTCTTAGACGAATACATAGCAAATTTCCAACCTTTATATTTGCATAACAATGTTTTTCACACTGTTATTACACTAGTGCTTAGTAAGTTACTGAGAACCGATAGAAAAGGTCATAGTAACTTACTGTTATGACGAGAATTAACATTTTAGCTATTATGTTAGCTACTACATTTTCTATAAGCAGGCATATCCTTGATATACAGCTAAACATCCTACTCATCTAGAAATTATTCATATTCTTTTGGGACTTAAAAAAATTAAGGATAAGAACTGATATAACTCAGAGCTTAAGCATGGCTGTAAATGTGTATAAGCTGAAGAGTTCACTTAATAAGCATTAACAATAAATTGAGTCATCAAATTCTCAGTATCAGCTGAGCACCTCGAAGCCAGGGGTCGAAATAGCAACTGACAGGCTGACCAATTACACCCATTTGTCACGGGCTCCCGCGCGCTGTATCGCGGGGGCCAGCCGGAGCCGGTCAGATAGCGACCCTCGCTCTGCATACATACACAGCGGCAGTTTGTCTGTTTGTGTGAGCGACTGTACATATTTGCTTTTAACTTGGTAAAGTTTACCATAATGAATGAATGATAACAGGATCCTAGCAAGTGAATTATAGTTGATGGAGACATTCTTTGGGCGAGGCCTTTATCCAGCAGTTGACTGCCGCGTGTTGATGATAATCATTATTCAAACAGTTTTTAATGCTCAAGTCAACTTGCAAGGGTGAGTCTTAATTAATAAATAAAAAGTAAATAAAAGAATGAAATGTTACGATCTGCTTGACAGCCACTCCGAGAGTGAAAGGTGTGAAGATCTCCGAGGGGCATATGCTAGAGGACGATTTATGGGTTTTGATGTCAATTAAAGATTTTTCTAGCTCTGATTTTTACAGTGATATATATTTATTTTATTCATGTACACATACATATATTGATAAAATTTTTTTTAGTAGAGCACAAACACTATCTTCCATAAAATATCATGCGCATGACTCTCTGCAAGAAACTTTTAACACAATCAAACTTAAGAAAAACTTATTGAGACAATACCTTATTACTTTTTAAAAAAAAATATCACCACAGGGCGGAACTAGTCAAAACAACGTTCCTTTGTACACGTCACTTCGCTAACTTTTCAAGGAGCGATAAGGAAGACGAGGCGAAACGAGCTCCAAGTTATTTTATCTGCATCGCTCTGTTTAAACGGTCCGTTGTAGCTTCTCTGTCTATATTCTAATGATGTTTACCGGCGCCAGGTCTTCGGTAACCAGGGCACAGTTTGAATACATTACAACTGCTTGTTAAGGAGAAGTTCACACACTCGATACATACGTAAATTAGACAAATATTTCTACAAATCTATCGACGAACTGATATAATTGAGAAGCGTTATCATCGAGAGATTTCTCCACTGACCCATATCCTTTTCCGTAAATGTCAACGGTACGTAACCTCTACTAGACTAATTAATTAATAATTCTTGCAATTACGATAATCTTTTCTACTGTAAACTTAATTTTTTTATCATTTAATATGACAGCGAAACGAGCGATATCTTCACCTGATGATAAGTGGTGCGCCTGCTTATTAAAAAACAGCGATAGGACGATATACACTGCGCAGTATGGACAGCAAAAAAAAACTAACCAATCCATTGTCTAGCATATTTAAAAATACTATCAGATTTTCCACCACTTCCTACCAACGAATATTAAATTACTTTAGTCATATTGCCCGGAGACAACCAGATAATATGGATAATCTGGTTGTAGTAGGAAAAGGGTTTAATTGGATTTCAGTCTCCTCCCTCCAGATGGACCGACGATATCATCGAGGCGGTCGGAAGTGGGTGGATGCGAGAGACTGAGGATCGCATCTGGTGAAGGACATTGGGTAAGGCTTATATCTAAAAGTGGATAAAAAAAAGCTAATAATGATGATGAATGATGAGTTGTTAAAACGAGTCCCATAAATTACAGCATCCTAGTATCAACTTAAATATATTCCAGCAACAACTGATAGGCGTTGGTACAATGTTTATAAATCTATTTGCCCGTGGTGATATTTATGATGACCAAACACTGAAGGTGGTGTGCGCGGCTGCTGGTGGCAGTGCTCGGTAATCAAGCTCGGTAATACGCTGTTACCGGCCGCCGTAAGCCCGGCTACGTGCCCCGAATGGCGAAGGGAGTATTACCGCGGATTATATAACGTCCGCCTCTGAAACAGATACAACGATCTCGCGCCGGAGGACAACGTGTGCAGCATCACCGCTACTGACATATTTACTTTCAAAACTTTGTTACTACTCAGTTATCTCATGTATATTGTTGTCGCCTCTTATAATTAGAAAAGAAAAAAAAGGTATTTAATTCACAGCATTTTATATATTGTCTTTAAACATCATCATCGTCAGCTGATATACGTCCACTACTGTACATACGCATTTCTCAAAGATCCCTACAACAGGTAGCGTTTCATATGAGGGATTTGGGCCATTTCCCACCACTCTAACCCAATGCGGGTTGGTGGGAGCCAGAGCCTCGTTTGTCGATTAGCACGGCGCACCACGAGCAGATGAGGTTGGCTTGGATTCTTTGAGTTGTTGTGCCGGAACTCTCACACCCCTTAAAATCTTATAATTTTTTTACCACGGTTATTCTGCTAGCAACAACGCCTTTTAAACCGGAATACTGTAATGTTTCTACACTTCTCTTAGGCGATTGAATAAGCACTGCGGTGACCACTACCTGATCGTTATGTAAATGAAGTATAGTCTAGAATAAAACATCAAAACGTTGGCGTGGAATCAGTTGAAATCAATTATGCTTAACAAGTAATGTTAAGTTAGAAATTTCGGAAAGATACATAAGTACACAAGCGATTTAAGAAAATTTCTATTGACGCTTGGCAAAATTTGATTCGCTATAATAAAATAAGTTTACGTCCCACACCATCGCCCACCATCACCCACCAGCACCCGCGGCCGTAAAAGACGACGCGTTCGCGGATCGTTCGCCATCCAATACGAGCCCCTCTTCACGGAACCGGTATTGGATGTACTAGGGCTATCAACCACGACTTTTGCTCTTAGTAAGCTATGGCTGATGTCGAACCGTTGAGCTATGACTCGCTAAGTTATATTCTCAAGTCGAGTTAACTATATCTAAATAATTCTCAGACGAGAGCTTCAAACCCTCGTCGGGGTAGATAATACCAAGTGGTGTGGTGCAAATCCATTTTAACCTTTCAAAGTGTTCATTATTTTAAAGTTTACATAGAAATACATTTTTTTTTGCTTTAAGTTATGTTTATATAATAATAAATAACCTAGAGGGAGCTTTGATTTCAATGGAAAAACAAATTATCACATAATGGTGTTTTGTGGAAAACCTTACAGGATACCAAGACCAACAGTGGTCGTCCATCGGTTGAGATGATGAGTGTAATAAGATTGAGTAGAAAATAATGCATTAATTTCCGCTACTTGGACAGTTTTCTCTTAATCGGATAATCGGAAATTTAAGAAAAAAAAACATTGGATCAAAAGTATTTTTTCTACATACCGAAGTGACTAACAGCAGCTACTTATCACAATGCGGTGATAGATAAGATGATTCATGCTGCATCATATTGTGCTTAAGACACACAGATTTTAAGTATCATCACTACTATAAATTATCTACAAACACGATGCAAACTGTAACACAGTAGTATTTGCATATTACTGTTAAGTAGCAGGAAATAGAGCTAGAATAGAGAGAGACGATCTCCGGCAATAGAGACATAAAATTGACAAAAATAAGGTTTAACTTCCGTATTTCTAATATGTTACAACCCTGTGTGACAGTGGTATTTTATTTTAAAGGGAAATAAACATTGAAAGACTTTTATTAGAATTGCAGGTGCTCCCGTTGTTATCAAATGATCTCTCTCTCTCTCTCTCTCTCTCTCTTACCTATCGCTCGTAATAATACCACAAACAATGGTACATGAAAGCGTGTGCCATAAGTATAGCCTTTGTGGAGAATGATTAAAAGTTTTTTTTATATATACAATGAAGAGACGACACGAGCGGAACGTTCACCTGATGGTAAGTAATACGCTCATAACAACGTGGCGCTAGTTACAATGATATATACTGAACCATATTCCGCTCATCGCCTTGAGACATAAGATGTTGTCTCGTTACACTAGTAATTTCATTATGTACAACTCCCTTCAATCCGGAACACGGTTATATTTCCACATCACTGTTCATCGGCTGCAAGAGGCGCTGCCCAGTTCTAGACGGTCCTATGTAGAGACCAACCACCTAGGTATTTAAATAATATAAAGCTTAAAAAGTTATATAAAGAAATACTAGAAAACTTTTAATTAATTGTATTAATTAATTATTTGTTGAATATATACATTAAATAAGTAAGTAAATTTAAATATGACATAATTGTTTATACTTTTAAAATGTTTAAATAATATCGAACCTGTCCAGCGTACTTTGTATTGAAGTTCCGGTGTTTATCTATTCATTGTTCAATTCACAACATTCACATATTTATTTATATTTTCATCAGCTCCACTTCTCCTGGCTCTGCAACTTAGGATCTAAATTTCCTTTAGCATCTAACGAATTTTGACGATCGAATTCTATTACATACAGGTATTTACATTGTACTTTTTTAGCTTATATATGTATACTGGCTTTGATTGTATACCTAATATATAATGTAGTTATATTACTTGTTTACCATTTATTTTTACTATAAACTTTATTATCAATTATTGTGGAATTAAGCTAAAATTCATGTAATTGCACCGTCTTCGTCCGCAATGAAATTCTCGTATAACACCAACACAACAGTAGTATAAATAAAAAAAACAAAGCAAATACGTTAAATTCAACACGAACTCGAGCAAACACTCATCAATCAGTGAACGTGGTTTGTTTTTTTTTTCTACAAAGAAGTAATTCCACATATATTGAAATTGACACAGCGCCTAATCACTGGCGGTGCGGAGTGCGCATGCGCGCGAGCCGCGGCTGTACGCATATGTTTAAATTAAATATACCAGGCTACGTATTCACTTCGCGATCCGCAAAAATGAGGGGATAAGAGATTTGCGAGTGTACACGGGGTGCTGTCACGGTGTTGGCAAACGTCAGAGGGTGTAATAAACTCCCCAGCGCCCCCCGTCGCACCACCCACTCGCCGAGGCGCGGCTGTCGCCCGGCCGCGGATTAACATCGGGTGAACCGCCATCCGCTGACACGAAATAATAACAAATTTCCTTCAGAAACACAATCAATCAAACGTTTCTCGATAAACAATATATATATATATATATATATATATGAAAAACAAACTATGTCTCTGAATTTAAATACTACGTCATAGAAATATTAACGCTGACAGCATCGCCTCTCTGATGAGTGAACACAACATCAGGCTAAGAATAGGACTAAGGTAAACCCTGCCTGTCGTAGAAGGTAACTAGAAATATTTAAGAAATGCGGTATTGAGAGACAACTCAGCCGCCATGGCTCAACAAACAAACCTGCGTGGGACAGCATATGGCTAAGTGATGATGTCCAGTAGGGGGACATCCCGGAGCCTCTCGGAAAGCACTGATGCAGACCACCGAGGAGGTTTTAATGAGTAAGAATCTCACATAACCCCGACTTTACTCCACAAATAGGGTCACTTTCGAAGACTTCCCCCCCAATACCAAAAAAAAAGGTGCAGTTCTGTATAGAAGTTACAGTGGTTATATATATAATAGTAGACGATTTCCAATAATTGAACGGAAGTAAAATTTTTACTTCATACATAAATATAAAAAATGCTTACAGTACATAGTTAAGTAATATCGTTAGAGTTGGTGATGGTGCAAGCTCCCTGCCAACCCCAACAAGCTTTAGACTTCGGCTAGGTGTTTGTACTGCATTAAACATTCTTTGTTGGAAATAATGAATGAGTCGCGTGGAACTTTGCCCGCCGCTCAAAATTTTAACCAATGTTGATCTTACCTCTTGCTCTTTTTTAGGGTTCCGCAAACGTGGGGTGCGGTACGGAAGCAGATCGACGGCGTTATCATGATCCTATTTAATATCCTATAGAATCTGTATGTTTTATTTATATAAATGATCAGACGAGAAGACGTTGATCTGATGAAAACGACAATAGTTAGAATTATACCACAATGTCTCTTTCGCTTTAAGACAAGATTGTCTCTCTATCTCGTAGGTAATGCAATGACTACCTCTACCTTCAAATCAGAACTTTAAACGGACAACATAATTATAAAATATATATACATAAGACCTTCGGAATAATTTTCTTTTCGATGCAAATAAAGGGGTTGTAAGGGTCCCCGCACAACAACTCACGGGAGCGAAACCAATCTCACCTGATCGTAGTGCACCCTGCTAACCAACAAACGAGGCTCTGGGTCCCACCAACCCGCATGGGGCCAGTGGTGGGAAATGGCCCACATCCCCTCCACATGAATTCCTACCCGTGGTACGGATCTTCAAGAAGAGGCCTTCGTCCAGTAGTGGACGTATATCGGCTGACGATGATGATGATGATGCAAACAAAAACAAAGTCGGTACATAAATTTCTTAGTTCATCAACACGTGAGCATGGCGGACAGTGCTGCCATATATAAAGGCAGCCTTCTCATGGAAGTGCGGAATTTTTCCCAATTTTAATTCAGGCTGTAATTTAGGTGAAGTTGGTAACTTAGCGCGATTTCGGAGTACACTTCACCCGGGAAACTTCTGGATTATATTAAAGCGATTTTTCTATTTAATGACGTCACACCGGCCTTTGGCTCGAGTTAAGAGCGACTTCAATTATATCATTTTTAAATTATTATTATTTTTGAAATATTTTCAAGCACTTACTTCACTTGAAATTGATCAATGGGGGCTGGATTTTTAATTACTACGTCAACCTAAAAAACTACCACTCAGGTCTATCGTAATATTTTAAATATTAATGTATTCAAATGAATCAAAATACGGAAATAACAAGATTTGAGTACATATAAATATCGACATCTCTAGTAGCGGCCACATTCCGATGGAAGTTCCGGTAGACGTTGTTTGGCCAGAGGATCATCACGAGAAACATCTAGATGCTGGTAGAGTAGATATAATCTGTAGCGAGATCTTTGAAAGGACTTCGTTCAACAGTGTCGGGTCTTAAATTAATGGTGATGACATTTCTACAATAACGATAGAAAACAAAAACTTGTGAATTCAAATGAAATCGTATTGGCTTTGTTTATGTTTATATAAGTATTATATATTATTATTATAGTTATTGCCTATAGTATGTTTTTATTACACCTCTTTTCAAAATGTCTATTACCTAGGGATGATTGGTAAAGAATTAAACCTACCTTCTGACCATGTACAGCTAAGAATACGATAGATAAATAAATAAACATAGCGTGAGAAAATTCGGTACTAGTATTTATGTATATAATATTTTATACCCTCTTTACAAAGCAGCGATGTAAGGAGTTGTGCATATCTTTTATACCACCCCCACAGCGGCGAGCGGCGAGGTGCGAAGAAATTATTTATATTTTTCCAACGCCGGTGCGAGTTTACCAAACTATAACTACATTTAAATCACCTCAAAGAGGCCCCGGGGCGAAGGGATGAGAGTTGACACAAAAGCCTTTAGCACCAAGTGCTTAGGACTTTGATGTCTTTGTGCCGCGAACCTTTATTATCTGATCTCATTTTATTTCGTTTACTCACGTGTAACAATATTGTCGTGGGCCGTACAGGATTAATCTAACATTCCTTAACAGCTTAACTCGATTAAGTGACTTTGGTAGCTGGTAATTTATTTTTGTGGTGTAAATTATTATAACGATTTTACGTTAATAATTTGCCATAGCAGGGTTCCTAAGTGCTGAAGATGTTGAAGCCAATGTGCTGACGAAATGTATCATCCCGTGACCCAAAGCGACGGGTGCAATATCTTATATAGAAAAAAGATCAAAGAGAAATTAGTATAGAAATTTATTTGTATTCTATATTAAAATTAATAAATTAATTGAAAAAAGGTTCACGAACGATCATTGTAGTCGCAAAACGTCATAAACACCAGTGATAACGTTTACATGATACAGACCCTAAACTATTACCAGAATATCGCTACTTAATATATTTAACAATATACTAATTACAGGATAGGTTTTAACTTGAATATACTGCAATGAAGCCTAGTATTTCACAATAAACAATTAAAAACTAAAAATAAAACTAACGGGAGTAGTGCTATAAAGTGACGTGAAAACTAAGCAAGATCAGTATGAGTGTTAAACTTATATTAGAGAAGCAACTAGGGGAGAATAATAATAAGCAACCAGTACGGAATACAAGAAAGAACCCGAAATGTATAACAGAAGATATAATAGCGAATCCGGAAGTATTACTGGGACCGAGGAATTATCGCTCGCCGTAATAACACCCGCGGCCCCGGCGGCGGAAACAAAAGCACTAAGACGCGGCGATACGTTTGCGGGGATGCTGAGTAGATTGCTGCTGAAATAAATTCAGGCAGCAGCGCAGACGGCTCCGCTGTGCAGTCGCCGAGCGGGACTGTAATATGGAAATTATACAACCGGGCCCAAATGGAAAACAAGAGTAGCGGGAAATTATATGAAGCGGGATCGTTCTGAAGAATGTATTCTTCGCAGCGATCCCTGCAGAAACGCTCAAGAAGTTTATCCCTGCAGGAACGCTCTGGAAGATATAGTTTATCGTTAAACAGTTTACATTTACTAATAGCATAAAAGAGCAAGCAAGCCTCACATCAGATGGCGAGAAACAATACGATTTAGGCGGTGAGTGGGTAGCCCCTTTCATTGAGTGCCACTGTAGATACTGTACTGTTTCATAAATCTTTATCTCGAAAATTGCTGATTCAGAAGCGCAGCATTTGACTGCTTGATATATATTATGGAGGTCTGTAGTTCGATTACGGATCATTGGGGTAATTCGGTTATTCTTAGCGTTTTTTTATTCGACATAGCGACTAGAAGATCGAGACGTTCACTTAACGATATCTAATGTACAAAATATATATATACTCGTATATAACATAGTGGCACTACTTAGAATGATATACACAGCTCTAGATTATGCTCGTCGCTTGGATAGACCAAATTCATACCCCCAGAAATTTCACTACCTACATCACCCCCAAATCGGAACACAGTAAGTAATTTACACAGTACTATTTGTTAGCTACAATAGGAGCTGCGGTGGTACCTATCCAGTCTCCCTCCTGAGAGAGAGACCTTTTCGCAGAGAACTTTTTTTTTATTATCAAGGCGAAATCTCCGAAAAAGTAGCATGCCTTATGAAGTTAGAAACTACCACCTTTATATTATATAATTTTGTAAATTTGTGCTAAAAACATTAATTTCCTTGAGAATGCTAATGAATTGTGTAACCGAACCTATTCATAAATTTCTGCTGTACGGACTCTTCGCGTTATACGGAACGGACGTGGTTACGCAGTACCGGAACTATCCGATAGTTCAGGGACGTCTGAAATCAAGTTAACTTTATGAAGGTTTTCCTATTCACTGAAACTTGTTTCTATTATCTGCTGTCAAAGCAAATATTTATTTTTAACAGTTTATTGTGGTCCGCGGTAAGTATTATTGTTATAACAACGAACCTCAAACCAATATTTATACGAGATTTGATCTTTTATCAACATAACCTAATACATTTAACATTACAATTGTAGCGAAATGAAGCAAAAAAAACTATTTTAATAGTACAGTAGTTACTTTATTAAATGTAAAATCGACCGTCGCAAGAATTTTTTATAGAAATATGAAAGAGAATTTTGGGACGGCCTGTGGGACGAGATCCACTAATGCTGAATGCATATTCTGTGAACCTCTTTCTGTATAAGACCGTAAGTCGGATGAAATCTCCCAATGGGTTTTAACTCCCCAAACTTTATGATCAAAGTGTTTCCGTTATTGCGAACGTATTTCACTTAATATGTTAATAATACCAGAGGTTACAATTTATGCTAGGAAAATATAAATAAACCTGGTATAAATCTATCTTGATTTCTTGAAAAGCGAAAATTTCATCCCTTACATTTTACGAAATTAATTTACAGCTGAAAAGCTTAAAATAACGATGACTGGAAAACAAAAATTAAACCGCAGTAGTAGCGTAAATATTTTCACGATTAATAACTTAAAATAAACGCTTGGAGCATTGGCGAAATGAAATTCTAATTACGTCGCCGACTCCATCTCCACTAACTCGGGGCTGGTTACTGGAGGGGGGAAGGGGTAGAATAAAAAAAAATCTGTTAAGTGCACGTCAGGCGCGCTCAGGGTTCCACGGCTAATGCAGAGAAAAGGAAAAATGTACGGGTCGCTTTTCGGTTTTTCTTTTCTTACCCGGAACCCATCAATGTAACTGAAGCGTTTCCATGTAAAGTTTGTGCTTTCCGCGTGCAACTCTTCTACTCAGATGATACCCGCATTAATGTGAAACACACACATATATATATATATATGTAAATATTTATATACATAACAGCATGAAATTCATAATTCTAACGGAGTTTTATATAAACTAATTGTACACGTACAATTTTATTCATCAGCATCATCCAATAGACGTTCACTGCTGGACTTAGATCCCCCAAAGATCTCCACGTTTGTAGAGGAGGCATCTGGACCATTTCCCACCACGCTGGCCCAATGCGGGTTGGTGGGAGCGGGAGCCTGGTTTGTTGATTAGCGGCGTGTACCACGAGCGGATGAGGTTCGCTTCTGGCAGAGATGGATGCGCGAGTCTATACCCCACTTCCTTATCGCCATGAGGCCGAACTCCTGGATGCGGCAGAAGTACGTAGACAGGTGAACAGACGTGCTCTAGACGTTTGGAGAGATTGGCTCGCTAAGACGCATAGCTCGCGACAGCGCATCGTAAGCGCAGTGCTGCCAAGCTTCGAAGTATGGCTCCGGTCGGGTGGAATGGCGCACGTCACCTTTAGATTGACTCAGGTGCTCACCGGACACGAGTGTTTCGGAGAGTATTTAAAAAGGATCGGCCGCGAACTGACGTCGCAATGGATATATTCCCGGATACCACACAGCATACACTCGCTGAATGCCCTGCATGGGAGTCCGAGCGACAAAGCCTGCTTGGAGAAGAAGACGACGGGGCGAAAGTAATGGACGCACCAGCCCATCAACCCTGTAGTCTCGGGCTAGTAATAATAAGACTAAGGTAAGCCCCGCCTGTCGTAGAAAGCGACTAAAAGGGTCTAGGAGTTTCACGGGCCTTGAGGGTGGGGCCCTTATCGCTCCAGAAGCGAATCTGAATGAGACAATCTAGGAGGGTTAAGTCCCTCCTCAGAGACGTATTCAAAGAAAGTGTAGAGAGGCATCGGTGCGTTCTGTAAGAGATCCCGGAGCCTCTCTGAATACAGAGCACCGAGAGGATTTTAGTTGATAAAAATCTTCACATAACTTTGACTTCCTAGGAAGCAGAGTATCTTTTCGAAGGTTTACCCCGAAACAAAAAAAAAAAGTCTAGTGAGTTCTTATACGGGACCCGAAACACCACCCGCAACAGATGATATTCCGTAACAAACCCAAGCCTCTGTATCGCGACAACAATTGCAGTACTTGACCATCACGTTGGCAAGCTCTTTATGTTATCCAGGATTAGATACATTTTGATGTACAGGTAGTCCTGGGCATGTTCTAAGTCGTCTCCGTCACGAATACATCAAACTTTAAAAATCTAATTAACACTATTACATTTAAGATTATCAGTTGCTTTATTAAAAAAAAAACGCATAAATGAGAAGGCTGGCGGTGGACGGTATACCTATGTGGCTCCTCGTATCCAGACCAATGACAAAATGTCTGCGGCATTTCGGAGCAGTAACGAAATTGCAAAAGCATGAATGCTTAATGCTCAAAGGGGACTAAAGGAGGGTATTAATTTGGTGCGGTGCGCACTGTTCTTTTTCCCATTGGATTTACGGGACCGCGGCTCCCATCACATGACTTATAACCGGCTTTCTCTTTACCGGAATTGCTTTTATTCCCTACACGGGCGTTACACGCCCGGGCGCCGGTTAAACCGGTACTGCTTTATTAAATTTGACGAGATCCATTTTCGTTACTAAAGCCTGATATTGTATTGCTTTAATCATTAATTAACAATAACAAACGCTCATTTTAAAACTAAATGATGATATTACCTAGACTTTCATTTAGATAGTTTAAGGTTTTACATAACAAAGATACGCGTTCTTCATACACAGCATCCAGAACAAATTGCATGCATTACTACTAAATTAACTTTTTCCTTTAGAAGAGAGAGACCTATGTCCAGCAGTGGACTCCCGCGGGCTGTTGATAATGATAACTTTTTTTTCATCACATTTTACAAGAAAAATATTTAAGCTTTCACCATCATTACTACCCTGCTTATGTGATATTGAAATCATTTGAAACCGAAGATGAAACAAACAGTGCCAAGTATTATTGCTATTACCGTCATCAGCATCTCAGTGTATATTCTCTGGATCAGATCCAAATATGGGTCGGTGTATCTTGCGAAATTACCTGGCTGACAAGTTATCACAATGTGGTAAAGAAATCTTTAATAGAACTACGATATTAAATAAACCAGTTAATTTCTATGCTTCCTGTTAAGTAAATACTATATTTTAACTGCTATGAATGGCACAAGTCTACATTTCAAAAATATTTTACTGGCGTTAGGTTTTTGTGGTGGATGACTAAGTAGGTACCACCGCAGCTCCTATTTATGCCGCCAAATAGTAGTATGGAAACATTACTGTGTTCTGGTTTGAAGAGTGTTGTAGCTAGTGAAACGACTGCGGTAAGGATGCTTCATATCTCGTCTCAAGACGACGAGCATAACGTAGTTCTGTATCTATAATCCTGACTAGCGCCGCACAATTACGGATATAGATAGGCATATCAATTACCATCAGAATAACATCTCGCACGACTCGAAGTTTTGCTAAATGAAAAAAAGCTAAGCAAAGAGCCACCCCTATCTAAACGTAAAATATTTTTCTATTCAAATATTATTCAGTTATGTTTTTCAAGCTGTAACTAATGAAATTATTAGGATACAGAGTTGTACTAAACTGTTACCGCCGTAGTACTCGCGATCAAGCTATCAGAATGGATCCAACCTCGTCGCTTTTAGTTTTTAGTTAGTAGTTTTAGTAAAGTAATAACATAGAAACGTAACATAATTCCATTCACTTCAACAATATGTAACGAAACGACACAATTCAAACAATCTTATCTTACCACATTGTGATCAGTTGCTATTAGCCAATCCGATCGCGTTCAAAGGGATTCTTTCTTACCCGACGTATCCCTCACATTAAATGTCCGCCTTTGTAATAGAGATGGAATGAAAGAAAAAAAAATAGTCTTTATACGCTGTTTGGTTTGGGGATTATTTCATTTGTTGCCATAATGTTTCAACCTAAAGGTAATTTCATTTAGGCAATATGTATGATTAGATAAACTAGTATCAATGACATTATCTACGTGTTTCCCAATTATACATTTAACTATTAGTTATGTTACACAAGTATAGCTATACATTTAACCAGAATATTATCATTAAATATTATTGCTTGGAATATCGTCAGACCACACCGGATCCAGACAAATGGATAGCTACAAAAGTAGTTACCCAAAGTTAGTGCCCATACAAACTTAAAAGAGCGATGTATGTATTTGCCATAGCACAGATTTACTACATCTCATTATACAAGAACACTAATAATACTGTGTTATATTTTAATAAACCTATCTATTTCCATCACAATTGTAATTTTTATAATTAACTTAATTACTGTTGTAATGAGATAACATCGTACGTCTCGAGGCTAGAAGTACAATATGCTAGTTTCTACATCATTCCTGCTAACTGGTTTCTGTATTAGACCTATCTTATCCTATTATCGTATTCTCATTCCAAATAGTCGCTTCTTTAAATAAAAAAAAAAATTCTTAACGAGGAGATCATGAGGCTTTAGGCAGTAATATCAACTATTAATGCGAAAGCACTCAATAACTTAGCAGACAAAACTTACTCGTATGAAAAAATTTTGCTCATGTGTGAACATCTTAACTGGCACATCTCTGCTATGGATATCACTGAGGTGAACGTTCCGCCCGTCTGGTCGTCTCTTTGTCAACAAGTGGAAAACGTGCCGGAAATTCACATACGGAAATCTCGATGGAAACTATTAAATCAGGACCCGAGGAAAATTTAATGCGATAAAGAAAAAAAAATCTATTCCTTTGAACTCATTTCACTAACGTCGCGCCAAAATAACGCCGCATTTTTTACTCACCTGCCAACAAAGGACCACTTCCCCGGCGCACACTTGCCCAAAGTAACATTAATCCCAAGTGGCGGCCAATCTAACCGCTGCGACGCCGGAAGTAAGAGCGAGAATCCCTTGGTGAGCTTTCGGGAAATTTAAGGATAATTTTGTCGTCTCTGATGTATTAAAGGTGGGGAGACATCAAGATTCGGGATCGATCTCGCATAACGCGGTTACCTTTCGCCCCGACGCGGGCCCAGACTGATTTTATACCGAAACAAACTCGGGGAAAGTTTCACTTAAATATACGATACATTGTTCCCAACTTCCGCTTAACGATGGAGTTACAAACGCTGAAGTTACGTAACGAGAGTTTGAGTGTATTTATAGCTCTCGCGAACGTACTAGTTTCATTCGGTTGCGATGGTAACCATGGTAACGAATTATCATTTCCACAGATGTACGCCCACCTCTGGACATAAGTACCTTGTAACATATTCCACAAAGCAGTCCAGCGCTATTTAAGTTCAGTGACTCCCAGCGATTCTTTTGATGTCGTGGTCTACCTAGTGGGGGATCTGCCAACAGTCTGGAGCCTGGGTCTGGTAACGAATGAACTGAACAACATCATCGATATCTATTTCTGTTGTTAGATACCGTCTAGGTGGATACCACCGCAACTCCAATATCTGCCTTCAAACCCTAGCGTGCAAATATAACTGTGTTCAGATTTGAACGGTCTAGTAGCTGGTGAAGTTACTGCAATAAAGAGATTTGAAACTTCGTGTGTAAGGCGACTAGCACAATGTGGTGAACTGTATATCACCTTAAGTTGCGTCACGTTGTTATAGGCGGGTATTTTAAACAGCCAATTTACATCCCCACTGTTGAGGCACAGAACTACCCTCAATATGAGAGCGATGTGCTACAGGCGGGCATAGTATTTACTATTAGGAAAAATAACAAGTGACAGTAATGATAAGTGCCTCTGTACTATCAGCACTTATTGATCAGTTTCGTTATCCCAATAATTCCAAAGGTTGTTCAATCTTGACAGTACCAGCTAAATACCTGTACGGCGATCAGAATTACCATAAAGCTGAAGACTGATGAAGTTATCTATAACTCATAACTTTAAAATATCATCTATTGTTGTTGTTTCATTATAGCTTAAATCGAAAATTTCTACAAACTCCCGAGTGACGAGATCGATCTTACGGAACGTTCTCGCCAGATGACGGATGCTGTGTCTGGCTTGCCGGTAGTTTACATATACAAAATGAACCCCATTACGGGCCCCTGCAACTTTTTGAAACATAAAATATCGCCTCATTCTCTCTGTGAACGCGAACTGTGCGAGATTTTTTTTTAAAAGAAAAATGTTCAGCGTAGTCCGTCCCGTATGCTTTATGCGATGAATAGGGTTGTCGCGTTATAGTATTCAAGAATAACTATACTGTCTCATTATTTCTTAGTGTATGTATATATGTTATATATATATATATATATATATATATACAAACGGATATTTTATATACAGGGATTTACAGCTTAAATGAAGACAGAGTCGGAAATTCATTAAATAACTTAATTTGAATATGTTTTGAAGGGTGTATGTTTGTATAATTTTAAAGTGGATGATGATACCATTTCCATTTTTTTTAATTTTAGGATTTATAAAATATTGGTTGTGATCTCCATAGGCTACAATATTACTCGAGTGATATCCTTTCCCATATTCTCTTCCTCTTCTTAAAGCGCCTCTCCAACTAATGAAAGTTGACGATCAGCGTGGTACAGTCCTCTCTACCTCTGGTTAGGCGGAACAGTTCGAAGGCCCCAGATATGCCATATTCTCAACTTGCAATATTTTCTCTTTTTGTTTCTTTTGTATATTTTGTGTAATCACAATATATTATATTAGTACATAGTTTGCTTAATAATTGAAATATACATATAGTCGATTGCTTGTTTTGAAAATCTAAAAAAAACAATAACGTTAAGATATATGCACTGAGGACAGAGACAAGTAGTTAAAATAAATATAATTATTGAGGTCACTACATACGTTTAAGGGTCTGCAGCCCTATGTATGAGGAAATTCGCACCACTCTCGTGTTTATTAATATACTACGTACAGTTTTTGTTACTTTTCAGCTCCGGATTACATATTCAAATTTTCGAGATAAACCCGCGCGCCGACGGGAACCGACCAAACAACCGAATTAAGGTTTTCCTCTAAGTTTATTTCGATGACTTTCTTTCAACTTTATTAAGTTGCCCATAAAAAATAAACAAATACATAAAGTTTTTGTTAACATCCAATCGAAAGTCTTATTACCATATGGTTTGTAATACAGATCTCGAGTACGATTGTAACCATAATTTTAGTACACAGGAAAAACGTAATTAATGTTACTAGTAATACTATGTACATGTTATTTTTTTTTTATTAATAATTTATAAACAATTTAAATAACGCTTCAAAACCGATGAGCGCAGCGGTATGCTGTATAAACATCTTATATAGCGTCTCATTGTAATAAACGCAGATCCTCATTTGCATCCGAATGAACTTTGTTTGCATTACATGTTACTAGACAAAAAAAAATTGCATATAATTAAACACAAATACTTCACAGATGTTGTATATTATACTTTATAATATAACATAGTGCATAATTTATAACATAATGTATATGTATGTTATGATGTATAACGTTAGAATAGATTTTCACGTTAGATTATTTCACAGCTATTTATAAGTATTTAACTTTTTCATGTGTCATTTTGTTGTATGAAAAATCTAAACGCGACCAGCCGGAAAGAGTTGCTACATACGGCTGAACCGAAACCCGAAGCCGTTGGTGATATTCAACACGCATCAGAATCGTTAAGGCGTCGGTAAACCCGCTACAAAGGCGGGCGAAGTCGGCGAGGAAGAAAAACCTCAGTTATAAAGATTTATTATTACCAGCAGAGCAGATGATAATGGAATTTCAATCAGGGAGGTTCAAATGGAAGGGGGGAAAGCTTATTGGCGTCGCGGGGAGAAGGGAAATATCGTCACGTTGAATAAACGGAAGGAAATAACTTTAGTTCATGTAAATGCTGAAGGTGAAGTGTCTACATCCACTTGATCTTATTTTTTGTATGATGATATCAATAGCTGTTGTTTTTTTCTGTTTAAGATAAGAAGGAAATAATCTATTGCAGTATCTCTTTATCATATATCTAGATACCTCGACTATTCGATTGAAATAGTGAACTGATTGGTGTCGGTGATGCCTAGCAAGGAAATTCAGTTGTTCAGTGATGTCATTATTATAGAAAAATTATTACGAAATGAAAGTAAACAAATAAGAAGATAATTTACATGAGTAAAATAACAGCAGAGGCGACAATAACAAACAATAAGCAGTCCCGGGAATGAATCCGGGATAAACTTTCTTATTACACAATCAAAAATACTTTGAGGCGTCAGATAACACGGCCAAAGTCGTCCGCGACTGAATATTCCATTAGGAATCGCGACAAAGCGGATAAATTATTCCTCCTCTCTTCTTAACCCCCCTACTCCGGCCCCACCGGCGGCGGCTCGCCCCCAGTCGAAATTAGGTGAACGCCACTCCGAGGTGATTAAACGTGGCGTCGGAAAATTGTAACTTTTAATCCGGATTTGGTGCTCGCGGGTGTGCCGCTGCCGGCGCTCCGCCGTGTGGGCGAACTTGCGATTTGATAACTTGTAAAGTGGGCTGCGGCTTTGTCGCTCCGCCGGCCCGGTGTGCGCGTGCGCGTGCGCGTGCGCGTGCGCGTGCGCGTGCGCGTGCGCGTGCGCGTACGCGTGCGTGCGCGTGTGCGTGTACGCGTGCACTTATTGTTGGCAATCGAAGCGGCCGACTCTCTACTAAGTTACACGTAACCTTATCGAAACTACGCGCTGCTAAAATAATGCTAACCGTGTTGCACTGTAATCACATCCAGATTAATTTCAGTTAATATTAACACTTAACTGCTGGTAGGTCTCAAATGCTGGACACCGTCTAGGTAGGTACCACCGCGGCGCTTATTGCAGCCGACAAACAGTACTGTGCAAACATTACTGGGTTCCGGTTTGAAGAACGTTGTACCTAGTGTAATTATTGGGGTAACGTGACTAAACATCGTATGTCCCAAGACGCCGGGCGCATATGTGTTGCAGTGCTTATAATCCTAGCAAACGTCACCTTGTTATGGTCGGGTGTAGTACGTACCAACAGGTGAACATATCGCTCGCTTCTTATAAAAAAAAACTTATAAAATTGAACAATACATCACTTAAGATTTGTATTTCTAACATTGAACTTTTCTTCTTTCATTATATAAATCGTTTATACTTAAAAGTTATTCAAATCGACCCCGGGGGTTCCCCGGCGAAACGACAGCCGAATTACAAATTTCCAACCTGTCAAAGTCAAAGTAGCTGTGAACAAAGCCAACTGTCAAAGACACATTTGAAGTTTACGAAAATTGTATATTAAGTGTTGCGAATGGCAACCCCAAATAGTTAAATATTATATAAGCGGCGGTTTTAGATAAATGTAGCTAAATGTTTTGTCGGTTCATATCCGGTTGTTAAATCTAACCTATAATTAATTATAATACATTAAAGGATCAAAATTGTGTTAATCAATTTAAGTATAAACAATTCTGGAAGGAAAATAACTGGGGGACTGTACCACGCTGATCGCCAACCTTCACTAGTTGGGGAGGCACTTTAAGAAGAAGAACGAAAACGGTTTACAACAGTTGCTTAATTATTGTAACTAATTTATCAGTGAGATAAGAGAAATAATAGACTTACTATAACTCAGTTAATTCTCATACATTATCATCGGCCGATAAACGTCCACTGCTGGACATAGACCTTCATATCGACCGGTCTCGATCATATCATATCATTCTCATACATCATCATCATTCTCAGCCGACAGACGTCCACTGCTGGACATGGCCTCCACCAAAGATCTCCACATCGATCTATCCTATTTTGCTCACATGCAGCTGCTTCCTGCAACCTTCACCACATCGTCGGACCACCTGATTGAGGCTTACCGACACTACATCTTCCGATACGCAGTCGCCATTATCAGACCTTGGTGCCTCATCAGATGTGGCCTTCGAGCGATGTGTCCTGCGCATTGCCACTTGATATATTATTTTTTATATCGATTCTCATACATACAACAAATTAATAATTAATGAACGAGTTCCAATATCGATTGTAGTTCATTAAGTCTCATAAGAGCTTTCCTCTTGTTACTTTAAAAATCAACTCTACATATACAGAGCTAGTTAAAAAAAAACTATTAAAGCGTAGAGCGGGTAATATCGTTTCGTTTGGTTATTAATTTAATAGTAATTAAGATACGGGGCACAGATATGGGTGTTAATTAAAAACGTTGACCGGCCGCGCTCATTACTCTGAAAGGCTATTGACACGTTAACTGCCTATCTTGCGTGCGCTGGACGCAGCGGCCGGGAGCAGGCGCAGTGTCCTGATGAATGTTGAAATCAATTCAATTGCATTGTTAATATTCAACAGGTTTGTATAAACTAATTATTTTATTCACGAAATGGTCGCCATCGTTTGATAGGTCTCTGTAACAACACTGTGTCCGGTTTGAAGAGCGCAATAGCTTGTGTAACTAATAGGGTAATGAGACTCAACACTTTATGTATCAAGCGCCAAGCAGAATATGCTGCAGTATATATTATCTAATCTAGCGCCACATTGTTATGAGCGAGCTAATCACTCATCATTAAGTGAACTTGGTGCACGTCTAGTCGATTAAATGAATAAAAACACATTGTCATGCAACGCTAAACGCAAGCCTCTTTAAGCAGGAGCTTTCGCTTCATACAGGCAAATAAGCACTAGGTACCCTAGCTTTCTAAACCTGTCTAAAAATAATCTTTCAATTCACTCAACAGACAACTTTTTTTTATTCGATAAGACAAGTAAGACGGTCATCAATCCATAACAATGTGGTGTTCGGATGATACACACTGCACAGCATTGTATTCGTCGGGTTGAGACATAATATGTGCAGTCTCAATGCCTCAGTAATTTCACTAGCTACAGCATCCTTCAAACCGGAAGGCAGTTATAGTTTGCACACTGCTGTTCGGCGACAGAAATAAATGCTGCGGTGGTACCCATCCAGACGGTCTCCGGCAAGAGAGACCTGCCACCAATATAATATCGCAGCAACTATAGCTAAGTTGTAATTGGTAAGTTTATTTTTAAGTACAGATAAGCACAGAGATTTCGCGAACAGTGCTCAAACTCTACTCCATATCTCCCTACCTCTGTCTCCAGGTCGTCAGTCCAAGTCATTCACGGTGGCCTCTTTTGTTATCACCTTACCTCCACTTAATCTTTCTGGCACAACAGCAGTCTGACCTTCGCGCATGCTTGATCCATCCATTGCCACATCCGCTTACTAATCAGCTTGGATTCAGCTATACTTTTTTATTAAATAACTCCTTAGCCCGCTGAGCAAGTTTGAGTTTTTACTTAAAGGTTAAGTAAAGATAGTTTTTAACCAGCACGTTAAGTGTGATATGCTGGAAGAAAATGATTCTGACATATAGTTTTTGACCTGGTATATATTCTTCTGCTTATCTCGACGCTATGCAATGAAGAACACTAAACTGATTTTTTTATTATTATTATTGTATAAATAAGTTAATAGATAAAAATAGGTTTAACTAAAGGTTAATCTTAATAATCTTTTTTTTTTAGTATATGACTAAAAAATTATGTCATCTATACAAAGGCTTGTAATACAACTTATATTGGACCTTTTTAGTGGAAACAGAGAGAAACAATAGAAGGGTACCTCCTGTTAATTGATGAATGTTACAAAAGGGGAAGTTATTGGGAGAGGTCACATATAAATCCACTATTGTTCCGGGACCCTACCTTTGATTTACGACTGGGCCGGATGACTCGAAAATGTTCGGGTCACCGTCATAACGCTTTAAAGGTGTAATTTAGTGGTGTCGCATGAATATTATAGCACAGCATATATTCTTATTACTTAAATATAAATATATATATACATACATATACAGTAACATGGAAATATTTGGTTATACTGAAATCTTGAAATATACAACCGATTGAAACGTTAACTTTAGAAATAAAAATGTTTTAATTACTTAATTTCATTCCAAATCAACCATCATCATTCACTAGACGAGGCTTATCCACTATTGGAGAGGCCTCTTCCAAAGACCTCCACGTTTGGAGGGTTTCATATGTGGGGATTTGGACCATTTCTCACCGCACTGGCCCAATGCGGGTTGTTGATAAGCAAGGTGCACCACGAGCACGTGACATTGGCTTGGGTCCCTTACTATTGTCATTTAGAGGTTAGCTAAGATTGGATTTTACAAAATTCTCTCCCCAAAGGAAGCTCCAGAGGTGTTAAGGTCAGCAGAAACGGGTGGGGATGAACTAATAATCTATAATATAAGCAGTCTACACCTGTGATAGGTTAAACAGGTTAAACTATCCATGTAAAATATAAAAAACAATCTCTCTTTAAATAAATCTAAATCTTAGGCAAATAGACTTTCTTCTTTTGTTTCTAGGACATAACCTTAATTAGCGTCTCTATAATTACCAATATTACCAGCTGAAGGTGTAATTCAGTTGAATTGAAATGTATTTCAGAATTTCTCAATAACTTTTCTAGATTTCATTTCCCGAATAGAAATTTTTGATTTTCGACGTCATTACCCCACATCGCCGATTTAAAAAGGTCTGAATAGAAATGACCGGCTCTATCCACGGATTTTCTTTGCGCCACAGGTTAACTAATACACAGGGCGCGTTCCATTTTGAATCGAATAAATACAAATAAGCAAACCGCCCCCGGGGTGTAACGCGTCCAGCACAACAACTCACGGGGCCCAGGCCAACCTCACCTACTCGTGGTGCACGCTGCTAATCAACAAACGAGACTCTAGCTTTTACCAACCCGCGTTGGGTCAGCGAGGTTGGAAATGGCCTAAATCCCCTTATATGAATCCGTACAAACGTGGAGATTTTTGGGGGAGGTCTATGTCGAAAGGTGGACGTCTATCGGCTGATGATGATGACCCAATCTCTATCTGTTCCTACAAATGCGACTTGGGACTTTGTCTCACAAGTACGAAGTCGTGACATTTGTCTACCACGCAGAGTAAGTACGAATTTGTAGAGGCTTCAGTACTTAGAATATGATGATTTTTTCTTTATTACTCTATATTCTTTCACCGAAAGCTCGAGCTCAGAAATGATCGATGCCTCTGCCTACTCGTCTCTCATATTGTTCATGAGAATGTACTTTGAACAAATTTTATGAAACAAACTTTTTTTTAATTACTTTTCTCTAGCCTTACCATAAAATCATCGCCTCTGATATTTCTGCACTGTGTTACTATTATACGCTTGGCTTTTTACCTTAGACGAATGCAATTTAACGTGATTTCGAGGCAAAAATTATCTTACCTCGGTTATTTCCCACCCCTGGAGTAATGGGGTAGGGGGCGAATTGTACATCATTTATACAAAAGGAAGAATATTTAGCTGCATCAACATTTACAATATTACTGTGTAAATATTATAAACAGAGCTATACTTTTGCTAGTGGGGTGCATGTCATCAGGTACCCACTTCCAGCTCCTTATTTCGCTTTACTTACTACACGTAATAATAATGATAGTGACTCACAAAACGTAGAATAAGGTCCAAAAATTCAGTTCACATACATTCACATGGTTAACTTCGGAGCAAGAGCAAGCTATCAAGTTATAAGGCTCGCTATCTGCCACCCGAGCTCGTCCACCATCGCGCCGCACCGAATAAGGATCATTAAATTGTCTCAACGGACCCCGTAGCATACTTATCCACGCATGCACATGTACTGACCCCTACTGCGACCTTTGATGCGGTGACCACAAATATACAAACCTAGCGCACTTTCTTTAATATGACAAACAATTAATAATGCTGTTATTGTTATGCTGGTGCGGCCTAGTAGTGACTTTATAGTTTTCTTACTATTGCACATTAATTGTAAATATTCCAGTTCTTATTTAATTAGTTAAAAAAAAAGGTTATAGTTAGAAGATAAAAATGTATTAAAAATTAGATATACTTTTGGATATAACTAATGGGAAAAATTATCGATTTTTTATTTGTAAGAAATAGTACGACCGCTGCTATTGGTTATAAGGGTAGAGGAAGACCGAAGAAAGTGTGGATGGGTTGTGTGAAAGATGACGTGTGTGAGAAGAGTGTGAATTCAGATATGACGGTTGATAGAGGGATATGAAAAAGTACATACTGTGCCAACCCTACATAGCTGGGAAAAGAACATGCGGAAGAAGAAGAGTACGTCCGCCACTGAACATCGACTCCCTCGGAAGATCTCCACACCGATCGATTCTGATAAATATATCTAGTTCTTTGAAAATTATTTACAAACTCAAGGATAAGACAAAAGGAAAATATCGAACAGTACATTTTTAAAACTAATTGTTGTTTTATAATTTCATATCAGACTACTTACGGCGCAGAGACTTGGCATCTGACCATCGAGCTGATCCACCAATTTAAAATAGCACAGAGAGCGATGCTTGGCATTTCTCTAAGGGACAAAAATCCGGAATAAAGAAATTCTACGGAGAACTGAAGTTGTCGACGTAGCTCTCAAAATGTGGAAGTTGAAGTGACAGTGGGCCAGTCATGTCTGTCGTGTCAGTGACGACCGATGAGGGAGGAAAGTCTCGGAGTGGAGGCCGCGTGCAAGTCGTTTGAGTATAGGACGCCCTCCTTTCAGATAGACCGACGACATCATCAGAACAGTCGGAAGTGGGTGGATGCTAAAAGCTGAGGATCGCATTTGGTGGAAGAAATTGGGAAAACCCTACCTATATTCAGCAATGGCTGATAATGATGATGATAATATCAGACTACTCATTTTGAAGGGTATACTTATACGGAATAGTAACCTCAAAATTACGCTTTTTTTCCTTTAACTTTTTTTCTCAGTTTAACCTAGCAGGTCACACAAAGAGCACTAATAAAGAACCTTCAGCATAAAATATGTTTACGTGCAAACGTTTAAGAAAAAACAATTCTATGCATTAGTATATAGAAAAACCTAATGTTTATTGCACCTTCCTTGTAATTAGGCTAGTTTTATAAATCAATTTACAACGCGAACGTTTTCCATCCCCTGTCGCGACTGTCTCCTACCGAAGCAGTAGCGCTCGTCTCCGTCCCTGGGGGCAACTAGTAGGATTTTAATGAAGACCCGCTTTTCCCTCGCCACAGGAACAAATTTATTAGAACCCAGTAAAAAGTTTGAGTAAAGTGCTTTATAACGTGATTATGAAAATCTAGCTTTGATTAACTACTGTGGGATAATAATATCTGTTTTAGATGTATGGAGCAGTAACAGGAGTATAGATTACTTAAGCACATAGCGTTCATTACCTCTATGTGTAAAATGAACGATGACGTCACAACAGTACTTTATATAAAGAAAAGAAGACGTTGTAAAGGGTATCATCTAAATAGAAAAGAAGTAGTTTAGAGAATCCGCATTGATCGTTATACTAAAAAAACATGCTAATACAATAGAGGAAGAAGAGTGACTGCGAAGAAAATCTTGAATAGGCTGTTACCGATACATTCTCTATGAGTGACTATGTAAGATATTTACACAGCAACAATTAAGTATTAGAAAGGAAGAAGCCACTAAAGTCATATGTCTTTAAGAGGCACAGGTTCAATCTCCTCTGAGTTGGTCAGTGTTTGTGATTAAATGGCCTTGACTCTCTCCTGGTGAGAGAAAATCTAGTGTCCCAACAGTGATAACTTTATCCATATAGCGGGCCGATGATCTGATGAAGGTCGTGGGAAACCGCTGGATGCGGGCAATGCAGGATCGTATGGAGCCGGAGATCTTTGATTGTGAGATCTATCGGTTGGTGATGATAAAAATATTTCTAGAATTTAACTTACATATAAACGTAGTCAGATACAAGAGTTAAAATTTTAACATTTTGACATCGGAGTATAAGGTGGAGACGGTCAAAGGTTAAGACAACTACGTCATTAATCTTTAACGTTACCGAAGCGGTCGCCGGCTGCCAAGCCGTGGTCACCACGACGGAGCAACACGTGGCAGCGTGTAGCGGAGATGCCAAACGAGGAGGCGGCGGTCGCTCCCCGCGAACCGACTGCCTATTACTGCAATATACTGCAGCCGTAAAATAGTCGCTGCAATTTAGTCGTCTTCCGTATATACTATTTTACTTACTAACGAGATAGTATAAATGTGAATATATATTAATGAAGCTTTAATGCGATTGTTTTATGTAACATATAATAGAAGAATTTTATACTTTAAATAGATTAGATTTTTTTTTTCATTCGAAATGACGAGAGAAGCGGGAGAAGTTTCCTTCTCTCTCTCAGGGGTATCACTTATGATAAAGCCTACTCATAACAACGTGGCGCTGGTTAGGATGATATAGACAAAACCACATTGTGATATAAAATGTTAGTACCGTTGCTCCACCATTTTGATTAGTTACAACGCATTTCAAACCGGAACACAGTAATGTGTGATCGTTACTGTTGGACGGCAGAAATAGGCGCTGCAGTGGTACCTACCTAAACGGTATCCGGATACAAAGTATATACACATGATGTACAATACCTATATACAGAAAGAGCTTGGGGCTAGTATAATAGCAAATCGGAAATTTAGAAAAGTTTGCGTAATTATTAGTATTATAGTTGTAGTAGTAGTGCACTAGATAAAGCGTTACTTAGGCCTTATTGTCTCCACTATAACAGCACTAAGCTGCTGCATGTTTGTATCATTGCAGCACTGTGTACTCTGCCATTAGATGATTTGATTTTGTGAGGTACACAGTCACACATTGAATAGACTAATAAACTGATCCATCTATTCACAACAAGTAGTTCCATATCACTATTTAAATTATACACATATTTACATACCTATACATATTTATGGGGGCTGTTAGGGTTCCCGCACAACAACTTACGGGACCCAAGTCAACTTCACCTACTCGTGGTGAACCCCACTAATCAACAAACAAGGCTCTAACTCCCACCAACGCGCATTGGCCCAGCGAGAAATGGCCCAAATCTCCCCATATGAACCTCTAGATACAACAGCCCCTAGTGCCCAGCAATACCGGAGGCCATACTGACCATATATGGAGGTGTTTGGCGGAGGCTTTTGTCCAGCAATGGAAGTCTATCGGCTGATGATGATGATGATGAATATTGTTATACTATACGCAAACTTTATGTATATAGCAAGTAAATTATTATGAAACCCGTATAATTATTGAATGGGGCTAGTTTACAAAGTTTGTAAATCCATTAGGCGGAAACCACACCGCGGTGGTGGCCACGTAATAGACCGGCTAAGTGTATTCAGCGTAAATACCTGAATCGCGGTACCCATTTAAATGGAGGCTATGCGACGATGCCACAGAAAGGTCTCATTGTTTTTGGGGAGAGGAGGGGAGCATTTAGTAAGCTTTCGATTTCATAATACAACGAACGAAAACAATACTTTTCTATTTAATAGAATTAACGGGGGCAGGTCATCATCATCAGCCGGTAGACTTCCCCCTAAGATCACCACGTTGATCGGTCCCGCGTTGCTCGCATCTAGTGGTTTCCCACGATTCTCACCAGATAGATCGTCGGTCCACCTTGTGGGAGGCCTCCCAACACTACGTATACCGGTACACGGGCGCCACTTGAAGACCTTACTGCCCCATTCGGCCATCGGTCCTTCGAGCTATTTACCTTGCCCACTGCCACTTAAGTCTAACAATCTTTTGTGCTATGTCGATGATCTTAGTTCTTCTGCGGATCTCCACATAACTGATTCGATCGCGCAGAGAAACTCCGAGCATAGCCCTCTCCATTGACGTTTGAGTGACTTTCAGCTTTTTTATAAGGCGGACAGTAAGTGGTCACGTCTCGGATCCGTATGTCAACACTGGCAACACGCACGAGTTGAAGACTTTTGTCTTCAGACACTGCGGTATTTGAGACGAAAAGATGCTGCGTAGTTTCCCGAACGCTGCGCGCCCGAGTTGGATTCGTCGATTGTCCTCTTTCTGGAAGTTGGACTTACCTAGCTGGATATCATATACTCGCCGATTATGTTAATGCCATGTCCTCTCCAGTCCAAAAGCTTGAACCAGCGAGTAGATTCCAGCGATATTGTGAACAGCTTTGGCGATAGAATATCGCCCTGTGTGACACCTCGCTGCAACTGGATAGCTTTCGAGCGATGGTCTTGGAGGTGGACTGACATAGTGGCGTTTTCATACCGGGAGCAGGTCGATATAAGAAAATGTTGGACTAATATTACAAAAAACAAAAACGTGATATGGTCTGTGATGGTAAGGCGCACTAACCCAGTAACAGCCTATTTCACTCTTTTCTTGAAGACACTCGAGTCGTATTTAGATGGGATCATCAATTCCAGCTGTTCTACTCCTTTGTTAGTCTTATAAAGAGAAAGGTGCCGATCGATGTTCGCAAGCTAAGGATGTCCACAAAATAAGGATGGTGACTCGCCGTACTGCCGGTAGGTCTCTGTTGCCGGAGACCGAGATCCTCATAGTCAATAACCTCATGTTGGCCTTAGAATAAATTTCTGCTAAAACCAAAAAGATAAAAGCGTAATCATAGTGCAATAATCGTGGTGGCAGTACAGCGGAGGTACATCTCTAGTGCCGGAATCCGTCTACTTAGGTAACACCGTAGTGCCTATTTCTGCCGCCAAACCGTAGTATGCAAACATTAGTGTGATCCGGTTTGAAAGGCGTTGTAGGGATATCGAGACTCAACATTTTATGTCTCAGGCAACGAGCGCAATGTGGAACAGTATATATCGTTTTAACATGCTGCTTTGTTATGAGCGAGCGTATCACTTAACATCATGTGAACGTTCCACTTGTCTCAAAGTTTAATTATATAAATACGTTCCTTAAAAATGACCCGCTACTGTTGGGTCTAGACGGTCTCCAACAAGAGACGGATGCTGGTAGTTAAAGGAGAATAATAAAACCTATGGAGCAGCTCCTTGGTATAGAGCTGTTAAATTCACAAGTCACTGAGTCGCAAACACACGGCTGCTAGTCTGAAGGTGACCACTCCGGTAATGAATGCACCGGCGGATTCCGCACCCCGCCCTCACACCCCTCGTGTTCTGTTTGCATATATTATTCAGCGACGCGTGTACTTCGGTACAGGGTTGTCCACGACGTTAGATATCGGAATCGGACATGGAAATATTCGTTGTCATTTATAAGTTTACGCTCGTGGACATGGATGTAGATTTACATCCGTTACTCTGTAGTTTCGGATAAATGGCCTATCGATTATAAAACCTTTGTTCATAAAATTTAATTTTTTGAAACGTTAAGACATGGAAGAGGTTCACTTGCCGTCTCCATCACATGGTAACGCCAGTTAGAATGATATAACATTGCGCCACATTGTAGTCTTCTTCGGGTGTAAGAGGTTCCGCCCAATATCTTACGGACCCTAAAACAAGCTCACCTACACGCGGTGCAGCCTGCTAAATAACAGACGAGGCTGTGACCACTCACTGACCCGCACTGGTCCAGCGTGTTGGGTTAGGACCCAATTCCCCTCCAACAAGCGATATGTAGATCTTTGGGGGAGGCCTATGTCTAGCAGTGGACGTCTGTCGGCTGATAATGACGGTGTGGTCGTCGTCTTAATATATATGTTAAGTATCACTAACCCAATAATTGCATTAACTACAGTACCCTTTATACTGCAACACAGTAATGTTTGCATATTACTGTTTATCGACAAAAATAGGAGCTGCGACGGTACCTAGCTTGACAGTCTCCGGCAACAGAGACCTCCCGACAGTATATCTTTGATTCTAGTTGAAAAGGAAGCTGACGGAATAGTTTGATGATGAAATAGTTTAACACGTGTCGACGGTTAACTGTTTTACAGCAGAACACAAACCTAATGAAGGTTTTTAATTTCCTTATATATGTAATTTAATTACCAATCATCAGCCGAAAGAAGTCCACTGCTGGACATGGGCCTCCATCAAAGATAACATTGATCTACCCTGCGCTTTTGAATACAGTAGCTTCTTGCGACCTTATAGTCAATATGTCCTCCGGTACCTCCGGGCACTAGGGGCCGTTGTTTCTAGGGGTTCATATCCCACCACGCGGGTTGTTGTGAGCCAGAGCCTTGTTTGTTGATTAGCAGGATGCACCACGAGCAGGCGATTTGGGTTCCGTGAGTTGTTTTGCAAGATCCCTTACACCCCGTATTAATTTAACAACTTAACTAGTTTCTCTAATTCAAGTTTCAATGATCGCTTAGATTTGTAATATTCACTTTCCGGACACGGTTTGGTTCAATGTAGACCCTGCAGCGTCACTGCCTCGGTGCACGAAGGTACTCCGTGCAAAACTTTACGTTTTATAACTTCAAACTGTATCTGATTAAATTCTTCTGACGGTACACAGCCATTAAATAGAATTAGCCGGGGGACCGTTTCAAAGTGAGGAAATTCTGTCGCATTACCTATTCATATACGTTTGTTAAATTTCTTAGGAATCACTCAAACGTTAATGTTTCATAAGGGTTTTTTTTTAAATTCACTTCCGCCGTGGAAACGTTTCCGTGAAATATTATGAGGAAAATTTATATTTTACACATTAACTACGTTTGTCAATTGCAGTGCAGCAGCGTATGAGACGCTGTGCTGTAAACTAAAATTACTGCCAAGGTTTGCACTGGTAAGTTTTTATATTGTAGTTGAAATTTTCATGTGACATCATGCGACAGTTTGCATGAGATAAATTCAGATTTTTTTTACTAGTATATTCCAACAAGTTACTCCTACAAAATATATAGATCAACTACATAAATTTTTACACGGAAGCGAAACATCTATGAATTATCAGTTAGTAGATATTTTTTTGTTAACTCTATGTAAGTTTGCTTTATGTAAGGATAATCTCTTGAATCAAATGTATTCTATGTGGGAGAGTTCGCAGTTTCGAGTTAACTAAAATAACTTAAGTTATAAACTGTAAAGGATGATGTGTACGAGTAAATAATATAATGATATAACTACACTCATCTTCTCTTCGTTGTCTAATTATTTACAATCAGACAACTCACGGGATCCAAGCCAACCTCACCTACTCGTGGTGCACGCTGCTAACCAACAAACGAGGCTGTGGCTCCCACCAACCCACATTGGGCTAGAGTGGTGTGAAATGGCCCGAATTTCCCCCATATGAACCCTTAAAAACGACAACCTCTCGTGCCCGGCGATGCGTGCAGCACAGAACTGATCGATGTGGGGATCTTTTGGAGAGGCCTATATCCATCAGTGAACGTCTATCGGCTGACGATGATGATGATGAGACAACTCTATTAGAAATTATGAACTATTGCAGAATAATAATGCTTTCTAATAGTACTGATTTTGCTTTAATTTCAATAACCTATAAACAAATAGGAAACTAGTGAATATTCAATATTTACGTAAACATTAGATAATAATATTTCGAAAGTAGTTTCTATGTATCCTAAGTTAAAATGGACGTAAAAGGGAAATAAAAATTGATGAGGCCGTATGCATTCGGTTTCCGGCAAATAGTCGGGAATGGTAACATGGGAATATCGATAACGGCGCTCCGCTGCATGCGGGAAGTTTCAGCGAACTGAATCGCAACTGCTCAACTGTACCCGCCAGGGTCTGCGAACAAACTATCAGATTACGAATTTACTGAAAGTCAGTTGCATTTGGAAATTTTGTTATTGATTAAAACCTTCAACAGTAAGACTGTTATTCTCTTCACAATCTTAAGTTAAATAAAATTAAGTATACATATATCATCAAAGTAAGCAGCCAAAGCAGCGCCTCAAGTTGCCTGTTTATCAAAACGTATATGCATTACTGTGTTCTAGTTTTATGGAGGATATAACTTGCAAAATTACTGCAGATACGAGATGTAGTTACTATCTTCTATATCAAAATAACGAGAAGTAAAGAGGCTGGAATTGACGGTGTGTAGTTATTTTTATTGTGAGACGCTATTACTTACCTTGTGCACGTCCCAGTTAAGTGATTGCTTTACTGAGCTAATAATTATTTATCTGATATAATGTAATGTATTATATGTTAAAAAGTGGGCAAATAAAAACTGAATGTAGGTCAGAGAGCTGCGAATGCGGCGCTGGATGAGGCAGTCGGTGGAGTTGGCATGCAACAAACATCGCCGCCGAACATCGTATTGGGTCACTATGAAAGTTTAAGTTTCCCGGTCGGCAAATTTCACAAGTCGCCGGGGTTAGGGGGGTTGGTAACGTGCCAGGACCGGCCCGTCACCCTCCCAACCCTCACTTTGTAACTAGTGTCGCTGCTTCAAAAGGAATCATCGTTTATTTAACGGCCATAGCTTTTATTGTTGAGGTTGAAATGTTGCCATTTTAGTTATATAAACATAACAGTTTTTTTTTTATTTTAGCAATCGCAAGGAAATTCCTAAAATTTTGCGCATAGAATTAAAAGCTTTCTGACCACATTCATATAACCACGTTGAACTTGCGACATATGCAAGCCTTACCCTCAACGGAAAGCCTTTCACGAACCGATTACAAAAGAATTCTTTGCCGTATTACATTTAATATACTAGTGGGAGAATTTGTGTTATTTCTTGAAGTAAGAAATTAAAAAAAAACGTGTGTATTTTTATAACATTTACTTCTATGAGAATTTTATTTTATGAACGAAATCAACACATTGATTGCAATAATATAAGTAAATGTAATAATACCTTCTAATAGAGTATTCGGTCAGTTGAACTATTTTGTTTGTTATTTATTAGAGTACAATTAAATTGTACCCTAAAAGCCAAAGCACGGTAAGAAGGAATGTGTTTAGGTTCAGCGCCAGTCTGGACTACAATCCGAGTTAGAGCATATTAATAACAACCTGCGAAAAACTACTCCGCCTGTCACAGGGTTAAGCTTTCAGAAACTACATTCGTCTGGACGAACTCCACATTATTACACTGTGCAACAACATCAGACAAACCGCATTCATTAGCCGTGCATTAAAATGTTTGCATTTAGTGTTTAGCGAGGAGTACTCCGCCGCACTAACCCTGAGCGTCACGTGACCCGGAGCCCCGGGGGCGGAGCGCGGGAGCCGCCGGCTGCATTATCGCGCTCGTAAATTCAATTCCAGCGCGCCAGTAAAAAATATATTTCGTCTAGCAATGACAGAGCTTCAGGATACTTCTCTGCTTTCTCTTCTAGTATTCACGTTTACAATCTCGAGGGATAGCGTCGCTGTAAACATGAGACTCACGAAGGTCTCAACAGAAATATTCAGACATCAAAAAGGCTTTAGGTAGATATCAAACTTACCACACACGGTTTTAATAAAAGATTTCAATTGCTCCGGTGGCACAGTGGCTAGTCGCTTGCCAATTCGATGGTACCTGGTTTGATTTTCTCACCTGACAGCAACAACTCATTGTAATTTTAGACACGAAACCCAAAGTACTCTGGTCGGCACGCTTTATCATCCACAAATATATGGTTGAAGTCAAAAATAAGATTATAAAAAAAATAATTTCTACTTAAATAATTCGCAGTTAAGTTAAATGGAACAGTATAGATTACGGTTTCTTTCGCTGAATATGATACAGGCGGAGATGGTGATCGAAATTCGTTGGAAAAATGGAATGGATCGCAATAAATTGTCCGTATCGGGCCACCCTTCCCCGCAGCTCAAAATCCCATCTTTAATTACGAGAAAATCAGGTGGCGAGGAAATTAAGGGCCCTCCACCTGGGCCTCGGCGATAACACCCGGATATTTTACTCCGACGATGATACAACTGTACTGGAAGGAGAAGCTATGGAAAATTTGTTTTAAAACTTGAAACCTGCGGACCAAAGGTTAAATAATGATGATTCTTATACAGAAACTACATCTAGAATAGAATTACCGAATGTTTTATTAAGAATTAAATACATTTAAATCAAGTTATAATCTATCAGGAATTTAAGCGTGAAGTTATGTAAGTTGCTTGTCCGCTATGGTATACAGAATTTGGTTTGGAAAATAAAAAAACTTAAACTTCGTGCTGGATACCTAGACGATCTAAAAGCTTTCTTCTCCAACTGGTATATAACCATACGTTACATTCTCTTATTTGTATATATATTAAATAAATTTAACGTCTGAACGGTATTTCCAGGTCATATAACCGGTGGCAAGTATCGGAATTCCAATGGGCGGAAATTGTTAATTTTAATTCGGTAGGCCCGGGTACGGCGACGGTATTTCGAAACTCAATTTAGGTATCGCTTTAAAAAAAAAATAGGAATTCATCTTCTCCCCAGTAGTAGCACAGAGAAATTCTCTGCAAAGTTATGAAACTTGAGAACTTATTTAGATTATTGATATCCGCTATATCTATGAGAAGCGACATATAAGTTCGTTACTTTTTTAATGGATCTTAAAAGAATAATTTATTTACTATCTATTTCGTAATATCAGATATTTTAACATATTGATAATACAATAACTTACCCATTAAAGTAAAAAAATTGAAAAACCTTAAACTCGAAGAAATAATTAGGTATCTTTATACTATGACAAATATTTTCAGCGACCTAGCTAATTTTAATCAGTAGTTAAGTTATTAGCTATAGCTTCATGTCTGTATTAGATCTATAACAAAATATAATTTACTATTAAAACGAACTAAAACGGGTACATTGACAGATTTATCCTTTAAAGTTAACAACGGTGAGGATTATATATTTAACAATCCAGCGGTTTTTCAGTTAACTCCATGAGTTGAGTCGGTCGGTAACTTCGCACTGTAATGTATATTGTTTTCAATAGTGAAAGTTAATGTCCGTGAGAGTAATGTAAACATAGATATTATAAAACTATTAACCTGTTTTAAAATAAGCGGCGAACTAATTCCCTCGTGCGTACAATATTTTTTTTTTAATACAATAACAGTCTATTTAACACAACCCTCATATCCACTGAGTGTATTATTACGGAACGGTGGACTTCATATGCATTATAGAGAATTCCTTGGGCTATTAAAAAAAAGTTGACAACCGACTGACCCAACGAGGCTTGTGCACCATAACGCCAATTACGATAGTATTATAGGATTTTTTTAAATATAGTAACATATAACAAGAACTGTAAATAATAATAAGCTACATTTATAAAACCGCCAAGATGTACGATACATTAAAATATGAGTTTATTTTCAGAATGGAAAATTCACTTTAAGGAGCCTATAGACATCTGCTGATGTTGATGATGCTCTGCTGGACATAAGCCTCCCCCAAAGATCTCCACTTCGGTCGGTCCTGCGTTGCTAGATTCCTGATGATGATAACGCTGCGAGCCATTCGACTTTAAACAGCTTATCTGACATTGGGCGCGTGGACCCGGATCCACGGCCTGTTAGGTCCTGCGTTGCTCGCATCCAACAACCGCATAAATACCAGATGAAAATGTTAAAAAAAAATTGATTAGAAATGAAATGATGAAGAATCTATGAAATTTCAATAATAAGTAGCCACCAACCATACATGAATCATTCCGCGTTGAATGGTTATATTCCATGTCGATACCTTCACTAGTTCTCACGTGATCTATTGATTATATAGATAACAATAGCAACAATAACATAATATAAAATGGCTACTTATTATCCTTCAAATAGATCTTTTTTAAATTCCTTAAACGGAAAAATATGACATGGAAATAAGGATAACTTTGTGCGCCAATTTCGCTTAAGAAGAAGCATGTCGTCATATAACACGAATGCTGTTGTACACAAGGACGTCCGACAACAGTATAACGAGACATTAAAATATGAAATTTGATTAAAAAGGAGGATCCAGAGATGGTTTTTTTATTGAGCGATCTGACGCACTCGGCGCGGCGCCCGGCTCCGCCCGTAATACGGTTTCGAGAATTAGCTCCGCTGTTGTTAGGGAGGCTGAGGCGCGCCATCTCCCGAATTAAATCACTAATTGCTCGTTGAGACAACGAAACTTGTTTTCGGCCGAGTTTAATGAGGGTACCTGATGACTTGCACGCCCCGAGAGGAAATTGCTGCATAATTGATGTTAACATGCGTGGTGGTGTTCTGCATTACGTATGGAGAGGAATGAAAGTAAAGGTGACGAAAAAAATGAGAAACGGGATGTAAAAATATCCTACAAAGTAGGGGAATGGTGATAAAAAAAAACGTCAATATCGTTAAGTCTATATGAAATGAATTTCGGACGCTAGATAAGTTTCAGTTCCGTTTCCGTACATCACGGTGCCTCCCGCAACTCACTGAAAATGACTACCGAGGAACTTTAATTGGATAAAAATCCCACATAACCTTATCTTCTCCCAGAAGCAGGGTATCTTTTTGATTTCCTTCCGATAAACAAAAAATTGTAATTTATTTAATTGTATGTAAATTAAGTAGGGCAATTAAGACTAAGATAAGCTCTATCTCTAAGTATTAAGGAATCGCTGACCTTGAGAGTGACAGTGATTATCTCTTTATAATACCGTACTTGCCGTAACTCGGCGAAGGTGCCAAAGAAAGCTCTGGCCTTCCTCGGGACCTGCTAAGCCAAACTATAGAGGAGCACGGGTGCCTTTCTTAGGTAATTCTAGATCCCCTCCTAAAGCAGTAAACGTGCGAATCATCTTAGTGAAGTATAAAACTTCCTCCCAGAAGCAGGGGTACCTATTGGACATTTTCGCCTAGATACAAAAGAATTATACATTTCAGTCAGCCTGTAGTCCAGAGCTATAACGTATAAGATTAAGATAAACTGCATCTGTAAAAGACGACTAAAAGGATCTGCAAAATAATAATATAAAGATGATTTAGATACTTATTTGAAAAAGTCTATCCATCAACCAAAATCCATTACTCACATGGCTTCGGAATCGAAGTAGAGACCGTGTTACGGGTCAGGGCGACTGTCCGTTGCACCACAGTTAATATTCGCTTTAATAATATAAAGTTTTCTTTATATATATCATCTTACAAACAAGGAAATAAGCCGTGTCCTTACAATGCTGGACCATTTATCTGGCAGACAATCCTAAAGGGAACTTTATACTAATTAGGTAACATAAGTAGGACAAACGTTCATATCCTTTTTAAACTTCATTGTGGCACTACGAGCGCAACTCTGCAAGTGAGGTCGCAGTTTTTATAAAAAAAAGTTCATTCAGTACGTAAGGTTTATATCTATAAGGATAAGTTCTCCAGCCGGAAAAAAAATATCTTATCTCTTATCTATAAAGTTTTATCGAATATATCTTGTAGGTGATGAGCGCGATGTGGTAAATACCCTAATAAGTCATTGTTATGATTGTTGTTCATTTGATTTGCATTTATGATTTTTTAACTGATGATATGTCTCTGCTGCCGGAGATCGTCTTGGTAGATACCACCGAAGCGCCTGTTCTACCACGAAACAGTTCCGGTGCCATGTTCCGGTTTTATGGGCGCTGTAGCCAGTGTAATTACTGGGATAACGAGACATCATCTTATGTCGTAGGCGACAAGCACAATATGATGCAGTATATATCATTCTAACTAGCGCCACCATGCTATGGGCGGGCGTATCATTTACCACCAGGTGAACGACCAGCTCGTCTCGGCGCTTTACAAAAAAAAAAGATTAATCCCTATTGCCTGAGACGGTCTAGGTACCACAGCAATTAATATCCCTACCGCCAGATGCTAGTATGCAAATTTTACTGTACTCCTCTTTGAGAAGTAACGGGACTTGAACGTTTCATGTCTCAAAGGGAGTTCAACGTGGTGCAATGTATATTATTCTCAATAGCGCTACTTATTATATCCAGGTACTTACCATCAGGTGGACGACTTCTTCGTCTCGATACTTTTAACAAAAAGATCTAGGTAAAAATTAAGCTATTAGGTGACAGCTGCTCTGCACAACACCGGGTCCACATGTAAGTAGTTAGAGCGTGCGCCGCATTGATTCCGAACAGCTGCTTACACTAACCCGTCGCTTTAACGGCGCGCCGGGGAGTTTAAGGAAATTTTATGCTCCTCCAGCATCATTAGCGGCTCAGTAAAACGCTCGCGACGTTCCCCAGTTAAATGCACACCAGCTTGATCACGAGGCGGCGTTTAACAAAATGTAAGTAATCAATACGAAAGCACTAATGATGGAATGGGTGACCGCTTGTTCGGTGATTAGTCGCATGGAATAACTGATTTTTTTTAACTGTGGTTAGTTCATCTTAATGGTTGATCACAACAGCTTTTGCTTTATAATCAGATTCGTTTTGTTTAAAATCTACGCAATATAGGTCTCTATTGTCGGAGACCGTATAGGTGCTAGACCGCCTTAGACCGCATCTTCTACATCTGCCGTCAAACAGTATAATAGAAACACTACTGTATTCCTGAGTGAAGGGCGCTGTAACTAGTGAAATTACTACGGTAATGAGATGTAATATCTTATGTCTCAAGGTGTCGACTACAAAGTGCTGCTATACGAGTATTATCCTAACAAGCGCCACGTTATTATAGCAGGCATATTACTTACCATCGGGTGAAGGTCTCACTTGTCTAGTCTCGTTACCCTTGTAATTACACTAGCTACAGCGCCCTTCAAACCGGAACACATTTATGTTTGGACACTGCTGTCTGTCAGCAGAAATAGGATCTGCGGTGGTACGTATTAGGACTGTCTCCGGCAAAAGAGACCTACCACGGGTATATCTGGTATTTTAGAATTTTAGATTACTTAAACATTTATTCATTGAAGAGATATGGAACCTAGTACCACCAGTATATAAACAAGGATCAACACGAAGTAAATAAGTTCACTTGTAAATGACAGCTTCACGATCTGTCCAGACTGACAAGGAATCGGCAATATGCATGCTGTGTACAATAAAATCTCTTATTCGCCCGTGTGGCCCCAGCAACGCAGTCATTACTTCCTCGGCTGTACCGCCCGGTTGTAAGGCGATCCCGCTTTATTGCCGGTACATAAACAGGCTGGAGTAGTAAACCCTGCAGCTGTACTCGTACATACCGCATCGCCAGCTCAAGTCACAGACGTTATTTATTTTACTTAAGAAGATGAAAGTTTCATTTAATATAATTTCTACATTTTCTGTACCGCTCTCGCTATACGCTTTCAGTATAACTTAAAGGTCCTTAATTCGATTCCGAAGCCGAGTTATCAATGGTGGGTAACTATGGAAGGTTATCCTAACCCGCCTGGGGTAAATCGCTATAATTTTATAACATTGTTGTATTCCGGCGTCGAAGATAAGTTCCACAGCATTCCAATCAAGAATTGATGTCAAATCTAATACTAAAGAAATATATATATATATATATATATGAAACATCTGAGTATTTACACTCTCGTAGAAGTAAATATAAACTATGTTACTTCTATAAGTTTCTTGCAACTTACGAACCTATTTTCAATAATAACAATATTTATTAATAAATCACAACTAATTATAAATTTAACATTGATCTCTTAAAACGTACCAATACGTATATATGTGTGAAGCTCCAACCTGCACCTTGCACCAAACGTACGTGCATATCAATCCACGAAATGCACAATAAAATCTCAACCCTGTTGCCTCCTAATAAAATATATAGCAAACAAGCAAATGTTCTCGTTCCCCCATGCGTCATTATCGCCACTTCCGGCGCCATGCTGTATGTGTGTACATTTTAATAAACCACTGATTTTCTTATCGTCACATATCCGACATCCGTTGCTCGATAGAACGACTTCCGTGAGAAGGAATTTTAACTGATTGTAAGAAAGCGGAACGTTTATCGTTTTTTAAAGACTTCCCTTCAGGAAGATACGGTTCGTTTAGTATAGAAGATGAAGACGGTTAAGCGTACTCGCTTAAAATATTCCAATTCTGTTAGATAAGGCAAATAAAAGAATTCGGTTACGGTGTTCGTTAATTAGGTTGGTTTAAAAATAACCATGAACGTCTGTGTCCCACTAAACCCTGGAATCAAACCAGCGGTCTGTATTTCGAAAAAACAAGCGGCTTAAACCAATGTACAGGGTCGACAGATTTTCGTTTAAAGTTCATTCAATGTAAATAGAAAAGTACAGAGCTTTTTAAGTTATTTTAAATAACTATAATATATTATACTTAATTCATATAAGTACCGAGACCTATCTTATGTTTTAAGGTTAGGAGCACAATGTAGAGCAGTACAAATTCTTTTAACTAGCGCCATGATATGGGCAGGTGTATCACTTACCATCGGGTGAACGAACTGCTCGTCTCATCGGTTCGTTGAATAAAAAAATTAATATATCACGTACATATTGGTTTGTTCGCAGGTTTCGGTTCGGAGACGAGCAAGCACCGCACAGACCGCAGCACAGCTGACGACGAGCGCGGGCTGCGGATGCCGGGGGCTCAGTTTCACATCCCGGCAGTTAATTATTAACGGGAATTTAAAACGTTTCACTTTCCCTCACTTAATCTTCCGTATCGTGCCACCCTCCCGCCGTAGACATAATGCGAGTAGGGGCGGTTGAAAAAGATTTGTATGCGTTCTTAATATTTCGTTGTTTCTATTTATGTACCGCTGTTACTTAAACCAAGGGGAGTTATTTTAACGGTCCAGTTATTTCAACTTTAAATGGTTATAAATTTTATTTTCAACAATGAATTAGTTGAAATTATAAGCTGCTGACAAAGTTTTATACTACTTGAATATGTGTACTTAAGAGGAACTTTAATTTACTAATAAAAGAATGAAGGATGTTTGCTAAAACTATGCAAAGTGATATCTCTTTGTAAGAAAGTTTCGATTTTTATTTTATGTCAAGTTAAGAAGAAAAAAATAAGGAGAAAAAAAAATTATCAGTGGTGTAGGCAGAACCCAGTTTGGGAGCCTATGGACTACAGACATTAATATAACTGGTTTCCCGAGACACGGAGTCCGCCTAAGTTGTGTACCCCTGGCAATTAACTTATTGCCTTACTTTAATTTCGATAAAGCATCTTCGGAAAAAATATATTGTAATTCAACACTTGTGGAAAAATATCTCCCGCCAACCCGCATTGGGTCGCCGAGATAGAAAATGGTCCAAATCCTCCCATATGAATCACTATCAAGACGTGTAGGCATCTTTGAATAAGGAGTATGTTCAGCAGTGGACGTCTATCGGCTGATGATGATGATGATAAATATCAATTTTGATTTACATATGTAAAAAAAATATATTGTGATTACTAATCTATCACAAAATATTTATCAAATTTTACTGGCTTTCTGTTGCTGGAGAGTACTCCCAACCGACGAGCATGCGTGAAGACGCTCATGAAAGTCGAAGAAGCGAGAGTGTGCCAGGATGGTAGCAAGAGGAGAGAGGTGGTCTCTGCCTAGGCCATCGGGAACGAGGCGTGATATATATGTATGTATGTATGTTGCTGGAGACTGTCCAATTACTACCGTAGCGCCTATTACTGTGACACAAGCAGTAGCGTGCAAATATTACTTGAGTAAACACAATGAGCACAATGTGTTGTTAACATCATTATAACCAGCACCATGATGTTATGGACAGGCTGCATATCGTTTACCGTCAGGTAAACTTGTTGCTGGTCTTGAAAACTTCGAGTAATCTTCTTTTTATCTTATTAAGCGATGAGACAGGCGGTACGTTCACCTGATGGTAAGTGATACGCCCGCCATTAATAGCATAGCGCTAGCTAGGATATTATGCACTTCACCACTTGTTATCTCTCGTGACCACAACTCAGTAATTACACTAGCTTAGCTTATTAATTACAGACTCATTACAATATCTCTGAAACCATAAGGTCTAGAGACCTGAAATTTGGTATAAATATTTAGTATGAAGTATAGGACCGCTAAGGACGGAGATTACAAAATGTTACCCCCAAAAAGGGATTATGTCCAGCAAAGCGGACGGAGAACAGCTAGTAAATAATGAAGTTATATTCATATATAACTTCATTATTTACTGCAGCGTTTGCTTATCCACTGCTGGATATATGCCTTCACGGATGTCTTCCACCAAATGCGATCCTCAGCTTCTCGCATCCGCCTACATTCGACCGCTCTTGATGATGTCGTCGGTCCATCTGGAGGGAAAGCGTCCCATACTTCTGCGACAGTCAAAAAACGTAATGCGATGTTTAAATGGCGTCATCGTACTCTTCGAGCATTAGTTGCCCGAATTCGTCAGCCAGTTATCCACGAACGAACCGCTCCAAGCGACTCAACCATCTAAGATTTACGATCGCAAACCTTTTATTCACTGTTTATTTTCGGTTCAGAATCTTTCGTAACTAACAAGTTTTACATTGCGAAAAATCTAAGTGATAGATGAGATTCTACTGGTGGTAAATCTCCGTTAATAGTTAGAGGGTGCAGCCTTCATTCCGAAGGTCGCGGGTTCGAATCTCGTCATGTACAGATGACTTTAATATTTAAGTTATGTACATTTGTGAACTTTAGTAACAACAGCGAAATACAAACGGTGAAGGAAAATATCGCGAGGAAACCTGCACGTGAATTAGAATTTATTCTAAGGTGTGTGTGGAGTCACCAATCCGCGTTGGGCCCGAGTCGTGACTATGGCCCATCGCCCTCATGTTGAGGGTAAGCCTGTGCCCCAACAACGGAGACGTAAATTAGCTGTTGTAAAAAAAAAATCTCTGATTGACCATTGATCTCACGTGGTGTTAAGTGATAATCTGTAAAGTTTAAAACGCACTATCCCAGCAGTAAGCTGTTCATTTTTCCGTTTAATACCTGCCCGTCGTATTTAGAAGGATATACTGATACAGCCAAGTTGTTTTTTGTAATCCAACGGAGTGACATTATAAGAAGACATTCACCTCACGGTAAACTATAAAACCCGCATTGTGGTCGTCGTCTTGGAACATGAGGTGTTAAGTCTCGTTACAGCAGTAATTTCACTGGCTATAACGCCCTTTAAACGAGACACATTAATGTTTGCTTGGTGTTCTATTTAGCGGCAGACATAAGCGCTTCGGTTGTAGTAGCTATGAAGACGGTCTCCAGTAACGGAAACCTATCGCCAATTTGTTCAGCTATATCACCGTTTGTTTGTAATTGTTTATTCGTGAGGATAATATTAAATGTCAATACTCGATGTCAGAGTGCGTTGATGTGATGACAGTCCCCGGTATATGAACACGAGCACATGGAGGACGATAGCGGCGATAGGTTTCGGCGCGCCGCGTATAAAATGATAATGGCCGAGTGGCAATTGGGCTACGCGTCGCGGACAGCCTGTCATTCCGTCAATTCGTATTTAAGGGCACCTTCACACTGACGATTTTTTAGTATTAAGCGCAGTCGTACGCGCTATACGTCTAAAAGAGGTGCTGGTATATCCCCGCTAAACTACCGATGACAAAAACTAGCAGCAAGTCTGACGCTGTAGACCGTCTAGGTTTTTTGCCGATTTTGGCCGCCAGATATTACTGTGCTCAAATTTGAAGAGCGCTGTAGCGTGTTGTTACTTGTAACGAGACTCAGCATTACATGTCTCAAGCGACGAGGGTTTTGTGGTGCAGAATATATCATCTTAACTAGCGTTCATGATATTATAATATATCACCATCATGCGAGGATTACGCTCGTCTCACTGCGTAATTGAATAAAAAAGTATAACGAGAGTTGCAAGAACACCAGCTTTCGAGAACGTGTGATATCCAGCAACCAGCTTTGCCAATGTAGTGGATAAATGTCGTGATACTCTCCCGTAACACAAAGTCCTGAATTCTAACTTTAGATTATATTGAGTTACCGTCACTTATTTATTAAACTTTCAAATAAGATCGATTCTTTAAACTCTTTCAATACTCTTATGTACTTAAGAAAGTGTATTTTTTTTGTCTATTAATATATCGACATTGAGGTCAATATTTGATATATTCCCAATATATATAAAGCCGTTCGTAGCAATAAAAACTAAATTTTTTCTCTTTCCATTCTTTTGGGTTACAGCTAAGATTTCGATTGGATTAAGATTTTCGATAAGATCACATAAAAGCTTCAAAATCTCAACTCAAATTTAAAGTTTAAAATACTGTATAATCCTTATATTATAAACTTTTTTTTATGTGTTTAAACTACGAGACAGGCGACACGTTCACCTTATTGTAAGTGATACGCCCGCCCACAACAATGTGGCGCTAGTTAGGATGGTATTCACAGCACCATATTGCGCTCATCGCCCAAGACATAAGGTGTTAAGCTTAACGTCTTATGTCTCAATTACGTTACTCCAGTAATCACACTAGCTATAGCACCCTTTAAACCGGAACACAATATTGTTTACACACTACTATTTTTCAGGTGCAATACCTACCTAGACGGTCTCCGGCAACTACAGTGACATTATTTCTACGCCGACTGCTAACCACCTTTTTATCGGAAAAAGGATATCATCCTTTATTTCCTTTGAAAAAAAAATATTTATTGACACATCTTAAACTGAATCCGGTGTCTAATTAATTGTGTGTAAGAGGATACAGAAAAATTATTGACTTCGAATTAGACTCCCTGTACTTTCTTCTTCCACGATGTATCCAAGCATACATCTTTAGGGTCACAATAAAGAAATATAATATTTTACCAAGTATAGATACAAAATCATTTTCTGTCCTCTATCGAGAGAAAAGTTTGGGTAGCCATACAAAATTTGATCCTTTATTATATACCCTTTTAAATTACATTTAGGGAACAAGCAGACATTTCTCATGCTCGGTATACCTATCCTACCCCAGATTGGACAAAATCATAACGACTTTAACTTTTGAAACGGGTACATCTGCATTAACTTTTGAATTACATTAATAAGAATATTTTGTATACGTATCATCATCATCATCATGTCAACCGATGAAGGTCCACTGTTGGACCTAGGTCTCTTGTAATGTGTTCCACAAAGCACAGTCTTGTGCTGTTTGAATCTAGCGGCTCCCAGCGATTCTATATATGTACTACTGATCTACTTGTCATGTAATTTCTTAATGTAAAGCCCATTATTACGGTGAAATAAAGGTAAGCTATCTGCATGGCTATGAATGACCTATTTAAGGTCATATAGCCGTATTACTTCTTTCTTTTTGTAAGGTGGTCGTATGTCTTGAGGAGTCGCAGCTATGTCTAATCTTTTTCGAGCTCGTTATGCAAGGATGAAAAACGTCGTAATGTAACCTACACATTGCAAAAATGACTGGACTTACTCCTTGCAATAAAAAGTACTAGACCCTTGTTATTAAGTAATTTAAGTAACATCGCACAAGTTAGAAAATTAATTGTATTCCTTCAATCGTAGTTCTAAGTTTATTATTTGATCGTTGGAATATTTTGCGACCGTTTGCTCTTAAAATGATAAGCGATTGTCCGTATGCAGCAGCCTTATGTCGACACTGTTGGATGCATTTCTTCCGTGAAATACGGTTATCGATGACATAATTGAATTATTCATTATCCACCAGTGGGCGAGGAGGCGGCGTGCGGCGGCGTGCGGCGGCGTGCGGCGGCGGCGGCGGCGTGCGGCGGCGCGGCCCGCACTACGCTCACACTAGTCAACACCATACAGTGATAACGTAAGGGCATCCATTCACAACGGTATTGAAATATAAAATTTTACAAGCTAATTGAAGTCATGAGGCTGTCATTCGACTAAATTTATAAACAGAAATTAACCTTCGGCTTCTCAAAGTATCATTTCGACAATCATAAAAGTAACCTAAACTGGTGAAACTGAAACGCAAACAAGTACTTTTTCCAAACAACTAATGTTACTCCTTCAACCAGGATAATAATTTTAAGTTCAATAAATACGTTTAAAAACTAATTTTATATCTGCAGTGTTTTTTTTTAAACTATAAATGGATGGGATAAATGGATGGATGCGTATAGTGAAAGATCGGGCTAAGTAGCGTTCCTCGGGAGAGGCCTGTGGACTGCAGCAGGTTTACGATGATTATCTATAACTTGAATACAATCCTACCTGATAATAAGCGGCAAAGTAGACTACTAGACTAGATACCATCAGGTATAGAGCTAATTTAGAAGTAGCCTATTCACTTTACTTATACATTTCAGCATCGTATTTAGACGTAACTTATTTTAACTATAAAACGGTAAGTGTTAATGACTAAACTTATTCTTCCCGTTGCTTTAATATTTACTTACAGCTACAACTCACTTTCAAATGTAATGTGTTAGTATCTGCACACTACTACTCGTCGGCAGTAAAGGACGCCGGTGCAGTAAGTAAAGCGTTTAACTTGAATTTTATTAATAGCGTAGCTTATTTTATTGGTAAAACATTTAACCCTAAAATCAATTTTATAACAGGGCGATGCTCTTCAGGCCGGATAATTCATTAGGCCGGTACAACCGTTATCCGGCCACAAATATCGTAACTATTATGAACCGGACCGCGCCCGCCCAATTATTGTCCGGCGCCGCCATTGTTTTATAGGGTTTTCAATTGACACTAAAATTGGTTCAGGGAAGCTTATCGACTGCTGCAGGTAGGCGCAATTAATAGTCCGATGTGTTTGTGGGGCTCGTTTTAATTGCGCTCCAAGTGGGTGAAGTCTAGTATTGAAATATTAAAGTTCATTGTATCATATAAAAGCTAAAGTTGAAATATCTGAGGATTTTTCTATGACTTGACCTTGCGTGGCTCAATCGTTATAAAAAGGAGTCATTTCTGGTGAACGAATACTTAGTGAAAAACTAGCACAATCCAATAAATTTCGACAACAAATGCCAACTCACACTTAGCCAGCATGGTCGATAATAGCTTTCTTTCTCCTGTGAGAGAAAGCTTACAACTAATATCGCTAGTGGAGTGAATTACATATTTATGAATATGATGAACCCGTGCATCTAAAGACACTTGTGTCAATTTCAACTCTATTATACATGACCTCTAGAAAAAAAAAATTAAGTTAATATAACATATTTCCATCCAGGTCAATATTTCTAGAACTTGTTTTAATATATGATTATTTCTCTTTTCACTGATTAACAATGGAGAATAGTAAATAACTCACCGATTGTATGAAGAAGTCCTTATGCAGCACGCTGACTATCCCGAAATTGGTGAACTTGAAGACACGGTCCATGATCCACATAAGGTTGGAGAGCACGCCGGGGCGCGGGTTCCAGGCGGCCATCAGCATGGGCACGTCAGCAGTGCTCTGGTGGTTCGCTAGCACCAGAGTCCGGCGGCTGGTGCACGCGGCTGGCTCGTCCCCGCTCTCTATTACTGTCCACATAAAGTTACATGTTAATACGAATGTAGAGATTGTAACAGATGATATTCTTCTTTACAATTCAATCTTGAATGGACTAACAGAAGAAAGCCCATCTCTTTGCATTTGTAAATGTATTAACTTAAACGCTTCTGCTGTGCAGCGGCTAACGGTCGAACTGCCGTTTGGATTATAGTCTCACATTGATCATTCTCATCATCATACTCATCAGCCAATAAATACCAACGGCTAGATATAGGCCTCTTTCAAAAATTCCAGCAATAACTAGATCATAGGTCCACTTGGTAAGAGGCCTCGATGCCCTACATCTACCGGAACGCGGCTGATCGCACATTAATGTTGCAGTTTAAATGATGGATAGGTTCAGCAGAGGTCGCCTAGTTATCTACCAATTTCATAAAGCATATTAAAATTATGTTCTATATTGTCAGTAACGACTAAGGAATTTGGACAAATACCCTGCGATAAATATCTTGCACGGGCAGCACTCCCGGGAGAAAACTTGAACATAACATAGTTCTGCAGCGCGGAGTGTACACGTATTACCGATACGGGCATTTACTTTGGAGCAACGAGACGACGCCGGCCCGCTCCGGTGCAGAGGCGGTGCACGTACGGAACCCGGCTAAAACGATTAGAGCACCGACGAGGGCGGCCATTACTCGGCGACATTCAGGATATCGATTGATAATCCATATAGTATATTGTAATAAAAAATTCACACAACATATACTTGTTATCGGACGAAACGATTACAAAACCAGGACGATAAACAGATAGTATGAGATACTTCAGTGTTTAATAACATAACGCAATTTGGAGTGATGTACACTGCACCTAACAAGACAGTCCATGAATAGTGACAGTAGACTCTACCGCCACTGTTACTGATAAATGGGGTGGAGAATTGCAGTTCCACCCCGAGACGCGGCCTCATTAAGGCCTTTTCGCTGTAGGACTTTTGGTTGTGTGCGAAAGCATTCCCGTGCTTTCGGCCAATAGCGTTGAGTCGTACACCGTGGGGTATTAGCCATTAAAAGTTCGGCATAACTTCTCTGTTGCTCCGACAGCATAAGGGTATCCAATGCAGAATTTCCTCACAAAAAAAAATTTAAAGGTATCTACTGCCAGAGACCGCCTAGGTAGGTATCACCGCACCTCATATTTTTGGAGCCAGACTGCAGTTCGCAAACATTACCGTGTTCCTGTTAAAAGAGCGTAGTAGCTAGTGAAATTACTGGGGTAACGAGACTCAATGCTGGGTATAATATTCTAACTAGCGCCACGATGTTATGGGTCAGGTGAACGTCTCGCTCGTCTTTGAAGTTTGTTTAACTGTGTGGAAATCTTATCATTCATTCGTCCCAATGTATTCATAAAATATTTATACAACGTAAAAAGTACTTGGATTGTTAATGTTCTATAGTACAAACATGTAATCTATATTAGTATGAGTTGTATGGAAGTGTACGTATTACTGTAAATACTAATTTTATACCTTTTTATGACCTGTACACAGAATGAGCTAGGCTGCGGTGCAATGAGCTCTAGTTTCGTTCACAGTTATCCAGGGACAGTCCGCACACACGACGCGTTGCCACCGCAGTGCGGACCCTGGAGAGTATTGTTTGTATTTCTCGCGTAAATACGGAGTTCGGTGAAATATTTATTTGCGCGGCGACCGTCGTGAGACGACCGCCCCCGCACCACCACCACCACCACCACCACCCCACCTGTTTGCGGAACGTGACGCGTGCCACGGAAATGGTTTCTGAAAGATGTCTTTGGAGTTTTCGCGGGGGATGAACCGCACTCAACGGCAAACACTTCCACGCTCGTATGTGTCGCGAGGATCGACCGTACAGAGCCTGATAGCGTTCCCTATTGCCTAAATAAATAAACTTGATAACAAACGCGACGACAAATATTTACTATACTCGCGAATCACTCCCTACGTAAAAAAAATCTTGATAACGTCACATTAAAAACATAAAAAGATCTCGCAAATTCAGTTATACATCTTGATCAAACTTTGGAAGGTTCGCCTGATGGTAAGACGACGAAGATGGTAAGAAGTGAATGGACGCTAGCTGAACGGTATAGTAAGAGTAGTCCAAGTCGCTACCACGACTGGAACGCAACGCCTTCCAGTTCAGAAACTAATGGTTTTACTTCAGGTTAGGTTTTTACACTTTATTGTTAAATCTATAATTCTATATACATTGTTTGCAATTTTATCGGACAAGCAAAGTCGTATTTTATATTACAATGAACCTTTTGTAAAGAAAAAAAAATGTAATGGGGTTAGCTACATCGCTCTAAATTATTGGTGTTTTCACACCGGGGGGACCACGTCTCCCACGTAGCTAGCTAGGCACTCTAATTAAGTGTCATAGAAGAAAGGTATAGAAAAAAAAAGGATCGCGTACATTGTGCTCGTCGCGACATAAAATGTTGAGTCCCTTTACTCCAGTAATTACACTACCTACAGCGCCCTTCTATCCGGAACAAAATGTTTGCACACTACTGTTTGACATCTTAAAAGGTTCTCTGGTAACAAAGACCAACCACCAGTGAACTGAACAGATTTTACTATCCTTCAATAACACAAACTTCGCACTAGCAGCATTACGAATATTTACATAGCAGAGTTTGTTGATGGAAATAAACGCTGCGGTGGTGGTGGCTATGTACTCTACTTGAGGAGCTGTCTCCGGTTAACGAGAGAGCGTATCTTAAGTAAAATTGAAACGTCCAAAATTTACCGCCTTAATCGAGCGAGCCGGGGGTGCAAAGGTAGAGCGGATAATAAGGTAAACATAAACAACCTTAAACAAACACTTGCCGACGCTCAATTTAAAATTCAACGCAAAAGTGAATTCAATTCGGATTTGCATAAAGGAAAGAGAAAAAAGCCATGAATTTTCCACGGCCCAAAATAAATAACGGCAGAGTATTATGAGTCAGAATTACCGTCTATCTCCTTAAACTCGGCTCCCCCGGACCGCCTAAATAAATAAGACATCACCCTCATCCTTCCACGAACTCCAAGATACCCGAAAAGGTCTTTAACATCATTGTATATTCGCAGATTTGTAGGTTATTTAAATGTACCTCGGCTACGTAATGATCGCTGCCTAACAATACCTCTGACCTTATTGCCTTAAAGAAGATTCATGTTGTGACCATACAGTGTAAAGTGTCAATATCCTTATAACTAAAGCATGGCCTGTGATGATGTAACACATTCATCATTTAACAAAAAAAACATCTGTTCAGGATTAAATATTAAGCTGGTCATATTTAATCCTGAACAGATATATGCCGCACACATAAATATTTCTTAAAAAAATCTCGATTTTCTAGGAAATAATTCGATGTTTATATTTCTTACTTATTTCTATACAAATTTTAACGTAATAATTATTATTTAATCATTTTTTTATTAAATTAAATTAATAATCATCACTTAGAGGCTAAAACTTTTAAATTAGGTACTTTGAAAGTCGTCACAGTAAAAAATAAGCAGTCATATTTACATTTTTATGTTTAAATATTTTTTTTTTGTAAAAAATACGTATAAAGCACATAAATAAGTACCTGACTTCAATATCTATCCGACAAGGTGTTACAAAGTACATAAAGTTTGTAAAATTTAGAAAAAAAGTAAAAAATAGTCAGTATCAATAAACTGAGAAAGTAGAAATTATTTTTTAAAATGGTCGAAAAGTTTAATAGTAATACTAGAGGTGTTTTTTGTGGTGGGTGTTAAAAACTAGAGTAATATTTACGTCAGATATAATCAGGAAGCGCCCGAGTTCCCGTAACAGGAAGCGAAATATTTTTATTATAGCCGACTAAAAATTTACGATGCAGCTCGCACAGTGCCTCGCCCCAGCTGATTTGTCAGTCGGAAGACGTCAGTTCTGTCTACGACCAGCGACGTAAACATTAAGGAATCGACGAGCTTTTAAAACTAACGAAACATCAACGCAAACCAGTTAAAAGGTTAGTCCCTATATTTATTAATACGTTAACGGTATATATATATATATATATATATTTTTAATATAAACACTGCTGTCAAATACTATCAGCGATGTAGAAAATTATTTCCGGGAGATAGAATTGAATGTGAAACATGTATATATATATAACAAACATTACTATCGTTTTGCTTTGACCGGTATAGAAAATGACTGTACCGTAGTAACAAATAATCATATTAGTTTATGTTTTACAGATGATGTGTCTCTGTTGCTGGAGACCGTTCATGCAGGTACCACCGCAGCGCCTATTGGAGCCAACAAGCAGTTCTATGCAAACATTACTGCGCTCTGTTTTCAAGGGCGCTGTAACTAATTAAATTACTGGATTAACGAAATTTAACATTTTATGTCTAAAGAGAAGCCCAATGTAGTCCTGTGTATATAATACCTTAATTAGCTTCACGTTGTTATGGGCAGGCGTATCGCTTACCATCAGGTAAACGTCACAATCGTCTCGTCGTTTCGTAGATAAGATCTGGAGACTTGAAATTTGTTGAAAATATTCCTTCTGTCATTTGAAGGTCAGCTAAAAAAGTATTTTACAAAAATTTTTCCCCAGTGGGAGTTGCAGTGGTGTTAAGGCTAGCAAACTGCTAATTATATATAAAGTTAATTATAAATTCTCGATTTGGATTGTTTATTATATGTATAAAAATGTTAAAACAAATCTCTAGGATAATAAGATAGAAAAGAACTAAACTTCGTTAAAAATTCATTTGTTAGTATTAGAGATTTCAAATGCTGCAACACAATCCCCGGGGTGGCAACACCGGCAATTCAAATAACGGAGAGAGAAGCGCGGTAAAAGAAAACTCTTCATTAAATCCCTTTATTAGCTCGTAATGCTCCGGGCGAGATGCTGATGCAACAAGAAGTCAAGAAAACGATCGCGCTTAAATTTTATGTCCTCATACCTTTCCAGAAATGAGCATCGACGACTAAAGTAAGAATAAACGAAAAACTCATTTATGCGCACGCGTTTATATGTTATATGGACGAGCGCTTGATTACAATCCTGACTGATGGTTTTAACCATAAATGGTAAAGCATACCATACCACGCTAAATAACCTAACAGTTTAAAAAGCTTCAAAGTCGAAACCGAAGAAAGAGTTTTATATTTCTGATGCAGGAATTGAAAACAATATTTTCATTCAAGTACTGTAACCGTTACCGTGGGTTCCCGCGATTCTCACCAGATCGTCGGCCGACCTTGTGGGAGGCCTCTCCACAACGTCTACCGGAACACGGGCGCGACTCGAGGACCTGACTTGAAGACTTTTAGCCTTGTCTTCTGTTGCGGGACCGATGGATGGAGATCTTTGGAGGAGGCCTATGTCCAGCAGTGGACGTCTATCGGCTGATGATGATGATTGTCTCTCCATATTAAGGTCAAGTGTGAGCCGGTTGTAGATATAAAGAATAATGCATTTAAGTGAAACGTCACCGCCACATCCGAAGAGTGGCGTACCTGGAGGTGACCGCCGGCCCCGGGCGGGGCGCCGCAGTAATTATCGAGGCTCCGGCGGAGCGCGCAGCCGCCTTTCATAACTGTCGTGACGGCGCGGATTTTTCCCGAAGCAATCGGAGCATATGAAATTGATGGCAAAAGTAATGTTAATGACTCCCACCTGACAGCCGCCCCGGAATTTACACTAGATATTTGTTTCATTTAACTGGCAGCGTTAACGCGATGACTCGGTCGCTCTTACAGCTAACCCTCAGCAGCTAACATGTTAAAAAAGATTTAACAGTCTACAGTAATCTGTTTATTGCTTTTAACTTCATTTGTATTTGATCACTCTATCTGCAGACCGTCTACAAGTGGTAGAAACAAACACAGATGAAAACATTACCGTGAAATGATTTAAGAGGGTGCGGTAGCTAATGAAGTTGATCTGGCATACAGCAAGGATCATCAAAATTTTCAGCAAAAAATTCACCTATACTAAATATAATAAAAAAAATTTGTTAAACGTCAACTTTACTTCCACAAAATACTTTTATGAAAATAACATTGAAAAAATTTCTAACAATGTTTTCATGTTTCTAGATTTCTAACGGCAAAATAAAGTCGACTAAAATATACAATGTACATTACAATCAACTTATTACTTTTTAATAAAGCCTTTCCACCCTCGTTTTGCATATTTTTTTTGTCTTTTTAAAAAAATTGTAAAAGGATAACAAAAAGCCACAGGGCGCGAGCTACATAGCCATCTCCTGGCAAAGACGAGATACTATTCATTTATACTTAACTCCCCATTTTCCTTCAATTAAGTTAAAACACCTCAAAGGAAAAGACAGCTGGGCAGTAAAATATTCACGACAGCTTCTGTCGCCGTTACATAAAAAAGGTGACTAGACATAAAAAAGTAATAAGGGAGCCTGTCGTAATTTTTCTTTATTTACCTTTGTAGTCGGTTGATGAGGAAACAACTTTGCAAAGTTTTGATTTCCCCAGCTGAGGACGCGAACACTCGTCTGCTCGCTTCGAATCAAACAACAACGCGGCCGCCGCGATCAGGTGGCTGCGGAAATATACTACGAGTATAGACTGAAATAAAGGTTAATGCTTTCGTAGAGTAGGCGTTGAATAATGTCTTGATGTATTTCTAAAATTAATATTGATATATTCTTATCCACCCACCCGTTGGATGCGAGCCACGCGAGACCGATCGATGTGGAGATCTTTGGGGGAGACTTATGTTCAGCAGTGGACATCTATCGGCTGATGATGATGATATTCTAAAAGCCTGAAATGCTACAATGCCATTATAGAAAGAACTAATGTACGGTTATCACAAAAAGAATGTAAGATCAACTAATAGTTAAAGGCAAAGTAACTAATAGACAAAAAGCACTGATATTCTCCATGTTACTATCGAAAACAAAATTTTCGCAAACAAAAAAACAATTGCAATTGTATATAACTTTAACGGTTAAAATTTAATATCACAACAACAACATCATCATCATCATCATCATCATCAGCCGATAGAGGTCTCACTGCTGAACATAGATCTTCCCCCGAAGATCTCTACATCGTTCGGTTCACGCGATGCTCGCATCTAGTAAGTTCTTACGATTCTAGCCACATCATCGATCTATCTATGTAAGCGGCCGACGATTTGATATCACAACATCATCATCCATCATTTCAACCGTTGGACGTCCACAGCTGGACATAGGTCTCTTGTAATGTGTTCCACCATCCACAGTCTTGTGCTGTTTTAATCCAGTGGCTCCCAACAATTTTTTTATGACCTCTGTCCACCTAATGGAGTGACTGCCAACGCTGCGCTTTTCAATGCGGGGTCGTCATTCCAGCACTTTAAGACCTCAACGCCCATTGGTTCTACGAGCTATGTACCCCACCTATTGCCATTTTAGCCTCGCGACTCGTAGGGCTATGTAGGCGACTCTAGTTCTTCTGCGGATCTCCTCATTTTTGATTTGATCACGCAGAGATACTCAAAGCATCGCCCTCTCCATCGCCTGCTGTGTGACTTTGAGCTTTCTTATACGGCACCTAGATAACGATCAAGTTTCGTAGCCGTAGGTCTTCACTGGCAACATGCACTTTTGCTCCATGGTGCTTTTTACGCGCATGGTGGTAAAGTGGCACAGGTCACGTTTTTGACATCTAGAAATCTGTCTATTAATCTGCCGGTAAGCATAACGCGTCTACCGAAGACTGCAGTTTCATTTCCTGCCTTTCCTCCATTAGCGCGAGAGTATAGACAGAGAATCTCTTAGTTTTTGTGCGATGAGTACTAAAAAGCTTAGAACCGGCCTCACGGACAATTTCCACTAGCCTGTTGTTAAGTTGGTACGTTGTCTCGCAGTCAGCCAGGCATTCAAAACGGTTTTGCAGTTCTAGTTGGAAGTTCTTGGAATTCTGGATATGAGCATGAGTAGGTCGGAGTGTGGACTTTATCAGTCTCCCTCTTTCGATCTTGGTGTTAATGTTCAATGTGCCTCTTACCATGCAGTGGTCGATTCCAATTTTCACCCTATTTTTTACAACACCGTCTTTAAATTACTGGAGTTCAAATTTTTAAGAGCCGTTAAGCTCTTTATTAAGATAAGGAACGGTTTCCTGCGAAATCTTCAATCTGCAAAATCAGTTAGCAGTTCAAACAATTAAAGCGAAAAGCTCAAGTTAATAAAAAATAAACAGCAGAACCGATCGGCGTCTCCCGTTCCTTAATTCCGGGGACGAGATACAGCCTTTAATCATTTCCGGAACAGCTCCATTGAGATCTTTAATTACAGGTATCGTATCTCATTTAAATTTAACAATAAAGGGGGGAAAAGGATTCGAATCCGCTACGGAATATCTTGATACCAGTTGTCTTGAATAATAAAGGCTTGATTGTAACCGTTCCTTCAGATCATAACGATAATGTCCAACAACTTATTATTTTATATTGGGATATTAGAAAACTAGCTTCGATATATCTTTTTTTTTTCAATTAAATTATGAGACGAACGGGATTATCACCTGATAGTAAGTGATATCCTGCCCATAACGACGTGGCGCTAGTTAGAATGTTATATATATCACCACATTGCGCTCGTCGTCTTGAGACAAGATGTTTGGTCTCGCTACCCCAGTAATAACACTATCTACAACGCCCTTCAAACCGGACCACATAATGTTTGCATACTACTCTTTGGCAGCAGAAATAGGTTCTGCGGTGGTACCTACCCAGACAACTACCACCAGTAAAATATTCACATCTTTGGAGCGATATCATTCATATTATCTAAGATCTCAATAAGATAATCGGAAATAGTTTAGTGCACTATAGACGTAAGTTCGCAGTCGACGTCTATCGGCTGATGATGATGATAATTCCTTATTTATCAAGTTTTAGTTATTCATAAGTTAAGATTTTATGGTACCATCTTAATTTGCAGTAATATCGATGCTCTTCCATCAGCTGAACGATCGCTCGTGTCTTCGCTTTAAATTATTCAAAATTTATGTCCAAAGCTAAATGTGCAATAGCTTTTAATTATATCAACGAGAGCCTGTCGGACCTCAACGATGGTACGCAATTATCATCAACATCGACTGCCATTTATAGTAGCATGCAAACATTACTATGTTCCGGATTGAAGAGAGTTGTAGCTGATATAATTAGTGGAGTAGCCAGACTCATGTTTCAAGGAGACTAGCACAATGTGCTGAAGTGTACACCATGCTAACTAGCGCCACGTTGTTATAGACAGGCATCACTTAAAATCCGGTGAATTCCCCTTTCTTCTCTTCACTTAGTTAAATAAAAAAATCTTCAAATTAAAGTGGGGCGGTCTGTCAGTGAAATTTTTTTTTATACTAATTCACACTTGTCCACTCCCTTGTATTATTGAACCAGTTTTCCCGTTGTCTCCCTGATCCTAGCTTTTCAAGGACCCTAGGTTTCGAGAATCAACTTTAAAAATGAGAACAGCGATCACACCTTTAGGAGGTCGAAATACGCCACCTTCCTCTGCATGACGGTTGCCATCAACAGCAACATTTGCAGTATTATACTATCTTCTTCTTCTTCTTCTTCTTAGCATTTGTCCCGTCTTATGCCAAGGTCTGCTTTATATATAAGTTAACTATTATAAACTATAAGTTAAGTATTAAGTATACTATAAATTGTAATAAAAGTTAAATTAAACAAATATACGAAACAGAGAATTGTTGCTGCTTTTGAGAATAATCCTCTTATTATCCATTATTCCAGCATCATAATGTATCCCCAAAACCGGCGGCCATCGGCACTGTAATTAGATAGCTCCAATCTCTCTACTAAAGATTGTAATGACACGAGGTCAAGGATGGTCACCAGCTGGGCGGCCAGGGGACCGTCGCTCTGGGGTGCCCCGGCAGGGGACTGCCATGATGACGCTCCTCACTTAAGGAAGACGTATCAGATTATGATTTCGTCATGAATTACTATGACGTTGATATTTCATTAGTACAATATTAACATCTTCAGGCTCAACCACTCATGGCCTCAGATAAAGTACATATATGGATATATGGTAGGTCTCTATTGCCGGAGACAGTCTAAATAGGTACCACCGCAGCGCCTATTGCAGCCGACACACAGTACTGTGCGAACATTACTGTGATCCGATTTGAAAGGCGCTGTAGCTAGTGTAACTACTGGAGTAATGAGACTTGAAAACTTAATTCTCAGAGCGACGACCTCAATGTGGTGTAGTGTATACCATTTTAATATACTAATGGGGGGGGGGGGTGTAAGGGTAGTGATGCACCCTTCTAATCAACTAACGAGGCTCTGTCTCCCACCAATTTCCATTCGGCCAGCTTGGTGGGAAATGGCCTAAATCGCCCCATATGTACCACTACAAACGTGGAGGATCCTTGGCGGGGTCTATGTCCAGCTGTGGACGTCTAACTGCTGGACATAGGCTTCCCCCAAACATATTTACCTCGATCAATCCCGCGTTGCTCGCATCCAGTGCGTTCTCACGACTCTCACCAGACCGTCGGTCCACCTTGTGGCAGGGCTCCCAACACCACGTCGACCAGTACGCGGGCGCCACTCGAGGACCTTACTGCCCCATCGGCCGCCGGTCCTTCGAGGAATGTGCCCTGCCCACTGCCACTTTAATCTAGCAATCTTATGGGCTATATCGGTGACCTTAGTTCTACTGCGGATCTCCACATTTCTGATTTGATCGCGCAGAGGTACTCCAAGCATATCCCTCTCCATTGCCCTTTGGGTGAATTACTGCTTTTTCTATAAGGCTGAACGCTACAAATCTCTTAATTTGAATAACGTTACTATCACGAAGGTTTCCATTATAGAGATGATGCTAAAATACACTACATACGATTCTGTTCAGAACGCACTGCGAAATATTTGAATGCACTTAATCAACATAACAACATAGCGGGAGATCAGCGAGCGCGCAGACTCCGCAGATGAAAGTAAGACTGTTTAATTTATTTGCCGCCGGCTCGCTTTACATTCACTACCAAACAACTGAAGGCTGTTGTATACAACCAGCGTGTGTAGTTTTACCAGCTCACGGCCATATAAAACGGAAATACCTGCATCAAGTAACTGCATTATGTATTATATCTAGACGTTAAGATGAACTAGTGAAACGATATACTCAACAACAGTTCCAACGAAATAAAACAAATCTTTAAACAGATTTCAATTTGTTATTACTAAATTATTTTTTTCTCATTTAAACCCTTGTTTTTGTGCAGATGTTAACTGAAGGTCGCACCATAGTCACGTCCCTCAGTCATAAGGTTACGACAAAGAAGAAGAAGAAGAAGTAACTGAAGGTGTTTTATGAAACTAAACTAACTGATGCAAGTTTTACCGACGGTTAAATACAATAGGCCGTCCGAAGAAGAACAAGGTAGGAAGCACAGGGGCATTTTTTTACTTATCTAATATTTATTTTTTTTTATTTAACTTAGCGACGAAACGAGCGGGGCGTTCACCTAACGTCAAGTGATACGCTTGTCAATAACCATGTGGCGCTATATAGGATGATATACAGCAACACGATATGCTCGTCGCCACGAGGTATAAGACGTTCAGTTTCGTTACCTCGGTTATTTTATTAGCTACAGCGCCCTTCAAACCAGAACAAAGTAATGTTTGAACAGTACTGTTTGTCGGCTGCAATAGGAGCTGCGGTGGTACGTATATAGACTGTCTCCGGTAACAGAGACCTACCACCGGTATATCTGGTATTTTAGAATTTTAGATTACTTAAACATTTGTTCATTGAAGAGGAATGAAACCCCTCAATGAATAAACATTCTCCTCAATGAACTCTAACAAGGAGATCTTTGCCGGAGGCCTATGTCCATCAGTGGACGTCTACCGGCTGATAACGATGATAATGATAAACGTTTATAATAACAAAAGACAATCCATCAAGTGTTTTATACACTCAAGCTATATATAGACGTCTATCCTCACTCCACAAGCTGTGCTCCCGTCAACAGTCAGCTCAAGACTGCCTGGCGACCCAAACTGCACAAACAACATTGTGGTGAAACAGTTCTACCACCATTCTAAGGTGTTGCGAATCTAAATGACTTCCGCTTTAGTTACTACGAAATACACAAAGCTTTATATAACACGCGAAGATATTTTATTTTCATATCAGTAACCCTTAGCCAGGCCATTAAACTGTATTATTTAGTATGTTATAGTTATATAATAAACGTATTTAACAGTTAATTCAGTCATTTATTTTAATGTTACTAACACAAACATAACTTAAGTAAGTAATAGTATATACGTATCGCCGTCTCTATATATGGCAAGTTCAATCTCTTAAACGAAACCAGGTAACCACTCAAATTAGAGTTTTACAGTAAATCTTGCGATTGAAGATCTTAAAAAATATTTTTATTTACTACATAAACTTATCAACTTATACTTATAAACTTGACAGTTTTTAATAACGCGAACAATATTGTCCGTTCATTTGTATGTTTGTATGCTTCGGTATTGGTAACAGCGCGGCGTGGTCACCGCAGTAATTCACGTCACGTTGCAAGCAAGCAATAACGCGGTTCAGCCACACGGCCAGCTGGGCGGCGCCACTCTAAAATACGTGCTCACTTACATCGCCAGTGCTACAGTAAGACCGTGTTACCACTTTTCAGGAACAAAAGGTTTTCGCCCCTCAACAACAATAGCAATAACTTTAAGGCATGTACCTCTGATGAAATTATCCTAAGAAATGCAATTTTGATCTTTTTTTTAATTCACTCGATTGAAAGGTCTTATTTCTAAGTGAAACATCACAACTAATAATAACTTAATTTTTGTATAATATTCTTCTGTTTAACAAGTTGCTCTCCCAAGGTTAGCAATCACTGTACCAATAACTAACATAAGTTAAATTACAATTTGCAGTTGTGGACGGTAAAGCATTGTCCTCCCTGGCCTTACCACGTCTCTGAGAAAGAAAATGGCTGATTTTCAGTCCTTATGGTAGTACTCGTAAGGTTGCCGACGGCTGCATAAATCAGTCCCCGGAGCGGACTCTCACAGCAGTGTCAGAAGAGTAGCGGTTGTGTTCTGAACGGATATTTCTCGTCCGGCCCAAATGCTGATGACCATCACCGAATGGATTTTAGTAGGCTAAAAATCTCTATATAATCTTGACTTCCTCCCAAAATACAAGATGTTTTTTCAAACATTTCGCCCCCTTAACAAAAAAAAGGTCTTGAGTTACCTGTCTCTAGATACGTCTTACCACAGCTCCCACTTCCACCATCAAACAGCAGTGTGTAAACCCTACTGTTCCGGTTTAATGGTTATTGTAGCTAGTATATATAATATATATACTAGTTACATATATATGTAGTAGCTGTATTATATGTAATACATAACTTTATTAGTAATTATAATAAAATACACAATACAAATGAGACGTAAGCTAACGAGTAGAGTGTTTCGCAATGCTTTCATAACATGCCGCTCCGCTTCCCACGGACTGAGTCACGTCTGCGAATGCCGAGGCGCACCTGACCCCAACGGAATGGACCATCGGGAGGGCCCATTGATATATTGGACGTTGGATGAATTATTATTACGATTCATAACTTATATCAACTATTTTATAATTACACTTTGAAAATGATTTGCTTAAAGTGCACCGCTGAGACATCGTTTGATGCGGTGATCGCAGGACGGATCAGTATGGAGATCTTTAGAGGAGACCATGTTCTACTGTCTATTGGGAATATAAAGCACAAAATCATATATGACGCAAACAGCTCAGCTATGATAATAACTTGATGAACAGCACTATATTATTAGACAATAGAAACAAGCGAAGATGATACCTTTAAACTGTTAACGTATATGAAATTACTTTGTCAGTACAGCTTCATTGAAAGAGTTTAAGATAGCTTTATAATAGCTAAGACTACAATACTACCTACTCTATACTAGCTACCCTCAACATGAGGGCGATGGGCCATAGTCACGACTCGGGCCCAATGCAGATTGGTGACTTCACACACCTTAGAATAAATTCTAATTCACGTGCAGGTTTCCTCGCGATGCTTTCCCTTCACCGTTTGTACTTAGCTGTTGTTACTAAAGTTCTGTTGTAACTTAAATATTTAAGTCATCGGTACATGCCAAGATTCGAACCCGCGACCTTCGTAACGAAGGCCGCAAGCTCTAACTGTTAAGCCAGCGAGCTACCCTCTTACCATGCTTATGATTTAAACTCAACTTTTATTCCATATATAATCCAATATTCTAAGATAAAAATAATTTATCATCCAGACTTTGTTAACAGTATTGAATAACGTTGTAGCTTTTGTTTTTAGTCAGTAATGTGGCGAATGACGCCGTGGATGGTAAAGTACACTCTTCCCGAATGTCCCAGCTTACATATGTTAACAACCGGAACTGCAGATTTAAAATATGAAAGCTAACTAGCCTAAAAATTCAACGACCGTCTCGTCGATTTATGACCAATGTAATCAAACCCTGGATCACCGTGTCATTGGAGAAGCAGTCAGCTGCTGTGCGATGGAAATAGTTTCATACAATATGATTATCGCTTAAAGTTCCTTATGCTAGCGTGGAGTCGATGCCGGCGATACATCGATATTATAAACCGTTTAGCGGTTGCCGTCGAGGCGCATGCTAATGAGCCACGTCTGCCGAAGACGAGGTGACGGGCGCAAATTGCATGCAGATTGCAGCCTGGATCGGCCGGAACGCGGCGAGACATCGAGACATCGAGAGTGAACTACCCGCCGCGCAACTATTCACGAGAGTGAGTAAGTGGCTTTAAAGTACAACAAGCGAGAATGATGCACACGCGCTCATTCACTTTTGTTTGTGAATGTATTTAACTTAATTGTAAGTATAAAGCTTAGAGATTAAGTCACAACATACACGCACTGTTAAGCACATTTCTCGTTGGAAACTTTGCATTTTATTGATGGTAAGCGTCTATCTTCCGGGGACCGTCTACTACTACAGCTCCTATTTCCACTGCCGAACAGTATTATGCAAACATTGCTCTGTTCCGGTTTGAAAGGTGCTGCAACTAGTGCAATTATTATGGTAACGAGATCTAACATCTTGCCTCAAGGCAACGAGCATAACGTGGCCCAGTATGTACCATCCTAATCAGCGTCACATTATTATTAGCAAGCGTATCACTTACCATCAGGTGTATATCCCGCTCATCTTGTCTCTTCGTACTATAACAAAAATGTACATTTGTTTGGAACGGAGTCGTCTCTATTTCACTGCAATGGGTAATATGTTTAAAGAATCCATCGCATTGTAAAGTAGAGAACGCTGTATTCTAATATTTATACTGAGAGGCTGCGGTCTCTCTCCAAGCTGTGGGAAAATCTATTTGGAGCAAAGAGATTCATATGTCGTGACTCGTGAGATAATGTGAATGCAAATATTTTTTACCTCTTCCGATTGTGTCTTTGTACTGCTAAAAAAGAATATAATCATTCAATGCTGGATAGTTTGTTTTGAACGCCTCAGTGATGCAGAGGTTAAGCTCTTACCTTGTAACACTGAGGAACGTGGTTCGATGCGAATTTGTTAATTTAGTGAAGTTTTTTTACCAATCTGCTCCTCTAGTTCTTACTCCCAACTAACCATTACTGTGTTCTAGATATTAACATGACAACCCGAGTATTTCAGGTAAGCAATTCATCACCTACGACCTTATTATCACTTTACTTCTTAGCATTGGTCTTGTGTTATGACTAGGTTTGCTTTCCTTACCTACGTCTCTTCCTCCAATTCACACTATCTTGGACATCGAAGATCGCTGTTTGTTTTACAGTAATGCAAATTAAAATTAATGCTCATTGTAGATATAAAAAAAACCAACACGTTTTTCTTTTACAAACAGCAATAAGAGAGATTTTTCCTTATTCAAGAAATTCTACTCAACACAAACGTTAATTTCATAAATCCAATTATTGCCACCTCATTCACTTCCGACGGAGAAAATATGCTTCGTCTCTGACAACAACCGCTCAGAGGCTAGTTGCGAGGGTCGAGGCAAGCAAAAAAATTACTTTTCTACTAAGAATTTCAACTCAAAAGAAAATATCCCGAGCGCAACCTCTTTGTACGTCAGGAATAAGACTCCCTTTGAATACGCAGTGTACCTACAGTGGAATTTAATTATAAGAAATGCTTGGCAGATCTCTTTCGTGAGGGTACAGCGATACAGCGATACAGCTTGCGCGGAAGTGAGGACGACGTCTTTTGACATATTTTTGAAAAAGACAATTTCCGCACAGCGTTCAAACTATACACCGCAAATGCTTAACATATATGCAACACACAAACATAAGTGAACTATGATACTCCAGCATCACACGCGACTTCCTGAGCAATTGTTGTAAACATGCCGCGCACTCGGCCTCGAGGATTGGCATTGTTCATAAGTTTAAAAACAATTCTCTTTCATCTATCTTCTTCCTCCAAAAGAAAAGAAATGCAACAATAAAGTTTCAAACGAAAATTATTCTCACGTAGTTCTTAATGAATTGAGATATTAAAGAAACTTTTTTTATACTTATTCAGTTCGCAGACAGCAAAGATAGATGAAGAGGTGAGTAGAGAAACAAGAGAAGCGGTTTTTACCAAATTTCCCTGTTACAAGGCTAGCCACTGCACAAAGACTGTTAATGGTCATTAACCTATTGCACTGACATAAGCATGACTACTGTCATGACTATATGATTTTATTTTTAAACTATTAAGCAAGAAGTCGTAGGGAATCTTCACCTGGTGGTAAATAATATGCTCGCCCATAATATGTAGCTAGTTAGATATTATATGCTGCAAAAATTGCGTTCGTCGCTTGAGACAAGATGTTGAATCTCGTTACCCCAGTGATTACACTAGCTACAACGCCCTTCAAACAGTAACACTAATGTTTGAACAGTACTATTTGTCGGCTACAACAGGCGCTGCAGTGGTGCTCGCTTAGACGGTTTCCGGCAGTAGTGACCTACCACCAGATTAAACTTAAAATTAGAAAGGAGAGGCAATTGAATAAATTCCAACTGAACACAAACAAAGCCGCGCTCCCTCGCTAGTGAACTAATAAAAATCGTTTGTGCCGCGCTATTTGGACTACATTTGGACTTGATTGGAGGGTAGATCAATATTTAAACGGCGAGCATCCCGCGGAGAGCTCTCAGCTGATTTTTGGCAATCACCGGCGAATGTTTGCCGACGATTTGAATAAATATATTTGAACTACATAATGAGGCGCTTTGAACACTCAATTCGGACTGAAATTACATACAGATTTATGTAGAAATTACACAGCAAAGCAAGCGTCAATAAAGAGCTTCGTGGAAATGTGTGTCGAAATACTTCATATTTTTGTGATCAAACTGTGACGTGCAAATATTGTAAAATTACAAAAAATAGACAGTTTTTATAAGATGAAGTATACGCCGCCAGTTACATTGAGAACCATAGCAGCTTCATCGGACTCAGTAACCATCGAAGTCAGCTAAATGAAAAAGAAAAAGAATATAAAATTAAAGAAGAAACTAAACATACACACAAATCTAAATATATACATATATATAGATAATTTTGTATATAAAATAAAGAGAAAGGTGAGATAATACGAATTATATCTTAAAACAACAATCGTGTTCTCTTGTAATAAAAACTTCCTAACCAGCGCCACATTAAAATGAGCTAGTGTATTTACTATCAGAACGTCGGGCACTGAGTTGAATGAATTTGTGTAATATTTTTTTTCAACTTATACTTGACGTAACTTATGTACGACGCAGAGACATGGCCTGACCATCGGCCTTGTCCGCCGATTCAAAGTAGCGCAGCGAGCGATGGAGAGAGCTATGCTTGGCACTTCTCTGAGGGACAAGATCCTAAACGAAGAAATTCTACGGAGAACTAAAGTTATCAACGTAGCTCTCAAAATGTGCAAGCTGTAGTGGCAGTGACGGCCGATGGGGGAGGAAAGGCTTGGAGTGGAGGTCGCGTATAGATCGCAGAACTGTAGTACCACCTCCCACCAAATGGACCGACGACATGATCAGGGCGGTCGGAAGTGGGTGGATGCGAGAAGCTGAGGATCGCATTTGGTGGAATACATTGGGGAAGGCGTATCCAGCAGTGGATAAACCAACACTGATAATGATAATGATGATTTGATGTAATACAACATTGATTTAAATAGTGAACTAAAAAGTTCGATCATCTAACTATATAGTGTCTTAATCTTGAAGTCACTAGATGTACTATTTTACTTATAGTTTATCTCTCCAAAAGACAGTCTAGGTAGGTACCACAGCAGTGCCTAACAGTAATGTGTAAAAATTACTGTGCTCCAGTATGATGAGCGCTGAAGCTAATGATATTCCTTCGGTAACTTGTCTCAAGGCGAGTAGCACAGCTTGGTGCACTGTATACCATCCTAGCACCACGTTGTTATCTGTAGTACCACTTACCATAAGATAAACCTCTCTCCCGTTTCATCGAATCGTCAAATAAAAAATCTAGAGTAATTCCAATTACGGATAGAAATTATATCTCTCTTACTGAGTTACTATGACAAATTTTTTTCATTCAATGCAGCGACGAGATGAGCGGGACTTTCACCTGATGGTTAGGTGATACGTCTGCCCATAATAACGTCAAGTTAGTTAGGATTATGTACACTACACCACATTGCCTTCGTCTTGACACATAAGGTGTTACGTCTCATTGCCCCAGTATTTATACTAGATACATCTCCCTTCAATCCAAAACACAGTAATATTCGCACACTACTGTTTGTCAGCAGAAATAAGAGCTGTACTATATAAAGAAATTATCCTGTTCGACTTACTCCTTTTATAATTTTCTTTAAAACTATGCATGCTTGATGCTCTCCTCATATCTTCGAGGATAGCATTCCAGATGAGAACACTGCAATGTCAATTCGATCAAGTCGAATATATAAAGAAAGTGAAGTTTAATATTTACTAATTAATAATTGATTAATTGCTGCTGATAACACACAAAAGAGATGATCACACAGCGCCCCGCCGCGCTCAATTCAATCAGCGGCGCCATTATACCGCGAGCACCTCGTTAAAACCATTCAGAGTGCTAAAACCTCTCTTAGCGTTCCCTTCCATTCAAACAATCCACTAAATTCAAACACTTCAACACTTTAAGAGTATTACAACACTCGTGAAACCACCCCATCTGATTTACACGATCGTCACCCGCACACGTGTCCGCGTCCGTGTGTGTATCCTAACATTACGTGGTTATAAATAATTCAGTACAAATCACTAAAATTGTGGGCCTCTTTAGGTTTATTCGAAACCTGCATTTACATTATATTAGCATTTATGACTCTTAATACGTTGAGTTAGAGTTTATATTTGTTTGTGGAGTGGTAGTGGTGCTCAACCCAATTAAATCAGTGCCGTGTACAGCACGCGTGGATACACCAGGCGCCACCTTTAAAGCGAACTCTATTATTGGTCGGACTGATCAAAATGCAGGTATGTTTATTGGTTATTGTTAAATTGTTATCGGCTGTGTTATTATTCAGTAGGCGTTAGTGAAAAAAAAAGTGATCGGTAAAGTTGATGCGGAGAAGTAACACTCGACTTCGATCTAAACTTCACAAGTAATGATTATAGATATTCCAAAGTGTACTAAATGTGGAGATAGTATTAAGAGTCATGACGATTGTTCTGATATAGACAAAATGAATACAGGCGATGACATCACCAGATCAGATGATCGCCTCCTAGATGTTTTACTGGACTTTCATTAGTTTACTGATGGTAAATCTCTGTTGCCGGAAGCCGTCTAGGTAGTTACCACCGCAGCGTCTATTTCTGCCACCAAATAGTAGTGTGCCATTCCTGTATTCCGATTTAATGGGTGCTGTAGCTAGAGTAATTATTGGGGTAACGAGACTGAACATATCATGTCTCAATGCGAAGAGCACGACTTGGTGCTGTGTATACCATTCTAACTAGCGCCACGTTGTTATAGGCGAGCGTCTCACCATGATGTGAACGTTCTGCTCGTCTACTCGTATAATATAATAAAAGAAGTTTGTAAAGCACTACATAAATTTTATACCTGCTCTAACATATAACAAGGATCTGTCTCTCATTACCTTAGACTATGTAATCTAAGGTAATGAGAGACAGATCCTTGTTATATGTTAGAACAGGTTATGTTATATTACATAGATAATCAATAATTATTAATATTTGTCAGTATTATATCCTTAGACGTTGTAGATTTCATTAGCCGAAGAATCCAAGTGGATCACTGGTGGGATTTTTGTAAGATTTTAAATAAATTGCTATAATCAATCTTATCTATAAGCTGGAATAGACAATAAAAATATTCATATGTATCCTGCAAGTAAATTTCATTTCCTCTATAGCTCTAGGATATTACATAATAATTTCTGTAAACGAAGATATACCGGCAAATCATTTAGATAATTCACTTTATCTCAGTATCGATATTGTGTAAGCTTAACTAAGCGAAGTAGCCCAACAGATCGATCGATTGGCGACTTAAACAAACCGACTCAGACCCCGACCCTCTCCGGACCTCCTACCCAATATATTCCAGTGGACACAGCAGCGCCAGGCGACTGTTTGCTATCCCTGTCCTTTTGTATTCATGAAGAGTGCCACGTAAAAAACTCTTCGGATGATGCTAAATCAGTTCCGTAGAGATGTGAAATAATTGAAAGTCGGAAATTTTCATTTGAAGTACTAAGGAATACCTAAATTGTAAAACTACAAAAAGACTACTTATATACTTATCAACTTTATGTCATTAAGTTTTAGACCGCCACTCCTGCCAAGCTATAATGTGATACCTTACTTAGTCCAGTTTCAAATGTTGTCGAAGGTCGTCATCGTATAGTCTCTAGATGAACGAATTTCGATTCGTTCTCTTTATATTAAGGGCTGATAGAATCAGTTACCGCATAGTGAACATCCATTTAAGCTAACAGCAAGCTATAAAGATTTAAATTCAATTAAAAACAATTGTTAGTAAATACAACAAGATGCATCAAAACTGAAAGTATCAGAATTTCAACAATTGATATGCTCGGGCCAAGTGTTCTATGGGGGAGAAGAGGTCCAGCGGTGATGATTTGCTTATTTTCAATAGATCTACATTTACGCAATTTCCCACACGTCCGTTTAAGTCTGTACGTGGGTGGCCACCGCTGGGCCGCACAAACGAACATATCCTGTTTTCGCCAATTGTTTAATTGCGTCTGAACTCTGCGCCGTGAGCGTGTCCCAGTTCGTACGCTACACTTGCGCTGATGATGTGAACGCCGCGCCACTCCTCAATCAGGTTAATTGGAACAATATCGCTGACAACCTGTTTCTGCTAAACATATTATAATTAAAACTATCATCGTGTTATAGAACATTATTTTAAGGCAATTTACTAATTCCATATCATACCTCGTCAATGTAATGTATTGTGTCCAAACATTTCCACGTTATACATTAAAGGTCTATCATATGTACCAAGTTGATAAACGCAATCTGCTGATTACAGCATTTATTCTTATTATACTTATTCATATTTAGATTTATATTAATAAATACTTCAACAAACAACTTATAATTTTTAATAGGGTTGTCACTTTATCAATAATAGATGATATGAAATAATCTGTCAAACAAATATAATTTAGTACAAAATTCTTTGCTACGCTTGAATGTGTTAAACTAATTAACACCACTTTTACGTTAGCAGTTAAAAAAACGTTAGTTATTTAACATAAATAATACACTTCTAGTAATCGAACAAAAATATATATTTATTAAAGCTACAATATTCCGATGGATAGAAATAGCTCGATATGAATTTAACCAATACGCTGAAGATAAGTTCATTTACACGTATAGTATATGTGTATCCCATTTTCCCGTCATTGGATTTAGTATAAAACCACCGTAAGTTCTTCGTCTAGATCAATTACTATTCCTAACCAATTAATATTATAGATTTTAATATGTATAATTTAAGAAAATACTTTAAAAACCCTTTTGAGTTACACTTCCGTAACAAAGATTCAGATCCTTTCCCTACTTCCTATCTGAAATTTACATGAAAGCTACAGCGATTTAGCTGTGAAAACGTAACAGAGAAACTCACTTCCGCATCTATAATGTATGTATAGGAACAGTTGCAGCACCGCCGCAACCTCATCGACTTCGACAATTAAGCTTTGTTAGCTTACGCATCCCGGCAGCCGTCGGCTGAACCGGTCGGCCGGTCGGCCGGTCGGGAGTTAGCAGCTCGCCCACCAATACCCTCGGATGCCGGCGCATTCTCGGGGGGAAGTGCCCGCTCACTTAATCTGATTAGAACATACGGGCTTTCGGTCACGACCTCGGCTAACTGACGGACGGAATCTAGTGTGTCGGCGATCTAACTCAAACTATATACAGTCGCTTCGCATACAATAATCCAATCGGATCAAGTTTATGTAAGTTTTATATACAATTGAATTTTTAGGTATTTATTACTCAAAATCGGTAACATTACAATCAGAGATGTAGTAATGACAGTTCAAAGCATTTATATTCAAATATTTGAAGCATTTCTGCTAGTAACTGTTATCTTTAAATTAATCGGCACTTATAGTACCCTCGGAAGCACAACTTTTCAAACAAAAACAAAATAATTTAAAATCGGTTCAAACATTAAATCGTTAAGGAGCAAAGATACCACAAATCAAACTTAAGTAGAAATTCTCAAACATTAGTTATTAAATCGGGGTATACACAGGGTAAAGACGGCGATTCTACCGAAAAGTAAATCATAAGCAAAGTGGTCAAGGTAAAGAGTTTTGTAGATTCTGCTTGAAACTGGCAAATTATTCATGATCAAGATACTTCATAAAGTCTTCAACAAAGCAAACAAATAAATTTCTCCTAGCATAATACACGTTAGCGGAAGTTCTCCAACGGTACGCCGAAACAATAGCACCTTAGCGGAGGAGATGCGTAAACTGTCCCCGTTCGTTATTATATTCGTATTCCCACTGTCCACCCACTTCGGAATATATGGGATGAGGATAATGACTATAAAACATCGTCTATCCGGCCATGCGTGTGGGTACTTTAACGTGTAAACCGTGTGAAATGGATGTCCAATATATCCAACTCGATATGTCATTCTTTTACTCAACTCGTATATAACACAAAAATGCAAGGCGTTCTTCATCTTGTTGGAGCGACGACCTGAATAAAGCAGCCGGTGCGGCAAGATGAAGTAATCTGAGGACCGAATAAGAAATGCTTTCGAGAAGACTATTTTCAAGCAAAAGATGATGCATGATTACATGCATGAATCATAGAAATCAACAAGCCGAGAGACGGTTTCGACTCTTTTACTCTTCACATTAATTACAACTACAGATATACTTCTACATCAGTTTGTAAGAACATATCTAATAAAGGAAAATTAAGAGGTTGTAATTTTATATCTTTATACATTAATATAACATTTCATTACAAGTAACATAAAAAACAGATGTAAACAATTTTAACAGAACAAAGCGAACGCCTAAGGGCCATTGAAGCAATTTCTCCGACCGCCTTAAACAATAATTAACTTGGACTCGAAACGGAAATTAATCGTTATACCATCAACGTATCGCTCTCTAACCAATGAATTTCTTCCTTAACATATAAACATTTGAATAAACTTTCGTTTCCGTAAGTTCTATTGTAGTTTAACTTGCGGATGTTGTGACGAGACCTATAAGTAAATCTCCTCTGAGTGAGATGACCTAAACAATATAGTATGTCGCTACTGAAGATCTTGACATGGTATTACTTTTTGTTAGGTGTGTAGGTTTAACGATAAGGTATTTACTATATTCTATAGTATCAGCTGGATAGACACCTACCTCAATATCTTAACAGTAATCACAGTTTCTGCGATCCTTACTACGATCTGTAATACATCATCAGTTGATCTTCCTAATACTGTATTTAATACAAACGTCACAACGTGTTAGATACCGTAAAAGTGAGTAGAAACCATTTTTCAGACTTCAGATTACAACAGCGATATGCAATATATTAAAAAAAATACAAAAATATAATTGTTGTGAACATCGATACATCTCAAACAAATAAAATCATCAAAGCAGCTCGCGCGCAGAGTGAAGCTGAAAACAAATTGAAATTGCTGTACAAAGAAATAGATAACGCGATCAGAGTTGAGAACAATGAGCCGAGAGATATCACGTTTCCCATTCAGCTCTTGTCGACGGATGCAAACTGAATTTTGGTTTGGAACCGGCGAGGGCGGCACAATCGAATTTGGCCGACCGGGCGCGGAAACTGGGCCAGCGCCTTATTGTGCCCCGGGTGTTTTATTTGCGCGCGCGGTGCATGCTCCTCACTGTGCACGCCGCCCCTTCACCATTTCACATCGGAGCTTCCTTAGATTATTACACTGAAGATAGATCTCCTTATTAGTGGTAGATATCTATTGCTGGAAACCTTCTAGGTAGCAACCGCCGCAACTCATATCTTATTTTATACCGCTTAGGTGGCAAATAGGCTTGCAGCCCGCCTGATGTTGAGCGGTCACTACAGCCTATAACCGCCAGTGACACCAGAGGTATCCCTGGGTATGTTGCTGACCCTGCAGAAATCTTTTCACGCCTTTTCTGCCACGAAACAGCAAATATACGTAGTTAACGTTTCGATTTTAAAAGCGCTGTAGCTAGTAGGGGCGTAAAGGGTGGCACAACAACTCACGGGATCCATGCCAACCTCACCTGCTCGTGGTACACTCTGCTAATCAACAAACGAGGCTTTGGCTCTCACCAACCCGCAGTGGGTCAACGTGATGGTAAAAGGATCAAATCCCCCCCATATCAATCCCTACAAACGACGGCCCCTGGTGACCTATAGAAAGTGAATTAAAACTAAACATCAAATTCAAATGGTTTTAAAGGATAATGAGGATATGGATAGTTAAGTAAGCTGGCACAGTAATTACAATACGAACGTAGTAGTTACTTCAAGGTGGGTAGAAGGAAAAAGTCATGGTTGAAGAATATCAGGTAATGGACTGATATAGGACATAATGCCATCTGAGACGTCCGAATTGTTCCGCCGATTCAGATACAGAAAGGCCTGTACTACGCTGGTCGCCAACCTTCACTAGTTGGAGACGCACTTTAGGAGAAGAAGTTAGGCAATCGGATGCGGAAACAACCTTCCACTATCCACGCTCTATGTTACAAAGTAAACGGTTCGCTGCTACGCCATGGTAGCAATCTTTAAGATTACTTCAAATATTTATCATTAAAAGTATAAAGTATAGATCTCTAAATCTTCATCAGGAATTGCAGTAGGGACTTCCTTTTAATGAACGTGGTCAATAAATGTATTAATTAATATTAATAATAATGTGACCGTCTTAACGCGGTGATGATAATATGGTGCTTTGTAAGGAACCTGTCGGTCTAATGCTATCAGCAGTCGTATCCGGGTTAAAGGCCCACCAACTCCATCGCTTTATTATAATAAATAAAGAACTTTAAAAGGTATTCTATCGCGATATCGCTTTTCGGTAATCTAGCGAGTGGGTTACGTATATGTTTCCGAATGAGGTCGAACGACATTCCCGGCCCACGTTACGGGATCATCAATCAGCATCCAGTTTATTTATCTTGAGATAGGGCTGCCACGACGAGTACTTCGATCTTTTTTTTATACACGTTACTAAAACATTGGGAAATGTATAATGTTATCCGCACTGACCGGTTAAGATAGCCTCACTGCTCTCATGTATAAGAAATGATTTTGTTTATAAAAATATATTATATAAAAGATAATCAATCTTTACAAATATTGGTCTGGATGAGATGTTTTTTAAATGAGATGAAGAGATGTAAATGAATTGCGGAAATAATAAACAGAAATAATTCTGTTATACAATCGCGAAAGTCAACAGCGACTAATAATGATAAATAGTAAAAGTAAGGAAGTGTTACTCGACAATGACAGTGATTGTACGTGGTACATGTTATTGTTTCCGCAGATCATCATCAGTTATGCCGGTCAGCCGAATAATTAGCTGATTATGTATGTTATGAGGAGCGGGCCGGCGCGGTATGCGGGCGCTATGCGAGCGGCGGCATTCCTAACGCCGGCATCAACTGACGGTATGTTCAGACGCTCACTGATTCCCTGATTGCGATGCTGTGGCTGCGCTTATGATTGATGTACGTAATTAACTTTGACCTAACACAATCTACTGAACACATTAAACCCTCCTTGATTTAGTGAAGTATAACACATACCCGACATTACATTATAACACCGATAACTATATTCAGTCCAATCCGTTCCTGTCTGGAAGCAGCAGTGTGTTGACTTTATTTTTAAAGAGTTGTGTAGCTGATGAAATTACTGGGTAACATGACGTCGTTAAACATATTGAATTTTTATGATGACATATCGGAGGCCGTTCAGATAAGTTACTCCCACCACAAGTGAGCGCCACCGCCTTTTAGCGGGCGCTGCCGCGATTCAGGCAGACGATGATGGCCACAGGTGTATTTGGCGGGTGATGAATTGTAAGGGGACGATGATACTATAAGAGAAAGAAAAGAAGATTTAGGAAAATTGTGTTGTACTCTACATCCAACACGACTTTTCTTTGAACAACTTATACATCTCTTTACTATTAAAAAAATGGTTTATTAGGTAAATAATGTTTTTTATGGAAAGGATATAGTCATCGTCACAGTTTCTATTTCTGTCTTCAAACAACAATATAAAAACATTCCTAGCTTCAACTTTAAAGGAAGCTGTAGCTAGTGATGTTTATGAAGCAACGAGACAACGTCTTATATCTCAGTACAACGAGCACAATGTGTTACTGTGTATCTTCTTCCTCCTGCCCTTTTCCCAACTATGTGCGAGTCGGCACAGTATGTACTTCTCTTCCATATCCCTCTATCAGCCGTCATATACTGAATTCACTACTCTTCTTGCACATGTCATCTTTCACACAACCCATTCACACTTTCTTCGGTCTTCCTCTACCGTTACGACCATTCATGTGTTAGTATGTCTATCATGCTTATTAGTGCTATCTTGTTATGCGCGTGGCGTTTTGCTTACCCCTAAAAGAACCCCCACATGTATGTACAGATATAAAACATAACATCAAGTAAACTTGGTTTATTGTCTTACAATGTGTCAGAGGCAATATTGAACATTTTCGCGTTATAATCGGCTGCCGAGCCCCGAAAATCGCCGGAAGCGTTTTTAATTTTAGTCGACTGAGGAACAGTAGATGTTTAATAGTTCAGAGGTGCAAGTATTTTGTGGCGAAGGCAGCACCGTAAATAAATTACCACGTCAACCTGCCACCGCCTTCAACGCGCCAGGTTCGGAAGAGCGCACCGCCTCTACAGTTCATTTTTAATTAAGAGCAATACTATATATATATATAGTACATAAATTGTTACTCTTCGATATGACTACGTAGTCACATATTATTATAAATCACCAGATACACATTACATATAGATGTATCACGACGCTCTGTTAATCCTAGTAATTATGCAGTTATATTACTTATAGTTGCTTAATTTCAGTATTTATTATCAATATCGATGACCTATATACATATACATATATGTAGGAGATATCCAGAGATTCATTCACTCATCACGAGATCTCCGAGACTTAGTCGTAAACTCCCAAAGTTTAGAAGAGATAAAGCTTCTGCCATTCAGAGGCCAGCTAAGAAAGGATTTTACGAAATACCTTCCTCAAAAGGGGAAGAAACCGTCCTTCCTACAGGAGTGTTAGGCGTTTGACTAGCTGTCAGCTGCAACGGCTAGTCTTATATCTGTATTTTATCTGTAACCGTTCATTTGATCAGCGTGGTGAAAATTTCCCTTAACTCCTTCTGCCATGTATACACAATTCCCCAAGTGAGAACATGAAGTAGGCACTTTGCGTTATGTAATATAACATTAAGTTTCATAATGTTACTGAATTAAATTATAACAGAGCTCAATTGATGCTTAACGGAAGTTACAGTTGTACTAAGCCGAGATCTAAATCAAAAATCGCTCAATGACTGAAACAACTGTGTATTAGAACTTATACAAAATTTATACGAAATCACTAAAACTTCCCACTCAAACGTTACGACTACCAACAAAGCTATGAATAAATTAAAAAGTTGACCTTTTGATTGAACCTTCGGGGCAAAGGGATTAATTCGGAATAATTATAAACTGAAACGGGTCCAGCGTTTCCAGCGCAAAGGCCTTAATGTATACATATCTTAAATACTTCAGTAATTTAACGAGCTACATATTTAAATAGGGGTGATTTTATTATTTAACAATACTATTACATAGAGTATAATTTTTATGCAAATAAGTGAAAATGTAGTGTACAAGGTCTATTACTGTCATTATTTTAAAAGGAGTAAAACAAAAGGATATTATATAAACTAGCTAGCTGTTCCCCGCTGGCTTTGTTGGCCGTAACACCCCTGCAACTCCATTTGGGGAAGTAATTTTGTAAAATCCGTTCTTAGCCGACCTAAACTCGACAAAAGGAATCTTCATCAGCATCAGCCGATAAACGTACACTGCTGGACATCTGCCTCTCTCAGTAGCCATCGTTTATATATAGTTTCATATTGGAGGTATTTGGATTATTTCCTACAACCCTGGCCCAAGTCGGTGGGAGCCGGAGCCTAGTTTATTGATTAGTCGGGTCACAAGTAGATGAGGTTGTTATGGTTCCTGTGAGTTGATGTGCAGCACCCCTTACACCCCGACAAAAAGAATATTCCTACCAAATTTCAAGTCTCCGGTTTTTATCGTTACAGAGATATCGTGATGGGTCTCTACATAAAATATATCGTCAGAAGATGCTTCTGGTAGAAAGTCAGGGTTATGTAGGATTCCTACGTATTAAAACCCGTTCACTGGTGTCCTTCAATGCGTTAGATAGAGCTTCGTGATCTCCTACGCAACACAGTGGTGTCCCTCTGCAATCTGGGTACACACGGCCCAAGGAAAATTAAGGCCCTTCTTTACATCCTCGCTAAGGTACAGCAAATAATAGACTACCTTGCATTTGCCAACCCCATACTTAAGGCTTACAAACCCGAAGAGGTTACCTTAGTCCTATTCTAACTAGCTCAAGACTACAGGGCTGGACCTAGCATGACCATCAGTTCTAAAGTATATCACTAGTCACCGAATCGTGCTATATGAGAAATTTCTGTATTAAAGTTACGCTTTCTTTATTTGTACCGCCGTCACCACCTTCACCATCACCAGCACAGGTCGAATACTTTTCTTCTCATTTTGTTTCAGTCCAACAGATACCTACTTCCAGTAAAAGTCTTTTATAGTCGTGTATGTATACTGTAGTTCAGTAAATTCTGTGTTTCACTGCGAGCCGGCTCCCGGTGCTGCACAGTCCGGAGCCGGCGAGTGCCGTGAATAAATCAACTCTCGGCACCTCTGATCCCTTAAATAAGTACGCTCTCGTGTGTAAAATATCGAGTGCGTTCGACTTTGTGCCGGTGTGCGCGGCTGTGGCACAGCTATACCTCTTATATTTCATTCTTTTTTACACAATGTTGGCAACACTGCGGCTGCGCTGGTGAACAAACATTAAAGTCACCGTGTTGCAGAACGCCACTGACCCGAAGACGCTAATAAGTGACCACGACTCCCCCTTTCGTCTGGACCATCATGCCGCGTACGGGTAAGACACCGTGTTTATATCAAGATCATTAGTAAAACATAAGTAACCTTTGTTCATCTATTTAAGTTGACATTGAATAGGTTAACGATGATCAAAATCTATTCACTCTTCTCTAGAAACCAGCACACTTCGTATTTGGACGGAGAACATTAACGCCGACATGTTTCTCCTATCTTTTGCTGTTCTTATCAAGGACGAGGATCTAAACCTCTTAGTTTACGAGGAGACGTTTACTATATGATGGTGAGCGTGCCCTCGTTGGCCGGTGATAAAAAGAATATGACGAATTTATATCCTATTACAGCAGCGTCTCGATTACTGCTTCAAACTTTATAATTTAAAGCATCTTCGACGGTAATCTAAATGCCACCATCACCTCAACCGATGGATGTCCAATGCTAGATATGGGTACTTTGAAATATATTTTAGTATAAGTATAGTCATATACATATACTGAATAAATAAGACTATATAAATAAGAAAAGAGAACATATAATTTAACTAATATTTTCTATTTATCCAAAAAAGATAGGGTTTGAATTGCAGCATCGAAAGCATCCGTGATACCTTTAAAACCAAAAACACACTTCAGTCTTGAGGCGCTCCGATACAGATATGTGTCTGTTAAATGTATAACACCTCTCTTTGTGTTGCAGGATAAAACAAACTGAAGCATTACCACCTAAAAGCACACAGTGCATTAACAATTCAGTACGCGTACGGAAGAAAACGACACGTACGTCGTCCATCCCTCAGCCGGGACGAATACGCGAGCCCACCTCGCTCCGGACGGACGACCTGCCCACGCCCACGCTGGCGGGCCCATACGTCTTCGAGAAACTTTAATCGAGGAGATGACACTTTCCCTATCAACTCCATATATCTGTTGCATGCACATAACCTTCCCATCAGGCGGGCGACCGCGCCGTCTATTCGCTTAGACGACAACTAACATGACAAAACTAAACATCAAAAATCACATTCAGGAATACAAATGTTGCTTGCAGATAAGTCACATCCTCTGTTCGTGAACACCCACTGCTGGAAAGGAGGCTCCTCTAAAGATGTCTACACGATGGTATTCTACGCTATCCGCATCTAGCGGTTTCCGGCAACTTCGTCGGTCCACCTTGTGGCGGGCCTAACACCACCACTACTACGAGCACGCGGCCACCGCCGCTTATAAATCGGTAAACAGTTTCACCACAAAGTTATTAAGTAAAATAAGTAGTGACTAAATAGAACATTTATTTTTATATTTAATTTTTATTAATGATTTGTTTAGCTTTTATCAAGTTAACAAACATGTATTTTAAAGAGTACCTCCTCTGCATAAAGTCATTATTAATTAGATTCAAACACAAGTAAATAGTCGACTTTTACAATTACTTTAACATTCATAATAAATAGCATCCGTAACTTAATATTGTGTATATAAATATATATTGTATTAATCAATGAAAAAAATTTTTACAAACTTACGTTTTTGTATGGAGACAATCTTAGTCTCCTATGAGGTAACAGACGCACCAATAAGTCTGCGGGATACGAACTCCAATACCAGTTATTCTATGCACTAGTTGGACAACGTCTTCGAATTCGAACCAGTAGTACACATTCAGCAGTCTCACCACCTCCACTCAGTAACCGACAATTACATTTAAAAGGTTATAATAATATTTTACGGTCACATTGACGGCGCCACGTCCAGAATATCGATTAAGCGCTCCTTCGTTACATCACTTAACACGAATTGACATTTAACCACGTAGAGGTGGTGGCGAGTGCGGTGACGGCGGTGGAGAGTGGGGGGGGGGGTGAGAGATGAAACAAAAGGTTCAATAAACCAATTAACCTATCGATGTTACCAAAAGTAACCAACTGATTACTAAACAAGGCGTCATGGACGCATCACGCTTCCTGTATAAAAATTAAGCCTATACAGCGTATGACTAATGGTGGCCTTATTAAATAATCTATGGAAATTACCGCCGCCATCGTTCGCTCGACTCTCGGTGTAAGTAATAACTTAAGTTAAAGGACGACTAGAAAGAGATTTGTGATCGACGGTAAATATATAACGTTAGAAAGCCCTTACAAATTCAGTACAGAAAAAATCCGTTGAAGGAAATATGTACTTGGAATATAAGTCCTTACAGATTCCGAACAAAAAAGTTTTGTTGTTTGAACGAATTATGACAGATTAGACAAACCAGAGGTTCAGCTCCTAGTCCTTCATAAGAACAGCAAAGGAGTGGGATAATTTGCCGGCGTCGATGTTCCCCTCCAAATACAATGTGGGTGTCTTTAAGAAAAGAGTGAATAGGCTGTTACTAAGTTCGCTTTACCATCACACACCACATCACCACTTAACATCAAGTGGGATCGTAGGCAAGCGCTAACCTATGAAGATTTAAAACAAATTATGCAGATATACACGTTAATCAGCCACTACACGTTTTGAGTAGTACTGTGCAGGGGTCCACAATCTTTTTTTTTACAGTCATTCAAAATTAAACAAAAATTCCCGTAATACAGACTTGTTTGTATCTATTTTAATTCGAATATATTTTCGTTGTTTTTTTTTATTCTTTATTTTTAAAGCAAAAGTTCGGTCATTTGAATTAGGTGAGACAGTGACCTGTTATTCATAAGTAGCATACGTATGGTAAAAATGTACCAGCACATTTACATTAACCTGTACACAACATAAAGTAATAACAAAGGAATAGAGGGCCGAGTCTCAGGCCCTGAGTAATCCCACGGGACGCAACCTCTGTTCCGAGTTTATCTATGGCCGGAAGCTTTCGAAGGCTTTGTTTACCGCACAGAGTAAGCTCAACAGACAGAGATTATAAAATTAATATATGAATTATTTAACACTTCACGTTTTCATATTTCAGTAAATTTTAATTTTAGTAATGAATATATGAACTTCACATGATTTTAAGTGAAAACTTGATGCACGATAATCAATTTATCTTTATTATTCAAGGAAGCGACGAGACGAGCGGGACGCTTACTGGATTGTAAGTGATACCTTTGCATATACTCGTAACAACGTGCCGTTAATACGTAACATGTTAAGTATAGTTTCCTCTGTAATTACACTAGTTAAAGTTATTAAACCGGAAAACAGTAATGTTTGCAGACTACTGTGTGTCGGCTGAAATAGCAGCTACGGTGGTACCTTCCTAGACGTTGCCTAACAACAGAGACCTGCCAGCTAAAATATAGCATATCTTGACCAGTTATATATTGATGACAGTATTTTGACAGGAAATTACGACAGTTTAAATAAATTTTTCACCAGTAGATATAATTATATAGTAGTAGATAGTTATATAGATATGTCTATGTTTTAGCTCAATACGAATACGTCACTATAATAACGTGCATTACAATTAAAACCTATATTTCCCGGCGACGATGAGCGCGCTATTTCCGGCTACAGATGGCGCTGCCTGCGCCCAGATTGGCTTAATCTCCTGCCGTCGTTAGCGGCGCAATAATGGCTCTAATGAAATCTTTAACATAATGCACATATCCGCCGCGATAGGAAATTATTAATATATAATGTAGGCACTGTGAGATTGTTACGCGAATATATACTTTGAGTTTGTTACCGGAAGTAGCTTTTTTATTCAACAAAAACGTTGTACGAGTGCTGTAGTAATTGATTAAGTCGCTGCTGACGAGATACCAAAATTATAAAGAAATTTTGTACATTCATAATCAAGATGCTTCTGTTCTACAAGGTACTCTTCCACTGATACCTGACGGTAAGCGATACGCTTGCCGTCAGACGATAATGTAACATATTGCGTTCGTCTTCTTAAAACATAAGCTGCGCTCTTCAAACCGCTGCACAGTAATGTTTGCACACTACTGTTCGGCGGCATCAATAGAAGCTGCGGTCATACCTACCTAGACGGTCTCGTATACTAGAACTATAGTTTTTATATCGAATATATTTTTTTTTAATTTGATATCATCGTCCTCATTAGTCAATATAGCATGGTGATTTGAAAGTAGGGTCAGGTAGTGCAACTTAGCAATCTTCCCGCCGGCAGTTTGTTTCGCGAGTAGCAGACAGCGCGCCCCGGCCGCCGGCCGATGCATATTCAAGAGACGTCTCTGAGCAACGCGTCTGGATTTCCAAGCGTCACCAAGGCGCGTCGGCCTCGCGTTTGGGGAATACCGCTCCTCTACTTATAAGGTTTTAACGCATCCTGTTTTGATTTATAAAAAAAGGTTTCTCTGTTGGTTTGGCAGCGACCATTTCAACAACAGTTAGGAAAGAGCGGAGGCGTCCTGTGAAACTAGTCACTACAATAACTTGACGGCCACAACCAGTCTGTCAAGAATGTGAACGCCCGATGGAAAATTATTTGTTAACTCCACAGGTAAATGATCCTTGTCTATTGCCGATTATTGACTGGTAGATTCTCTACTTCTTACTGGTTGTAAGGTCCATATTGTCGGACATCGTCTAAGTAGGTCCTATTTTTGCCGACACGCAATACGGTCCAAATATTATTATTCCAGGTTGAAAGATGCTCAAATAGTGAAAACACTGTAACACCGGAACTCCATGGAGAAATTTTGTAAAATTTATTCTTAACTAGGGAATTAAGGAATATTCCTACCAAATTTCAAGTCTCAAGGTCTTATGGTTCTAGAGATAACGTGATGAGTCTTTACATAGGTGGAAAGCTATTACGCAAATTTTGAGTTAAATTACCAACCCACTTATCCCTATTAAAAGAAAGGGTCTAAAAGGCGACGTTGTTCTTAAATTCATGTCGGGACCTGTTGGATCCGCTAGACGTGTCGGGACAAGTGATACTCTAAAGGAAAGCCATAAATACCGCCGAACAAAGAGCGGCGGGAGAGCACCGAGGTAGTGATGTACCACCACTAATTTGACTATTGATGTCTATAACAGCGATATAACTTCGCTTCATATACAAAATCAACTAATTATATAACTTGAGATTTTGAACTAACTTAATTTTCGAAATATTCTTTTGAAAATGATGTCGGTGTAATAATTTTCATCTGATTCAATAAGTTAAAAGGTAAACTTAATTCTGTTTTATATAATAACAAATCAATTGTATAACAAGTACATTTTAACGAGCTTACTTGAGCTCATTGATAGCAAGTCTCTGTTACCGGAGACCGTTTAGGTAGATACCGTTGCAGTACAAACTGTACTGTGCCCTATGCCAACATTACTCTATTCCGGTTTGAAGGGCGCTGTAGTCAGTGTAATTACTAGGGTAACGTAACATCTTATGTTTCAAGCGACGAGTGCAATGTGGTGCAGTATATATCATACCAACTAGCGCAATGTTGTCATGGACAAGCGATCACTTACCAACAGGTGAACGTTCCGCTCATCCTGTCGCTTAATTAAATCAAAATAAAAATTAAATTAATATCCTTTAGTAACATTTAATCAACAGGCTGAAATAATAAAACTAAATTACGTTTTATATCACTTATATTCTAGATAAACGTCTCATACAACTTGGAAGGTAACATAAATATGTATAACTTTAGATGAATTTGTACCTAAGGCGACATTTCTTAATATACATAATTATATGGCCCTATAAATAATTTAATATCAACAAATTTGGCAAAAGGAATCTTGCAATAACTACTAAATATGCAATAAAGCCATGGATTCCTTCAGCAGGCTCGCTAACCAAGACCCTTTCCACGCTGAATTATTTGCCACAAATCATATCCTCCATCCATCTCTGAAGATGTTTAACGCCTGGTAGTCATTTTGATTCTAACAGCTCATCCGATAAGGATAAAGTTGAAGTGTCAGTTTGTAATATACAAAATGAGCTTATTACCCTTATATCTAACTGTTTACACGATACTTTTGTTGTTAAGTTTATAACTTAAATTATGAAAAAGATGTTATGGTCTCGCACCATGCAATTTACGGTGAAGGTATGTCATTATATATATAAAAAAATTTCATAGTAAAAGCGTTTTATAATTGTATTCTTCCACATATTTGCCGGAAGTAACTTCGATAGACTAAACAGCAACTTCAGATCTCATTATAATAATTAATATGTACTTTAATATTCTTTTAAGTGACGTGACTAGCGGAACATTCACCTGATGGTAAATGATACATCTGCTCGTAACAACGCGCTAGTTAGAATGATAGACACTGCAACAAATTCGTTCGTCGCCTGCGACATAAGAAGTTAAGTGCCGTTACCCCAGTAATTACATTAGCTACAGCGCCCTTCAAACTGGAACACAGTAATGTGGGCGTCAGATATAGACGCTACGGTGGTACGGATCTAGGCAGTCTCCGGCATCAGAGACCTACCATCAGTATAGTATGTATGGAAGTAAGTAAAGGAGAAAATAGAAAGTGAGGAATCAATTGAGAATCTTGTTTGCAACATCGGTTGTTTCATTAGGTTTGATTCCAGCGTGCGATTAGTTGCGAACACGTGTCGTCTGCCGTACAAGGAACAAGGACTCCGGCTCCTGGACGCCTTCCAACCGGTGGACATCCTTTTCAGCCGGCACTTGGAACAATGGACGAGGCCAGTCGCTTTCGTGCAAACGTCCACATAAGGCGATCTCATTAACATGCTAATCGCATCACAGGAGAGTCAATACGAAATGTTATTCATTAAAATACCTACTATAAAGTATATTATAATTATATTTATACACTATATCTAATATATATAATTATACCACTAATCTATATAATTATATACTATATATAGTACACAGATTTCAATTTTAAATCACACTACATCGGTACCGTACCGGTACACGTAGTGTTGGGAGGCCTCCCACAGGGTGGACCGACGATCTGGTGGGCATCGCGGGAACCCATTGGATGCGACCAACGCGGGACCCATTTATGTGGTGATCTTTGGGGAAGGCCTATGTCTAGCAGTGGAGGTCTACCGACTGATTATAACTATACTACAGTGCTACTGATATATCTTTTACTGATGACAAGTCTCTGTTGCTGAAGACCACTGCTCTTGTTTCTACCGCCAAACAGCAGCGTGCAGACTTAACTGTATCCCGGATTGAAGGGCGTTGTATTAAAAAAATAATTGGGGTATCGAGATTTATATCTTATGTTTGTAACGAGCACAATGTGATGCTGTGTATATCATCCTAACTAGCAACGGTCGTCCCATCGCTTCGTCGGTGGAGTATCACCGTCCGCGGTTGCGTTCGGAACGGAGATCCATAAAAGACATCTGCAAAATACGATCAGTAAGATTTATAAAGATCGTATCAAAAGGTGGATCTGTACATAACAAAGATGTAATATAAATATTTTCATGTCCGATCCTTGCGCGGAGAGCACCGTTTTACATCTCTTACAAATCCCCGCCCGCGAGGGATTACGTTTCCATTCTCGCAAATGTGGAAGCTGGCCAAATTAGCCTGAGTATTTTTTAATCAAAAAACTTATTAACTTTTCTGCAACCGGAAGAATGTTAATTCGCTTAAAGTATTTGCACTTTTTAATTTAAACTTCCGGAATATTCGTTATGTTATTTAAGATTCAAACGATCATTTTCTTTCATCGTATAGACTTTCGTTAGATAACGATCTCATTTGATTATAAGCGGAGATGTGGGAAGTGATTTATCTCTCCATAATAACGCGGAGCTGATTAGGATAATATACACAACACCCGTGTAATGGGTCCCGCACAATAATTCACCTGCTCGTTGTGCACCCTGCTAATCAACAAACGAGGCTCTGGCTACCGCCAACTCGCATTGACCCAGCATAGTGGGAAATGGCCCATATAACCCCTACATACCTCCTAGTCTCCTAGTGTTCCTAGTACCTAGCGGTACTGGAGGACACGCTCACTGTATGTGGAGATTTTTAGGGAGGCCTATGTCCAGCAGTGGACATCTATCGGTTGATCATGATGATGATGATGACATAAAACCGCATTGTGCTCGTCGCCTTATATAAGGTGTGAAACGTCACATCTTACTTCCACTCCACCACTCTGCCAAAGAAACTTTGTTACCCCAATAATTTCACGACATACAACGACCTTCGAACCGAAACACAGTAATGTTTTCGCTACTGTTTGTCGGCAGGAATATTAAGCTCACAGCATATAGACGGTCTCCGGCAACAGTGTGATAGTAAAACGTTCCAATTTACAAGATTATTTGCTTCTCTTATTGTTTTTTTTTAATATAACAATGAAAGTAACTAAAAATTGGCCTTATTGCCATTTAACTTTCTGACATTAAAGTAAGATAAAGCTGCCGATAACTTACGGCTTATACAATGTATACGAAAATTTCATAATATACATAACAACCAATTTTAGATTAAATTAATTATACAATATTAAAATATTATAGAACAGCATATATTAGCAAAAAATACTTAGAAGCTATTTGTTTGTATGTCTAGATGGAGACTCAAAGAGAATCTCTTTGCATCAGTAATCTAGTGAAGAACGCAATCGTAACTTCTCATCGCATCCTTAATCCCTTCCTCCGCCTGTACAAAGCTTTACGTTTTGTACACGTTTTCCACAGTTACACAGGGGTTGTTATAAAAGAGAGATTTTTTTTTTAATAATAAAAGAACCTGAAAATTTATACTGTAAATTCTCAAACTAAACAAATCTTTTAGCATATTAATTTAATGATCAGTTTATCGACACAATATAACACATCACTACAATGAAGATATACAATATCTCGGAAGACCCGTAGGCACAAATGGGAGCCATTGTACGGAGGGGGCGAGCAAAAAATAAGGGTTTTGAGACTCAAGTGGTGACCGAAGGAATTAGTTGCGGAGTTGGGTACCTACGTTAATTGCGGTGCTCAATGGTGTGCGAGTGTGAAGATTACGGAGTAGCCGCCGTATCTTTTGTGGTTGAAATTGCAGTACCTGCTACTCCTTTGTAAGACAATGTGCCAACGTTACTAAACAATAAACAGTTAGACAATGATATGGACATCATCTTTCTAGACGTAAGCGCCAACATTTCATTATTACCGTAAGACGGTAATTTTTTCATTATTATTATTTGTCGCTAGAAATATGTGGTGCTGTGATATCTATCAACAGGATGTACTCTATTATCAATTTATATAGACCGAAACTAGATGATGATATTAGATAATTGATAGCCAGAGTATAGATGGAGAAACGTACCCACCTAACCCAATTGGATACTATGGCGGTAGGTTATATATGATAGTAATACTACTCGTGTATGTCAAAAGTACCATCTAACCTAACCTAACCTAACCTAACCCCGGAATTATGTAGATACAATAAAAAGGATAAGAATAAATAGAAACAAAGATCATTATTTTACATAGAACAATTAGATGAGAACTTATATTGTAAATATTTTGCTTAAAGTTGCTAAAAGTATTCATAAGTTATCAATGCAAGTAATAATATTATTAATTAATAAAGGTCTCTGACTTGTGATTATCACCATAGTGATGAATTATTAAAAGAAAATCGGAATTAAAACGATGTTGCATGGCTGCTGAGTTTCCATTTCCCCAAGTAATTAGTAGCCTACTCAATTCCTTGTCGCAAACTAAGCCTCTGTTAGTTAAGGATAACTTTCCATGTCGCACATTTTTTTTGTATCTTACAAAAGCCGCCCCATTAAGCTTTCATCTCCACGCGTGTATTTTTTGAAATCCCTATGCTCCTGTCGACACACAGATTACAATTTCAATTCAGCAACGAACGTGGAATATCTAAAATGTAAAAAAGGGAGTATTACCAACCAATAAACTACCAATACAAGAGTATAAATAACGAACAAATGGCCAACATAAAAGATTTTTTTTTTTGAAAAACATTTCGTTTCGAACCGGTCGCTCCATTCAGAGTGCAGTTTCGTGGCAATCGAACGAACCTTTCGAGATCTGCAAATGGGTCAGTTCGCCGCAACAGCCAGAACTGCTTCACCGTACTGAACGTGGAGCAGGGATTCAAAAGGCCGGCGCGGCTGAACCGCCGCCGCAATTACATAATTTCAGCATCCAACAGAATCTGTCTTAATAACAACACGGCACACAATGAATTGTTGTTTGGTACAAGTGATCAAAATGCGAAAAATAATATAACAATTTAGTTAATAACTAAATGGCAAGTTTTTCAATGTCCTTTGTGACCATGGATATTTAGATTACATCCTGATATATTCTCCATATAATCAGTATACAAAGAATTCAAACTGTACTGGAGTTTATAGAAGATGGAGATTCAGATACCGGCAACATTTATTGAAGATGGCTAACTATAAGCAACTTCAATTGCAGTACAGATGTTTTATATATTTGTAAATTTCAAATAAAATGAAATTCTAAGCTTATATTGTTCTTGTGAGAAAAAATTTACATTATTGTGCCGGAGACCGTCAGGTACCACCGCAACTCCAATTTCTGCCAACAAACAGTACTGTGCAAATATTACTGTATTTCAGTTTGAATCGTACTATAACTAGTAAAATTAGACGACGAGCGCAAAGTGATGCAGTGTATATTATCCTAACTAGCGCCACATTGGGCAGGTGTATCATTTGCTTTATTAAAACGTATCGCTACATCTCTCTCATCTCGTCGCCTGAACCGCAAGCTCCGCCGAAAACCGCCGGCTCCCGGCGATAACCCAACAAAAGCAAATCCCGTTATTTCCCACGGGCTGTGAATTTTTTTCCAGTTTTCGGACAGTTCCCCAACCTCGCTAACCGAATATTACACTGCGGACCACCAGCACCAGATCTTCTTTATTACAAACTTTTCACTGTCTCTTCTTCTGTACCAGTATATTATTATACTGTAAAGGTTAAGACATTTCCTATTATTCTAAATGTAACATTTTGCAGAAGACAGCGACCACAATACCGTTACTGGACCATTTTCTACACAGGCCTAGTTTCTGTATAAATATTACTGCGTTTCAAAGTATATTAACTATTACAACTTACGAGAAGAACAGAGTGATGGTAATGTGATTTGTACAAAACGATTAGAGAGAGCAGTTATGGACTGAACCAGTTAGCCTCAAATGAACAGTCTGCTAAAGAAGGTGAGCAATCACAGAAAAATTTTATAGATTAGGCAATATAAATTCCTATTATTACTTTTTCTGTCTGGATCTACAAAATAAACGAATAGGCCTGAACAAATGGGCCGATTTGGGATAGTTTCTCTGCGAAGGTCGACCGGATGCCGTCGCCTACATCGGTACGCGAGTGACTTACAAAATTTGTCTCATAAATCCTACGGAATGTTCAATCGATGATGCCTCCATAAAAGAGATAGGACAGAGTCTTTTATATGAAATATTACAATGAGAACAGTATTGGATACCACCGAAAAAGAACTATAGGAGAGGTTCAATTTTGAGGTCGTGTGTTTCTCCTCTTTTCATTGTTAGTTTCATTTGTTAGATTTCAAGAAAGCGAAGAGGAATTATCGATTAAATGCTGTGGAGGACATTCATTCAGTCAATACTCTACATTGTGAAAATAAAGAATATCATAAAGCCAAAGTTTATTCAAAAACAAAAAACTAAAATAATTAGAATTGTAATGACGAACCATTTATGTACGAACCCGCACAGCAACTCACAGGACCTAAGCCAGCCTCACCTGCTCGTGGAGCTTCCTGTTAATCAACAAACGACGCCCTGGCTCCCACTAGCACGCATTGAGCCAGCGTGGTGGGATATAGCACAAATCCCTCCGCATGAATTCTTACCCGAAGTGGGATTCTTGGGGGAGGCTATGTCCAGCAGTGGATGTCTATCGGATGATGATAAATCATTTACGTCTCTTAAACTATTAAAATTTACGTAGACGATGCTGTACAGCAACCGGGGAGTTGAACTAGTTATTAATATAGTCTGCGAGATTAATGGACACCATACTAGTTATGATCTGTGTACTTAACTATCGAAGACGGTCATGTTCGAAGTAACCCTTCCGGCAGACGTTACATTGAACCGAGAGACTGCCTGCATCTTCTCCAACCGATATTAAGTTATTCCTAACCGATGGGATAATAATAGAGGTTTATTAACGTCGATCGTATGCATTATATCTGTGAGTCGACTTTATTACTTTAAAAATAAAAAAAACAATTAACTGTTAGACGTGAGCAGTTAGTGCGCCTCCAGCGGCGGTTCAACTATAAAACGGTAAAGTAATCGTAAATAAAACGTAAATTTTACGCAATCTATCCATTTCTACGGCTCGTAAACTACGATCGACAGTTACTGCCTTCATAAAGAAGTTCAAGGCGATTTTTAGCTTTTAATATGTTTGCTATAAAGATATCATAATATATTTAATAGGTCAACACCAGGAAGATATTTTTTATCTTACAATTATAGAGGAAGTGAATTTATAATATGTAAACGGCACAAACAAAACTCTCCCCTGAAAGCAGACGATATCTTTTTTATTTTGTAGAGGAGAAATATTTGAAAAATGCATAGCTTCTGTACGAATGTCAAAGTTATAAAATCACCAGCTTGTTAGTAGTAGTCGACTTCCTTCAGAGCGCTGTGAGGGAACCTAAGACATACCAGTGTCGCGCTGCATTACGCTCTAGGCATAGCTCTCTCTAGTGAGGGTTCACTGCTACAACATACCATTCCGGGATTTCCATCCCGCACCCCCACCCCCCCAAGTCGCGCAGCCCTGTCCATAATGAGGAGCTTGTTATACAGGACAACATGCCGCTCGTTCCTTTAAGGCAAAAGATGACACGACATCAGCCCAGTAATGTCACTAGTTACTACGCTCCTTTAATAATTAGGGCTTAATAATATGAGCCTAATAAATGCTTTAAGCAACAGTCGTAACTTTTGTCTGAATATCACTCATACTCACTTGTCTTCTCCAGCCACGTCAAGTACTGTGTAATAACAGCAGATGATAAATGTACTTACCTGAAAAGAAAAAAGTATATTAATATGTTTTAATAATTAAACATATCAATGTCTTAACGTTATATAATGACTGTCTTTTCCCTGCCGTCTTTCCTGGCCGTACCCCCTCACCACCTGCAACATGCTATGGGGAAAGAAATTTGTTAAATCCACTCCTACCTGACCTCTACATGGCAGAGGCATTATCTCTACCAAATTTTGAGTGTTGACATCTAATAATTTAGAGATCTCGCGGTGTGTCAATAAATATCTGGATATCTCCTACCTATATATAGATAGAGAGAGATATCAGTATGACGCAGTGTATTCAATGGGATACTATTTGACGTCTGTTTCACATCTTGAAAAATAATTATAATACTCCTACTCTCATATGTTGACAGCAGAGTAATGTTATTATTGCGACCGGTTTACAATATTAAGGTTATAGCCAGCCAAATTGGTAGCCAAGTAACACGCCTTCCTATAACAACGTGATGCAGTAGTTAGGATGATGTACACTGCACCACATTGTGGCAGTCGCCTTGAAACAAGTTATTCCAATAATTTTACTAGCGACAGTGCCCTTCAAACCGGAACATAATAATAATTGCTTGCACACGAGTGCGTGGCGGATACAATAGGAGTTGCGATGGTCCTTACTTTTTTATCGGGGAAAATCTTCTTAAAAGATACCTTGCTTCTGGTAAGAAGGCAAGGTTATAAGGGTTCTACCTACTAAAATCTATCGATTATCTGACTCAGTGCATTAGGAGGAGCTCCGGGATCTCTTACGGAACGCACCGATGCCCTCATGCACTTTGGCTATAACATCCCACAGAAGCGCGAAGCTCTACTTAGCACCCACACTGTTCTACAGCAAATACAAAACCACCATGCATTTGCCGTCCACCTAAGGCTGGCTTACCGCGCTCCGAGCGCCCCCACCCTCAAAGCCCACGAACCTGAGGACACTTTAGTCGCTTTTCTTTACATTAATGCTTGTGAATAGCGTAGAGTGATAGTTCAAAAGAATGTGTATCGCGTAAAGAAAAGTTAATACGTATGAAAAGTAAACTAAGAGTAAAGTGTATTTTCTTCTAAATCGGGAAATAAACAAATAATCCGCTGAACAACGCCGCTGCCGGTGTTTGAACGAAATTCAATACCAATAGTCAAGGATAGGACACGAATTTAACGCCAAACGCCGCCGGATGTTCCTCGAAAACAAGGCACCGGGTGTTGCCGACACGAGCGGTCCCGGGACACCGGACCGGCGTTGCCAAGAATCCCGGCTGGGAAACAACGGCGGACGTACCTTGACAGGGACATCTGAGCCCTTTTCACGATTGTTCGACGGTTTCTCCGGGATCGTGCGGAAGGCGGGGACAGGCAATTCCCGCGTTACGGGTGATAAGGGATCAAGGGGGTTGATCTATCGATTTTGTTTATAACTCAATATTTTTCCATGTTGTGGTTACCAAAAGACTTTTTTTTTTCTACAGCGAAATGAAAAGACTAGCAAGTCGCTCACCTGATAGCAATTGATACGTCCGTAGTAATGTGGAGCCAGTTAAGAAGTTACAGCTGTTATTTCTGCTGATAAACAGTAGTGTGCATACATTACTGTGTGCATTGAAAGGTGTTATTGCTAGTTAAATTACTGGCGTAAAAAAACAACTTAGCATTACCTGAACCTATGCCTATATATACCTATACCTGAAGGCGACAAGCACAATATTTTTTCGTGTATGCCATGCTTAACGCTAATTGTTATGAGCAGACATATTACTTACCATCAGATGAACGTCTTGCTCATCATGCGTTTGGGCGAAATTCAATTTAAATACTTTTTAATTTGTATATGCAATGAAAGAAATCCTGACGCTCGTCTTATCATGACGATATAACATGTACAAATCAAGTCCATATTTATAATTTTTTTTATTCAATTAAGCGCCGAGGCCAGCGAGACGTTCACCTGATGGTAAGTCATACGCTCGCCCATAATAACGTGCCGCTAGTTAGGATAGTGCCCTAGTAGACAGTACTGTAGTACAGTAGTATAATAGTGACAGTGACATTGTGCTCGTCGCCTAAGACATAAGTTGTTGAGTTCCGTTTCTCTATTAATTACACTAACTACAACACCCTTCACACCGGAACACAGTAAGGTTTGCACACTGTTTGTCAGTACATTGTTTGATACCTACCTAGACGGTCTCCAGCAACGGAAACCTACCACCAGTAAATATATCATCTTATATAATATCTAAATATTTAGGAGCTATATATATAACAGTACATATAGGAGATATCCAGACTAACTGACCCATTGCGAGCTCTCTAAAACTAAGACGTAAACACTCAAAATTTGGTAGAGACATTGCTTCTGCTATTTAAATGTCGGCTAATACAATGAATTTAAAAAAATTCCTACCCCAAAGGGAATTGCGGGGGTGCCACGGGCAGTTATCAGTGCTTCCTGCGCGACCCGGGCTGACCCGCCCGATAACCTTATCACAGCAGCAAACACTCGGACTCGGGGGCGTTTACACCACGGCCGGCGATTTTTTCTTATCGAGGAAGTAATATTAGTATAAGTATACTTGCTTCTAGGTTGTAGTAATAGTTATGTGGGATTATACTCCACTAAAACCTATTCTGAATATTTTTAATTGTCAATAGGCTAATTACTATAATTTTATCCTCATCATCATCAGCCGATCGACATCCAGTGCTGGACGGGCCTCCCTTAGAGATTCCCACATTTATTGGACAGGGATTCATATGGGGCGATTTGAGCCATTTCCCACCAAGCTGGCTCAATGCGGTTTGGTGGGAGCCTTTAATATTATTTGACAATAATGCCGTCGATGGTAAAGCATGCTTTGCCCAAAATACTCAGGCTCTTATATTTTGACCGAACCCAATAATGCTCTTTTGCAGATAGAGTTACGTTTCGTAAATTACTGTAGTAATAAAACTTAAGATCTTATGTACTGTGTATATCATCCTTATTAGCGCCACGTTGTTACGGGCAGGCGTATTAGTTACTATCACGTGAAAAACATCCCGCTTGCCTCGTCACTTAATTCAATTAAAAAAAAATAAGGAACAGTAATACTCTTCAACTCTTGTACTCATAAATGAACAGATTTGTTAAGAGGTACAGGAAAAAAAAAGATTGTGAAGATCAACTTATAATATCTTACTTTCGGGAGTTAAAATGTTATTGATGTACCTAGATAATTAACTAATAGCGCAGAAGTCGCGAGACTCGGCGCACGAACTACTCCTTAACACCGGATGGGAAGGACCTCACACAATAAGTGTTAAAACGCAATCCTTCGCACCTTTGTGCGCTCGGCACTCGTGTATTTCATGCGTGGATGCATCAGCTTGCACACGCAACTGGCAACAACCGGCTCACTGGTTGACGGGTCGCCACGTCAATGTCAATACTTATTGCCACATCGGTTTAAACATGAGGCTTTCCATTCGCCTTCATGAGACTGATCAGGCGTGGAAATAATAATGAATAGCGTTTAAGAGCTAGATTTGTATGTGCCGTCTATAGACAGTCGTTTATCTACCCGACCTAGCTACGTAATGCGTATGTAAATGTCTAAGTTAGTGTCATATCATTACTACAAGTCTTAACTCTTTACAAACAATACTCTATGTCTGAGGTAGTTGTATATTAAAAAACAAAAATTCAGTGTAAACTCTGAAGTTGTTTTTAAGTGACACTCGTCACCTCAATCACATAAAATTGCATTTCATGCGATACGTATACTATATAGAGCTTACACACGATCGGTACACATTAATGCCGAAACGGAGTCCAATGAACTGCGAACTAGCGCTGGATGGGATGCCCTAGTTACAGGAAACGGCTGAAATATATCAAAATAAACATTCGCATCGGTTCGGAAGCGGACGCAAATAGATTGCTTTTTAAAACTGGAGCTGCAACCTAGAAACGAACAAATTATACTGCCGAATAATGGTTCGTGAACTTTAAATCTCTATTCATTGACTCAATGCACACGAAGAGCTTTTACTTCCTTTCAAGCATGTAAGCTTTCACCGTGGTGCGAGAAATTTTCATGTTAATAGTTCGTATCGGCGAGATTAGATATACAAGTAAAGAAAGTAAGAACTTAAGTACAATATATTTTACAAAAACATTAACAGTAGTTTATAAAACCGTTAATAAGGGTAAGGTACGAGGGTGGCTCGAAAAAGACGCAAGGATTTTAATGCTACTTATTATATAAGCTAAGTCTGTGATCAATAGTAATTTAAAGATATGTAGCGAGGCACTATGAGTATTCTCTTTTGCGTACAGGATGTGCAAGGCTGGTAGAAACGATTAATGAATTATGAAACCTGATAGGTTCTAACATTTGTCTGCCCTATGGTCTCGGGCTGTTGAGAATAACACTAACGTAAGCTGTAGCCGTAGTAGGAAGCGACTAGGGCTTTGAAGACGAGGGTCCCTCATTACCCACTAAGCGGATTGACTCGTAGCTTGTCATAGCAAAGACAGAATGCTGATACTTGCTGGGACGTGCTTAGGCGCAGAGCAGAAAGGCGCCGGCGTATTCCGACGAAGTTCCTGGGATATCACATGCAATCTTCTGTGAGTATAAACTGCAAATCTGTCGAGGGTAAACGCAAACGTAGAAAAACTGACTTCGCTGAGCCAGTCAGACGTCGGCAAGTGAACGACAAAATAACGGAAGTAAACGACAAATGAAAATTTCATTTTTGAACGTTTCGTTAAAATCAAAAAACGTCCTCTGGAGCTCACGCGAACAAATGGTCAGAGCGTTTGAGAGATCGTTCCGCCGTCCGACTGTAAGAGATGGTGACAAATTGGCGAACGGCCGAACAAACATCTCGCCGAACAACTATGATGGATCGGGCCCGGGCAAGCAGGCCGAACGGGCACCGGTGACAGGTGACAAGTCTACTGCCTCCACTGTACATGCTCCGCTCCACAGATTATATATCAAAGTGGCCGCCTATTCGCCTCTGTGATTTATTAATCTCTATGGGTATTTAAGGGAGGAACCTTATTTCATATTTTATACTTATACAGTTACAGTTAAATAATAACAGGTGTTATAGTTAAATAAGTAACTTGTAACAGACACACGGGTATCTCTCTGTGGTATGTGGAAGCTGCTCATCATCATCTCAGCCGATACACGTCCACAGCTGGACATAGGCTCCCCAAAAGATCCCCAAATCTATCGGCCCAGGGTTACCCGCATCCAGCGGCTTCCCGCGACCTGCCGAGCACATGGAGCCGTCGTTTGTAGGGATTCATATAAGGGGATTTGAGCAGTTTCCCACCGCGCTGGGCCAATGCGGATTGGTGGGAGCCAAAGCCTCGTTCGTTGATTAGCACGGTGCACCACAAGCAGGTGAAGTTGGCTTGGGTTCCGTGAGTCGTACGGGACCCGTTACATTGTAGCTCCACATTTGATATTAACATCGATTTATAAACGCCAAAAACTTTGGACACGAAACTTACCTAATTTTTTTTATGTAATTCATATAAATTTATTGTGCACCATAGCCATATATTATCTGTGGTGAACCTAAATATACCACACATATACATATAGTTTTGTTTAGAATCCGGATACGCTCTAGCCAGTCATTTGTTAGTCTCTGTAAGGTAAATCGGTGGGTACTTTGATATATTGGTCTTGACACCTACGGGTGTATAGCGGAATACTGGCGACGGTTTAATGAAAATCAGGATATTGACCTGATGACTATAGTTCGAATACCATCAAACAACAAGCGATAGATAGGTAGTTACACCATTCCTTACCGTGTTAAGCTTGTTAATATGAAATCACTAGAAACCATCTTTAGATGAAAGGTCACGAATGAGATTACTATTGATACGATTGGATAGAATCGTTATGTATTAATCCTCCAGTTGGAACAGCAGATCAAATGCTCTGTAGCAGGTATTGTAGAACCGTCTGTATAGTACAATGCAAAAATAAGGCAAAGCAGCGCCGAACGAAACAATGGCGAAGCATGTCGGGAGATAAATAGATCTGTCACAATGCACAAGCGAATATGTCCTGGTAGCGAACCCGGACGTGGTTAGTCAATTCGACTAAAATTTGCATCCGTTTAACCCCTAAGCCATTGTGGCACGCTTCGCATTCAGTGGTACGAACTGAAGGCAAGAGGTCAACTGTCGTCGTACTAACACGGTAATCGATACAGAGACGTTATTTGAAAGAGAAAGTTTTTTATAAATAAAAAAAAATCAAGTTGATCAAAATAGATACTGGGGGTATGAATATAAGTGTTATGATATGGTATTTAGCACAGCATTATTTACCACCAGATGAATGATGATTATATATAATCTCGCTCATACAATTAGAATACCAGATATTAGGAAGGACTCCAACCCTACTGTGCCACAGAATGTAATCTTTCTTTCTTTTCTCTTAATGAAAGTATAAATTTATAGGAAAAGAACAAGAGCTTTTTTATCACCTAAACAGTAAAAAAAACCTGATGTTATTAATAGACGGACCACGTGACCACCCGGACTTGGGCCGGCTGCAGCGAACAATGCCTTCTCGCCATAACAAAAGTACACAACGTCCTAAATACTAATCGATAGCGGTATACGTCAATGTTTCTGTGAACACGCGAATACATTAATTGGGCAAAGAATTACGAAAAACAAACCGACAGATCCGTTTTAAGATTTTTTATATACACTTGTGTATAGACTGAAGCGCAATGCGGCTGGGAGCAACTGGACGCGTGTACCCAAACGCCTATACGCAAAGGACTGCCGTGTGCTGATGGTAATAATGATAAACCAATCCTCCAAATAAACAATGTTATTTATTATATGAAAATTATCCTCAACGTGTCGTAGAAGGTGACTAAGCTTGATTTAAGGTCTTCAACTTATATCTGAGCCCACACAGTATATCCTCTAGACCCGCGCACCAGACATGGAACACGGTAAGTACCCTCAATTTAGAAGGCTCAAAATTCATCAGGATGTCCGGCCCAATATTCAATATTTAGAGGCTGCTATGATGAAATAATAAAACGTTATTGGGTGTGTAGTGCGAGTAGAGAATTATCGCCAGCGATAGGCAGACATTGGCTGGTGACACTATGATCAATATTCATTATTATCATTATCAGCCTTTGTTTATCCACTGCTGGATATAGGCCTTCCGCGACATTTTCCACCAAATGCGATCCTCAGCTTCCCGCATCTACCCACTTTCGACCGCCCTGATGATGTCGCAATATTGTTGCATATAGATCCATCCAAATTTATCAATACTAAATAATTTAAATTTTAGGCAACATCCGACCAAACAAAGCCTTTAATCCTGCAACGTCATCAACCAGCAAAGGTACCAACTGCCTAGTTCTTAAATGTCTTAAATGATTAGCGCTAGTATTTCCTAATGTTTATCGTCTAGTATCACTTAGTAGGCATCATTATTTAGGTTAGTATTTACCATAATGATGAATGATCTGTTCTGCCATACTCGATTGCACAAAAAAGTTATGTATGTTATGGGAAATATCTGGTGGGTTTATATGATGTATGGGTTTGTACGACTTCAAATGGTAACAACAATTTTAACTAAATATTTACAAGACATGTTTAAGACTCGTTTAAAGTTAATAAGTATGTTTGGGTCAAGTGTTGTTAGGAACTTTTGAATGTAGTCAAAGTAACGATTATACCGCAGCAGAATTGTCAACATGTGGACATTGTCATGTTTATGGAAAAAAATACATTTACACATTCATCACCACCATCGAATGCTAATTCGCCAGCTGTCCAGGTAAACAGCACGAGGCGTTTAGTATCCGACATCATCTGAATTTAAATATAATTGTGGGACCATCTCGTATCGCTCTGGTGCTGCGATGTTTGCATTCAAATTAACAGCCAAAAAAGTATGTAAATTTGTTTTAGCTGGACTGCAAAGTTAGAACACGTTATTAAACTTCACACCCCCGTGCATTTTAAATTCGCCATAAGTTTTTTTTTTACTAACCCTATTCTAATTAGTAGAGAATAAAAATAAAACTTGAATTTTATGGTATTAAAAAGTACAAACTTCCTTTCTAAATAGTATACTCGATGATTTACAGCATTGAAAAAAATTTATGAAGGATGTGGTTGAATAATTATAATGGCGCAGTAGCTAACAGGAGCGTTAAGCAGGCTTGTCTTGAAAAACACTTGGTTCGTTTCCAAGACCATACATTGTAGAGTTTGGTTTGTTGTAAAATATTTTCGTACTTGATTAGCAACACCCTCATATATAAATCTGCCACCATAACAGTAATACTCTGTTACAGTGTATGTAAGGCAAAATATTCTAAACCATTGTTATGTCATATGCAGGTTGTATGTCAATTTGTCGCCGATAGCTCATTGGTTTCTTGCGTAACAGTGCCAACCAATGGAGTGAAGTTGACACGGAATTCAATAGTCCATATAGCCCATTATTTTAATTTAAAACCACTGTTCCACAACAAATAAGACTAGAACAGCAGTCAGTTCTGTTGACTGCCGGGCTTTTACTAGTAGGTTATAATTCACGACCTCATTGTTACTTAACATTGTTGCGTATCATTATTGCATAGTTAAAAGGCAATCCTTTTTAGTAAATATCAAATATATACTAAGTATCAAAATGTATGAATCTATATTGTATCTACACAGACAGATAGTCGAAGACATGTAGAATACTTTCTTAGAGTCAATGCGAACGTCATTCAGCAGTTTGTTTAATGTGACGGTGAATACGTCAAGGCGGGACAAGGATATATTAATAACGCGAACAAAGCTATGAATTCGGGACAGTGTTACGGCGTAACGGCGGGGTCCGTGTTACCATAAGTAACATACGGCCCGCAAGAGTAATAACTCTGCGCGACGCCGCTCGTATTTCAAACTGACGCATCGCACCGCCGAATATGGCGATTCAGGGGAAAAAAGCCCACCCTTAGCCCATCTACAGGTACCGTGCGGTCCGATACGACATTTAAAAGCGTTGCAAATGATATCCATTAATATTAATTTTCATCAAAAGTATCCGTTTCTAACTCCGATTAAAACATTATTTAAAATCTCAAATACTTTGAGAGGCGTCTATATCTATATAGCTTATTCTCTCAGGATACATTCCGTCCTTGACATAATCCGTAGCTTGATACTCATACGTTACTCATATATCTTAGGAGATATGTTGGCTTCATCTTACTTTGTATCTGCATTGAGTCTTCTACCAGAGAGAGACATCTACTATTACCTGTTAATGTGTTATTGAGAGTGATAATAAGTAATAGTAGTTATGTAATATTTTAAGGGATCCCGCATAACAACTCAAGGGACCCAAGCCAACCGTACCTGCTCGTGGTGCGCCCTGCTAATCAACAAACGAGGCTCTGACTTCCACCTACCCACATTCGGTCAGCGTGATGGGAAAAGAACCAAAATCCCCCAATATGAATCTCTACAAACGACTACCCCTAGTGCATGGCGGTTTTGCGGGCAGCACAGGATCAATCGATGTGGAAATCTTTGGGAGAGGCTTATGTCGAGCAGTGGACGTCTAGCGGCTGATGATGAGGATGATGATGTATTATTATAATACCAACGAATTAAATTGTTTAACATTGGACTAAACATACAAATAATTGGTGCTCGTATACTATCTACCCCATCAGTCATTTTTGCAGTCGAGCAGGACTATGGTATAATTTTCGAGACGAAAAAATCAATCTTTCACTATTGGATCACTTCATCTGGTAGCATTAATAGATTTAATACAACTTGGATTCCATTGTTCTTATTTGCATGTTTATACTTAGTTTCAATTAACGTGAAACACATTAACGCACCACCTTCTCCTCGGCAAATGTCGCGTTATAATTAGATATGTGTCGGCCAGCGACTGACAGATGTCGCCGGAAGCGATCCCATCGGTGGGCAGTCCGTTAGTTAAAATGTTAGTAATTTTATGGTTATTAATTTTTTTTTCCATTCAATGGAGACTACTTGTGTATTGTCACTATCCTCAGCATGAGAATGCGATGAACAATAAACACTTTCAACGTCTGCAAGTCGATCTAAAGTACGAAAAAAATCTATTTAATTATGAATATGTTTATTTTTTGATTATTTGACAGTTTGTATACAATAATAAGTTTCCACAAAACTGTCCTCATAGTTCAACTGGATCGATCCCACTACTTACAAATGATTGGTGAGTACTTCAAAGCATTGTACTGCAGGCACTTCGATGTATAAATTAATTTCACTTACATTACATCTGAGTACACATCTATACATTTAATTAGGATTTTACTGTTTTTATATAAAATAAAGTCCTGAGAAAATAGAAGAAATGTAAGGAGAAACTGTTTACGATAACTTCTCTCGAGAACCATAAACTGTGAGACGGATTGGTTGAGTGCGAGCCGACCTTTCGCCAGTTTAGGTCAGCCCAAGTTGCGACTGATAAATGTACCAACTAAAGGTGCTCTCACACTTGAGCTTCGATGACATCAAACTGTAATTACTTTACTCGCTAATGATAAGCAATATAAATTGTTTTATTTCCTCTCATCTATGTATTCGTCTCCATTTTGTTAATTTCGATATAAGACAGGAATAATTAAGTGTAAAGTGTTTATAATGGTACGGATAAGATCTGTTCACTGGTGTATAAAATACAAATTTATAAACATCACATATTTATACAGCATAAAGCGACAAGACGTGGAGCATATTCAATCAGCGATAAATATCCTGCCTGTAAAAGAATACCAAGAAAAAGGATATTTATGTTGTATTTAGAGCAGCGCCACACAACAACTAGGCGTTAGTATCTTATTACTGGTGCTGGGTATCTATTACCGGAGACCGTTTAGATAGGTACGACTGCAGCTTCTACAGGTCCCATCGAACAATACCGTGCTAACATTACTAAGTTCCGGTTTGAAGGCGCTGTAGCTAGTGAAATTATTAGGATAATGAGATTTGACATCTAATCTCTTAAGGCGACGAGGACATGTCTACAACATCCTATCTAGTGACGCGTTGTTATGGCAGTTATATCACTTACTATCAGGTGAACGTCCCGTCCGTCTTATCACGTCGTTAAAAAAATAAGTTTAAGCGTTTGCTTATAATTAAGTCGCTGCGAATGATAAATGTTGAGCTTCGGTTGATTCTAGTACTATTACTAACTACATCGTATTAAATAAATAAATACGGATGTTTTCTACAAAACGTTAAGAATTTAATTATAATCCATTCAATTATAAGTTTATTATAATTAAAACAGTTAACTATAGTATGGTCCCGCCGCAACAAAGACGGATCGCGAATTCCGTGAGAGGCAATCGCGAAACCTGTCCCGGAGGTGCGCGGGCCCGCCTCGCCCCACTCTGACTAACGAGATCCCTGCATGAGAATCTAGATCTATTCAGTTGAACAGCATTGCCTAACATATTACTCGAGTTCTTGACTTGGATGCCGTAGGCTATGCATAGTACATTCCAAAGTATGCGCTTTAGAATACGACAGCTTGCTTTCCTTTCTCCAGATGACAAACTAGCGCTTTTAACTGTAAGTCTCTCTTGTGGCAGATTGTCTAAATAAATATTTCAACATATGTTGATTAACTGATTAAGATTTAAATTTCGCAGTTTATGAAATTAATGAGATAACGAGACTTCAATCTTTATATCGCAGCCGAAAATCATGGCATGATGCTGAATAAACACAATATCTCTTTGTGAGTAGAACTATTTTTTCTATGGGTACGACCATCCTGTTCGTGTCATCATCATCATTATATCTACGACGTCTACAGCTGTATATAGGACTCTCGTGGACTCTCTTCGTTTAGTTGGACCTATGAAGGAAAATTCTGTGATACGACTCTCGTATAACTCTTTCGAATCTTGTATTGGAAGAGAATCTATGAAGGATTTCCTAAAAAACACATCGTATCGAATTTGTGTAAAATAAATGGAGAATCTAAAGCCTTATCAATACCAATGCCAAAGAAGATTTTTTCCAATTATAATTTTATTAATACGTTGCTCAATATATTGCGTCTAATAAACAACTAATATACATAAAATAATAATATATGTACATACACATATTTTCATTTAATTGTATATACTGTACAGATCTGAATATTGTAAGAAATCACATCAATAGCTTTGTTAATTACAAAGAGAAGTAACTGTTTGTATGTTACACTAATTACAGTCATTTACGCAGATGTAATTACAAGGGTAATTTCGATGGCCTAGCTGTATTTACTACCGCAATCTTAATATCTTAGGGCATGGTCTCACGAACCACATTGGACACCTTTAACCTTACGGTATCGGACCATTACGCGATGTGCCTCGTGCCTTACAAACGGACAAACAGTAATACTTCCTAGATAAAGTAACGAACTCAACAATAAGCTCCCCCGCGGCTTTATTCAACACAATCCAATAATGCAATAAAGTACACTTTATCCGAAATTGATACCTATAAAGTGCTGATGGTAGTGACGAAGAGTCGAAAGTCGTATGAAACATAGTATCGGTATCACACACGAAACTCCAAGCGAACTTTGTATCGTAAAGTATTGAGACTGTCCGCTTTAGTGGCGAGTATCGCGTGAGACCTGCGTATCTGCAGCAGCGTGTCGTTTCCTTTTAAATTTCTACAAATCTCAGAACTGTATCTTGAACGTTCACGAGCGACATAAATTTTGAAAATTCCTATTGTTATAATATATTTTAGACTGTATGTAATGTGAACTACGATTTAAATTTTAACAGCACCCACCGACGCGTAGAATGTGACGTTTGCACATTTAACTGCAACAGTAACACATCGTGGCAGATTGCAAATATTAATCGTATCACCAAGGACTTCAACAGACTATCATATACAAAAAATAAAAAACACACAAATTGTGTACTAGAATTACTAACCAAATGTATATATGTACTAAGGAACTAACTGGTGATGAGTGGAACCTTCATTCCCAAACAATGCGACACCGTCATAGTAATAAATAACTATAGATAGTACTCCATGAGTTATAACCTTGAAAGAAAGTATATACATAAAATATAAAAGATTTAGTTAGATTAGTGATTCTACTAGCTAACACTTGTACGAATTACATTTTAAAAAAAAAACAGGTCTTAGGTGAATGTCACATATTAACAAACTTTTAACTTATAACACAACGGTTGTAATTCCAGGATGAAAATAAGATAAAATATCATCATTATCATCATTGGATGAATTGGTTTGAATGGAAGTCCGCTACTAGAATGTTTTTCTTTTTATTCAAGACTACCCATAACAACGTAGCGCTAGTTAGGATTATATACACTGCAGCAAATTGCTCTTGTCGCCGTGAGACATAAGATGTTAACTATCGTTACAACAATAATTTCACTAACTACAACGCCTTTTAAACCGGAACACAGTAATGTTTGCACATCTGTGTTTAGCGGCAGACATTCGTCGTGGTGGTAACTATATAGTCAGTTTTAGTTTGAATGTAAGTTCATGCTGGTCCCAGGTTTCGTATATGATAAGACAACTCTATCCTTCTAGATGCGTGGGAGCACGAGATGAATGGCGCATACGCTCGGTTACCGACATCGTGACTCTTGACCGAGAGAGAAATCTCGCGCTGTCTCCCTCCCTCACTATCATTTTACCGTTAAAAAAAGGTAAAAAAAATGGTGGACAAGAGAGGCCTTTTATTTCGACAGCGAGATCTCGTGGAGATTAACCGAAGCAACGGTGTAATGAAGAACATTTTATGATGTAGCGTATAATTCACCATAAACAGTCGCTTTTAACTTGGTGACAATTAAGATATCTTTATGTGTGGTTTTCACTATTACTAAAATTAATGTTATTGTTGCTCAAATATAATACACTAGCTGTTTCCTGTCTTCTCTGCTGGCCATAAAACCCTGCAACTTCTTTGGGGAACGGATTTTGTAAAATCCGTTCTTAGCTGATGTCTAAACGGCAGAAACAATATCTCTACCAAACTTTGAATGTTTATGTCTAACAGTTTCTGAGATCTCGTGATGTGTGAATGGACCTCTGGATATCTCCTATATACACTCGAGAGCAATGAATGAATCCGGGTCACTCGAAACCTATAAATCTCGGAAACTAAGAATCCTAGCTTAATGAAATAAATTGTGTTTAGTAGACAATTAAATACTCCTTGAATTAAGGTATCAAAACTTCTTAGTTACTGGAAGGTTATGTCATAAAAAAATCAAATTATAAAAAGTAAGACTTTCGAAGATGGAACTACGAAATTACTGCATTTAGGTCAGTATATAAACCATATTGATACTGTTCAATATTTATTACTCAACCTGTAATCATGTCGCGTATAAGTGAAAAATGCACCAGTATCCTCACAATGCTGGAAACCGGCCGGAGTCAGCGCGATACAGCCAGGACTTCCGATGTGTCGCTGTCAACAGTACAAAGAGTTCTTCTACGTTACGAGGAAATTGACTTTAACCTACGTAGATCAGGAAGAGGCAGAACTTAAGATACCAAAGCACGAGAAGATCGATACTTGGTGAACACCATGCTTCGTAATTGCTTTCTCACAGGGATTGAACTTACAAATCAGTTTCGACGTTTTGGAGGAAGTAACCCAAGCGCATGGACAGTAAGACGACCACTTGTTGAAGCTAACTTGTAACCACTTAGACCTGCAAATGACCCTAAACTAGAGCGTGGTGATCATATTTTAAGACTAAGTCTTAAAATACGATCACCACATGCCTAGAACTATTTAAATTGGACTATTGAAGATTGGTCGAAAATTATGTTCTTCTACAAATCAAACTGTATGCTCTACAAGCACGATGGAAGACACAGAGTGTATAGAAGACCAGGGGAAAGATTTAAGCAAGCATGCATAGAAGAAAAGTAGTCTACGGTAGTGGGTCTGTACTTGTGTGGGTCAGAATTTCATCTGAGAGTCGCATAAAACTGGTGTTTATGGAAAACGGCCCTTTAACTAGCGTAAGATATGTTAAAGAAATCCTTAATGAACATGGTCCATTTATGGTCAATTTGGGTGTGCATGCTATTTGTATGCTAGACAATAGCCGACCGCACGACCGAAAGGTTTCATTGTGAATGACTACCTACAAGAGATGAACGTTACTCGTATGGATTGGCCAGCACGCAGCCGCAGCATAGATATCAACCTGACCAAGCATGCATAGGCATGGGACGAGCTAGGGATGCAGTATGAGTAAAACAAAGGAATCCTCCCCCTCCCCCAATCATGTTTCGTAAGCTAATATTGTTATCACAGGGGAATAGGAGAATATTTACCAAAATCATGTAAGAAACTTCTTGTACAGCATGCCAAACCGTGCCAAACCGCCTAAACGCAATAACGGAAGCGGAAGCACGAGGAGGCAATACAAAGTATTAAAATTCAAGAAAATCATATTGTTGTACAAAGCTGTAATTTTCCCTGTTTTGCTTTTCAGTTGAGATCAGCAGTATTTTTATCTTTATGTATTTTTTAATAAATAATATATAGTGACTTATAAATTTTATTACATTCATTTAAGGGGGTATTATATTATATATAAGGGGTATTACATAGCCTATTAAACACCGTTTATTTTATTACGATACCATTCTTAGATTCCAATATTCCACGTTTTATAGATGATGATGATGATTCCAAGTTTCATAGGTATCTTTAGGTGACCCGACTTCATTGCTCTCATATATATATATATATATATATATATATAAAACTTGTTTAATAAAAAAATCCAGTAATCTAATTATTGCGGGACCGACCTATGTGGAAATCTTTGGGGAAAGCCTATGGCCAGCAGTGGACGTCTATCGGGTGATGATGATGATAATGAATTATAATCGATCGTAATTACTAGATTGCTATCACAAACATTATGTATTTATTATCTACAGTAGACTCAAACTTATCTTCTAAGGCATATGATATTACAGGTAGGTCTCTGTTGCTAGGTACCACCGCAGCGTCTATTTCTACCGCCAAACAGTAGTATGCAAACATTACTTACTTCCGCTTTGATGGGCGTTGCAGCTAGTGAAATTACAGGGGGCAGGGAGATTCAACATCTTGTCTTAAGGCGAAGAGTACAATACGGTCCAGTGTATAACATCCTAACCAACGCTACATTGATATGGCAGGTTACCACTTACCATCAGGTCAACGTTCCGCTCGCCGGAAATCCTTGAAGACGGCCTATGCCCAGCAGTGGACGTTATGCAGCTGATATAAAATGAACGAACTAAAAACGAGAAACAGATTTAATGAAACTTTAGAAACGTTTATGAAACGGCTTCGTATGATAAACATTGGAATCCAATTAGTAAGTATAAGTGAAAACAAGTTAAAACGGTAAGTAGTTTAAGCGGGGACATTTTTATTGGCCGCTTAAGTGATAAAGGTGAGAGATTAGATATAGTCAAGTTACATTACTAATGAAATGAATAAAAACTTGAAAACAAAATGGTTAATAGATCAAACCCCGTCGGTTATTCCTATCAGTTTTTAATTTATTTATTTCTAATGAGAAAACTTTGATTTTCTCTAATCCACGAATGAACCATTATAATCTAGACATTAGAGCAAAGATATAAATCCCTGTAAAAAAGATATAAAGTAGGAAGGAAAATATTCATTTGTCCAAAATGTACTTTAGTTATTATAATATATATTATACTAAATTGGACAAACAAGGACATGGCAATCATTTGATTGTGCCCGTACATATCATAACTTAGTCATATTACTTAAACATGTAACAGAAAATTTATCACTTAAAAGAGAAATAAATGGCATTTAAAAAATAGAGAAATGTTCAAAACATTACAAATTAAATGTATAGCTGATATTGAGGTGGGGTGCGGGGTGTTTAGTAAACGACAACGCACGCAGCAAATATCAGCACTGTATTGATGATGAGCAGTGATTTAAAGTACAAAAGCAAGTTACTAAGTACAACAGTATTACGAAGATGCAGAGAAATCCGGTTGATGGTTTCAATTGTATACTCTGTAACGACTTCGTGACCCCAAGTCTTGGCATTATATAGATCCAGATCCATAGAGTTCCAGTAAATGGATACAATTGTTTACTCCGTAATGACTTATTGGGCCGAAAACAATATACACAAAGATGTACGATACTTATAAAGATTTGCGATATGATAAACGATAGCGTGATCTATTGTCCATGGTGGCGCCATCTGTTGAGTTGGTTGATAACTTCTTGTTATATAGTAAACACAAGAAAACATACAAAGCAACAAAATGCTCGAACGCACCTCGAGGTACTAACGGGCCGGATTATATATATATATAGATAAATCCGTTTGTTTGTCCATGTATTATAAATATATGATACAAGAAATATTACATTATAAAGTACAGATAAATAATTAATACGGTAGTGTTTTTTTTTTATTCTAAGAGGCGTCGAGACGAGCAGGATGTTTGCCTGATGGCAAATTATACTCCCGCCCATAACAACGTGGCGCTAGTTAGGATCACATTGTGTTCGTCGGCTAGAGACAAGACCTTAAGCCTCCTTACTCCAGCAGTTACAGCTACTACTCCAGCGCGCTTCAAACCGGACCACAGTAATGTTTGTCGGGACACCTACCTGGACGGTTTCCGACAGGAAAGACTTACCACCAGTGTAATATGGTTATATTTTAGAATTTCTAGTGTTAAATAAACACATTATTTTTATATAGGTGTAGGAAAAGAGAGGATCTTTAAAAGTTATCTAGAGATTTTTATCCAATAAAACCCCATCAGGGGCCTCGTCCATCGTATCGTGAGGAGCCAAAACAAGAGTTCGTGTTCTGGTATTGGTACTGCATATATTACAATGGCAAAAGATCTGTTTATCAATTTGGCGAAATAATTGAAATTGGTGAAGTATGTGATGATGTAAATAAACAGAAATACTTTTAAGTTGTTACGTGAGCTAGATTTACGTGATAAGCGAGGGAACGTCGACAGAGCTGATGCCGGCAAAGCCATTGTGTCAGCGGCGAACGGAACACAATGGACGCTCACTTTCATTTCCACGTTATGCACTCGTAAATCAATTAAGTTTACATCTGGTACAAGTTTTAACTGTATATGATTGAAGGCCCGTATCATATGTATAAAGACTTCGTTTGGGTATAAAGAAGTATTATAATAAAGAAACGTAGTAAAATGTCTAACAAAATTCAATCACAAAGCACGAGTTATTTTTAATATGTCTACGCACTGACAACTGTCCGTCATTATTCATCATCATCATCATTATTAGCCGAAAGGCTCCCAAAGATCTCTCTCTCAAGATGATCGATTTCTTATTGATTTCCAAGGTCCCCCAATCGCGATCCGCGTACCGAGAAGACGTAGTGTTCGCAGGCCCCCCGCCAGGTGAACCGATGATCTGGTGAAGGTTGCGGGAAGCAACAACCCTCGGCATCATTTTCGTAATATAATTTAATTTATACAAATAACTTATAGGGTACAGTAGGGTGTTAATCCGACTTATCTTTAAAATATTAAGTTGCCCATAAAAAAAGGAAATTCAGTCAAATTTTAAGTAACATCTGCTAATTATAATCCGAGAGACTGAACAGAATTTTATTAATTATAATTAACTTAAAACATACTTATCTTTAAAAGAAACTAGACGGTAATTAGTCCTACATTATGTATAGATAAATTTACCGAATAATTTACTATCTAGAGAGACATTAAAACTGGAACACAGTAATATTTATTCATGTTTTGCTCAGCGCCAGCGCTTGTATGTGGAGTTTTCGGGGACTGCCTTTGTAATCGTATGATCGGTCATTTAATGTGTTCCTGGATGAAGTGCTGCAACATGCACACATGCACATATGCACGTACGCATACGCGCGCGTCAAATAAACACGTCACCATTATAACAAAGGCCCCACTAAATATAGAGTTAGCCGCGAATTAAGTTTTATACGCGGTGTGTAATTTCAAATGGAGGCGATTAGGCGCCCGGGCGGCGCCTTTGATCCTCGCACAAGCAATCGGGTCCCGGTTCGATTCTCACGCTCGCACGCGATGTTAAGGTGGGGATACACTATTGTACTTTTTATCCGCGCTCACTTTACAAACGATTAAAAAAAGGGTTATCAGCGGGGATCTGTTATGCAATCACGTGTAAGATCTATTATCGAAGGTATATTGCAATTTTTTAGAACCTTTGCAAAAAAAAATTGTTTGTGTATGTTTTTTGTCAGATCCAAAGCATCAAACAGCTGCTGTAGAACGAAATCCGACGCTTAGTATTACAAAAAGATCATGAAAATACTATACTTCAAATAATTTCTATTTCATGTTCACGCTCCTCATTATTGCCTTTTTATTTGATAAATAAATGTTCTACTACAACTCACGTATTAATAGGTGACAATCAAATCGGTCTTATCGTGGACATTACAACAAAGCCTATTCATTCTTTCACTTGCTCACTACATTTCGTATCGGTTCGTTTGTAACATGACAATAAAAATAGATTGAACAGTGTTTAAATATACGGTAATAAAAAAAATTATGAAAGTCACCTTGTATTAAAAACATGATATCAATCACTACGCCATCATCATCGGCCGATAGACGTCCACTCCTGGACATTGGCCTCTCTCAAAGATCTCCACATCGATCGAATGAATCGCTACGCCATACAGAAGATCTAAATGATTAAACATCGTATAATTTTTACTTTGACTTTGGGATGAATTCGTTAGTCGATCTGTCAACGTTGAGTTAGAAAATTAACATACATTTAAAGCAAACTACAGAGAGACGTTAGAAAAAAAATACGAGGCTTGGAGCAAATGTTTCGTTGCTGTCGACCTCACGACTTGTTTGCCCAAAGCCGCGGGTTTGCGTTTAGTCTGTGGCTCTGTACCCAGACTCCACTAACCGCTGAACGCGGTATTAATACAAACTTGATGTAAGTACAAACCTAAATAAACTACATTTATTTTTAGCTCTTCCTGTGTTTGATAATATACTGCTAGTAGATCTCTATTGCTGGAGACCGACAAACAATCGTGTGTGTAGAAGGAAATAAAATGGAGAATGAATGAGAAATAAACAGTAAGAGCAAGAATGAAGGTAACAAAGCAAAGACGTAATAAAAGGAAAGAATTGAAGCCCAGGCCTACAACTCCTCGGAGGTACGAGTAAAAAAAACACATTGTGTAAACATTACTGTGTTACAGTTTGAAGGGAATTGTAGCCAGTGCATTTAGGTCTGAGGTAATGAGACAACACTACATCTTAAGCGCAATCTGGAGCAGTATACATTATCCTAACTAACGCCACGTTGTTATGCACAGACGTATCACTTACCATCAGGTGAACGTCCCGCTCATCTCGTCCTTTCGTTGAATAAAAATAAAAATACTTACGTAATCACTACTTAGAACAGAGAGAACATGATAAAGAAGACTTAGAGTTATACTTTACTGAAATTTCCCGTTAAACATTTCAGTTCAACTGAGGTCATTGAATGTGATAGGAGATTGTTTTAACATTAACCTGAATAAAGTCAAATCTGCGGCCAAAGATTCTTAACACCAAAAATCATTAACTATAAGCATATAATGTTAAGTATATAATAGAATAGAATAAAAGTTTCTAGCGTTTGTTTACTTTCAAAGGTTCTCTTTTCATAGTAAACGTTTAGTCCGTGTCGTGACTAAGACTAAGTGAGTTTCTTAAGGAATCAATAAGTATACATTTTCAAAGCTATATTAACTGTATAGTAATGAATAGAGCTGGCTAATGATACGGCAGCCCAACAATACGGGCACAAATGAAATAATAGATATTCGTATACAAGTTATGTATGTAATAAATGAACTGAAGCTTGCAGACGTACCGCCGGTGTATATTTACTTTATCTATATATTAATAAACGTCGACAACATTTATATAAAGATTACTGCTTAAGGGGAAGGATATTAATAAAAATAGAAAACCTTCTATTTTGTATACTAACCAGTATACATTTTAAATATGGTCCATTGAATGGTGGATCAGGCAATTTGAAACACGCTAATGTAAACCACGATGATACGTACTCAAAAGGTTTGTTTCTGATATCTTTGTTTATCAGTGGAGAAATCATCAAAAGAGATCCCTGATTTTGGAAGAAAGATGATGATATGTGAAATCTGTATCCACTAAAACTACATACTTGATGATTCTTTCGTGATCTCTTACGGGTCGCTCCAGTTCCAAGAATGTCTTACAGGGGACCGTGATCTTTCCCAGTATCCTCTTGATGTCACGATAAACAAAGATCATCTCGAATTTGTTACCCACATCCGACTGGCTTAGCAGACTATATAACCATTTTTCGAAGCTCGCAAAACAGAAGACTGTTTCTGTCGCCTTCTACAACAGGTAGGGCTTACTTTAGTCGTATTCTTAATGGCCCGAGACTACAGGCACGAATAGCATAGAAAGTAAATAATCATTTAGAAAACGCTTTACAGGTATACAGGCTCGTACGTTGATTCCAATCTACCTAAGAATTGATGTGTTCTTACATGCGCTCCATCCACCACGTGCCGTTATCACTAAAGAACTACTTACCCAACAATCGACTATATCAATGTCGAACATAATAAATAATTCGAGTGATAAACATTTGATGTTAACGGCGTGTTAATTTTATTTGCAGCATCAGGACCGACGTCTGCCTGATAGCGCGCTGATAACGAGTTCACTGTTTGAATTGTCTTACATTTGTTTTATGATAGAGAAAAAATTTAATGTAAACTATTAATACAGCAATGATGCGGAATTATATGGACCATCAATACAAACAGGGGAGTCCATAGAGATTTCATGTATGGTTATATGGAGTTCAGATTGAGAAAATAATTTCGAATTTATACACATTGTACAGTCTTGCCTATGATTTAAAAATTTAACCAATTTTAATACACACAGTTGCGTCACCTTTTAAATGACCTAATAGGTTATTATGAAACGGACTGACCAGATAAAAGTGGCAGTAAATAGCTCATCATCATTACCACTAAGAAGGCGGCCAACAGAAAGGAATGGCGAGGTGTTGTTAAGGTTGCGACTAAAACCTGACCTCGACCACTCTGCCAAAAGTGATACCGACGAAGACGAAGAAGAAGAATGGGTAATTATTTAAATAGATTTAGAGAGCTAGGATATGCAGGATATACTTGCCTATACGGAGCGTACTCTCTGCTTAAGTAGAGCCGATTACTCGGCACCGTGAGACTCATTACAATCTGTAAAAGCCTAATGGGGAATACATTCTGTTAACTTACCATAAAAGCCTTTACATCTTATAACATATAGGAGAATATTTTGACCATCTGTACTGTTTTTATCGAAATCAAGCTTACACCTTAATTTATCATGATCAAGCGATGTCTTCTTCAAACTGATGTTTGGCGATTCCAATGGTGATTAAGATGATGTAGCATGTTCGCTAACAAACCTGACTTACATATGTCGATTGTCGGAATACAGCCAGACGGTTTGAAATAAAAACCCTAAACCATCCAAACTATAACTTGTGTTCCCGGAAGGGACCCACGGACTTAAGTTGCAAGGCAAGCGGTTAATCGTTAGCGCACGATGATAAGTTACGTCAGGTTTTATTATAAAAAACATTCAAAGAGAATTATAAACCAATCCCTACATATTACTAATATTGCAGTGTTTAGGCTGTTTATGCGGAAACAACAATCGAATTACTGAATCAACACTGAGGATGACATAAACATTCCGGTGAGGGTTCGAACCCCACACTGGTCGAACCGTTGCCTCAGGCTTTATATATTAACCAACTTAGCTATCATAAGGAGAAGACCACCGACCTTGTAAACATATTACTAATAATATTTATAGCGTGTATTTATAAGATAATGAATTAAATTAAAGTACAAAGTTAAGTAACACAAGTCTAGACTAAGATTAAGTTCGGGTAACACTAATCCAAGCAATCAAACAGGGATCCGGAGTTAAGGCATTTCTGCTCACCGCAGACAAGGCGGCTTATGTAGTGGAACCTAACACTAACATTTGTTCATACAATAACATTGAAATTGTTTATGAGAATTCTTACTGCCTTCTTACTGTAGGGGTGTGACGGTACCTGCACAACGACTCACAGGATGTAAACCAACCTCACTTGCTCGTGGTGCATCCTGTTAGTCAACAAACGAGGCTCTGACTCCCACAAACCCATATTGGGCTAGTGTGGTGGAAATGGCCCAAATCCCCCATATAAATCCAAAACCGATCGATGTAGCAATATTAGGAAGAGGCCTATGTCCAGCAGTAGAGGTCTATCGGCTGATGATGATCATTCTTACTGTCATCTTTATTATGAAAAATTAAAAAAAAAATCATATATTTCATTGCCCACAAGTTGAACTAAACATTACTAAAGTAACCTAAACATAAGTTATATCTTTTAATAGTTTGAGAGTACCGGTAGTAGCGTAGTTATTGACGATAGGGATTATAATATGCAGTTCCGAAATCCTCCATTTGAATGGATAATATCCAGGATGACTGTAGTGGAGACAGTGCTTGAGCACTCCAATATCAAGGATCATTTAGAAATGGCATCCGTCGACTGAACCGCTCGCCCGGTTTACACTCGTCTCGGGATATACCGATACATCTCTGATAATACGATACCTTATATCGTAATGCTTATTGGAGTACATCTCTGTGCTTTCTCTATTTATTGAACCGTTATGTAATACATGTTACTGTACCGTTAGAAAAAAAAATAGTTATAGTGACTTTAATAAAATTCCAGTTAAAAGTTCAACAGAACTTTCCGCTTGTAATTTACATTTGACTAGCGGATTCAAAAGCGCATCATAAATATAGTTAACACTCAACTTCAAAGTTAAAACATTTATATAAAAAAAAATTAAGTGGTAATAAAGTAATGAGTAAAAGCAGTAAAATATTTAGTACGCTTATAATTAGTAGTAATGCCCTTCAAACTGAAACTGTCAATCAAAACGCTTCTGTCTAGATATAACAGGCAGGCCAAAGGCACAGAAATATCTTCTTTATAAATTTCTACGATTGGAGAACAGTACAATAAACAAAATGATAAATTGTACGCTCACAGTTCCAGAGAAGCTGCTCAAATGATCAGAAAGGTACAACATGGTCATCATCCTGCGTCAGTGATGGTTTGGTAAGGCATGTCTTTTCAAGGAGTCATAAAACTACATTTTTGTGATAAAGAAGTGAAAACTTCAACCAAAGTGTATCAAGATACACTCTTGGATCATGTCGTGAAACCTCTCAGCAATACACCTTTTAAAGATATACCGTGGACTTTCCAGCAGGACTGTGCATCTGGTCACAAGGCACGAACTACCCAAGCCTGGCTTGATACCAACGTTCCGGACGTTATAAGAGCTAAGGACTGACCCTCATCTAGCCTAGACCTCAACCCTTTAGACTTCAAATTATGGTCAGTTTTAGAGGACATGTCCTGCTCTAAACGACACAGCCACCATTGAGTCTCTTAAAATATCTTTGTAGCAAGCAGTAGCGAAATTTCCCTCGGAAACAGTGCGTAAATCTATAGATCCGTGGCCAAACAGATTAAAGGCATGCGTGGCCAAGGGTGGCCATTTTGAATAGAATATTTTTTTTGCTGAGACTAATAAATATGTAGGTATAAATTTTAATAATATTACATTATATCATTAAAAAAAACGTATTTTCATTTGTAACCGAACTTATGGCCGGACTAGTTATATAGTAATTATTTATTAAGACAGTGAAAAAACTTTATAAACTCTGCGCTGTAACACAAAAATTTCTCCTCTATATACCTATTAAATCACTTGTCTTTTTGTAGCGACGCGTGGGGTCCGAATAACACGCGGGACAATAGAACCCCATGAAGCAACCCCTCCCTTTAAAACACCAGTTAAAAATGACACGTCTTGCTCCTAACGCTTCATTCAAACGCGATTATTTTAAGGTCGAACTCTTCGGTGTCGGAGGTCAGCTCTCGCTGGCCTAGAGTGTATAACAGCTGTTGAGAACCCGGGCAAGTCTTTTGAAGTTGTTTAGTTCACAAGTAATAGTTTACGTGATCTCTTTGAACATATGTAAGTTTTTTTTTTGTTTCTACTACACCGGGTAGCGCTGAAAGGAATGGAGTTCAGACAGAGTATTTCTTAATGCCGCTTTAGCAGCAGCCCCTCTACAAAGATGTATAACGGCAGTATTGCAAACATTGCAGACATCCGTATACATGTTATCCCAAAGTTTTAAAAATGTGATTATTTTTTTTAAATGTAATTCTCACTCAAAAATGCGTTAAATATTCCATGTTAACACTCCAGTTAAAACGTTGTTCCAATTAAGAAATTTTTACCGCTTAAAAAAAGGTTGAAAAGTTTAGAGATACAAGACCGGAACCTGCGCTGAATATTTGACTAAGAGATAAAGATCTTAACGTAGCTACTCGGGATAAAGCTGCGATGGTTAAAAGATTACAAAATTTAGTTGAAGGTCCAGAAAATTCTACCTTTACCGAAATACTGTTTATTAAACAAACGCATTTAAAGGTATCTGATGCAAATAAATATAATTAGTTTCTTGTTCACTTTATCAAAGCCAAAAGTCTAATTTGGTAAAGTTTTTTTGTCGTCAGTTTGTCCTAGGTAATCTCTTAATCTGCTCGACTGAGTTTAGACTTGTCCTCCCCTGACAGATAGCTAAAGACATAAGGCATAATATACGGTATTTTTTTCACAAAAAGGGTTCCGCGTACAATAATTAAGGCACATATAGTTATGACGAAATTTCTATTCAATTTAGTTTCGCGTAATGGGTGATGGCTCAAATCCCCCCATATGAACCCCTTCAAACATGGATATCATTGGGGGGGGGAAGTCCAACAATGGAAGTCTATTGGCTGATGATGATAATAATTTTAACATAGAATGAATAAATGAAGGCAATACAAAGTCGGCTGGGCATAACAAGTAAGAATTAAAATAGAATAAGGATCTCTGTAAGGATGAATATTACTGACATAAAGTTAAATTGTAATTTTACAGAAAACACTATGAACATTGACATAAAGCAAATGTTTACCAAACAACTATAAGCTTTACTGGACGGCGAGAAGATCGTCGATGATGATGATGATGATGATGATACAATTCCCATTTGTATACCGCGCACAAATATGTACATAATGAATGTATGAGTTTCAATATAAAATAATAGTGATAATAAAGGTACACCGCCGGCAATACTATCCGCCTGGTACCCCACAACAGCCGGGCGAAACTTTAATAAAAGCCGGCCCGGTTCCCATGGGCCTTCCACCTCTTGAACGCGAATCCGGACGATGAGAAAAAAATCCCAATCCCAAGCTTTGCGTCCTCCCGTTGCTCACTCAGAAAACATCCCATTAAGTAATTTTTTCTGCCTAAATCTAATGTCGAGGGTTGCATACCATGTGTCCTGCGGGATCAGGTCACGCGCACACACGATATCCTACACTAGCGCACCGTACTAGGGTACACTGTTGTGGGTTCACTTGTCGTTTAGAGGATTGCGGCAGCTGCCAGCGAACGCTTGATCCCTCGAATGCAACATACAATAAATTTTCAAAGACGTGATGCGTTTAGGGTGGGGGTCCGAATTTCCTGCAATTATCACTTAGTTTTCACGTACACAAAGCGTGTTACGAACTCGTAACGCTCCATCTCCTCGCGGTTCGGTGGTTTAATCGTTCGCGTGTTAAGTAAAGCGATTTGAAGCTCTTTGTAACGTTGTAGCAGCAGCATCAGTGTAACGGGTTACGTTAGATGATATTCTATATCCTATACAAAAGGTTCAAGGCTAACTGTATAAAAACTCGTGTTAAGGGTTCGTTTTACCAGGTAAGGCTTTAAATTAAAATTTACTGTTGTAATCTATTAAAATTATTACCGCTTTGATCCATCTTTGCTTCATCTACTAATGGATGTATAATAATTAGATAACTTCTTCATCTAAATATCTATTTTTTTTTTTTTGCAATGATTAAACCTTTTTGAAAAGTAATATAATTGCATTAAATACGATCGGAAAACAGTAAGACCTTTCAAACTGAAAACTGGGCGCACACACTGAAATGTACTTTTTAAACGTCTTAAAATTCTTCCGTACTCCGCGAAGACGTGGGTCTCGATTCAATCTGGCTATTCAGCATTCACCGCCCAGCGTACGAAGGTCTGCCTAGTCTCTCGCAAATTAGCTGGAGCGACGTTAAACCGGGCTGTCGGCACCCGCTCCTGGAGCTCCCGCTCGACTGGTCTCCGAACAATAGAGGTGTGAAAGGGGTTTTAAGTAAACACTCTTTTGTTAAATGGACTCATGGTTCACGGAGCGTTGTGCAAATAGATTAAGTTGTAGTATTGTCCCGACGACGGGTGTCTGAGGGACACCCCCTTTTGACAATGCAGTTTAAATACCAGATTTTGTAGCGACCTCCTTACGGCGCGATAGCGATCTTAAAGCGTTTTAGTAGCGGATTCGCGCTCGAGACGGCGACGTTTGCGCTTTTGTGTTTCAGTTAATGATACGGGACGCTTAGGGAGCGAGATCACGGCCGGTATGGACCGGAGACGAGCAAGTGTATGCGGGACTATCAACGAAAGAGAATGGAATTTTATTTTTATAAATACAAATCGACGAAATCGAAATTCGCAACTGAAGCAGAATCATAGTGCTCCTCGTCTTCTTAGATAAAAAATATAGTTACTACAGTGATATCTATAAAGTCCTTCACACCCGAAGACGTTAATATTTTCAGACCACTTGGTCCAACGTCTGTACTACTGTATTACTAAATCACTGACACAACAGTCTCGACACCAGTAGAATGATGTTTATTAATATTGATAAATATTAATCATTTCAAAAAGCAAGAAAACTTATGTATTGTGATGATATATGTGAAAACCTAAATTATACGTAACTTTTCCTTTTTCAGTTCATTAAAGGATGACCAGTGCATCCGGTGAGTCACCATCATATGTTATAAACATTCCCAGTTTACTAACAAGCAGGTTTAGCTCATCGTTCTTGATAAGAACAGCAAAGGAGTGGAACAGCTTGCCAGTGTCAGTATTTTCGTCTAAGTTTTGACATTACATTACAAATTTAGTACATTTCACCACCGTATACCACATAACCACTAAACGCTAGGTGAGATCGTGGTGGTGCTTTAACCGATTTGATTAAAAAAAATCCGGTGATATAACTCATGGTTTATATACATAGTACAACAGAGGTAGCGGTGCTAGCTACGATACGTATACTACCCACCACTAACGTCACCGTACAGTCAACAAAAGGGAATAAAGTGCAGCCATTATATAATGCGAGAGCATCACGCACTGCGCGCACTAGGGTTGCCACAAACATACTAATACTTATACTGTATATAATATAAACTTATATCATTAATATTTTACAGTTAAGTTAAGAATATTATATATCTTTTTATATATGTTTTGGGTCGTTACATAGTGCGCATCATCATCATCAGCTAATAGACGTCCACTGCTGGACAAGGTCCTGCCTCAAAGATCGGTCCAGCGCTGCCTGCATCACCGGGCATCAGCATCCGTCGTTTGTTAAGCCTTTTCCCACCGCGCTAGTCCAATACGGGTTGATAGATATAGACATAGGGGACATACCGTTTTGAATCTTCCAAGAAAACGGATAGAGCTAACCAATATTTTTCATAATACGTATATATATTAACCATCAATTTGATATTATCGTTATTTCATTATATATATTATATGTCACAACATATTATGTATATAATCAAATGAAGTATATCATGATAAGCATAACATTTAAAAGCCTGTTCAGAAAGATTTACTTGTACAGCATATGTACTGAAAATTTATATGTTAGAACAAGGGAGACGTTCACCGGACGTCAAGTGATATGCCTGACCATAACGACATGCCGCTAGTTAGGATGATATACACAGCATCGTGCTCATTGCCTTAAGACTTAAGAAGTTAGGTTTAGTTACCCCGATATCTTCACTATCTACAGCGCTCTTCAAGCTGGAACGCATTAATGTCTACACACTACGTTCTAATTGCGGAAATAAGGGCTGGGATACTCTACCTGCACAGATTTTTACTTAAACTAGTTTCTCTTCACCTGCATTGCTGGCCGCGACACCCGGAAGCTCCCCTTGAGGAAGTAAATTTGTAAAATCTGTTTTTAGCTGACCACTAAATGACAGGAGCAATATCTCTACTACATTTTGAGTGTTTACCTCTAACAATATCACAGATCTCGCGATGACTCACTGAATCTCCGGATATCTCCTATATATAGGTAACTTTATATGTATGTACATTGTAAGTTATATATGTTCTTAATTAATATAAAATTTTCGACGAATATGTTTACCTGGAACAAACATTCCAGCTAAGTTCAACTTCCAGAAAGAGGTCAATCGACGAATCCAACTGGGGTGCGCACCGTTCGGGAGACTACGCAATGTCTTTTCGTCTCAGGCACCGCAGTTTTTGAAGACTGGCCACTTACTATCGGCCTTATAAACAGGCTCAAAGACACACAGAGGGCAATGGAGATGGCTATGCTCGGAGTTCCTCTGCGCGAATCAAAAATGTGGAGATCCTCAGAAGAACTAAGGTCACCGACATAGATTCATCAAAAGATTGTTAGATTTACGTGGCAGTAGGCAAGGTGCATTGCTTGAAGGACCGACAGCCGATGGGGCAATAAGGTTCTCGAGTGGCGCCCGCGTACCGGTAGACGTAGTGTTGGGAGGCCTCCCACAAGGTGGACCGACGATCTGGTGAGAATAGCGCAACGCAGGACCGATTGATGTGGAGATCTTTGGAAGAGGCTTATATCCACCAGTGGACTCCTATCGGCCGATGATAATGATGACCTTTCATGTAAGTTCTCATCGTTTTCTTAGTATTGTGTGGCAAAGAATATCATTCATTATCATTAGGTGCCCTCTTTAGACTGAAGTTCGGCGATCAGATTGAGAAAAGCAATTCGAGCTTCAACTATTCGTTAACGTTTAGAAGTGTGCATTTTTTTTTAAATATATACATTTTCTCATAACCCTGACAGGACAAAGTCTACGAGTACAGATAACGACTACTTCACAAAATATATTTATTTTAGAATCACAAATTTTCGTTACATATGTCTTGACTAGCGGAGCACTTGGCGACGAAGTCCACCGTTGAAGATCCCACTAGACAGTGAGCTGTATTTAGACTCGAGAACATACTGATCTGAAGTAGTCTGGCAACCTTACGGCGAGGAGTTTGAGCTGATGCGGGCGCTGCTTTATTTAGAAAACATTTCGACATGCTACGACGGGGCGAGCGCCCTCCTACATTGTTATTACCGATTAGGGGTGCTGCTTTGGTGCAAAATTAACAGGGATGATGGTGGCTTGACAGAAACACGATAAATTAAATACTCAATATTATAACTGTATTGTTACAATGTTACATTGTTTTTACATGCATCGTTACTTCATATTAGTCAATTTTAATCTATCGAGTTTTTTTCTTAGCGTGAATTTTCAAAAATGGAACCTACTAACATACATATAACACATATAAGTAAGTGTAAATGATAAAACTAATAAGTAGAATTTAAAAATAATTTTATTATTACCCAGGCTTAATAAACATCATCTCAATTTGGCTTTAACTTATTAAATCATTGGATAAATACCAAAAAGTTGGTTAACTTCCTTCTCTGCATACTTTTTTACAAAAGGCCTTTAAAAACCTTAAAGGTTTCTATCAATATTTGTTTATGACATTGATAAACAAAGATTACATTATATAAAAACCTGTAAACAATATATTTTCTTAAGGTCGAGAACCCTAGCCACCTCACCGAAGCACCTACGTTACCCCATACGCTAGCGAATTACCCCTGCGTGGGGTGGCCGAAGCCCGCGCGAGGGCGGGCGGCGCTGCTTCGAACCCGCGAATAAGTGCCCGCAACATACGCTAATTGCTCCTGGATTACAGGCTGTTCCCTCTTCAATGCTTCATATCTACTACACGATCTTCGACACATTTCATACAAGTGGACGAGACGACAAAGAGGTTCTTCTGTTGATATAACGCGCCTTTGAAATTTACCCCACAGCACCACATTGCGCTTAGAGACAAGATTTCATCAGCTTCAGTACTCAAATCAAAATGTAGTATACTATTTATTCAGAAAAATGATAATCTACGTACAATTTTTTTTTTCACCTGTTGTTAAGCGATACGCTTACCCATAACAACTTGAGGCTAGTTAGAATGATATACACTGCACGACACTGTGCGCTATAGAAATATCACAAAATACGACTCGTCCGGGCATTAGTCTATTCTATATTTCTCTAGGGTATTGTGATGTGGACATTAAGAGAAGGTGAGAAAAAGAATATAATTGCGGTGCTGGAGAAGAATGCTTGTCATAACCTGGACCCAGATTCTAACAAACATCTCAATCCTGCAAAAACTAAGTATGAAAGAGCGTATTTCTTTCATTGTCCAGTGTCGTATTCTCACGTTCTTTCACACGGCGAGAAGGCACGTCTTTAGAACGACATGTGATGCATGGAAAGGTGGAAGGCATAAGACAGCGCGTTGGAAATCCAATACGCTGGACCGGCCAAGAAAAATGTATTCTAGGTGGTCCAGTACACTATACAGCAAGAAAAGCTACAGTGCGAGAAGAATGGCAATGTCTTGTAAATTGTGCCAATTATTACACGACGACCACGACCACACTGCCAAGAATATGAGGACGAAGAAGAACGTTGTGCTCGATGCCTTACTATGAGATGTTATGTCTTATTAGCCCAGTAATTACCGTAACTATAACGCCTTTCTAATCAGAGCACAATTTTTGCATACAAATGATTATCGGTGTGTAAGATGCAAGGGGTCCCGCTCAACAACTCACAGGACCCAAGCCAACCTGATCTGCTCGTGGTGCACCCTGCTCATCAACAAACGAGGCTCTGCCTCCCACCAACCCGCATTAGGCCACAGTGGTGGGGAATGACCCGAATCCTCTCATATGAACCCCTAAAAATGTGGAGATCTTTGAGGGAGGTCTATGTCCAGCAGTGGACGTCTATCTCCTGATGATGATGATGATTGTCGGCAGAAATATATATTCGATGGTGGTAGGTCTCCGTTAACGGAGACCGTCTAGGTAGGTATCATTGCAGCTCCTACTTCTGCAGACTAACAGTACTGTTTCCGTTAAAAGGGCGCTCTAGGTAGTGAAATTACTGGGGTAACGCGGTTTAATATCTTAAATGTCAAAGCTACGCGCACAATATGGTGAAGTGTATATCATCCTAATTAACGCCTTTGTTATGGGCAGGCGTATCGCATATCATCAGGTGAACATCTCACTCGATTTGTCGTTTAGCAGAATCTATGAAAATTTAGAGCTGCCGGAGACCATCCAGATACCAACCTAGACGGTCTCCGGCAACAGTAACCTGCTACCAGTGAAAAGTAGTGTTGCCAATCACAGTAACCAATTAAAAAAAAAACTAAACAATATTTTCAAGAAATGATTATAAGCAATCGTGTCACTTACTATCAGATGAACCTTTTACTCTTCTCATCGCTTCGTCGAATAAAAAAAAAATATCTAGATTTTAGTCTGAATTACAGGAATGTACAGTTGCCGGTTGGTTTTAATAATTTTATAAAAAGATCGTTAGACCCGTCGGTACGTTACAAAGCGACCAATAACGGAAGTAGGTTAAATATATCCAAAGTCCGGTCAACGTACTCGTTTCCTGCGATAGTTAGTTTGAATCCAGATCTTAAATCTTTACATGTAATTGAATATATGAAACGTACTTAATTCGCGTATCAATACTTAGGAAGTTTTTTTGTTTGATTGTTGTAAGTGATACGCCTGCCCATAGCAACCTGGCGTAAGTTAAGAGAAATAAATAATACTGAGGTAAGATATTAAGTCTCGATACTTCAGTAATTTCATTAACTACAGCTCCCTCCAAACTAGAATACAATAATGTTTCTACACTACTCTTTCACAGCAGAAGTAAGAGCTGTGGTGGTATCTAGGTTTCCGTCAACAGAAACTAACAACCAATACATATAGTCATACTATTTTTAGAAGGATGAAAGACAAAAAGCAAATGATCTTGGTGATGGTCAATGAACTCAGTCGCTCAAGGTCAGTTATAACACCTAAGCGGAGTGGCAGCTGCATTGCTAACCTTTGCGTATGGAGTATCTGTTCTTGAAGGTCCTATGTCTGGAATTGTTTTGGGAAGATATTGACAACTTTCCTTTTATAAATCATTTTGGGATCGTGAGTATAAAAAATTATGTTCACTGTCTTGGTATTTTGACCTTAAAAATATAATTTCTGTTTCTAATTATTATCTTTGATATACATTAAACTGCATTATTAATAAAGCAGCTGCATGAAGCAAGAAATAGTCATTCATACTACTACTGCTCCTCTGGCGCAGCGACCCAAAATGAGTCTCGACCTCCGACACAATAGAGCGCCAGCGCAGTCCCCTGTCGACTGCTTGAAGCTCGCATAGCTCGTGCTCTACGGCATCCTCACAGCAATACCTGGACCAACCGACAGGTCGACGACCACTTAGGGTTTCGAGGAACACTTTTTTAACGATCGTCTCTCACCCTTAGCAAGTGGCCCAAACAGCGAAGTTTTCGGGCTTTAGCTTCTCCCGTGATGTTTCAACCATCCACTCGATTTCAATAATAGTCATTTATGATGGAGTAAAATGAACTATAAACACTGGCATTAATAATTGTTATAAACATTTTACAATGTAATATATCCATAACTTGCATAATAGTAACATTAACAATTTGACGCTGTAAGCACCAGGCATTTGTCCAATCTTCACCAGACCGTCATCCATCCTGCGGAGGGTCTCAGCATATAAGAGAGGTAGTTTATAAATATTTGTGTGATGACGATGATGATAAACACACTTTTATATTTCGCTATTATACAAACGAACTAACTAAAACTAAAGAGGATGCGGGAGCACAGAATGTAGAACCAAATAACACTTGTCCAAATTCAGGTGTTATTAATAACTATTATATATCACCCACACACATACACGTGTCTCGTATAACATACGCATACATTGTAAAGGTATGATATGTACACCAAAACTAAACTGGACGGAGACAAAAAATGAATAGACAACAAGTGGAAAAGAGAGAGAGAAATCGCGTGTCAACAATGAGGTATAGGGTTCGTGCAGTAACATGAGTATTGAATGGAAAACATGACCATGCAGTGTTTTCGTTCGGAGAGACGTTCGCGTTATAATTGTGCATCTTACTCCGTTCGTGATAAGATCTAAAGTTGTGTGCGATTGTGAAGATAAAGTTGTAAAGCGTGTTGTGCCGTTGACTCATTCATTAGAATAAGATATTCGATCTAGACGTTACGGGCCTAGGCATTGCGTCGCGGGTGCACTCTGCGCCTGAGTGCAGTAAATTTATATCGCGAATGTTGATCCGAGAATATGTTTAAAGCAACACTGTTTAAATATATTTCTTTTAACATAAATCTTTGAGTATATGATAATCTATAACACTATCTGTCATAAGACTCGTAATTCTGCCACAAAGTTCAACAAGCTTGCCTCCATCGTTTGCTTCGTTTTCTAATCATCTAGTACACGGCAGTCTTCACTTTTCATGTCTCTCTGTCTCTAGGGTCGTTCCCTCATATCTGAGGATCGTAGTCAGTGCAATGGTTGTTGTCTGGACCGCCGATTATCACTTTCAAATGTAGGTAGTACTTCTCCTTTTCTAATGTGTTAGCTGGAAGACCGCTCATTGTATAACTTTATGTTCTATTGATATAAGTACGTGTAAACATGCTTTTAGTTCACCAAAACCACAATGCACTCGTTGACAAAAACAAAGCGCAATTAAATACATTCAATTGCTTTTGCACAAATGAGAGGATTTTTTTTTAAATAATAAGACTTTTGTGTAAGCAAAGATATTAATAACGTCCAAACCTCTATGTTGTATTTGAAATTCTTCAAATCACACATTCACTTTGTTTCATAAATCGGTGGTCAAGTTAACATGCATGAATAATTTGAGATCTCTCTAAAATTTATGTAATACATTTAAATTGAAGACAAGTTTAAACTTTTTTTTTAGTCAAACCAGCTGATCAAACCATCACTGAAACGAACCGGCGGCGCTGCACTAAGCCTTCATGAAATCACTAAACTCGTCGCATGTATACTGCCTTAATTTCCGAGATTCAAAACCTGAATCCTTAGATAAGAGCAATTTACAGGATAATGCCTTCATTAATGGAGCGAGGTCCTTTCACCCTATCGCCTCTATAACCCGGCGCCTATTATGCGTTACAGGATATTAAATATTCATAAGTTTCCCACGTAAATCTGCCACTAAGTGACAGGATCGCCAGGTTAGCTTCCTGTAATAGTGGACCGAAGAAAAGATTACGTTGAACGTGTTGAGAGGGTGAGAAAGTGAAAGAAAATCGTTTATCGATAACTGGGTAATTAAGCAAGCGAATGAAAAGGTAAAATATATGTTATTTTAGAATAATAATGATGTGTTATATCCATTATAATAGTAAATACAAAACTAGTAGGGTAGTAGCCAAAAATGTGAAAAGGTACCGTTAATATTTAAACAAGCAGGCAGCCATCCATTCATCAACAACAGTAAGCAGAGTTGTTGTATAAAATATATATAATATTATTAATAATATCTTATGTATTTATTAATAATACTTAATGTAGTTAAAAGTATATATGTATATTAAAAAGATAGTTAGGTACTATTACTTTTCTATAAATTTCAAGACGAAATCCTCAAAAATTTAGTAGATGCATGATGCGGTACATCTGATACTTATCGATCCTTTACTCCTATCCACTAAAAGAGAATATAGCGTAATCAGTTTTTAATACGCCATTAAAAAAACTAGTAATACTTTTATCTAATATAAAATATTTAAAACAAAAAATACGCGCGCAAATGTTATGTAAAACGATAACCTCAGATAACTCGAATGTGACATTAAAAAGTCAAAAGGAACGCGCACGCGCATAAATCTGACTCTGGCATGATTTTTTGTTATAAATGAACTTTGATCCTGATTATCACGAACAGATAGAAGACAAGAGGAAGAAGTTTTGCAGAAATCAAATGGTAAAGTGTAGGCTGGTTGCCATAAAATTGGTTAAATTTCCAACCTAACAATTGCACTACATGTTTCGAAACAGAATTGCACTGCAGCGGGATCTAAACTGTATCTTACAGCGGAGACATATGACAAGTGGTGTCTTTTATCAGCTTGTTATTCTTAAGCAAGTTGAGCTTCACTTGGAGCACACAAAAGGCTGTTCCGCACCTGATCCGCATAAGAATCGCACCGAGCCCGCACCGCTTGAGAACGGTCCACGCCGGCTTATCGCACGTCTCCATTCCCGACGCGACGAACGTACCTGGCGGCGACTTCAAACGAACTGGACGATCAACCAGGTTTAGTACCTTTCGTACCTTTGATGAAATCCTGATTAGCGAACACAATAAGAAAGCTTCTATAACTTTAACACGCCAACCGAAGCTCTCAGCTGTTCATTCCTGTTAGGTCACCCTCAAAGAAAGAATTATAAAGATTTTGTGTCTTATGGGTTGACCTATATGTTCCTTTTTCTATTCCGATTCGTACTAACCACAAACCTTGTCTTAGAAGCCCTTTCCATACATAACTCAAGAAATATAATACGTTTTCTAAAATCAGTTCCGGTCACTACATAAATGTTCCCTTCGACGTACTCAGTCACTCAACACTGCAACCAACGAATATAAATTCCACACCCAAATGTATCTAACTAATATGCTTTTTAATTACACGGAATACATAAAGTTGCTGATTAAAAAACTACCCACAGATAACTCTCCCTGATACACTTTCCGAACATTTAACGGCAACGTTAACTACCCATCCACCTAGTTTATAGACGTCGTAAATAAGTCAAAAGGTAAGTAGTAGCTCCGATGGGAACTAATGGTTCCATTTCTAATTCTTGGAGAAGTGGAATGGTGGCTAATGAAATTATTGTTTCCATCGCTGGATCTCCAGGAGCACCCTGACATTCGCGGAGCGACCCCGATAGCAATTATGTAGCCCGCGAACCAAAATGATGTTTAAATATTCATAGATCGATTAATTATGGAAACAATTATCACATTAAAGTATGAACTTGTCATGAATGTTTAATTCAGTTAATGATAAAGCAAGATTCCATAATGATAAGGTATGATAAGAGGTTACAGAGACATTCCTGACACCTCTTTCAACTTTTCGTTTGCTTTATTATTACGTACAAGCTTATAAAAAAAATGGATAGATTTTGGAGATTTAATATTACCCTCATTTTTAATCATATACTTTGAGATGGTAGATCTACGTTGTCGGAGACCGTCTACATAAGTACCACCGCAGCGCCTATTGCATCCGACAGTAGTCTGCAAACATTACCGTGCTTCGGTTTGAAGGGCGCTGTAGCTAGTGAAATTACTGGGGTAACGAAGCAACACAACAAGCAACATGTTTAGTCTCGTCGTCTAAGACACTTGTCTCATAGTACGTGACGTACGTAGCGAAATGTGGTGCAGTATGCTATCCTAACCAGCGCCACGTCACTTATGGATATCACTTACTATTAGGTGAACGTCACGCTTGTCTCGTCACTACATTGAATAAAAAAAAGATGTGCTAAACAAAAATTGTAGGTTACATATAGTAAGCGAGGAAAACGACTTGCTCGGGGTATATCTGTACGATGAAATAAGATGTTTGATTCATGGAAGAAATAGAGTCATCGACGCAGCCCTTTGCGCCATGATCCTCATGTGGTAATTGGCAGTACCATAGGCGCAAAGAACTGATGGAATGATGGTAGTTGAAAAGCTAAAATGGCTATAACCATCAGAATACTTCAGGTGTCGCTTCATTCATCATTATCATCAGCAGCCGATAGCCGTCCACTGCTCGACTTTAGCCTCTCCCAAATATACCCACATATAGTCTGCATGACCTTCGGTACCGTTGGGCAGTAAGGACTGTCATATGTAAAGGTTCATACAGGGGGATTTGTGCCGTGGGACCCCTTACACCCCCGCTACATTAAAACAACTCATCGAACCATGTTTTACTAAGTACTAGTTTATGTTTCCTCTCCGTAAAAACTGAATAAATTTAACAAACGAAGTGATCTAAGTAATGATTTTCTTTCAATATAAAATATTTCTCAGTTGTACATTTTGCTTTCTTGATTAGGGATGTCACTTTGCCTTTGAGTGCCGAATCGTGTTTCTTTATTTAGACTTACAGAAGACAAATATGAATTGCCGGAAGTTGATAAATCAAAAGAATTATTCATGTTAACTCCTCGGAAAGAAACGCTGTTTTTAGTCTACTGACCTACATATTCTTTTCAAGACGCATACAAGTTGTTAAGAGCGTGAAGGCTGGCAACGGTGGCACCGGTGGCAACGGTGGCAAGACGGGCCGGGCATTGTATCCGGGCGCGGCCCACATCGCGCGCGCCCCGCCACCAGCCGGCGACGTGTTGCGACATGTTTGATGCATTAAACTGTTCACAGCCGCCGCCTCCGCCTCAGATCTTTGCAAATGTATTGTCAAAAGAAAACACTCCCGTATCTGTTTGAATATTTTTATTATCACTCATGAAAGATACAAAACTACTTGTTATTGTTTCAATAAAATCCATACATACAATTTTATGTGGGAGTTTTTTTATTCTCCAGTGACAAGATGAGCGAGACTTTCATCTGATACTAACTAAAACTGCTATAACGTGGCGCTGGTTAGAATAATATACACAGATATATAGTATACTCATCGCCTTGAGATATAAGATTTTAAGTCTCATTACCCCAGTAATTTCGACAACAATTGCTCTTAAAGCAGAACACAATAATACTACTGTTTTTTTGTCAGAAATAGGACCTGCGGTGGTAACTACCTAGACGATCCCCAGGAACAGACCTTACAAATCTGTAATACAACCCAACATAAATCTAGACATTCCGACTATATATACGTTAATCGCAAGGTTTTGCATAAATAAAAAAATTAAAACAAAATCTGGAGAAGCCCCGAGAAGCGCCTAGTTAAAACTTACTGTACCCGAAACTTAATGAGATGATATCTAACTGATCACGTGCTTGGTTCACCATCTAGTTTTATAAAAAACGTCAATGTCATCAACATACGTTTCAAAATATGTTTTCGTATATACAAAGAGTTCGTAAATATATGCAAATAATTATCCAGCGATCCCACGTCAGATCATTGACCCCATTGTATCCAACGCTTTGACACCTGCCATTTATTAAAATTCCTATGCTATAAAAAATTATATTATTTAGCATAGACCGATGTTCTTATACAACTGGTGGTTCAGTGGTGGTAAATCTCTGTTGCCGGAGAACCTTTAAGTGGGTACCACCGCAGTGCCTATTTCTGACTACAAACAGTAATGTAAAAACATTACTGTGTTCCGGTTTGAAGGGCGCCGTAGCTAGTTTAATTGCTGGGGTAACGAGTTTCAATATGCTGATGGTAAGCTTGTAACTGTACTCATATCTGTATACGTACCACCGATACGCATGTTTCTTCTGTCAATCAGAAGTGAACAAACAATATTTAAAATTACTTTTGTAGCTGTTTAGTCAAAAAAATTACCACCAAAAAGAAACTTAACCAGCAACAAGTACTAATCTCAGGCCGAGAGCAACAATGGGCTATCACTTGACCTGGATTTCGGATAATGTCAAAAACATCGAGTACCTTACAACTGCTAGGGAAATGTGCCTCCGGTGATAGAGGTGTCCTGTTGGCTTATGATATTTTAAATAAAATATTTACTTTTATCATCATCCTCATCATCAGCCGATAGACGTCCACTGCTGGACATAGGCCTCCCCCAAAGATCTCCACGTCGATCGGATTTACTCTGATGAACACAACTCTCTAATTAGGATACAATGGATCCCATCGATCTCATGTTGGTATGAGCGACAATGAAGAAGCGGAACATCAAGCCAAAAGTGATATTTCAGACGGGGTGGAAATTCATGTGACCAAATGTTAGTGATTTTCTGAGAACAGAGGTCACCGATATAGTCGCAGCAGGACACATCGCTCGAAAGACTAACAGCAGATGAGGAACCAAGGTCGTCGAATAGCGACCGCGTACCGGAAGAAGTAATGTTGGCAGGTCCCGCACCTGGTGATCCGACGATGTAGTGAAGGGTTGCGGGAAGCAGCTGGATGCGGGCAACGCAGGATCGACCTTTGGGGGAAGCCTATGTCCAACAGTGGACGTCGACTGATAATGATGATGGTAGGGATGAGTCTGTCATGAGTATTAATTAAAACTCCCAAAATTGAATAACGAAAAAAAAAGTCACTTTGTAGCTAGTGAATAATGTGTACTTTCCTTATTTATACCATTGTTAAAGAGTTGTTAATTTATAAAATATTTCCACATAGGTTTTACGTAAAGGAATTAAGATTTTTTTTATATAAATGTATAAATTTGCTAAATTGCAACAACATTGGTAATAGCGGCGGTGTCACCATACCTCCATAGTGAAGCTTAATCGAAAGTTTAGAATTGTATTAATACGTGAATATTTGACATGGCCCAATTCACGCAGTCGACAACACTTGCCTTCGGCCAGGGTTGACAATTTACATCAAGTAATATATAATCTAAAATATAAATATGCATGTTCACTTAATGGTAAGTGATACGGCTGACGAAGGAATAAGAGTGTTTATTAATAATGTTAGTTTTGCACACTACTTCTTGGTGGTTGAACTAAACCAGTTTCCAGAGAAACCTTACTGAAGTTGGCGTTCGAATGATACAACTGAAATGTTCGAACAAAATGCTCCCATGTACTTATTAAACATCTATTACGTTTTTTTTTTTAATTCTATAAACTGACGAGACGAGATGGTAAGCGATACACAAGCTCATAAAAACGTGGTGCTAGTTAGGATGTTATACACAGCACCACATTGTGCTCGTCGCCTTGTGCCATATGATATTAGGTCTCATTACACTAGCTACAACGCCCTTCAAACCGAAACTCAGTGATGTTTGCACAGTACTATTTGTCGGTGTACCTAGACGGTTTCCGGCAACAGAGACCTACCAGGAGTGAACCGATGCGTTATAATCGTATATTTTAGAAATGATTATATGCAAGTCCCGCAATCTTGCCGTGCCCATATTCTATATAGCATCGTGAAGTTAAAAAAAAATGATATTAAAGCAGAGTCATCAGTTACATGCAATGTTCTACTTCTCCATACACCGGTCTGCCTGGTGCGACACGTCGGAAGCTTTAATTGTTCGCATCCCTGCAGTCGGGATTGTTTGTCCCAGTTCTACACCGCCGGCGAACTGGGTTACACGAATACAAAAAAACTTAACTCGACACAGTTTCAGCCTTCATCGACGATACTTTTGCTGTTGAAATACCATCAGCCCACGTTGGAGTAATTAAGTAGGGAATGTAACTGTTTAATTGGGGTATTGATTATAAGTTAGTAGAACTTAAGTTTGCTAAGGTCCTTAACATTACCATGATTCCTAAACCAATTATGATTTTATGTAGCACCTTACATATATATTTACTGCTGGTTGATCTTCGCAGGAGACGGTAGGTGCCGCAGCTTCGGCAGACAGTAGTGTTTACACATTACTGTCTTCTATTTGCAGGGCGTCGTAGCTCATGTTAATTACTGGGTTATGGAGACTTAAAACTTATGCATAAGCTACGAGCACAATGCAGTGTAGTGTATTTGTTCTATGATACCATACCATGGGCAGGCGTATCACTTACCAACTGGAACGTCTCGGCCGTCTCCTCACTTATTGAAATCGTTAAAAGATAAACGAGTTGCTTGTGTACAAGAGATGTTCGACCACGACGTATGAGTATTTACGTGGTGCGCCTGTCACAGTGTCACTGATTTATGATTGATAGCCCTAAAACCGTGTTGCCCCAGTTGGAAGTGCAATTAAATTCGGCCTTCGCTGCCTGCTGTTCACGTTTTTTCGTCTGTCCGCAACACTCGAGCCGCTTTTCCATATGTATGTACGCTCGCGTGCAGCTAACCATGTGATGAATATCACTTAAATACAAAGTTATACAAGTGTCCACTTGTCTACTACATTGTTTTTGTCATGTAGGAAATGAATGAATATTTAATTCAACGTTTCATCATATTACTCTCCACTGATGTTAGCTATCTCATAAAAGAATTTTGTAACTTTTGAAGTCTAGGTTGAATAGCGCAATATACTTAACAGTGAAATTTGTTCCCAGTTTATCTGAAGTTATTTATGTTACGACTCCTGAACATATATCATAACCCGTGCGAGATACGAGGTTATGGTTAACTAAAATCATTTTAATATACCGATACTATAAATAAAGAGTATAATAATTCATCATCATCTCAACCGACAGACGTCCAACCTTGTTGTAGTATTTTAAAGAAACGATTGGATTGAAGGTCCCCTTTAGGGGATGAAATATTAATAAAATTAAAAAATACAATCAAAACCGGATTGTATGATATTACGAGGAAAACGATGGCTTAGTGTTGTAATGACTGTTACCCCTCTTTTAATTCTAAAGATATATGAGAGTACGTTTCTACAATGTTACTTGGCATCTGGATGCCTTCGTCATCATGACTGCGTTTTAAAATTTAATTCCATTAGTAACATTGCATAACACCTGAATCACAGTGCACCGTGTCCCTTTAATATTCGCGGTGGAACGCGTCCATGGAGTTTTCACGTTCGCGCCGCGCCGCACCGCGCCGCGTCACAATTCCAGCGATTGTTCAGCGCCCCGACGACGCCATTGTTTTGCTTTTAACGGTGACAAGTTATGAATAAGTGCTTTAAGTTATTTGTTCCGTTTAATATTTAAAGTGTCGCAACATTGTGCTCCCTATCGGAACTGTTAGTTCTTTCTTCTTCTTCAGGTAGACGAGAGCTTACAGCTACATCGCGCTATTTCGCACTAATGAAATGTAAAGAAACAAACCTTTCCATATTTTGTCTGCTCGTCAGCTTTGAAAGGTTGTTAAAAGTTAGTCTCGATAAAAAAAAATTTATAACAGTAATTTTTAGATATCTTATAAATATATTTTTTATCAACTAACCTTATTTGTAACTAGCTTTTTTTTCGGTCACATATGTTACCACAATCGGCCCTATAGCCTCGGGCTATTTAGAATAGGTCTAAGGTATTCCTTGGCAGGCGTACAAGGCTAGCCAAGAGTCCTCGGGTTCGTAGACTTTGACAGTGGTGGCTCTCGAAATTCAATAAGCGAACCTTAGGAGGCCGGTAAATGCATCGTGATCTTGTATATGCCATAGCACAGTATGGATGCTAATGAGGGCTATACCCTTCCGTGGATATTTTAGCCAAAGTGCAGGGGGGCACCGGTGCGTTCCGTATGAGATCCCGGAGCACCTTAATGCATTGACAGAGACTACAGAAGGAGTTTTACTGGGAAGAAGCCCCACATAACATTATCTTCCCCCCAAAAGCAAGGTATCATATCTTTTAAGATTCCCCGCGATAAAAAAAAGATGTCACCACAATAACACCTGATACTACAGTGAATACTTATTAGTATAGTGGGATATAGCTCTCTGGCCTAATGGTTAGAGAGTCGTCGAATGAGCATCGGGGGGCCAGCATACACACTGAAAGAAGAACTGTTAATTATTCATGACGCTGTTCCTTTTTTATTTATTACTAAGAAGTTTAGACTTATCTATCATATGGGGTGTAAGGGGTCCCGCACAACAGCTCACAGGACCCAATCCAACCTCACTTTCGTGGTGCACGCTGCTAGTCCATAACGGAGGCTCTGGCTACCACCAATCCGTATTGGACCACCATGGTCCAAATATAAATCCCCACTCGTAGCTCGTTGGCCTAATGGTTAGAGCGTGCGGTCTTCATTCCGAAGGTCGTAGGTTCGAATCTCGGCATGTACCGATGACTTTAAATTTTAAGTTATGTGCATTTGTGAACTTCGTTAACAACAGCGAAATACAAACGGTGAAAGAAGACATCGCGAGGAAACCTGCACATGAATTAGAATTTATTCTAAGGTGTGTGTGAAGTCACCAATCCGTATCGGGCCCGCGTGGTGACTGTGGCCCATCGCCATTATATTGAGGGTAGGCCTGTGCCCCCAACAGTGGGGACGTAAATTGGCTATTATGGAATAGTGGGTAATATACATTTACTAGTATGAACACATTATAATCCGAGGCATATTGTTGTTTCGTTCAACAACAGATTGATGCTCCGCACTTCAATTGAGTTTAATAAAATAAAAAAGGCGAGATACCCACTGAAATACGGGACATCATACTATCTGTGCCGCGCGATAAGTTTTATCTTAATAATCAAACAACCTTCTTCAAATTTAAAGAGGGAACTGGAATTTCTCAATCTATTACTAAATAACAGATTTACAGTAGTTTTAACAATTGTATAAGATCTCAAATTATTAAGGCTACATAATGTTGAATTTGTGTTCCCTGTAACCTATAAACTTTAGGGTTGGCTCGAAGATTTTAAATTTTGCCTTCATTCATAAAAAAGGTAATATGAAAGTCTAACTACTACCCCTCTAATTCGACGACATCTGTTCTACTCTAGAGTAGATACAGCTAGTATACACGTGCTTATTAAACATAGAATAGGACTAAGTTAATCAAATAATGTCTCTAATAGTATGTAGCACAGTGAACAATAGAAATACAAACAAGTAAATTTTATTATACATATGTATATAATAGTGAGGTGTAAGGGGTCCCACACAACAACTCGCGGGACCCAAGCCAACCTCGCCTGTTGGTCGCTGCACCCTGATAATCAAGAAACGAGGGTAGAGGGAAGTGGCCCAAAAACCCCTCGTAAAAACCCTACAATCGACGGCCCCAGGTGCCCGGTGATGTGAATGGCATACGACGGATCGATGTGGGGATTTTTGTGGGGAGGCCTATGTCCAGCAATGGGCATCTATCGGCTGATGGCGGTGGTGGCAAAATATAGGTAATATAAGAAGAAATGTAAATAGTGTAAATTGGTATTGATTATATAAATAGATTACAAAAATAAACCCCTGATCAATAGCATCGGGGAGAAGGAAAAAAAATATCTAATTCATATAAATGTCGGGCCTAAGTTGTTTTAAGTATGTCTAGACACCTGCCTAGGAGATTATACGCACAGACGGCCGAGTTTCCTGATGCGACCTAAGGTAAACGTGCCGGCGTGAGCAGGTGAGGTCTAAGTAAGCGACTAGTAAACTTTGATACAGCTTTTAAAGTATTAAACTAATATTATATCTACATCGATTTCTATATGTTGAATAAACTAGTGCTTGAATACGATCCCACCTGATAGTAAGTGGAGAAGTAATCTAGGTGACAAAGAGCGCTACTCCCCAAGGAACCTATTAACTTGGAACATATTTTTTTCTAACAAGTTTGATACATTTTCACCTCCATCTTCAATCCTGATTTAAATTCATCATCATCAGCCGACATACGTTCACTGCTAGACGTAGGCTAAAGATCTCCACATCGATGGATCCTGCACTGGACACATGATACCGGTGCCTGGCCAACTTCCGTCATGATCGCCATGGCCACCGGCCTCGCCGGGCACTTGGAGCCGTCTTTTGTTCGAGTTTATTGAGAGGAATGGGGCTGTAAACCCACCACGCTGGCCCAGAGCGGGTTGGTGGGTGGTCAGAGCCTTGTCTGTTATTCAGCAGAATGTACCGTGTTCAAGTGAAGTTAACATCGAGCTCCGTAAGATATTTGGCGAAACCTCTTACACCCCTGAGTTAGATTGGATGAATGCAATTTTTAAAGAAGCTTTATCTACAAAATGTTGTACATTTAATATTTTCGACATATTTGTAGTGATTTATATATTAAAGAAACCTACGTCCAACAGTGGACGTCGCCTTATCTTTTATTTACTTATTTTTCACTTCTGTTGCCTTCCGTTTCCTTATCTTCTATTGTTTATAAAATATAGTTACTACTTAATTGCGTCGATTTGTTTTTAACTTCTTATTGAATATGAGATTCTCCGCTAAATACAGATGTTATCTGCATGAGACGATTAGGTCTAAGTGCATCCGATGGAATGTGAACCATAAGGACGGCTTGAAGAATTAAAACTCTCTCCGTTGGTGTCTTAAGTGGTACGATTTAAGATCATTCGTTAAGATATACGGAATAGACTTTAAAGAAGAAGCGTACCGTCCTTTATGTTTACCACACATTTCATTCATTGAAATGTATTTTACTTATTACATAAGTAGATTAGGAGTCTCATCTTAATTTTGACAATCTTAATTTTAAACCCTGCAATATTAAATTGGTAACGTATACTGAAATGTCTCGGAAGGTTATATAGTTATGCAATGTTTCGTTTCCTCTTAATCGTATAAATTACATGTTTAATAAAAACATTGTAATGATTTTCTTAAAAAAAGGCGATGGACCTTTACAATAGTTTATTTAGTCATGAATATCATGAAACATTATGTATCAGATCGCGGTGTCATCTCACTGTTGTCTTGCATCGTGAGATCAAGGGCCATCATAATCGTACACATCTTGACGTTGATAAGGGTCCACAAATGTTCATACTTGTAAACAAATATTTCACCGTTTGCCGCACACTGATTTTTGTTGTCTCAAATTGTACATATTACTGTTATTTTAAATTATTCAATACCGATTATCGCTAGTCGTGCTTCTTTAAATCGATCATCGTCATAAGTCGCTAGACGTCCACAGCTGGACATAAGCCTCTCCCAAAGATACCTCATATCGATCGGTCCCGCACTGCCCGCATCGTCGAGCACTATGGGCCGTCGTTTATAGAGGCTCATACGGGGGATATGGGCCATTTCCTACAACTCTAGTCCAATGCGGGTTGGTGGGAGCCAGAGCCTCGTTTGTCGATGAGCAGGGTGCACCACGAGCAGTTGAGGCTGGCTTGAGTCCCGTAAGATGTTGTGCGGGGCCCCTTACACTCCTTTCGATCGAACACGATCCGAGGAGTAAATTGAAGACAAGCTATCTTTACAGCGCCTATCAATGGGAACTCAACATCTGTCCTCGCGGACAAAGTTTGTATTAAAATAAAAAAATCAATTGTGTTCATGTGAATTTCATGACAATTATAGTTACGGATATAAGTAAGCGATTCATTGTAACAGTAATTTAGAAGATTAAGACTTACCGGTTAAAACGCAAACGGCGTATCTCGCGAGGTGTCGAGCAATCATTTTCATTCTTTACAGAGACCACCAACAGTAGATCTCTCTTGCCAGAATTCATCTAAGAATATACAGCTCCAAGTAGTAGTTTAGTAGCAGTAATTAGCAGTGTGGTGCAGTGTATAACCTAATTAGGTTCATATTGTAGGAAAGTTATAGGGAAAGTCGATAAATAGACGGATCAGAACAAAACATAGAGCTAATGTCAAGGCAAGATGGTATTAGAAATAGTAGGAAGGAAATAGAGAAGAGAAGTAATTACAAAGTAGTAAAAAACATAAAATGTAAGAAATATAAATCTAATCGTAAGCATGGAGAAAGGAAAAATGAAAATTTTAAAAGAAATATAACAGACAAGTTCTTAGAAATGTTATGGGAAAGGAAAGAATTATGATGGAGTAAGAAATATGGTGAAGGATGAGAGGCGATGAGTAGTAGAGAAGTAAGAGTAGACGGAAAGGAATAAAAGAAATGTGACGGAAAAAAGTGAAAACTAAAATGTAACAAAAGATATAGTAATATAATAAAATTATTTAAAACGTACTGCCCGGCATAGCAGAGGAAAGCTGTTAAACAAAACTTGGTTCTTATTGCTATAAGCACATGTGTGTCCGTCCCTCCAGCAGATGAACGTCTTGCTGGATATAAGACGAAAATATAAATCTTTTTAAAATGTTACGGTTTTGGGCACAGCGCGATCGCGTGCGCGTGCGCGTGTCCATGGTTCGTTATTAATTAAAACGCCGCAAAGAGCCCGCGCTTCGCAGGGCCGCGTAGGTCACCGCGCACCCATCCGACGCTGTATGTGGTATTTATGGTGCACTCGGCTACGGTCGAGCTGGATGTAAATCGTTAAAAGCGGGCAATTATCGCCGCTTTACGCATTCCCTTTATTTATTACCAAATGATGGCTGGAAGCTGAATGATCGGCTGCATTTCAATCTCATAGTAACTGAACATTCTCGTTCCCTTTTCACAGTGTAGAAGTAACTTAACATATGTACTGTAATCAGATAAAATTGAACTTTAAGTACGTGTAGGTAATTTTTAAGTTGTTCAAATAATAGTCGATATGTAGCAGTACATAAGTTACTAACTTTGATCCATTAACTATCAAATATATTTCTATTATTACCCATTAGGTCCGTCATGGTCAGCTCTGTAGTCTCGAGCTAGTAAGAATAGGACTAAGGTTAAGCCCTGCCTGTCGTAGAAGGCAACTAAAAGGGTCTAGGAGTTTCGCGGGCCTTGCGAGGGGGCTTATCGCTCAACAAGCGAACCTGCGTGGGACAGCTTAAGAGGGTTAAGCCCTTCCTCAGAGACGTGTTAACACAAAGTGTAGAGATGCACCCGTGCGTTCTATAAGAGATTCCGGAGCCTCTCCGAATGCACTGATGCTAAAAATCTCACATAATCCTGACTTTCCAGAATCGGGGTATCTTTCGAAGATTTTTCCTCTCCCTCGCTGCGAAACCAAAAAAGATCCGTCATGGTAGTCATCTATGAAGCATTATGAGGGACTATGAAAATTTCTTCAAAAGCCTTACAGCGTTCTTTCAGTTCTAAGGTGAAGTGTTAATCTTACTATCTTGCAATCAACATCCTTTGGTGTACTGTTTCTCTTACTACCCAAGTCAGTAAAAGACTCGTTTTGTCATATTATAACATCTTATGATAAACCTTAAAACTAGTTCCTTATGTTTGATAGCTTGGTGCTGTAACTCCAGTATACGGGATTGATAATTGCCTTCCAGGTTACCGGATTTGTTTATAAAACAGTACTCAATTATTTATACTTATTGCATCGTTAGATCACCTGGACTTTAATCACTACTGGTTCCGTGTAAGGGGTGATGATATTACACTTATAATAATAGTCTATGAATATAGCTTACCGACATAGCCCAAAAGATTGTTAGAATTAAGTGGCAGTGGCCAGGGCATATTGCTCGGAGAAATGACGGCCGATGGGGCAGTAAGGTCCTCGAGTGACGCCCGCTAACCGGTAGACATAATGTTAAGAAGCTTCCCAAAAGGTGGACCGACGATCGGGTGAGACTCGCGAGAACCCACTGAATGCGAACAACGCGGGATCGATAAATGTGGAGATCATTGGGGTGGGCCTATGTTCAGCAGTGGACGTCTATCGGCTGATGATGATGATGATAGCTTCCATAACTTTCAAAGTCACTGCAAATACAGTAAAATGTGAGTAACAAAATTTTCTTAAAGGATAATCTAAACATGAATCATCACCATCATCATTTCAACCGATGGAATATATGAATATGTAAAATCAGATCCTATTTGAAAGTACTGTAGGTACGAAAATTTATTTAATATGAAAACGAATAATTCATTGTAGTAAGGCATAGATAAAAAAACTAACCTGCCCTTCTACCTTAGCTCGTGTTGCTTTATGTAAATCAATATTATCGTGCGGTAACCAGGTTTTCCCCGGCAATCTTTGGAGTCGTCAACCACTTTAGTGGTGGTAATACGCTTTAATGAATGCATTACCCACTTTCATGTATTACTGTCACGAATCAATTTAAATATTTGTATTACTTTTCAAAGTTCCTGCAGTGGAATGTATTCGAGGATTTTTTTTCAGGCTGTAATATTCAATAAAAAACTATAGGAATGATTTTTTCCTCTTTATTGTAAAACCTTATAGCGGGGTATACAAAAGGCGGGCTTAATGCCTGTTGGCGTTCTCTATCAACCAACCTTCGGTGAGGTGAGATGTTGTGATAGGTGGTAACTACTGACTTAAACCATACTACAACAAACACATATATATATATAACACTACTACTAGTATAACACTACTACTTTCCATTCCATCTCATTCTCATATTTATTTTACTGCTGGTAAGTCTCTGTTGCCGGAGATCGTCTAGGTAGGTACCACCGTACCGCTAATTACTAATAACAATTGAAATAAATCTAGATTTATTTCTATTATTTAGCCGAGACCGTTGTTTTTATGGGTTCACTGGTGATAGGTCGCTGTCGCCGGTGACTGTCTAGGGAAGTACCACTGCAGTTCCTATTTCTACCGATAAATCGTATCGTGCAAACATTACTGTGTTCCGGTTTGAGAGGTGCTATTGCTAGTGTTGTTACTGGGGCTAACGAGACTCGATAACATTTGTTTCAAGGTGAAGAGCACAATGTGGTGTAGTATATATCATTCTAACTAGCGTCACGTTGATAATGGCGGATGCATCACTTATCATTAAAAAAAATATACTATTTTATTCGAATTAACTGTAAAACCAAATTGTCAACTGTATCATGATTTACAACAGAGGTAGAGGAGTAAAGAAATACCTTAAGGAAAAGATTTTATTAAGGATAGTGATTTTTTTATTTGACGAAATGACTAGACGAGCGAGATGTTCATCTGATAGTATGTGATACACCTGTCCATAATCTCGTGGCGCTAGTTAGATGATATACACTGCATACCATTGTACTCGTCACATTGAGACAAGATGTATCATTACTCCAATGATTTAACTAGGTTACAGCTCCATTGAAACCGGAACACAGTAATGTTTGTACACCTACTGTTTGTCGGCTGCAATGGGAACTGCGGTGGTACTTATCTAGACGGTCTCCGGCCACAGATACCTACCACCAGTAAATAATAACGATTCAAAGCGCGTTGAGAATTTGAAAAAAAAAATCTGTCACATGTCAACTTTCCTCCATACACCTTTTGTATTAGCGTCACTTAGCCATTTGCGGTGGTCAGCAAACAGTGTGCTTCATAAGCTCGCTATTGTCCGAGGAACAATGCGACCGGGTTGAAACGAGGTGAACGAGGAGAGGGGAATCTCTCCAAGATGTAATTAAACCCTTTCCGTTGCTCGCCTGTTCTACTGGAGTGACGTCACAAGATAAGCCGTTTTGTTGACGATCATTATTCACACGCGTGTGACGTTTCGTATGTATGATATTAGATGCGAGAGACAATCCCTGATATAATACAAGTAAACTTAAGTACTTTTTTTAATAAAAATCATTTTATGTAGTAAAGTGTTACTCGACATTAATCACGACCTCTCTAGAACCATAAGGAGACTATACGACTTAAAATTTGGTAGGAATATTCCTTTGACCGAGGTTAGGTCAGATTCAAAGTAGAGCACTACGAGCGATGGAGAGTGCTATACTTGGCATTTCTCTAAAGGACAAGATCCGGAACGAAGATTCGACGGAGAACTGAAGTTGTTGACCTAACTCTCAAAATGTGCAAGCTGAAGTGGCAGTGGGCCGGCCATGTCTGTCGAGTCAGTGACGGCCGCTGGGGGAGGAAAGCCTTGGAATGGAGGCCACATACAGGTCGCAGAAGTATAGGTCGCTCTCCCTCCAGTTGAACCTACGACATCATCAGAGTGGTCCGAAGTGGGTGGGTGGGAGAAGCTGAGGATCGCTTTTGGTGGAACACATTGGGGAAGGCCTATAACCAACAGTGCGAAACATGTTGATGATCTCAAAATGAGTTGCAGAAATGTTGCAGCCAGCAAAGCGGACCAGGAACAGAAACTTATACCAGAATAATTTAACACAATAATGCTTATTTGTCAAGTGAATACATAAGTTATGGTGCTTTTAATTAATACTACTTAGAGTAACGGGTAAACAATTCCGATGCTACATAGGATAAAGATTTCACCAGCTGGCTAGCTTTGTAGCTACCATCATCACGTGAGTCTGTCGCTGTGATGTCCTTGCTTTGTTGTGGTTGTCAACATTACGTGTTCTACGCGAGCACGCTTCATCCTTTAACTTAGTATTTTTATCACTTAACATCATTTAAAATTGAGGTGCAAGTAGTTCATGATCATCATCACTAGGTGCCCTCTTCAAACTGATGATTGGCGATCAGATTGACAAAACCAATTTGATCCTCAGCTATTAATTTTATCTGATGGTATTTAAATTCGGTCATCTCCTTTGTCGTCAAAACCATTTCTTGCGCTGACTACCCGGTTCACGGTTTCCAGGAATTTTGTCCAAGTAGTTACCAATAAAATACATTTTAACTGTAATTTTAGTGTGTAATAATTCATCATCGTCATCCGATAGACGTCCACTGCTGGACATAAACCTCCCCCAAAGATCTATACGTTTGTAGGGGTTCGTATAAAGGGATTTAGATCATTTCGCGCCACGCTGGCCTTATGCGGGTTGACAGGAGCCAGCCTCGTTTGTTGATTAGCACGGTGCACCACGAGCAGGTGAGGTTAGCTTGGGTCTCGTGAGATGTTGTACGGGACCCCTTACACCCCTTTCATAATTAGTGTGTACCAATCGTACAGTTTAGACCCATAGTACAATATATGAAACATACGTATGTAAAAACCTTGCCACAAATTTTCGCACTACCTCCCATTAAGGAAGCTGCCTCCATTGTGATAAAATGAATAGCGGATGGGCCCGCTTTTAGCTCACGTTACTGCTATTTTTAACTGACGTTTTCCTGCAATTTTGTTTACCCCGCAAATCGCGCTGTTAAAAATATATTTCACGTTTATTATGCGGCGGTTTGATTTGTCGCCGTTTGCTTTTATTTTGTTAATATATTACTCTATCTTTGGGGTTGATTTATTTTAAACATCCGCATGAAAAACTGGAATAAAAAGAGAGGAGATAGCTTAATGCGTGTGAATATTTTCAATAGTTTTGTATATACAAATACAGTAAGAAATACAAAAACAATATGATGCTTGGTTTGTTTCTTTTATATCATATTGCGCTCGTCGCTTTGAGATATTACGCGCTAAGTCCTTTTACTTCCGTAATTCATTAGTCGCAGTAAAGATTCTGGATGGATATCTCTTTAAGTTATAGTTTTGGGAAGACGTTCAAATGCTTCGTTTAAGTGAATGTTTGTTAAATTTGTTGTACCCAAATTTTCTCTATAGCGAGCTAGCTGTTGCCTGTTAACCCTATAAAGATAACTAAAATGTATAATAAAAGTAATTCATTTTATTCAACAATAATATCTATTACCTATTCTAGTTACGGAGTTGTTATAATAATCTATTATCGCTGTATCGTGAATCGGTTACAGGTTTACTTTGCTCAAACTCGAACCGACTCTCCGAATGCGCCTATTCCTGTTGAGACGAACAAAAAACCCGCCGCGGTGCGCGCGCGCACGGCGCCGCCCCGCACGCACGCACACGCGCCCGCACGCGAACGTGTCTCAACACACACAGGCACACACACAACGGATACACTATGGGTTTAGTTAACGCACCAGTACTGACGGGTTGGTTTATTGATCGCGCTTCAAACTCGCGGCCTTGGACGAGTTGTAAACTGTACGCCGGCTCGCCGGGCGCCACGTTGGCAGGCTTTAAGAAAATCTATACATTAGTTGTTTATTATTTATCTCCTTATACACTCTACAGTTATCATTTACAAGTAAATTCGTCCGCTTTCCTGACTTCTTTACAAAAATTTTTGAACTCTGTTATAATAAACGTTTATAAGAATATTTCTAAATATTCTAAATTGTTCCTTTACAATAAATTTATTTATTAATTAGTATTACCCTTAATATTATACTAGGTGTTCTCCGCCGGCTTTGCTGGCCCTAACGACTCCGCAACTCCCTTTGGGGAAGGTATTTTATAAAAATCCATTCTTAGTTGACGTCTACAATGGTAGAAGTAATGTCTCTACTTAATTTTGGTTGTTTACCTCTAATAGTTTCGCAGATCTCGTGATGAGTCAATGAATCTTTGGATATCTCCTATATATATAATTAGCCGAAACTAAAACAATATTTCTGTACTGTATAAAAGAAGTAATAATATTTTTTATCATCAACATAGCTATTATTATCAGTAGCCCGCGGCAGTCAACTGCTGGTCATAGCCTTTGTGTGGTTTCTTGGGATTTGGACAATGAAGGTCACTTCGCTTGATTTCTAAATAAAGGTTTCTTGTTAAAATGTATAATTGTTTATAACGCAATGATAACGGCCCAGCAGTGGACATTGATCATCAATGAAATTGCTAAAAAAATGCCAATAACAAAAAAAAAATATTACCCGATGTGAATTTTTTTTAGCTTCACTTGTTAGTTGTCCAAGTGATTAATCACTGTAGTAAATTTTGGTCCGATTTCTCGCATTAAACTTATTGCCTTCTCAATCGTGAGTAATGCAATCGATACATCGATTCCAGTATTTCACGATACACGCAGTGATGTTGTTTATGTATCGATATTTTATCAAGTCGATTTACTTTATCGATACAACGCGATCTTAATGCGCCATGAATAGAAATAGGGGTGAATGTCTGGTGTGTTTTTTGAATACGAGATTAGTGATTTCGTAGGCGAGTGACAATCATTCGATGATTTCATGACAAAACGGATTTTTTTTGTATCAGTGAGAGCTACCTCTTCTCTCTGTACGATTTGCTTCCACTAAAACCTTGGTGGTCTCTTGAGATTGTCTTGCTAACCATTAGGCTATAGAGATTTGTATTTGAAGTCTTATTTTGTTCTCAAGGTAAAGAACATAAAGACGTAAGACTTGCAACTTTATAGTCCTCAATAACGCAGAATCGTTGTTGATTACTGACCGTAGGGCGACCATTCAGCTCGTCTCTCACAGTTTACTGGAAACGTGGTACAACTGGCGAACTAGTTACTTAGAAATAGTTTTCTTTTGTCTTATTTTTATCTTTGGTCTTATTGTCTCTTATGTAAAATTAAGGGTAAGCGTAAGCGCACATACATCCGTATAAAGAAACCCACCACCAGGTAGGTTTTTGTTACCGGAGACCATGTAGTTAGGTACCACTGTAGCTCCTATTGCAGCCGACAAATAGCATTACTTTATCGCAGTCTGGATGGCGCTGTAGCTAGTGAAATCACTGGGGTAATGAGATATTGTACCTATGATAATGATAGATGTATCATCTTAACTAGTGCCACCTTATTTTGAGCACGCGTATCACCTAAACCTTCCAATCGTTTCTTCGCTTAGTAGAATAAAAAATTGTCAATATAAAATCCTTTTTTTTATCTTAATAGGGCCCACCAACCAATCCGCATTGGACCCGCGTGGTGACTATGGCCCCATCACCCTCATATTGAGGGTAGGCCTGTGTCCCAACAGTGGGAACGTAAATAGGCTGTAAAAAGAGAGCCGACCAATGCCTCGTAGCATGTTGTGGTAATACGAACTTAATTCCTTTCGGCGATACGAATATGTTTCATTAGACAAATATAAAGGAAAGTATTTTGAGTTATTCTTTCCGGTGATTCATTTATTCATGTGCTCGGCGCTTTGTTTACATTCAGCAGGAAACGAACTTCTCGGATATCGTACAATTAGTGTACGAACGACCTAATTAAATACGAGGAATTATTTTTGTTAGTCTCCACTTTGTTTTGTAGGAAACATTTTAACATGGTACAGTCATGCGCAATCATTTGTTGAAATAAATAGCACTTTGCTAAGAACAAACAGTCAATGCCAAGAATAAATTATTATTACTACACAATTCCTTTCAGTGTGATGTAGAATTAGTGATTAAATTTTATCTTATATCTGATGATAATAAATACTCCATCCTGTTTGATGCACTGATACAGCTCGTCGGATATTAAGCTCGCGGCGTCAAGGTTAAAGTTATTTTTTATTTGAACTATTTCTATACAGTATTTAAACAGAGATCAATGGTTTTCATTTAGACCATAACTTCGCGATGAACTTAAAATATGGTAGCGTATTTATTATTCTACAGTAGTTAGAGCAACGAAAAGTAAGATAATAAGTATAAATTTTATCCTTAATCATTCTATAGATTGAGGTATTTTAAAAGTAGGTCTATCCTTCGCCTTATTTTCGATGTTTCTTTTTAAAAATAAAAACGTCTAGTATGTTTCCTATATATGTAGTTAATTTTAAAATAAACCCTAACGCGAGTGTACAAAGCAGTAAGTACCAACTTTTCGCGGAAAACCGTCTGCATTTTAACCTTTCATTAGACATTAAGAGTGACTACGAGCACTAGAGCAAGTTTACCGAGAACGTATGATTAAGACATTGAAACGTTGTTTGTCAGCAAACATAGGATTTTAAAGCAACATTACATATTGTTTTTGAGTACTATTGAAATATTTGTTAATAAGTATATCTATTAAAAAATATAACATAATGACATATTGAAAGTAAGTTTTGTAAATTTGTCAAGTATATCAGCCCACTGTCCATCTCGTTTACAGTCATCGACAAGAGTTAATCGCAACACTAGTATAATATATTTTAATTAATAAACGAGTCGGAACTTTCGATCGGATTACACTTCCTCTTTTTAATTAAAACGAAATAAAACTTTACACGATTGCAACGTGGAAAATAATGTCTCCTACCTTTATTTTTGTAATTCATTATCAGCCGATAGACGTCCACTGCTGAACATAGGTCTCCCTCAAAGGTCTCCATGTTACAGTTCATTGATGGGATTTGGGTCTTAGAGGTTCCGCCCAAGATTTTGGTTACCTTACACCCCGGATTTTATAATTAATTAAAACAGATGTACAATTGTTGATATTGCAACTAATGTTATCAATCTTCATGATACATATGGTGTCGAAAACTTCCGGTGTTACATGTGGATTTTGGTCGGTGCAACATTCTTGGTCCTCTACCACTATTTTGTAAATCTACCGCCATAACTGTATCGCTATGTTCCAATTGTCGTACGAGAACCAGAGTTCCTAATGAACAGACTTGATTAGTCTCGTTTTTACATAACACGGTGTGAATATGTTACAATAGTTTTGCTATAGTATAAATAAAAGACTTTTTATTATTCATTACTGTGTTCAGAACAAATAACATCCATTTAAAATGTAACATGAAAGAGACCTGGACTATGTAATGTAAAAGCAAGTTACAAAGAGACTGCTTTCGTGGAGTGGGAAACAACCTCACACTATGATAGAGTCGTGTAAACCGAACGAGTGGGTGGACTAGCAAATATTTCATACGTTAATGATACACACGACATGGCTTAAAGTAAACAGTGCATTTAAAAATAAACATGTTGCAACAGCCAACTCCGATGCCAAAGAAACGTATGGGACGTTACTGCTTCCAGGATTGACGTAGGTCAGTGTGGCGAGCGACTGTTTTGACTGAAACGAATAATAACGATTTCATCTTAACATTACATGGTGAATGAACTTTCCTTACAAAGGCAATTCAGGCAGGTACAGTAAGGTCAGGTCACCGCTGTATCTCCTCAGGTAACGCCCCTTGGGGCACGCGCTTCATAAAGGCAAATAAGTACTACATATTTTTTATTTTTGCAGTTAAGCGACGATACGAGCGGAACCTTCACCTGATAGTAAGTGATACGCCTGCTCATAACAACGTGGTGCTAATTAGGATGATATACACGGATGAAATATGAGATGTTGAGTCTCATTACCTCATTAATTACACTAGCTACAGCGCCCTTGAAACTAAAACACAGTAATATTTGCGCACCACTGTTTGGCCGCAGAAATAGGCGCTGTGGTGGTACCTTTTTCATTGAGCGGGAATTTTCTTAAAAGACACCTTGCTTTTAAGGGAAGACAAGGTTATGTGGGGCTTTTACCCACTGAAACCCCCCTCAATGGTCTCCCTCAGTGCATTAGAAGGGGTGCCGGAATCTTGTACGGAACGCACCGGCGCCCCGCTGCTCTCTGGCTAAAACAACTGCAGTTATACCTGCCTAGACGGCCACGGGCAACAGGCACCTATCACCAGTAATATATCTGAATAAAAATCTACCAAGTTATTTTACCAAATCTACAAAGTAACAAGAAAGGGTTCCTCACTATGTTAAGTTCAGTAATTAGTAAGTTTGCTTTTAAGTATCTCATCCGAAACATCTCTGCACGCCCCTACTCACACGGCGCCGTGTAGTCGGCTTCACGTAGATTAACCGTTAATAATTATTAGAGTATAGAATACATCAAAACACAATGTGTTTGTAACAGAAGTAGTTTCTGAAGAGATGGGGATAATTGACATCAGGCTATGCCACATTTAGCAGGGTGCTGCGGAACAGTACTATTAGAGGACAACGCTTAACAGACCATTTAATGGAATTGCGTCCCTCTTGCTATTATTGCGTCATGGCCATGGCCATTGCAGTATAGGCGTATTACAATTTCATACGCAGCTTTACAGCTGTGGGGTCGGAATGGGGCGGGATCACGATACCCCACTTTGAATGTTTCCTAGAAAAGATTTTTCAGGACGATATGAATTATTATATATATTTCTTCGTAGATTTTATTCTCATAATCCTTTCCTAATTTTTTTATTTATTTAGACATCTTAAAATAAACATACAGTAAATTATTAGTAGAGTAGGACGAAGACAATTTCATGGAAGAAACGGAGCATATTTGAAACTATTTGATGTTAGTTTCTACCAACCCCTTATATTATAAATGTTTGTAACTTAAGCTTGTGTGAAATGTCAATTTCAGCAGAAGATCAACCAAAGCAGAAATCTATGAAAAAAATTTCCTATCAGATCCAATCAATATCCACAAGCAGCCTTAAGTTATGTAATAAAGAGAAGTTCGCTAGTTATTTGGACGACACATTGTCATCTTCTTATTAAACCAAGCGACAAAACGGGCGCGACGTCCACCTGATGGTAAGTAATACGCCCGCCCATAACGACGATGTTCCGTTAGAATGGTATACACAGCACCACATTGCGCTCGCCGCTCTTATACATAGGTTGTCACGTCTTGTTATCACGGTAACCACTGGACACAACGCCTTTCAATCCGGACCACAATAACATGTTTACATATTACTGCTCTGGCGGTAGAAATATGAGCTGCGGTGGTACCTACCTAGACAGTCTCTTGCAGAGACTTATCACCATCCCTGTTGTATAGTAGCGAAAATTTTAAGTGATCTTACATATGACGTGTGCGTGTTTAGCGTGTGTGTGTGTATGTATGTGTGTGTGTGTGTGTGTGTGTGTGTGTATGTGTGTGTGTGTATGTGTGTGTGCGTGTTTAGCGTGTGTGTGTGTGTGTATGTGTGTGTGTGTATGTGTGTGTGTGTGTGTGTGTATGTGTGTGTGTGTATGTGTTTGCGCGCGCTGCATGTACGTGAGTGCGTGCGTGTGCGTCCGTGCGTGCATGCAGCGTGCGTACATGTATGCTGGTGCGTGTGCATGTGTGTGTGCATATGTGAGCGTGTATGCATGTGTGTGCGTGTTTGTGCGCGTGTATTTATAGTGTTAGTCATTCAAAATGCATCGCTCACATGATTGTGAGACAGGGCGGCGATCGTACATGCAATTTACATGGTCGTTATTGGCGACGGCGAATGGATAGACGCAGCGCGAGCTGCGCGTGAGTCGACTGCAGAACAACTTGCGATTGTTAGCGGCTACCTTACACACGATGCACCTAATTAAAGTGCCACAAATACTCTAAACGTTGTGGAATCGATTTCCATTATATCCGATTATATTAGGTCCTTACATATGAAATTAACGTTTTGTCGCACTGACCACTTTGATCTGAAACATCTCGTCTTCGGTTAAGAATTCCAAATTCAAATTTATAAATACATTTAGCTGCTACATTTGAGTTTTGAAAACAATCATTCATTTGTTTTTGCCTGATTATTTTAGGACCTAATATTTACAAAGATGCGATTACACTGGCGGTAGGTCTCTGTAGCCGGAGACCGTCCAGGTAAATACCACCGCAGCGCTGTATTTCTGCGGCTAAACAGTAGTGTGTAAACATTACTATGTTCCTGTTTGAAAGTCGCTGTAACTAATGAAATTACTAGGGGTAACGATATCCAAATGTTTTAAAGCGACGAGCAGAGGTGTCGCGTACAACTCATAAGACCCAAGCCAACGTCACCTGCTCGTGGTGCACCCCGCTAATCAACAGACGAGGGTCTGACCCCGCCAATCAACATTAGGCCAACTTGGTGGAAAATGGCCCAAATCCCCTCATATAAACTTCTACATACAACAACCCTTAGTGCCCAACGGTACCGGAGGCCATGCTGACTGTATGTGGTCATCTATGAAGGAGGCCTATGTCCAACAGTGGACGCCTATCGTCTGCTGATAGACGAGCACAATGTGGTGCTGTGTATACCATTCTAACTAGCGTCACATTCTTATGGGCAAATGTTTCGTTTACCATCAGGTGAACATCTCGCTCGTCTCCTCGCTTATTGAAATAAAAAAATAACATTAAGATTTTAAAAAAAAACCGATAAGAGTGCTAGAGGTCTGTTAATATGATTTCCTCGACACGTATATAGCAAAAAAGAAATAATTTATCAGTACGCGAAGGTTACTGTATTAATGCAATTTTTTTTCGGTATTTCTCATACTGTAGATCTTCCTGCTTATTGTGAGAGGCCGAACACAGCATTTGTGCACGCGTATGATATAAAGGAACTTTTTGTACTGTATTTTTTTTTATTCGACGGAGCGACGAGGTGAGCTATTCATCCACATGATAAGTGATAATAACGCTCATAACAACGAGGCTAGGACGATACACTGCAAAACATTACGCTTGTCACTACATAAGGTGTGACGTCACGTTCCTCCAGTGATTTCACTAGCTACAGCGTCTTTTAAACCGGAACCGCAGTGATGTTTACACACCACTATTTATAGGCTGCAATAGACCTAGCACCAATACGGTAATGAAGGTTGGGATAAGCTTAGTTTATATTTTCATTTTTTTTAAATTAATTAGGCAACGGGACGTGCAGGACATTTACCTGATGGTAAATGATACGCCTACCCATAACAACGTAGGGCTAGTTAGGTAGGTAGGATATACACCACACTGGGTTCGTCATCTTGAGACATTAGATAACATCTATAGGTCTCGTTGCCTCAGTAATTTTACTAGCTACAACGCCCTTCAATCCGGAACACAGTAATGTCTGCACAGTAGTTTGCCGACTACAGTAAGCGCTGCGGTGGTACTTAGACAGTCTCCGGAAACCACCAATAAACTGTGTCATTCATCATATCTATATACTGATTATGTGGAAGTAATTGTTCCGATAGATTACACCCATTTTTATTATACTCATTTCCTTTTAACTTTCCCTATCTTGTATACAAAACATAGATAAATAATAATTAATAAAATAAATAACCATTTTAACAAGGTTTTCTTTACGTAGTATTATTTTAGTTTTCATGCTATATTGTTTTGTAAGTCTACAAAGACTATGCGGAAGCTACTTAGAAACGGCATAGACGCATTAATATTAAGGACACCAAATATTTACATAATGTGAGCAGACAAAAAATCATAAAAACCTGCTTTCAATGTGCATATAATTAAATGGTCACATATTATCTATGGTACACTGGTCGCACTTCTTCTTAAGGTGGCTCTCCGACTAGCGGAGGTTGGCGGTCAGTTCACCATATTTCGCCCGGTCACTTGCGAGGCGGAACAGTTAGGCGGCTCTCGCGATCCCGGTCCACGCCCTGATGTTACACAGCCACACTAACCGCGATTAAATATTTCATAATGTGTGACCTAAAAGTCTCCTACTGCATCGTTCTTTCACTACAGAGAATCGGGACTAAAGCACAAGTAGTCTCCATTGAGTGAAAGCATGCGGACAGCGACCGGTGTATACCTTTCTGATGATTTCCATGTGTTAGGTGCTCTTCTTTAAATACATCTGCGCTCTAATTTCCAAATTATAACTTACCTCTCCAGACAGCTCTTTGCTGAATGAACGGTTTGCACCAAGAAGGCTTAAGGGTAACTTTTTTAAGTACGAGTGGTGTAAACCGCTAGATAAATGGACTGTAGGATCTGTAAAGCGAAGTTAAAATACAAGTAAGAGTACACATAACATAACAGTATATATCTATCTGGGAGTCATGCATGAAGGGACGTTGTTCACTTGAGGAAGGGGAATGGTAGATGGAACTGGGATGTAGAATGATAGAGATAAGAAGTTTGAAAGAAGAGCAGAGCATGAAAGAGTATAAAGAATGAATGATGAGTATAAGTAAAATAAATAAAGTGCTGATGGTAAATATAAATAAAAGCAAAGGTCCTCACCGACCATGCGCAAGGGAAGGATTAGAAAAAAAACAGTACATTTCTGTTACATCAAACTATCTGTTTGTAGTTTGCAGGATGGGGAACACTGTTCCAAACATTATAAGTTTAATGCGATGCTAAACGGCGTATAAACAGGCTCACGGCGCCGTGTAATCAGCCCATTACAGACGAGTAAGAATTTAACAGCCACGTTGAACCCTCGACATTGAGACTGTTAACCTCCCAGTTAAAATGCTCACAGGTTAGGTACTGAAATGGATTATTTATAACGGACCGTACATATTTGTTCGACGTCGCTCGTCGTCGTTCTGACAGAACATGCTTAGCCAACATTTTTCATATGATAATTAACTTTGTTTAAACAAAAGCCATATTTTAATTGGGGTGTAAAGGTTCCCGCACAACAACTTATGAGATCCAAGCCAACCTCACCCGCTCGTGGTGCATCCTGCTAATCAACAGACTAGACTCTGGCTCCCACCAATCCGCATTGCATCAGATGGTGGAAAATGATCCAATTCTACCCATATAAACCCCTACAAAGTTGGAGATCGTTGGGGGAGGCCTATATCCGGCAGTGGACGCATATGAGCTGATGATAATGATGATGAAGTTAATAACTTAATTCAAACAAATGTATTGTTTAATGCGTATGTTTATTGTGAAGTTTCTTTTGAAGATTTTTGGTACTTATGATGATTTTCAATAAATTTAGATAGGAATATTCCTTTTGCGGAGTACAGATAAGCTAAGAACGGATTTTACGAAATGTTACTCCCCAAAAACGGTTGAAGGGATGGTACAGCCAACAAGGTGGGCGGGGAACTGCTAGTTTGTAAGAAAAGTAACCGTATCTGATAGCACTGCCTTTTACCGCTATTTTCTATAGAAGCCGTCCAAAATTTACATTTGTGTAAAACGATGAACAAAATTTGAAAAAGTAGATTCGAGATAAAGATATTTACAAAAGAATTATTACTTTATAAGCAAAAAAAATTGATATTACATCACATGGTCGCAGCTTGACGCTCCTTTCGTTTGCACAAAAAGACACATTTTTGTCGGAGCTCATAGCCGCGGAAACGGATTCCGTTAAGCGACCTTCTGTAGTAACGCGAGGACAAACAACGATCCACGTGATTTTTTTCTGTTTGGTTTTTGTTCCAGATGCAATAATTATATAGTTAGTAACAAAAACATTGCGTTGTTCGTTACAATTTCAATCGTAACGCGGTTACTTAGGGTACAAATTCATATGTCACACAAACACCATAGATAATCTATTTTAATCGTGCAACCGGCGAGCCGTGAGTCATCCGCGGTGCCGTGAGAACGATTGCGTCATATTCCGTTGGAGCGCATTTTTTTTTTTTGTAATTGTAGTCAGCCGCTTGACTACCATCCCACCTGATGGTAAGAGGCGATGTACTATTTGATAAAACGCACTAGTTTAGATGAAACCTATCCTTGTCCACAGGCAGCAGGACTCTTGTCGGAGAGCGTCTAAGTAGGCAATTGTCATTAGGCAGTAACCAAAAGCCATGCTGTATAGCAAGCGCTATACATCATTAAGGGGTGTAAGGATTCCCGTACAAGAACTCACGGAATTTAAGCCAACCTCACCTGCTCCTGGTGCACACTGTTCTTCAATAAACCACATTGAGCCAGTATTATGGGAAATGACCCGTATACCTCTATATGAGTCCCTACGAGATCGATGTGGAAATATTTGAAGGAGACCTATGTACAGCAGTGGATGTCTATCGATTGATAATGAGACATCATCAGATAATAAAAATAATTGTTGGCACACTATAGTTTGCCGACAGAAACAGGAGCTGCGGTGATGAGAGCAGTAAATACTTTTTAATCGACGAAGCGATGAGACGAGTGAAACGTTTCACCAGATGGTAAATAATACACTTGCCCATAATAACGCGACAGTAGCTTAGATGGTATCCACAGCACCACATTGTGCTTGTCGCCATGAGACATAAGATGTTATTTATCATTACTTAAGCAATTTCATTGGCTACAGATCCTTACATACACGAACAAGTTAATATTTGCACACGACCTTTTAACAACAGAAATATGTGGTCATGGTGTCTACCTAAACGGTATAGACATACTGGTGAATGCTATAGGATGATGAGGTGATTCTTCCTATCTATATCAAAGTGAACATAAACCAGCATCATGCTACGTTTATCCCTGTCCAAGTTAGTAGATACTGACATCAAGAAAACCAATGTTTGCATACTCCTGGCTCAGCGGTTGAAACAGAAACTTAGGTGACGTCTAAACACCCTACGCGGGAAAGTTAGTGATAATTGTGTCAGTAATGTCAGAAGTTAAATATTTAACCGCTCGAAGGTCAACAATTACCGCTTGTAATGTGTTACAATATCATTAGAGCACAAAGCAATAACATTTTGAGGGCTGTTTACATTCGGCCGTAAGGCGGAGTTCACACGGAACTTTACATTATACGACGACCACAAACGCGTATTGTTCTGCACAAGTATACACTGCGTGTAATTAAGCTGATGTCATGTGTGCAGGAACACGTTCATGTATATATAGATAGATACCGAGATATTCACTGGCCACGGTCGGTTCTTCCAATAATTAAACCGTTTCAGGTGTCGGCATACGTGATGATGTTGCGGAGGAAACAGTTCCGCGTTTGCTGGCCGTGTCCAGTTCATAGGAAGTTATGATTTGACCTTGATCAGGAGACAGAGTTAAGGATAGACAGAGATAATGTGCACAGGTTAAGACAGGAACCAGATTAATTAGAAATGTTTATAAAACATTGCCAAAAATAGTGACCAATAGAAATAAAGACAACTAAATATACGTAAATACTTTACGTATGTATATGTGTGTACTATACCTATATCTACATATACATGTGTTATTTTTTTAAATTGTCAAACTTAACGCTTTACCACGATCTCATCAGATTTTAAGTGGTGATGTAGTCTATGGAGGTAAATCGCACTAATCTAGTAATAGCCTATTTTCTCTTTTTTTAAAGACACCCAGTTCGTATTTGGACGGATACACCGACGCCGGTAAGTTGTTCCACTACTTTGCTTTTCTCATGAAGAACGAGGAACTGAACCTTTTGGTTCGCAAACTGAGGATGTTCACAATATAAAGATGTAGACTCGCTGTGTTGTGAGTAATGATAGCATAAGTAAATGTATAGATCTACCGGAGCATCTACTAGCGGTAGGTCTGTTACTACAACCCCTGTATGTAGCTACCACCGCAGCGCCTACTTCTATCGCCAAACAGTGTTTTGTGAATATTACCGTGTTCTAAGGCTTTGTAGGTAGTGAAACTACTGAGGCAGCGAGATTTAAAATCAGAGTACACCAACATGACTAGCACCACGTTGTTATGGGCAGGGGTATCGTTTATCAACAAATGAAAGCCCCGTTCGTTTAGTCGCTTCGTTTAATAAAAAAAAAATACAAGTATGTTACAACAGAAGTAAATAGTTTAAATTAGTAATTATTACATAAATTGTGCAAGGAGAAGAATTAGAAAAATAAAGCCCTGAACAATAATGTTAGGTAGTGGCAAAAAAAAAAAATTGCGAAGTCAGTTTTTACAAAAAGTATCCGACTGTTACCAAAGTGGGAGCTTTATAAGTGCCAGTTGTTATTCTTATTGCGTACTACTCTCTATTCGGGACGAATGAAGAGATAAAAATATCAAGATCACATTGACCCCTGAAGCCGTGACGGTCACTCATTTGTACATGGCCGACAATGACCATACATGGCGCGCAAATATACCGACATGCGGCCGCCGATAAGGCCGGGTCAACGATCACCACCTATCAGCACCTGATAACCCGTGACCCGGCCGCCTCAACACGGATTCTTGTAGCTATCTTACTGTTATATAAACTAGCACTAACTTGCGACTTTGTTTATGAATCCCTGAATGATGATAATCTAGGCTCATGTACGTAAAAGATTTTTTTATTCGATGGAGTATCTTTAACGAGACGTTTACATGGTGGTAAGTTATATACCCATAATGTCATTGCGCTAGTTGGAATGATATACACGGAACCACATTATGCTTATCGCCTTAAGAGACAGGACATTAAGTGACGTTACCCCAGTAATTTCACTAGGTAAAAGACCCTTCAAAACGGAACAACTATGTTTGTCGGCTGCAATCGGCACGTAGACGGTTTTTAAGAACAGACACCTACCACCAGTAGTTTCTCAATACATAAAAAAAAATTATGTAAAGTATATCTCAAAAACCGTGTTGGGCCAGCGTGTTGGGAAAAAATAGCCCAAATTCCACCATATGAACTCCTACAAACGAAGATCACGACAAGCCGCTTCATGCGGGCAGCGCAATACCGATCTACGTAGATGATCGTTAAGTGAGGGCTATGTCCAGCTGTGGACGTCACCGGTCGATGATGATGAAGGTATAATATTTTTAATATGTTAGTTTACCTTTAATTTTTTATAATGTTTTAGCTTTAATACAAAAAACTTAAGCGTAACCGGCCCTTTTCAACTATCGAACTATATTTCTACACGTGATCCTCTCTCTTTTCCACTGCGGCTCTCGGGTCTCAAGAAAGAGTCCTCATCGTCTTAACTGCAGTTCAAACAGGATCTTAGCGAGTAGGCGTGTATAGCTGATATAAACTAAATTTGAAGCTATTGACACAGACACAACGGTTTCTGTTATATTTTAAACAACCATCTTGTCCCGTCCATAACCGACTGTGAAAGCTAACCAACAAAAGTAAGTAAATGTTATATACTTTATCACGACGAGGAAGTCTTTTATATACATATGTATATATACAGATATATATATATTTATATATGTACATGTGTATCGTAACAAAGTTATAATATGTATGGGTACACTATTTCATCCGGCCCGTGCTAACTCAGCTAATGCAAGTAATAAACGCCAGTTTAATAATGAGGTCACAGACCATACCGACGACATATACTATTACCACTTCACTATTTATTTATCTACTGCTCGGTAGTAACGTGTGTTATTATAATCCCTTGTTTCTATTACTATGTGTATAGCCGTATTTCTTGGGTGTAATTCGATAGTGACGTTAATAAGTTTTATAGACATTTCGTTGAATTGAAAAAGGGGATGGAAATAATATAAACCTCAAGTAAAATCTGTGCTCATCCAGACATACTTTTCAATAACTTCCCCTTTCTTTAAACAGAAGTAATCTTAGTAATATTATTTCTTAAGACAAACTAAAAAAAAAACCATCAAATAAAACGAACTAAATAAGTCCCAGTCAATCAACGAGAGCACGAAACTATTTCGCTTCGAAACATCCTGTCTCAAGAAACTAAAGCCTTCGACGTTCTTGTGTGTTTTTTTTCTCGTATTTACTCATTCATAGCTGAATCCCGGTCTCCCGTGTCGAGCGAGACCGAGTGTGATTGTATGTATGCAACGGGGGAAGCGATAGTGATGGAATAAGAACACATCAAAATTAAATAATTTTATTACGTACGGCGCAGAGCCAAGGCACCTGACCATCGGGCTGGTCCACCTATTTAAAGTAGCACAGCGAGCGATGGAGAGAGCTATCTTGGCATTTCTCTAAGGGACAAGATCCGGATCGAAGGAATTCGATGGAGAACTAAAGTTGTCGACGTAGCTCTTAAAATCGGCAAGCTGAATTGGCAGTGGGCCGGCCATGTCTGTCGTGTCAGTGACGGCCGATGGGGGAGGAAAGTCTTGGAGTGGAGCCCGCGAACAGGTCGCAGAAATATAGAACGCCGTCCCTCCAGATGGATCGACGACATCATCAGAGCGGTTGGTAGTGGGTGGATGTGAGAAGACCTATATCCAGCAGTGGATAAACAAAGGCTGACAATGATCACATAATTTTATATATTGTTGTATATCAGTTATGAGACTATTTTACAATGAAATAAAGTAAAACAATGGATATTCCTTAAAAAATCATTTATACGTACCACTGTAAACTATCTGCAACTATAGCAGACTTGTACAGGAAAAATAACGATGGATACAGCATATTCCAGAATCCTTTAAACTAGCGATCCCCAAAATGATCGTCTACATACGCTTCCTCATCTTCATCATTATCAGCCTTTTTATCCACTGCTGGACACAGGCTTTCCCCAATGTCTTCCACCAAATGCGATCCTCGACTTCTCGCATCCACCCACTTCTAACCGCCCCGATGATGTCGTCGATCCATAAGACTCGCTCATCACGTCGAGTTATATTTTAAGATGCATTGAATCATAATTATAGATTTCATTATGGTCTATTAAAAATCTTTCATAATTTGATTACAATTAGTAGTTATTTTATGTCCATTTAGATATATTTTTTTTTTAATAAATATATTTGACTCCTTAAAATCTTATTAGCGATCCACAGGATTTAAATTGTGAATTTAAAGGTACGTAAGGTCAAAAATTTTGAGGATGGTTACTTCAAACTATTACCAGGTTATTAATATACAGACTAGCGTGTGACTATGGTCCCACCTGATGGTGATCTGCAGTGTAGTCTGATGTAAAAAGGCGCCAGTCTAAATTCAGCTTATTCACTCGGCGTTTTTGTTCAAACGATAAATTATTAATTTACATAACTAATAGAATGCGTAAAGCGTATAAAAGACCCATCACTATCGTAAAGTAAACGGAATTCCTGCGCCCGCGCGATGGTGGGGCAAACCTGTTCCGCCGGCCGCGGCTTTCGGAGATCGCCCAGCATCCGACGTCTCGTTTCGGTAAGGCATGGCGTTGCCAACGAGACACGACCGTTATAACTCCATAAGCGAGTCAGTTTGATAAACTGGACATAATTCATTTTAAACCGTCACGTTCTGTTGCTGGATACGAACTGTGGAGCTGTTCGATGAAGTCTTAGACGGCCTCCAATAAACTCAGTAAACTGCACAGTGTTTCTTCAGCATAAAACTGCTATGAATTCTGTTAATCATTTTAATCTTTTTATGAACATATCATACTCAACATACTAAAAACGTATTTACTCATAGTTTAGCGCCATATTTAAAAACTGGGATATATATAATAGAAGAGAAGATATAGAATACAAGGGGTGTGAGGATTCCCGCACAGCAACACGCGGAATCGAAGTCAACCTCACCTGCTGGTGGTACACCCTGCTAATCCAAAACGAGGTTTTGGCTCCCACCAACCCGCATTGGGTCAACGTGGTGGTAAAAGGATCAAATCCCCCCCATTTGAATCCCTACAAACGAAGGCCCCTGGTGCCCTATAGAAACTGAATTAAAACTTAACATGAAATTCAAATGGTTTTAGGGGATAATGAGGATATGGATAGTTAAGTAAGCTCGCACAGTAATGGCAACAGATTTACAATACGGTGATGGTGCACCGTGGTAATTAACAAACGAGGCTCTGGCTCCTACCAACACGCAGTAGACCAGCGTGGTGGGAAATGACCCAAATCCTCCCATAGGAACCCCTACCCGAGCGATGTGGGAATCTTTAGGGGGAAGCGTGTGTCTAGCAGTGGTCGTCTATTGGCTAATGATGACATAACAGTAATAATAATAGTAACGTCCGAACTTATATCACGCGGAAAATTTTATATTTTTTTTTTGTTTTAATCATTTAAGCCAAAGTGTATCGTCCATATTTATATAACATCAGGGTCATCACACTTGTCGCCGAACTATAAACTAGCATCAGACGGGAGCACAGTTTCGCTAAGCACTACTATCTAATCAAACACGGGTCGGAAATGTGTTAATGATAAGATAACTGCCCGACACTGAGAATATGAAGCAATATTTCTGACTATTTATTACTTCGTCCATAACTGCGTAAATATTAAGATCTTAATGACCATATTGTGAACTTTTGCTTAGTACACAATTATTAATAACAACTGGCTTAAATATATTTTCAGTCTATATAAATATGTTTTGTCTCTCGGTACCGTTACCAGCTGGAATAGTTTCCCATTAGTGGAAGTACTTTAACAGAACCTATTACTCGTACCTATCTTTAAGAACTTCTTAAGAGTTTCTATATAAGACATTCAATCGATACTCATTGTTTGAGAAAACTCATGATAAGGGGTGTAAGAGGCCCGCATAGCAACCCAAGGGACCTAAGCCAACCTCACCTGCTCGTGGTGCACCCTGCTAATCAACCAACCAGACTCTGGCTTCCACTCACCCGCATTGGGCCTATAATATGAACCTCTATAGACGACGATTTTGCGACAGTTTTGCGGGGAGGACCGGAATCTATCGATGTGGAGATCTTTGGGGAAGGCCTATATCGAGCAGTGGACGCCTAGCGGTTGATGATAACAAGAAAACTCATATTCCTCATCATTTCATCAATCTAATCGGTTATTTTCTATTAATCTCTATCTATAAATACATATATAAATGTTATTAGGGGTGTAAGGGGTGCCGCCCAGATTTAGTTATGGAGCTTAAGTCAACCTTACCTGCACGCGGTGCACCCTGCTAACAGACCCGGCTCTGACCACCCACCAATCCGCACTGGGCTAGCGTGGTGGGACTAAGCCCAATTTCCCCTCAATTAAGATCCCTGAGAGAGGTCTATGACCAGCAGTGGGCGTTATCAAACTGACAAGAAGAAGAAGAATGTTATTGAGTTCACATACGAATTTTAGTTTTACATATAAATTTCATACTATTAATAAATGTTCTCAAAAAACACTTTCTTAGTTGTAGCTACAACGCGCTTATTCTGACCTTTGGCTGATTGATAGATGCGTACAGGTATCAAACCTGCACCTGGTGTTTTACGGTATTTATAATATTGTACCTATAGATTATTATTCACGCTATTTATACTATATTCAATGCCACAAAGCAATATGATAGTATGTATATATAGCGTGCGTAACGTATATGTGTGCGTCTGCTGCATAATGTTAGATTATTGTTTATACTTAATCATGTCGCAATGGCAATCGATTTGCTTTCATATCGTTAATTGCCCTTTTAAAATTAATATATAATAATTAATACAGACTGTCAAATGTAATCGTCCGATCTAGTAGCTTACGCCCTAAGCGATTATTATACTAAGCAATCCGGGGTAATGTGTATATGCTACGAGGGTAGTCCTAAATCTACCTAAATCTAATCCTAAATATTGAACAATCATTTTATTACATTACAGCAGAACCTTAACAGAAGCCGTGGGTATCGGAGATTATAAACTGATCGTATCCGCTATACATCGTAAAGAGGAGCAGATCTCCACTGAGCTGGAGTTTCATGTGAAGATTCTTAGTGAGGTAACAGGCATGTTCCAAGTACAGCTTTCGTAGAGATGTAATGACCAACAAACAGCATTTTACCCGCGCGGTAGACAAACGGCTTTGGTTCTTATCTTGTGGGAGAAGGCCTTCAGTGGAAACAATAAAATCTCATGTTATTAGACCTTAAGATCTTCATATGTCCTGAAAGAAGTAGCGATGTTTCTTTTATAGGAAGCTCATAAGTTCGAATATAAGTTATCTAACATGATAGTTAGAGAAATGTATGATTATTGAAAAAAATATTCTTATGTTACAGATATCTACAATCAGAATGAGGTTTAGCTACTCGTTCTTCATATGAACAGCGAAAGTGTGACACAACTTGTCTAGCATCAGTATTCCATTCTAAATACGACGTAGGCGTCTTCAGGAGAAAAATTAATAATCTGTTATTAACTTAATGATGAGCTACTACCAGGTGCGATCTTGGTTTAGCAGTAATTTAGTCAAATTAAAAAAAAATGTAATCTATAGTTTATGTCCCGAAAATTTTTGGTAAAACGTGGTAAACTCAATCCCTGATGCTTAAGCAACACAGTAGCTAAGTTATTATAATATATACAAAGACGGGGCCGACCGGACAGACGTCCGCTTCGGAGCCACCAGGTATCCGACCATTGCGTCAGAAGGCTGGACGTTAACCACATATACAGCCGACTACATATGCTTAAGCTACTGGCCACAAATATGGTCCGATGTTCATAATCATAGTATTGATAATGTATTAGCAATGCAAGAGACATTGGTATATAGGCAATAATGGTTTGTTTACCGTTGCTAGGGTTATGTACCTTGAGGCCTATTAGAAACGTAACAGAGCAACGCTTATTTCTTCCACTATACAATTGTGTGTTAACTTTCAACTCTCAACTGAAATAATCTGTAAATATTGAAAAAAGCTAATACATATAATAAATTAAAAATCTTTAAGGTCTTCTGAAAAATTAGATCCTAATAACAGACTCCTAGATACTGACGTTAAACTGTGAGCATTCCTTTTTAAGGAGCAAGGCTTCAAATAGTTTGTCAGTTTGATCGTCCTCTCTAAAACTCGTTCATTAGTGCGCGAGGCGATTGTATAAACATCCCAAACGAAGTCTGTGGTTTAAGATAACGATGTATGCCAATGATCGATCATCGCCAACGCGGAGAGGACTCGAAGACTCCAGCTCAATAAAAAAGTTACGGCGCAATGCACAAGCGCACGCGAGAAATGCAGATATAAAAGATGTCCTACACCTTATAAAGCATGATTAGAAATGATATGATTAGTTAATATATTGTATGAATGTAAATACATATATATCATTCTTATATGTGTATATAAGCATGTGCATATTTATGTATTATAGTTGAATTTATTTAATACACACACCTCAACATCTTGCTTTACCCATAGTATATTGGAAGATATTGCCAATGGCATTAAGTCCACGTTAACACGATGTGTATAAAGTTAAAGATAAATAAGTAAATTTAAAAATTAGGTAGTACACACAAAACCCAAATAATGCTTGAGTAAATTAACGTACGGACAAAACGACTCTTTGTAATGTATATATTAAACAAAAAGAAGAACAAAAGTGTTTCCGGGAACTGTTCAGTGTCGTCAGAATCCATTGAAATTGAATGAGTGTATTATGCATATTTAATGTTCACTTCACATTCATTCTCTTTTTGGAATCGGTAGATATGTATACGGTATGCTTGCATTATCGGTAGGACTATGTCCAGCAGTGGACGTCTAACAGCTGATGATGACGATTATGCTCGCATTGGTCCAAATCATTTCGCATTCAATTACGTATTCTTTCTGTTTTAAATCTATCCAGCTCGGTCTGTCCATATATTATAGGTCATAAATAATAAAAGACTTTGTTAGAAACCTGAAAATAAACTTTTTTTTTCACTTGTGTGAAGAACTGTGAATATGTTTAACAGCTCTCGCTTGTAATATATACAACGCCGTATCCGTTCAAGGATCGAATTCCCAAACTGGCGACCGGTTTCGTTTCCCACAGCCGGCATCACCCTCCGCCGGAGACGAGCGACGCCCGGGACGCTGCTACTCCGATGTTTAATGAACGAATTAGTATTTACAACGCTTCGCCGTGATTTGTGGTCGAAGGCCTCACATTAACTGGTGCGAGATAGAGGCGAGCCGATTGCACTGCTTTTTTTTTAACAAGCACCAATGATGTTGAGATTAATGGAGCTAATGCTTTACGAGGATAAGGGTCCAAAAGTTAAATTTCAAGAGGTGCATTAGATTTGATAAGTAAAACAAAATTTACATCTGGCACTAATTTACTTCAGACTGGAAGATTTTTGTTAATTGATAAGGTTGGTGTTAGGACCACAATCCGATCTGGTGTTAGGTAATGTGGTGTGTGGATGCAAAGAGCATTAACTTAGTAACAACCTATTCACTCTTTTTTTGAATACACCAACTTGTGACGGTGACGCTGATAAGCTGTTTGTACCAAAAAGGAGTATCAAGCAATAAGTCCGCCTATACGTAAAGTATTTAAAGATAACTACAGTATACTAATCTCATTGTTTTTTTTTGTTTAATTACTTAAAAATAAAAAAAAGTCGGTTATCGGCATCTGGGGGAGCAAGAGTTGAACTATTGATAAAGATTTGTTTATACTGTCCGTAAGTTTGAGGCATTAGATAAGCATATCTTAAGCATAACAACCATATCAACTTAGGCATATAAGCTAAATGTGTTTTTCTTGTTAAAACGCCTTTAATTGATACTGTTAACCGATATCATAGTGACAGAAAATGGCGGTTAGTAATACAAAAATAAAAGCATTTCGATTTCTTACTGGGAACAAAGAAAATATAATGTGCCGAGCTTTTTTATGGCTCTGAAGTAATACTAATTAGTGATGAGTAAAATTGCTCTTGGTGTTGACTTTCCCCAAGGCCAAGATTGTCCAAGTCTTATTCTTCCTTTACTCATCACTAATTCTAATATTTAAAGAAAGTTAGTTTTTTTCAATACATTTAAAAAGAAGGCCTAAAATAGGTACGAGTTAATGAAGATTTTTTTATCGACCGACAATCCCAGAATAAACCTTTTTTTGTTTCGGGGGGAAATGTGTGAAAGATAGGGTATCTTGTGGGGGGAAGTTGTACTTATGTGAGATTCTTACTCCCTAAAACCCCCTCGGTGACCTGCATTTGGAGAGACTCCGAGGATCTTTGATAGAACGTACCGGCGTCTCTCTGCAGTTTGCGTTAACGTCGCTAAGGAGGAGCCTAACCCTTCTACTCACCATCGATGAGCCATACGCTGTCTCACTGTAGTTTCGCTTGTTGAGCGATAAGGGCCCCTACCCTCAAGGCCCGCGAAACTCCTACACCCTTTTAGTCTGCTTCTACGACAGGCAGGGCTTACCTTAGTTCTATTCTTACTAGCTAAAGACTACAGAGCTGACAGGGGTAAACATGTCGCGTTCGTCGGCCCAAAAATATCGTACGTTTCAACTAATTTACTCCTTACTTAAAAACTTTTTGTATTGAAAAAACATGCATTACGTTTAAAACCTTAAACGCATCCGTGGTCGTGGAACGTGGAGGGATGGCAACAATCAACCGCTAAGACCGAGTCAAGTCAAGGTCGGTACTATTTTTAGTCGTTATCGCAGCGGAGCGCACGGAGAGACGCAACAGACCCACCGACAGTTATTATAGTCCGAGATGTTTGCAGTGCAACGGTTTATTGCTGGCAAAGGGATGGGGTGGCGATGTGCGTGCACCATGCACCATGCACCATACCATACACTTATGTACGACAGGAAAGATGTACAGGTTCAAAATAGTTTCAAGTATAATCTTTATGTTTGAAGTAATAGAAAACTTTTAACTATTCAATACCAGATTTTCACTATTATATTTATCATATAATGGATGCTGTAAGTTTTTAAGATATATTTCGAAAATACTTTTAGCTTCTATAATAGAAAAAGATCTTTTTCTTTTAACGAAAAGGTAAAACAAACGCGACATTCACCTGATGGTTAGAGATAAGTCTGCCCATAACAACGAGGAACCAGTTAGGATGATATACATAGCACCACATTGCACACGTCGCCTAAAGATACAGGATGTTAAAACTCGTTACTCCAGCTATAACGCTCTTCAAACCGGAACACAGTAATGTTTGTATACTAATGTTTGATGATAGAAAGAGGCACAACGGCACCTATCACTCGTAAACGAACTTTGTCTCTGTGTATGTGTTTGTAATGAGAAAAAGCAGGATTGGAGTTACGGAGAGGGGATACACTTCAAAAGTCTCCCCCTTGTAAAACAATCGCGGAGGATTATTTTAAAATTATAGCAACGTTTCTTCTCCGCGTCACATTCAAACATAGGAAGTAAAAATTACAAAATTTTCTAACCATTGCAAATATATCATTACTACAGTAACTTATATAGCTATATTTTTACATCGGTTAGTCGGTTGGTAAGTTATAAAACGTATTCGTGTTAATAAACCTCGATAATTATTAAGTACACAATATAAATTGTACATAAAATTTAATGTACGACTTGTCCTCGGGTATATTTCAACAATAAAGTTAAAAGTAACCGATGGAGTTTCTCTTTTACGGCGCAAGGTTAAGTTGGATTCGATCTGAATATTGGCGCGGCGACAACCGCTTTATAAGAGAAATAACTTTAACATAAACTGTTTGTCCCGTTACTTATTCCACGAATCATCATCATCACCCGATAGACATCCCCAGCTGGATATAGGCCTACCACAAAGATCTCCACATCGATCGATTCGGCACATCTCACGGAACTCAAGTCAACTTCACCTGGTTGTGGTGCACACTTGCTAATCAATAAACGAGGTTCTGGCTCGCACCAACCCGCATTGGGCCAGAGTGGTGGAAAATGGTCTAAATACCACTCATATCAACCTCTACTTACGACAGCATCTCGTGACCAGCGGTACCGGAATACATACTGACTATATGTGAAGATCTTTGGAGGATGCCTATGTCCAGCAGTGGACGTCAATCGGCTGACGATGATGATACTTTAATTGAAAGGTAGATTAAATAGTCTCTGTTGCCGGAGACAGTCTAGTTAGGTACCACCGCAGCGCCAACCGCAGCCCATAAACAGTAGTTCGCAAACATTACCGTGTTCCGTACTGAAGGGCGCTGTAGCTAGTGGAATTACAGGTGTAACAACACCTAACATCTTGTGTCTCAAGATGACAAACACAATGTCATGTTTTATATATCCTTCTAACGAACCCCACGTTATCACGGCCATATTTTTTACTTATCATCGGTTGAACGTCCCGTTCGTCTCGTGAACGTGAAATTAAAAAAAATCCCCTATTACTTTAACCTTAAGTCATAAAACGCTATCTAAGTGTAAGTGAAGTATAATCAAAATATTTTCTTCTTAACCATCTCATACTTTACCAACAAAATAGTTCATTATGAATTACTTAACTTAGTTTTGACACCATCGGTATACCATTTATCCAAAAAAATTATGATTTATGTAGTAATATATTAATTTAAGGTTTTCATGTGTTTTAATATCTTTATCGGTATGGAAGAAATTCGTAAGTAGAAACAAATTGGTTTCTTTCAAAACTTTTTAAAGCACATCTAACTTATATAACTCGTCATACCGAAAGTGTACGTGAAATAAAGTTAAGTTAAAACAAAATTATAATTTAGTGTTAAGTGGTCATTATTAGGAACGGGACCGGTTAGCGCGCGCGCAGTCCACACGGGCAAGACGACGCGGCGCGCCGAACTCGGGACCTTTGCACCTCCTCACCTCCAGATAACCGCGGACATGTTAGAACATTTATAACGCGGTCAATTGTTGCAATGCACATGCGCGAACTAAATTTGACAGGGATAAAAAACACGATTGTTGTCACAATATGCGTATGTATATATATTTAGAAGACATCCAGAAATTCATTGATTTGGCACGAGATCTTTTTTTTTATTTGATAAAGCGACGAGACGAGCGAGGCCATTCACCTGATGGTAAGTGATACCTCCGCCCATAACACAGCGGCGCTAGCTAGAATGGTACACACTGCAACACACTACGGTCGTCGCCCTGAGTAATAGGATGTTGAGCCTCGTTAACCCCGTAATTACACTAACTACAGCGCCCTTCAAACCGGAACACTAATATTTATACTCTACCGTTTTGCGGCAGAAATAGGCGCTGCGGTGATACCATCTCTGAAACTTAGAAAAAAACACTCAAAATTTGGTAGCAATATGGCCTCTGCCTCAGGTCAGGTAAGAACGGATTTTACAAAATTCGATCCTCAGAGGAAGTTGTGGAGGTGTTAAGACCAGAAAAGCGGGCAGGAACAGCCAGCATATACATATATATATAATGTTACAAAATAGTATTTGATTTTGCAAGTAGTAAATAGACACTAGGAATTAAATAGTGCTTTGTTTTGTTAATACTTGAAGTGAAACTACTTAAAGCGGCGATTGTTGTTAATTTCATGATCTGTGTATAATAAATACCTTTTGTTTGTTTGTGTTCAATTGTTAAAGTAAAAATAATTAACTGGGGTCTGTCACGATGGCAGTACTCGCTGCTCTCTGTCGGCCACGCACACTGCCAACCACCACCAATTGGGGATTTTGCTGATGAATCGCACGAGCCGAAACAATTAAAAACTTTAGCTTGACTAACCGAATAGCGCAGTTTCCAAACGCACAGACGATATTATTTAGTGCTCAAGTTGTCGGGAAAACATGTTAGAACTACTTAAATGATTCTAGTCTGTAAAAGGAGTGATTGCTGTCATTGGAGGGCACACGAAATAAAATGAAATACGCAGAATACGTTCGCCCAGAAGTTTATCTTTCTTTACTTAGACATTTGTAATAAAGACATTGCTGAGAAAACTTTGATTTTCAAGCGAATACAACTACATAATTAGTATTATACAATACCAAGACCAAATGAACAAGACTAGACTAAAAATTAAAATTCCTTTGAAATGATAATTTAAAATATTTATCATAACTTGAACATATGTTTTACTTTGGGCAATAAAATATTTAATATGTTATAAGACTGAACATCCAAGACCAAGATTAGAAGTATTTAAACATTAAGTCCCAGACCGAACAGACAAGACCAAGATTGTCAAAATGTTATTTACGCTTTGCTCGCCACTAGGCGTGCGCTCCATAAAGGGACACAATCACTGGATGCCCTGACTCCCTACACCTGTCTCAATAATAATCTCCCAAGTGACTCCAAAGGTGCACATCTATGCTTTCACTATTGCTAAATCGGTAAGTTGATTTTTAATTATAGATAAACACAGATATTAGTGTGGTGTGCACGTCCATGATCATGGTTGGAGATCTCTCCTGTCTAATGGGGAGAAAAGAGAAAGAACAGGGAATGGCAACGGCATAAGCATTGAGTGGAACTATTGTCATTCTGTTAACGAAATAACGCTTAAGCGAACGTTTCACGTAAACACATTAATTATTATGAGAGATGTCGGTTAACGCTGCACATTCCGTCTACCAGAACTGAGTCAGCGCGGTTACGTAAATATTCACCTGACTTCACCAATTTCGAACTGCAGGCGAGCTTAGTTAATTAAACTGCAGAAACGGGGTTAACACTAAGCCCCTCGTATTACCCTATACGTGTGCCGCCGGCATGTGACCACTCCCGGTGGTTTTAATTAATACTAAGTGATGCTGTAAACGGTTTCTTATGGGGGCAAGATCGAATACACGAACACACCGTACTGGTGGTAGGTCTCTATTGTTGGAGACCGTCTACGTAGAATTCTTGTGAGGAAATGTTCCAAGTTCCGATGAAATTATCTTTTTCACAGAAAGTCCACTATCTCATCTCAACGCAAGATTAAGTAATAGTATGTAAAGTATGTTGTCATTAGTCTGATATCATTATGACTGAACAGTAACTAGCTTTATGAGGCAGGCACTCTGCTGGTGTGATCTGGGCGCAAATGTAAAGCGGTGACCATTCAACGACGGTGGGGACGGTGACAATGCGTCGCGGCTTCTCACAATAAGTTCCAGAGCACAACAAAGAGCTCGCTGGTTTGTCCGGCCGCGGTTTGTGGTACAATCACACACATAACCTTATCGCTTGCGGTCACACATTTAGTAAGAAATCTATATTACATATATATACCCAACCCACATAAATATAATGAAAATTACTTTCATTTTAACGCCAATTACGTAAAAACTAGTGACGTATAAGAATATGAACATTCAACTCGGAATAATTTGTAGATGGTTATAGGCTATTTATTCAATTTTTGAATATCGTAGATCCGTTATCGTATTATTTATGCAGTTGCTATAGTAACGGTTGCTATAGACATTCATTTTGCGATTTCGGTCGCTCTCAAGGAATATTTGAGACAAATTTCAAGTCTAATATTATATTACGACCAGCAAAGCGGGCGGAGTTTGCCCATAACAACGTGGCGCTTATTAGGATGATATATACTACACCACATTGCGCTCGACACCTTGAGACAAAAGATATTAAGTCTCCTTACTGCAGTAATTACGCTAGCTGCAGTGCCGTTGAAACCGGAATACAGTAATATTTGCACACTACTGTTTGACGGCGGCAATCTACCACCAGTAGAAAATTCAAATAAGCACAGTGAGTGTATATGAACATGTAAAGAATCGCATAATTTATTTACAGCCGCTGCAACAAAACTCCCGACTGCGACTGTACAATCCTTCGAGGAGTATAAGTGCAGGCTAAATTTATCTAATGAGTCAACTCTCGTACGCTTTCAAACTGACATCGCTGTAAAAATCTCCCGCGCTACAATTGTTAATCAAAACACCGTTATAATGTAACAATAATAATTTCATTAAGCCCTTGTTACACGACAAGTTATTAATTATATGTAACAATTAAAAGGATGTAAAGGCTCCAAAGGCATCACGTTTCAAGGGACCCCAAGTCAACCTCACCCACTCAGGGTGCACTCTGCTAATCAACAAACGTGGCTCACCAACCCGCATTAGGCCAGAGTGGTGGGAAACAGTCAAAGTCCGCCCATATAAGCCTCTACAGACGACGGCCCCAGGTGGCCCCTCAATGTATCGCAGGACCGATCGATGTGGAGATCTTTGGGAGAGGCCTACATCCAGCAATGAAAGTCGATTGGCTGTTGATGATGAATAATTAAAAATTTACTTAATTGTTTTTCTTTTATTCTTGACTACAATGAATTAACACCATGTTTCAACATTAATTACACATGCATGCGTGTCCTTCCTATAAGAGGATTTTTATCACACGGCGCCGTGTAGTCGGCTCTACAATGGCAGGGCGTGCGCTTCATAAAGAAAATACGTAATGTTTTTTTTTTAATAAGCGATAACCCGGGCGCGACCTGCGATACGCCTGCTCATAACAACGTACTGCTAGTTATTCATAACAACACATTACCCTCCTCGCCTTGAGACAAGATGTCAAGTCAAGTTACCCCAATAATTTCACTACCTACAACACCATACAAACCGGAACGCAGTAATGTTTGCACACTTCTGTTTGACGGAAATAATAGGCGCTCCGATGATACCTATGTAGACGATCTCCGGCAACAGAGGCCTACCACCTGTTAAACACAGCCCTGAACCAATCTAAGTAATAATTCCTCACTTCAGTTAAAAAGTAGGCAACTAAGCTGAATTTAAATTGGTAAGTATATATTATACCACAGATAAGTAATGTGATATCAGGAGTTGTGTGTCTGTACACGCCTCTGCACAAGTATAGTACGTTTGTCTTACTAGACATGTCTCACGGCGCCGTGTAATCGGCCTGTAACTTAAATACCACCGCAGAACCTATTATAAATGAAAACGTTCGATACATGTAATGTTCTATCTAATATTAAATGTATTGAATACGTTGAGTAAGCAACTTACACTCTACCCACCGCACATACTTTTAAAAAAACAGCCTTATAACTATAAACATTATCAGGGGTAATTAATTTGTTCATATTACTTATTCGGGTTTATTACATCTCTATAAAAAAAAACAACACCGTTTCCGTTATGCCGTAAAAAGAGATTACGGTAATACGCAACCGGGCGCAATTACAAAACCGGCAAGCGTGTTAGCAAATAGACAACGCTCTGATTCTCTGGCGGTCGGTTATTTACCAACGACAAATTCCTGAGCAGTCCGTGGTTCGATTCCGGGGTTACATGAAGGTTTCATTGGCGGTAAGACTTTTTCGAACTCGTTCCACTACTTACCACCCTCACATTACAAATGTCCCGCCATAACACCATTCTTGTGTTTCCGTTATAAACATATATAGGTAAAGCGAGCTAACGAACACACTATGGCAACAGAGACCTACTCTGGTGGAAATCCTTGTTTCTGAAGACCTACTGTGTTCCGGTTTAAAGGGCGCTGTAGCTAGTGTAATTACTAGGGTAACGAGATTTAATATCTATCAGTGTATATCATCCTAACTAGCGGTACGGTCTTATAGGCAAGCGTATCACTTACCATCCTCTATCGGCTGATGATGATGATGATGATCACTTACCATCAAGTGATCATCCTGTTCGTCTTATCGCTTAGAATAAGAAAAAAAAACGAACAGTTCACGCAGTAGAAAATAATCACTGACGCCCATAGACAGTCGCAGCTGCGTTGCCGACCTTTGAGGCGGGTGGCCCTTCTCTTGAAGGTCCCCACATCGTATTCGTTAAAAAAAAAATTAAGAGCTTAGGATATTTCGTAGTTACTAAAGACAATGTGAAATTGAGGTCATATGTTAGCCCATGTTAAACAAAAAAAAACAACATGCCGTCACTGATGGGAACATTGCAGAGATGTGGAGACAACGAGTGACCTTTTTAAGCAGTAAGTATTATTAATGATGGTTACTATTGTACAGTACAGTGTTGCTATGTTTGATGAGCTCTATTGTGTAGAAAGGAGACCGCTTTTCTGACCTTAATAGATGCCTGATATAAAGGCTGTAAAACCTAGAAAAATTCAAGCTGTGATAGATCTCAAATAGCTCGTGAAATTTCAGAACTACGAGACCAGGGTTAGTGGAACAAAAGGTTTTAATCGATCATAATCGTGATGGTTGTAAATCATATGGACAGCATGTGAAGGCATTTTGGTGCTTGAATTCCGTATATGTCATAATGAATGATAGATTTACTAATTCAGATGATTAATGTGACTCATTCATTTCCGGTCACGTTTCTATACTATACAATCAATTGATGGCGGTTAAAATTTTGTTACTTAAATATTTATATCTCACTTGTTACTGGCAGTAAGTCCTGAAGTCGGAGATCGTCTGTATGAGTACTACCGCAGCCCTGTAGTCTCGGGCTAGTAAAAATAGGACTAAGGTCTGCCCGTCGTAAAAGGCGACTAAAAGAGTCTAGGAGTTTCGCCGGCCTTGGGAGTGGCGGCCTCTTATCGTTTAACAACCGTACCTGCGTGGGACAGCGTTTGGCTTAGCGATGGTGCCTACGGGGGTTAGGCTCCTCCTCAGAGACGTGCTAGCACAAAGGGTAGAGGGACGTTCTATTAGAGATTGCGGAGCCTCTCACAATGCACAGATGCAGAGCCCCGAGAGGGTTTTAGTCGGTAAGGATCTCACATAACTCTGACTTCCCTTCAGAACCTAAGTATCTTTTCGAAGATTTCCCACGAAACAAAAAAAAAGGTGGGTACCACCGCAACGTCTATTTCCATCACCAAACCGTTGTGTGCAAACATTACTGTTTCCGGTTTGCATGGCGCTGTGGCTAGTGTTAACGGGACTTAACATCTTATGTCTCAGACGACGAGCGCAATGTGACGCAATGTATAACATCCTAACTAGCGCCACATTGTTATGGGTGGGCGTATCATTTACCATCGGGTGAACGACCCGCTGATCTCGCCGCTTAGTTGAATAAAAAAAAAACTTTCTTATTTTAATTTTGTTTCATTAAAGGACCTTTATTGTCCTTGGATTTGCAAGCAGAAGTTGTGACATTGTCTCTCTTTGTTTTATAATTAACGCCATAAACGATCGTCATGATTATGGCGGTAATTATAAAACTCTTATATACGTCGTTTGCTCACGGCCACGAGCACACTTACTATAGTTGAAATGGCTAACATTTAAAAGGATTTCATTTAAGCCTTTTATTAACGAAAATTATCTTGTCTTTTATAAGCTTAAGTTACTTGAAGACGAGATATAACAATCAATCAATGTTACTTTAAAATCTATCTATATAGTAATGTTAGGTCTCCGTTGTACGCGACCGTCTAGGTAGATACCACAGGAGCTCCTTTTTCTGCCGAAAAACAGTAGTGTGCTTTAAAGGATACCTAAAATTAAATTACTAATATTAATTATTAATTTGGTTCATCCTGGAGGAGAAAATTCCTGGAAAACATACACCTGGTAGACAGTACCAAAAATGGTTTGACGACATAAAGGACTGAACCTGATTTAAATTTCAACCGAATCGAGATCGAATTGATTTTCTCAATCTCATCGCCAAACTTGAATCTTGAAGAGGGCACCTAATTAATGAATAGTTAAATTACTGGGGTAACGAGACCTGTATCGAAAGTGACGAGCACAATGTGGTTTAACATTCTAACTATCGCCCCCATAGGCAGTAGTGATGGTCAACGTCCCGCTCGTCTCGTCGCTTTCTCAAATTAATAAGATAAGTTTGTAAATTAAAAACAACGAGAAGGGATAAAAAAAGATGCTGCGGTGCGCACGACACGTGTCCCGGCGCGTTCAGAAATGATATTAAATTTATTTTTAATCTGTCGCCCGAGGCGGGCTCCAAAAATTTACTCCTTACACGGCTCTGCTTTTTGAAAATGGCGGACGAGATTTCGCGCGCTTATTTACCACGTACACGTACTGTTACAGGGGAGTCTGGGTTGAAAGTTTTAAAAAAAGGAGTTAGAAACTTTAAACACTTTCATTTATATACATTTACAATTAGCACGGTTAAATAAGAACGACTTCTCTTGATGGTAGTTGAGACCGGATTGACTTGCCTCCACAAACACTATGCTAGGCCCTGGATCGATAAGGCTTAGTCAGCATCTCCAGTCAGCATAAACCCTTATAGGTTATGTATATATCGGTGATAATTAACCATTTTATAGCAGTTTTTGGAGTTTCCCATAGAGGCACAGTAAAGAGTCCTTTAAAAAGGACGTGATAAATTTTCTCCGGGATCGGCAACGCGCCTGTAATGCCTCTGGTAGTACCGGCGTCTATAGGCTACGGTAACTACTTACCATCAGCCAGACGGTATGTCTGTTTGCTACCTTTGTGGTACATATATAAATGTAAGTGTTTAGTCATAACGAAGATTGTTTAGATTTTTGTAAGACATTACAGATTCCGTTTCCAACTGTAATTGCACATTAATTTTCAAAACCAGGCACCTACAGCTAGAATCTCTATCCTGTATATAATTTCTCCATTAAACGAAGTATTTCAGTATTTATTTATCTAAAAAAGAAACCTTAAAGTTGAAAGACGTTTAAATAAATGAAAATCGGTAAGAGCCCGCTCCGCTGTAGTGTGTTTGAACTTAGTGCCAAAGGCTTGCTTGCCTGAAACGTCACCACCGCAGTCAAAGGATGAAAGCTCGAATGCCACCGGCTTACAAATTCGTAATTACGTTCCTTCTCCATAAAAGAAATGCCTCAGTAATGCGATAGAGAAATGCTAGTGGCTGCGGGAAAATATTTATTCTTCGTTCGTAATAGCAGCATTAGTTTCCTGTTTCGATTAGCTGCATCTACAAACTGAACCTGAACGGTCGTCACAGAGTATACAATATCATAAATCTGTTTCTCAGTAAAAATTAACAGGAATATTATTAACTAATTTACTGTTTAATTCACATATTCTCTTTGTTCAACAAATATATAAATGTCTATAATAGAAACATTGTTCTTCCTTCAAGCGAATAAAAGACCAGCGTCAGGTAATACAATAACAGATGCTGCCAATTACTTATCTTACGCAAAAAAGGTTTAAATAAGATCTCTAGATCAAAAGTAGCCTCGGCATACGTTATGCGATAGACTTCAATGGAAACTAACTTTGTATAGACAAAAGAGCGTCTAAATATTTGCATGGACTAAACATAGTGTAACTTTGTTTCTTAGAGACTGGCTTTTGAAAATAACATCCTACTTGTTCACAATAGTTCAGTGGACTAGCACACGGATTATTTGCCAGATTTTATGCGAATGCAGTAATTATAATAATACTTTTTATTTGCCTTTGTATACATAATCTCTTAAAAAATATAATGAATCGTTTAAAAATCACTATCATCAACAATCCCTAAGCAAGATCTAAGCCTCATCTTTCTTCTTTAAGACTATTTTTGTCTGTAGTAAATATTGTTATACATCTGAAATGTACTCTAATAATATTCAGATCTGTTTAAAATATTTTAACTAAGGATAACCACATTTCGACCTTCGCAACCGGTTTATTATTGATAGGTCTCAGTAGCCGTCTAGGTGTGTACCAACGCAACGCCTATTCTTATCATCGAACAGTAGTGTGCAACAATTGCTTTATTTTGATTTAGATGTAAGGTAAGGAAGTGAAATTATTGTGGTGACATCGTCTTGGCGAAGGTCTTGTGTTTTAAGGAGAAGATCTTTAAGTCGTGCAGTATTGCCAGCATTATTTAAGATAACACTGCACGACTCAGGAGTACCTTGGGGTTGGCCATCCCGCGCGTTTCGTAACTTCATCGTGTAAAATAAAAGCTTTGGTTAAACAGGACAACAAAAAGGTCCAATCTAGTCTTCCTTTCATGATAATTAATATATTAACTAAAACATTGTTAACTCGGAGTAAAATATAAATTAAAGAACAGTGATGCAGAAGTGTACCAAGACGATTTGTAGACGAAGGTTTCCCCAATTTGCGACACGCCGTATACTCCATCGTAAAGTATGTCAATTACAAATATTGTACATGTACATGTACATTATCATTCAGGCCGTTCTCCTCGCCGTACGGTAGTACACTAAATAAGTAAGTAATAAACAGACAATGCTGTGACTAATCCATCACGAAGCGGCATGGTGGGACCGTCAGCGATTAATATAGTTACGGGACCTCCCGCAGATGTCAAACCAAATTTATGTGGGTAACGAACTAAATATATGTTACGACTATTACTATGTACTGTTGAACTTGTCCGATTCAACAATTTATATCAGCTGTTAACTGACAAATGATCTTTACTACCAACACATTTATTACTTTCTTAATAACTTTAAAATTCAACATCAGGAACATAACGAGTGCATGGAGAGTCTTCAGGGGACTAACCAATATAATGCGATTTTCCGTAGGTGGGTTTGCCACTTGTCATCGTGTGATCATTGTGATCGAGCACTTGCTTAGTTTTTAATAAACTTACCATTAAAGACAATGAGTCTTTTTAGTTTATTATCCATGAATATTTAACATTCTAATTGGTTTAGGGTATAAATCTACAACTAGTCCCATAAAATTACAAATATATTATGCTTTAATATTAAAAATTAATCATATCTTTAATCAAATGTTAACATAAAATTGTTACATGGGTCTCTTGAGATGTTCCACATAACAAAGTCTTAATCCATGTCCAACAGTGGTCCATCGGTTGAGATGATGAAATTTATTACTGGACAATAGTAACTATCAATCTTTAGTGATCGCTAGACCTACATTCGAGTTGGTAAGTTTGTAGTAATGATACAAAGCTACTACTCGTACAACTGACTTGTTGACACACAATCCTTTCGACAATTATTACTCAAAAATTTAAATATAGGCGTCACTGTAAATAGATGACTCGCAGGACGTGGAAAACGGTATTGTGAAAAACTAAACTATAATAAAAAAAAAATACTTTACCTAACCGTTTCGCGAATGATTATATTAACCTTTACTGCATCAGCATAAAGCACATAATCGCGTAACGTTTTAACCCCTAGACCTGTTGTAATACTGTCGTCAACTGGGTCGGCATCCATGTCCTTGCCCATTACATGACAGCGCCACTGGAACGTTTGTAAGGATTCCATTAGTGTTTGTGTAAAATGGTAGTTTTAACTGTTATTAACGTTGTTAGTGGAACGCTGAGCAGCTCCAGGCCCGGCCTCTCTAAATACGATGAAGTGGGTTAATTAAAAACTTTAGTTCCCATTGGGTAACTGCACATCATTTTTTATCTAAAATGTGTTAACACTTATCTCCAATTTCACTTAGGGTTAGATAACAATGAAACCAAGCGTATTGACCAGAATACTCAGATTCTCACAGGTTGGTAACTGGATCACAACGATGATGTTGTGGAGGTAGATTAACAATATTTCCTTGCTTTGCTAGCTAGGTTATTATATCTCCACCCAAGCAAGGTCATTAGCCACTCCGGTATGACTTACTATTATTATGACGGCATTTCTACCATATTTGAAGTTTTCATATAATTTTTTTATTAAAATTGGCAATTATTATTACACGAGTCTTATTAATGATCCATTACATTTTGGAAGCAAAAGAAATCCTGTTTATAACGGTGTTTTACAACTGTTAAATGCAGCTCTGATTATGCATTTTACAGCTCAGCCCTAGAATAGTTTAAATAGTAAAGCTGTGAACATAATGAAGCTTAGTGTAGCTTCATTCGTCCTTGCGGCAAAATTATAAAAGCAACGAGGGCCGGCTTGTGGACCCAAAAATCTACATAAATGAAACGGCAACTACTACCCGACTCCTGCACTGCACTGCACAGTGAAATATTCATTTGCATTTATCAACGTGAATGAGATGTTCATTTAGTATTATAATTTTTATAATAAATATTCACCTTAAAGGTACGTATGAAATAATTGCTCGTATTATTATAAATAATAGACGTACGCTCTGCGCGAGAGTACTGCTCGTTAACGAGATGGTGGGACTCGTCTTTGAATAACATTATTCTTGAGCAAGCATGTTATCTCGTGATGTTTTCCTTTATTCTGGAGCACAAGGTAATGCGGAGCTCAAAATGGCGTGTCTTCTTTTAGTTATACGTTGAGATAAAAATATATTCAGTTTTACTATAATTAAGTTTTAATATGAATAAATTTCAAAGGAGATTAAGTTTTAGGTAGTAATGATTAATTTTTACTTATACTGTATCACAATAGCTTGTTTATTAAAATAACAAAAATATTTAGAAATCACTTTATTGCTTGACATTAACATAACATATAAATTATTTATCCTTCTTCCTTTCATATTAAGTATTCGCTATTGCATGCATTTTTAATAATTTCGGTACAGCTCTGAGAAAAATTTAATTTGAAGGTGACGCTATAAGGGATGGTAGTTAGTAAAGCATTGGTTGGTTTTAGAGTTTTTTTTAATATATACAGCATTTACGGAACCCCGCACTTACAATAATTCTGTTAACCGGAACAGATGATGAGATATTATCTATACTCATTTTATAAATCTAAATTAAATTAATGTATTCATCTTTTATTTGCCTTACGTATGTAAATTTACATTTAGAATATAATCGTATACTTAATGAGGTCATCGTCCCCATATCACTGGTGTTACCCTCAAGGTCTAGCGATCAATTCAGTAACACTTACAAGGAATGGGGAAAAAAATAACATAAATTTATGACCACGACGCGGCCGGAAACCTGAGTCACAGTTATATTTATGCAGAGCTATAAGCGAACAAAAGCCAATCAATGGACCAATTCATGAAACTAAAAGGACGGATGCATGAATCACTTGTGCCCAGCTCGTTTAAAAAGCGTAGACGTCAGAAAAATTACAAGATGGCTGCCTGTGTGACAGCAGTAAACATTAGTTTTCCCAGTTTGACAGTCGCAATAGAAATTTGGCAATTATCTTCAGTTCATTAAATGAAATATATACCAAATACACTGGTTACTGATGGTAGGTGTCTGTTGCCGGACACCGTCCAGATAGATCATACGGCTCCTGTCTGCCGCCAAATAGAAGTGTGCAAACATTACCGTGTTCCGGTTTGAACGGTGCTGTAGGTAGTGGAATTGCTGGAGTGCGGAGACTCAACATCTTACGTTTCAAGCGACCAGCATTATGCTGTGCAGTATATATCCTTACCAGCACTAGGTTTCGAGAGTCGCGGAAGAACTGCTCAGTGTTGCCCCGTGACCCTCGTGCATACTGTCGGAAGTGATTGGAATACTGTGTGAAGTTTTTTAGTCGGTTGGAGTCCGACACTACCCCGCTACCGGCCCTTGGTTTCGAGGTGTGCGTTCCGTTAGCATTTTGTTACTCAAGTTAATAAAAAAAAATCTAGCACCACGTTGTTATGGGCATGTTTACCAGGTGAACGTCTCGCTGGTCTCGTCGCTTAATTAAATAATAAGTAACTGAATATATGTACTCGTTAAATTCAATAAATAAGGAAAGCATCGTCATTAAGTTTAAACTGAAATAATGAACCGGATCGCTTTTTTTAAACACCGGCGAACAATCGTAACTATTCGATAAGTGGATAGAATCGGATACCAAAATTTGTAGGATTTTTTTTTTATCTCTAGATACAAACCGGTTTACGGGTTACCAGTGTTGTACGGTTGCTGTGCTTCTTCAGGTCGGCGGGCAGAAAACAAATTGAACGATGTATCGAAGATATTTTATCCATTGGGAATCTTACTTATCCGTGGATATGTAACGTGAACCGTTCGTATACGCGTACTTTAAATGTTTCATAAAACAAGATAAGCAGTGCACTCGCATCAAATAAGATAACCACTGGAGATTTTATCAAACATTAATAACATAGGTTACCAAAGCTTACACAGAAGTTATTATTTAGTTATCTCCATAAAATCATATATATTTTTTTTATTGTATGAAACAACGAAACGAAGGAGACGTTCACCTGATAGTACTAACGTAGCGCTAGTTAGGATGATAGCACAACATTGTGCTGTGTATATCAAAGTGTTAAGCCTTGATACAGCATTAATTACACTAGTTACAGCACCTTTCAAACCGGAACATAGTAATCTTCACACAGTAGTGTTTGTCGGCTGCAATAGGTCAAGTTAAATCATCGAGCGAAATTAATGGACATTTTATAAGAATGATAACGATAAGGGAACATTTGTCGTTCTATACGTGTATGAAATTAGCCGATTAGCAGAAAATGATAAAGTATTAGTTTAACTGATAATAACTGAGTCAAAATGATAAAATACGTGCGGAATAGTGAACACGCTGATAATATAATTATTAACGGTACAGTACATAATTAAATTTATTTTGTAATGTTTTCATAGAAACATTAAAAAAAAACCTTTAAATTAAAGTAAACAACAAAAACTACATCCTCTCATAAGACCATGCGCATGGGAAAATAATTGAATTATTGAATACTTTAAAAATGTATGTTATAGTTCGTATCATCACAATTATCCAAGATATTTCTTTGGTCGGAACAAAAAATTATTCAATTCATTATTTTCCAAGTACAGTCGGTGCAAAGAAAAAACGCTGCAACTGTGTCATAACTTAAAGTAAGCCAAGGTTAATACAATTAATGAAATATTCACAAACAATTTTTGCATTAATTACAATTGTTTAACAACAATCATTTTAATATTAGTAAATTTAACTTCGAAGATAGTATTTATTTGTATTCAAAACATAATCGGGAAATATTTATTACAGGGAAAACGATTCCACGATAGTCTAGCTGTGGAGGGTATGTTCAAGAGCTGAAACGCAAAATGGTAATATTCACCACTATCGGTTCAGTCACGAGGTACAATAACCATAAAAATAAAATAAAACCTATACTTATCTAAATGGTGGGAGCCCCTAATATCATTTAGATGGATTCTACCATAGCTTTTGTGATGGTACTGAACGAACTATTGGCTGGTTTTATAGGCTCCGATATAGCTTCAAGAGTTATTTTTCTTAGTAGTAGTTCTTGGTACGTAAAAATTTAACGATGGATGGAATGGCGAATGTCCAAGCATCATTAATCAATATTATTAAAATCGGCGTAGTCGTTAGCGCCTTCCAGCTGTAAATCTCTATGGAACGAGTCCGTATCGCGTCGTCACAGGAAGGTCTCAATTTGCATCCCGGCCGTGACAATCGGAGGATGTTCCAACGGAATTTATAGCGTTTGAATGCTTTTGATTCATAATAACCGCGCTGCACGCCCGCTGAATAAAGATGATTTCTTTAAAACGCATGACGCAACCCCAATATGCCCATTGTCACCATATCCATCCGTATGTACTGGCGCTGTACAGGTGTCGACATATCGGACCTTACAATCCCTCGCTTATTAGTAACAAAACTAATTTATGTTTAGATACTTAAGAAATAGAAGAATAGTGTATGTATATGCATGTACCCTATTGTAGTTCGACGACGAAGGCCTTTCCAACTCCATTTAGATGCAAAAACCTTATATATCATAGATATTAATACATTACCAAATGAAAGCTCCTTTAGAATATAGTTGAACCTCGTTGAACTCGGCGCGTACATAAATTTTTTTACGATTTCTTATGAAATATAAACTGTCAGTCATTAAGTAAATCGTGAACCGTTTCGAGGTTTACACAACGTTTCGTTTGTTCTCTTTCAACACACATCAGTTGACGTACGCGCCCGAAGCAAACCGACAACAACAACAACAAGCATGCAACGTTAATATAAACGTGTCACACTAAAGCCAACATAAGTAGCTCAAGCAATCACTCTGAAATTACCACTTCAAAATTCCGAATGAAAACCAGTCTAAAACTTCAAACGGATGTAGACCGCAGAGACCTTTAAAATTTAACAATTAACGGATCATACTTTCGCCGAGTATGCGACAGGCGGTGAACTTTTGAGCCGGATCCACTCCGCGGAACTTCGTTAAGGGCGGGATTCCTTTGAGCGGTTTCTCGCTTCTATACACATTCGAATATAATTGGAGAGAAACGAAGCATGGGCGACCTTAACTTGGACGTAATGCAAGATGAAATGTAGATATGTAAGACTCATTAGCCTTGGTATATTTGACAGGGGAAATGATCGAATCATACTAACCAAAATTATATATATATATATGTAGGTCCCTCTTACCGAAGACTGTCTGTCTCTACGTAGGTACCGCTGTAGTGCTTATTTCTGTCGCCCGATAATATTAATTATGATAGTGTTTATCATCCGAACTAACAGGCATTATGGACAGGCGTATCACTTACCACCATAAGAATTATTGAAGATAGTCGCGTTATGGATCGCTATTTCTTCAACGGCTTACCGTTAAATATATAGGAATTGGTAATTTATTAGCAACATAAATCTTAAAGCGTTCCAAAACAGCTTCGTTTAAACGAAGGCAAATCGCGCACCAGAAATAGCATTTAAAGACAACGAGTTAGCATATCAAAATACACTGAATATGTTATACAGGTCCCGCGGCTGAGTCAGCGGCGAGGTATGCGAGCTGGAGCGGCGCGCGGCCGACCGCACGGCACCCCACCGCCAGTACAGCCAGTACAGCCAGTACAGCCAGCACCGCCGGTACACTCGATTACGTACATTATGAAAGAAAATATTTAATGAAATTTCTCGAGCACACTCAACAGTCCGCAAGTGGAGTGGGGCTGACATGCAAATCTGCCACTCCAATGCAACGTGACGAGTGGGAGGTGAGAGGGGCACCCGGGTCGGCATTCCTAGCTCCGCCGGGACGGGACGGGGCCGGGGCCGGGGCGGGGCGGGGCGGTCATCGACCGTCCTCCGGCATAAACTACGCAGCCGCATAAGGTCAATACGGGCCGGCGGGCAGGCGGGCAGGCGGACAGCCGAGCCGGCGGGCCGTCGATACCGTATCGCTACATTGTTGCATTGACGGCTGGGCACCGCTCTGGAAATCAATTACGCAGCGGCACCGGGAATCCAATTCGCAGCCGCGCGGAAGAACGCATTACTCGTCGGCGTGGTGGCGACCCATCCGATTCGAGAGGTGATGCCGGCTGCTTGGAGGGTCCACTTCGTTATGCACGAGTCAAGGTGCGAATGAAGCAATATCCTTAGTTATTCGCTCCACAGCAGTAAATTGGAAATAACGTTACACTATTCGTATTTTATGAAAACAGAGCTTCAATGATAATCCTTGAAGAGATGCTGCTAGTTCATTCAACGACTATACTTTTAATGTCATAACATTATTTTCTCACTAAAACAATTTTATTATTAACCGATTAATATATGAACTTTAATCATGAAATCTCATATGTATGTAACAACAGTATTTATTCGAGGAGTAATTTATGAGTAACGAAAATATTCACAAGCGTGTGTCGGCACACAATTCCGTATAATTTTATTAGACATTACTAACACTAAGAAGTATACCGTCATGCTGTGACTCAGGATCGATGTCACGTGGGTAAACAAACATTCTTCCTATAGATAAGGGTGAGACATGTGCTGAACTGATAAGCAGATTCAAGCCACAGATATAGAAGCATTATATTATAATTCATAAGCTCATTAGAAAAAAACTAATTAGTAAAGGCGAAGAGGAAAATAAAAACTATAAAGGTTACATAGTATTAGTTACAATGTTTTTTATGATTGACTAGATGTAAGTTATGTTAGGATTATCGGAGTACAACTCCACAAGTCACCTTGAGACAGATGATGGCACGCTACCACGTGTCACATTTCAATAGGTACGGCGATCACATAAGCAGAACAGAGTTTAGTCAATAGTTTGGTATTTTTTAAATATGGACAATTCTTGTTTTTAAATAATTTGAAATATTTCAATAAATTCATAAATTTTTATTTAAATTTTTTAAAGTTAATTCTAGATAACGTTTTGATGTACTTGAAAAATACTTATTACCTTAGGATGCATTTGCGCAAAACATTTGGATCGCACGCTATCGGTATTAGACTGCAAGGTGATTTCATCACCCAAGGCCTTTGTACTTACCTTAAGTATAAACTACGGACTTACCTTATTTTGTAAACTTCGGTGACGTCATTCCGCTGGTGGTACAGCAACCTTAATTACTAATTCCAAGGCACAGTTTGGACGATGAAAGCTAAACTTTAATGCCTTTCCTAGGTTAGTAGGCGTGCGTATTATTTTTCATTAAAGATCTAATCTAATCATTTTACTATTTTTACCACAAATTGTTCATATATTAATATACTTAATTTGAACTAGTCTCTTATAAATTATTAAAATATATCAAAATAGAGTTCTCAAAGTTACACTAGATAATAATCACTTGATGCCTGTAAAGTTTCCTTTCCGGTAGTATTACCTTACATAGATCCAAAGTCGTCTAAATATATATAAGAGCCCAGTATTGTTGTAATTTTTTTCATTATTTTTGTAATCAGACATGACATCATAAATACTGTTTTAACAGTAATTATTAAAAAACACGAATGTTTACGATAATTATCGGATTTATTCTAATATTTTCTTGAATATTATTACGAAGACTAAATATGTGATGTCTTCCATATATCTAATCTCGCATAACGATTATATAGTTAACGATCATTTATACAACAATTAGGTAATTACTGTACTGTTTTGTTATAGTTTAAATTTGTAACGAAACTATTTACTTATTTGCGCTGGTTTAGCGTGTTCATACTTCACTCAGTGCAGATCTGCTTCATTATCCCCTATTGCTTTTTCATTGTTACATTTTAAACGAGGTACACATTTGTGACACTTCATTTCCTTGACAATTTAAAAACCTTCAGATACATTTTGTCCAGGTCGTTAGTTATAGACGCTCCACATTCTCGACGTGACCCTTTATTGTCGCAGCAAATGACGTAACTAAATGCGTTACTTTATGTTGATAAAGTATGCATACACAGTAATAATTAATATACAAGTACTACAAAGTACACAAGTAATACACAGGTAAGCATACATGTAACACGACCGGAGGATCGCGACGAGACTGTGTAGCAGTATTGTAGATACTACACTTTTCTGACTTACTCTCATATCCAGCCGTCCACGCCCACAGCGACACCATCGCCAGCAACCAGTGGTAAAGGAGCCCTTCGATCCTCCAATACAGTGGCGCGCACACCGGTCTGATGACGCGCAGTATCATCATCCACACCACGTAAGCGGGTATGCAGTATAAGTTGTTCACAACCGCGAACAAGGTACGCGCCGCGAGCCTCACGTAGCGGCTGAAACAGCAGGGCCGCTCATTGGTGACCGTCTCGCCCCGCCACGACCCTCAGGGACAGCGGAGACAACATGGATAGGTGACATGGAAAGTAAGGTGAGAGAGACTAGTGCCGAGGCGAGACGGTACCGCGTCCTCCCTGCCGACAGCTGCCAAGCGCGGGGCTTTCGTCGGGCGTGAAGCGCGCAGACAGAGCCGCACGAGCACGAGCACGAGCCACGAGCACGAAATGAAACACACGCAATACATTCGACGATATTTATTAATGGAATCGTTCACCGGTTCACTGTCGGCTATTTCGTTAATAAGACTGCGAGTACAAATTTTAAAAGGTGCCCGCCGGCGAGCGGACCGGACCGGACCGGAACGGAGCGGTGCGGTGCGGCGCGGTGCAGCGCGGCGCGGCGCGGCCGGCCGGCGGGCTCACATGCGATTCGTTTGCGACACACACATTACACCGATCGACATAACATTAACTCGGACGACGCGAGCACACATAGACAGACATACACAATTTTAAGTTTACGATGCATACTGTGGCACGACCGCGGCCGGTCGGGTTCGTCGTGTAAAAACAATACAAAGTTCATTATATAAAATTAAAAAACGACATCGGACCGCTGAAATTATACAAAAATTACAATATTAAAGACTGTACACTATCTAATATATACAATAGTTGCCGGCAGAGATATGTGCGGGGGCAGTATATACAGGGCGGTGGGTCGGCGCTCACACGTCGTAGTTGTGCGCCATCAGGCCGTGCACCTGCTCGAGGCGGTACGCGAGCCGCTGCTTCTGCGAGAACTCGTCCTCCTCGAGCGTCACCATCAGCTGCTCGTTGTACTTCACCGCGTAGGCGTACAGCTCGTTCAGCGCGCAGTTCGTGTTGAACTCTTTCGTGTGGAGGCGCGACTCCTCCGCGAGCATCGCGTTCATGTCCTGATCGGATATCGGCTGCATCAGTTTTATGTCCGCGTAATACCGCTCCACCCATTCTTTGTAAACCGGAATGTCTTTCGCATAAAGAAGCTTCGACGAAGGAGAATCTTTGCCGAGTATGTGATCAGATGTCGAGCACGAGTCCATGAAAGTTTGCGCGATAACCGACAAGCAAGAGTCCACCGTGTTGGACTTGTGAACGTCGAAAACGAAATTAGGATTTTTAATTAGATTAACCCAGAAACGAAGCGGTAAGGAATTGCTTTTCCATGTGTGCACTACCTCGGGATCGGAAATCGCGTGCTGCAGCGCCTGATCGTCGAGGAAGTCGAACATGTATTTGATGGCGAGGGGCAGAGCGGAGCCGCGGTGCGCGGTGCTGAAAATAGTTTCGAACAAGTCATCGACAAACTTTTGCAGCGTACCCTTAGTGGCGAGGAGGCGCGTGAGATATATTTCCGAAACCATTTTATTCCCGCGCTCGCCCTCCTTGTGTGCGTCACCATCGTGGTGCCTGACGAGATGCCAGTATTTAAAACCGCCGCCGTGCTCGTACTTGAGCGGGCTGGCGGGAGGGCTGGCCGAGCCGTATTTACCTCTGTTCAGAGTTTCGTAAGTGTGGGACTTGTCGTTTTTCTCCATGTTAGATAAATTGTAAACGGAGCTCTGTTTGGCAACTAGACTGAGACAGGCACAGTCCGGCACGCGATAGTGATTAAGAGTGTTCAGCTTACGCCACTCCCCTTCGCATTTAGTGGTGCTGTCCTCGTCATACAAAATTAATCGGCCGCAAGCGCCCGTGCGCCACTCCAAGTCTAGCTCGTCGCGGCTCGGCCTCTGGGAGTACGGCGTCGCACGGTAAATAGCATCCAAGCATTTCTCTTTAACTTGACTAATGGTATCGCAGTCCAGGACTTTAACTTGAACGTTTTCGGTGGTCGCTTCTAAGCCGCTTACGAAGATGGTTTGTTGAGATATAGATACGCTTACGGTCATCGCTTTGAAATCGATCGACTGCCTAATAAGTTTCTCTTCGCTGAGAGAGTAGCGCGCTTCAGAAGTAATTGCATCCACCGGTCCCTTATCCACTTGACCTTTCATTGACCTGAACAAAAGGTAAAGCGGCTCGCCGGCGCATTCGCGTAAGAATTTATATAAAAGAAAAGTGAACCAAGCACTAAGCATTTTCTCGGCAACGCTCTCTGTACGCCTGAGCAATAACTTGGGATGACTCTTTCCCTCCATACACTTTTCGATTAGCTCTGCCAGCAAAGTCTTCAAAACATCAGTACAATATTCCATCTTACTTTGTAAAGTTACCATTATAAGAGAAGCTACATTAACACGATCGCGCATTGAAAAATATCTATTGCTTTCTAGAGTACGAATAAATAATAATAGGAATGTTTTATTCATAATTAACTGTCCGAAAAGCTTTAGACCTTTCTCTTTCCTAATAAGCTCTGGTCGCTCCCATTGCAGGACGGCGTGGTCGTCGATGTTAGGGAACAATATCTTCATTGCGTATGTGCGGTAGTCCAAGAATGGTATACCGCCCGTCACATCTCCCGTCAGATCGGTCATCTCAGTCTGAAGTTCAGCGAACGCCTCTTTACATTCGGCTGCTACCCTTAATTCTAAAATATCCATTTGTTCCTGCATATTTTTTAATACCCTAATATTTTCAGTAGATTTTCTCCTATACATAACTAGAAACACGACAAATACTAATATGAGTATTACTACACTGGCGCAAACACCAAATAATATAGGTTTCCCGATAGCCGCTTGAAGGCCGGTCTGGGAAGAGTACGACAGTTTGCCGATCTTGTACGTGAGCGCTCGGCCCACCTTAACGACTACTTCCGGCGACTCAACGCCGTCTGGCAACTCGTCGCGCGCCGGCGGCCGGCACGTCAGCTGGTGCCGCGCCAGGGAGGTCACGTTACAGAAGCTTTCGCCTATACGCACTTCGACGTCGCTCTCTGTGCAAGCCCTATCCAGATTCTGCCCGTTAATCGTTAAATATTCCGACTTGTAATATTTGATGTCCTCATCAAACTTTTCGTAAATAGGATCCGGATAAAGCAAGAACGCATTGCCCGTTTTACTTGTTAAATTTTGTACACTCTGAACGTCATCCATATTAAACCCGTATTCTAGTTCTAAAGGCTTATCCGGATCTAGACGAAGCCCTGCGCTCTCAATGCCAGGGGACTCGCAAATAAGATGAGTCTGAAAATCTACTCTATGGCATGGGGCAATATAAGGCCGGTTGTCATGATACACATAAATTTGCGGGAACTGAATGGAATGGAAATTACGGCCCATTACTTTGATGTTTATCCCTCCGGATGGGATGCCTTTGGGCTGTTTGCGTTGCGAAGCTAACGGCGGGCCGGATTCAACGAATTCAACTACAGGGTCCTCTATATATTCAAACTTTTCGCGTTCCAATGTACGCATCCCCGTGTCGAAACGCATCCGAAGGGTACCCATCTTAAGTTGATAAGAATGACTCGTACGACACACTGCCTCCTCATGAGACACTGACAGAATCGCGCAAGGTAGGTCGTCAATAAATGCTTGAATGTTGTTTCCGGCATTCAGATATTCGCCTGTGATGCGCAATTTAGTACCACCCGATTGTGGCCCGTATTTCGGTTGGATAGAATTTATTTTCGGATTTACGAATGCGTAGTGGAGTTTCGATTCACCGCGATAGTCCGCAACTCTGACCACGACGGGGCCGTCTCGCGGGACCTCTTCGCCCGGTCCGTCGACAGTGCAAACGATACGCCTCGTTTTCACGTACAATTCGACTATTGGCTGACATTTAATACCAGCTATGGTGACACCATTATAGATATCTGATATGTTCCGACCTAGATTTATGCCCTCGATAGTTATGTTGGTCCCTCCGTCCCACGGGCCTAATTGCGGTTTAAAAGAATGTACTTCTGGGTTAGGGCATGTTTGTGTTCGATTCAACCAGACACTAGGAACGCCACACTGTTCTTGTACTTCGCATCGATCGGAACCTTGACACCAGCCGCACCCAAATTTTTCGGGTAAAGCCAAACAAATACCGCAATTATCAGCCATATCACTACAGCGATAAATGAGTATGTGAGTGTTATCCGGATTATCCAACGGTTTAGATCCACCCCATATTACAGCAAATGATGCAGTTATGTTCGGAGCTCGCGACGTGTACGTAAATTCGACGGGCTCGCAATAAATTGTATCCGCGAGAAGCTTGGCATTTACGTGGGTTACGCGACCCTCGATGTTAAACTGGCATACGAACCTCGTCTGGACTATAAATTGACCTATTATATGAACTTTTACTTTTATCGCCTTTTTAACGCCGGATGGAACGAGAATTTCATTAGTGCCATCGGAAGTGGAGTTAATAGTAGGACAAAAACTGGGGCCGGAGCGATAGCTTGGACCGATTCTACTGATGCCGGTGACTAGTATATCGTTTCTACAATTTTCAGCCGTATCATGGGTGCAACGGTGACCGTCTACGCACCAATCGCAAGGAAACGACGAACTTACACACTGAGTACAAGAGCTATATGTGTTGCAGTCGAAGAACGTGAAATTAGTGGCGACAAAATCGGGCCCTTGAGTCGTGCGCACTGACAGCTTTGCTGTGAAATGATGTTGGCCAGCGGGGATCGGCGGTAAAGTATCGGTTCGCGGAGTTGTACAATTGACACCGTAAGGTTTCCGAGTCGCGTTCGTCTTAAGAGTACGATCTAAAGCTGTAAATGCGCACAAGAACTGCCCGTTTAGAGTTGGCAAATTTTCTATGTGTAAATCAAGAGTTCTTGCGGTCGTTCGTTGTAATTGATTCGGTGTAACTTGAGTGATAGTGGTACAACGCCCACTTCGGTACGAGATCCAATACAGGGGATCTTTTGCCGCCTCTTGACAGTCCGATCGAAGGCTACACTTGTTCTCCAAAGAACACCATCCACAGTATGGATCTTTAGCTCCTAAGCATGTTAAACACGATTTGTATACGCTGCACTCTTGAACTTTCACTTTGGACACCTTACTCTCAGTCATTACGTATAAATGCATTAATTGAGTATCGAAGAATAAGTCTTTATTCACTGGTGAGCGCTCATCTATGACAATGTCCCCATATTCAAATGCTGAAGTAGCGCTTTCAACCACTATTTTCTTAAGATGGCCTTCAGCTGTGCCGGCAAAGACTACAGTGTAGTCTCCGGTCGCCGTGGCCGCTACTGCAGTCAGTCTCTTTTTAAATATAGCCACTGGTACAGCCTCCACTGGTTGTTCACCACCCAAAGGTGTATTGACGTCCAATCCACAGAAATCTTCACTTATCGATTGTAATTTAGTTCCAATACAAGCGTGCGAGGGCGAAATAAAGTCTAAGCCACGAGAGCCGTTTCCGCTAAAGCAAGTCTTAATATTCTGCATAAATTTACGACGAATTGCTTTTAGAGAGTAGACACAAAGTGCTGACAAATTTGAAGGCGTGTTCGTGTTTATTGATTCACTTTGACTGAACGCTGCAAAGAGAACGTCATGTTGTGCTGTAATACCAAGTTCAGACGACAATACAGAACCTGCTTTTCCCACAAAGGCCGCCTGCACGAGGTTATAACCAAAGTTTCCACCTCCCTCGCCGGTACATGACATCGGAATCTCGGTATAAGAGTAAAAGTTTTCGTCATCATGGCACACACGCACTAATTTACTGTAATAGGTGTCAGAACCAACGCCACGCAACTGAGTCGTCAAGAAATAACTAAATCCTTCTGAACTGAAGCCGTATACATAGTTTATAGGGTAGCGTTCTCTGGACAGTGAATTGACAAACATTCGTGTGCCGGTCGTGACGGCCGTTCTGGCTATCATAAATAGACGATCATCCTCTAAAGAACGACTACTCACGGTAGGGACTTCAGAACGATATGGAGAGTTGCCGGTGAAGGTCACACCCACGTACATGACTTGCGTCATTGGCGGATTTGGCGGTCCGGGAGCAATGAAAGCCACAGTTGAAGCGCTAACGTTATTCGCGACCACAGGTTCGCGTACCTCGCGTACATCGTGAGAGATGTTGTTCAAATTCCGCACTGAACACAGCCCTTGTAGTACCGAGCCGCAAGTTATGAGGCGGCTGGTCGCATAGTCAATGACAAGCGCCTTGTTTATATTATCCGTGGGTTTCTTCACGAAATTCGGCGGACAGTCGAAGGTGCAAAACGCCGAATCATTAACCGGCCCGGTGACGATGGACTGCGCGACTTCGAGATCGGGAGACAACTGGTAGATTCTGTTCACAGCGCCCACGTAGACACGCCCTGTGTTCCGGTCGACGACCAGATGGTTGAAGAGCGACGCGGGGGCGGCAAGAGGATCCGAGAAGGAGCGCACGACGTCGTAGGAGCCGTCGGCGGCGCTGAGGGCCGCCAGGGCCAGAAGCACGCGCCACATGACGCGGGCGCATCAGGCCGCCCGCTTATCGCCGCCGCCCGCGCGGTTCCCCGCCCGCCCATCTGCAACGCGACACGTCACGGCTAGTTCACATCACGCGGCTCGAACCGCGCGAGCTACCTCGCGAAGTTTTACATCAAAACCAAGTTGAACATCACATCGCGTCCCTTCCGCCTTCTTGTAATCCCACATGCTTCATCAAACATTGGCGATTGAACGCTCTAAAGGAAATATCGCGACATACCCCGCGCAAGTTACCAACCAAGTCACTTCTGTTAAATGGACACCAGCAGGTGAGTGATCGCGCGGTTTCAACTGAATGATGTGAACTAGTTATCAGCCGCAGACATCACTGCAACCGTCCGTTCCCATCGCACCGCACTTCGCTGCCACAACCAGAACCCACGACCCGCCTATCATGTGCAAGCGACAGTGTACACTCAACGCGCCAGTGCGATCGGAGCGAATAAGGACGCCCAATCACCGTCTTCCTATCAACTGTACTAACCTCTTTTAACTGTATTGAAATAAATATGGTCGTAACGAGGTGTTTCATTTTCTGAAGTTTAGGCGGGATTGAAATAGGTTAGTACGGGGGAAGAACGGGTATCGGCGGCCCCCGGCCAGTGCAAACAATTTACACACCCGACGAAAGCCTCAACAATATAATGGGGAGTAACATAAAAATCATACTTGGCATGCTGTTCGATACGAGGGAGCAAACGTGGTAGCGCAACGGGAAATAAAGAAAAATAACAAAAATAGAATTTAAAATTACAAATTAACTAAACACATTGACGACATCGATTCTATACTTACAGGATAGCCATGACGGAATTAAATCGGACGGGCTTCGATATGACGGTCTTTACTCGATCATACGCGTAAAGGAAAGCGTACTCTCATAATGTGGGGACCGTGTATTTGTTTTTTTTTTTCTGTGGAGACCTGTAACAACAAACATTGTTTTTAAAGCCCCACTGGGCTCGATCTTCTCGCATTGCAACTTGCATAATATCACCGAACACCAAATACAAACAAATTATCAGACGCTTGACTGTATCTTAAACCGATGATTGTTGGTTGACTTAAAAAAAAACTAATTTGTAACATACAGCAATGCCTACATTTAATAAAAGATACATTAAACGACTTGACCGTAATGTTCCGTACAACATTTACCATAAGCATGAACTCGTGCGGGGCCCGATAAATCCGACTCGATAACCCCAATGTCGTCTCAACACAACGCCGCACGAGTGCAACCGGTCATAGTCTTGATTGCATTCCCTGCATCCACCCACTCTATGTAATCTATCCACCTACGCAAGCTTACCATCAAATTTCATCACAATGTCTTTAACTTGATGGAAACAATGATATGTCTTTATTTCTATACGAACGCTCTCTAGGTCTATTTCTTTGACACGGAACGGAAAGAAAGTCAGCCATTACCGCGCACGCGATTCGATAGACGGAAGCCATTCTAAATGCCACGCACTCCTGAACGAATTATATTTTATTAACACTAAAACTTACCTTATATAATACTAAGCTCTCAAAAAAACAATCCTTTGGTATCCAGGAGCAATTGACAAGAATCGAAATATTCACTAAATTGCACTTCACAATATTCTTTTTCTAATAATCTCACTGTAATTTGTAACGATAACACAACATCACAAATGATCGTTCCTATCACATTATATGTATAATATAAACTATGTCGAATAATCTTAGCCCGTTCCAGAATAAAATATCCCGTTTGCACAAAGGATCCACGACATGAGCATCAGTCTTCGCACATCGCCGTGGAATGATTATGGTTTCGCTTTTCGAACGAGTCTAGGCGTGACTGAGCCGAGAAATACCGATCACAGCCGACTACTCTTAAATAGTACCTATTTTCATCACAGGAGGCAGCACTATTCAGACGCGTTCATTATTACAAGCATTATGATTAATTCATACAGTTTATATATTATAAACTTTAAGTTTATTTTTCATATTGAGTTTTCATATTTTGCAATAATTATAAGAATGCGTTTAAAAACTTCTATGTTTTTAGGAATTACCAGACATAATTTCTAATTGTAATTCTTAAAATAAATCTTATCTCTCTAATCTAATAAAATAAAATTGTATTCTAATAAATCTTTAAAAATTAAAATTTTTAAGTAAAAACCTGATAGTTATTGCACAAAAATGTTTTAAGTGTAATATGACTAGTAAGTAAAACTTATATCATTTTTAAAAAACACACGCACACCTTTACATTAAAGTAATATTTATTTTACGAAAACATAACATTATGAAAAAAATATGTTTGTCATTATTTAGCAATTACTAAGCTTTCTTGAAGACATACTAATTTGTATAATAATGCTTTATATTTGTACAACGTATTATAGATTTAAGATTTATGCAACAATTTTTATTATATTACAGTGTATTGATCAGAATGTTTCCGTACAATATGGTACAGTTATATAGATTTTGTCATTAAGAAGTTTTATGTTTTAACTTTGAAAATACTGGCAATGACACAAAATACTACGGGCAACCGTCTCTGATATGTCACATTACTGACTAGTAAACCTTGGATTTATTTTTTAATTTCAAATATTTTATATTATATATATCATGGCTTTGTCCATGTTTAAATTATGTCCCATTTTATCAAGTTCTTCAAAGAATCTACGAAGTATTGTCCGCTTTTTGGACAAGAATGATTTTTCCACTACAGAAATTAAAGCCGTAAGTTGCATAACCAGATTTATACACATACTTTCTATTAAAAATTGCTAGCAATTAGTTAGAATTTTTTAAAAACGCACATTTATTGTAAACAGTTTCTCTAATATTATGTCTTAGTATTGAGGGAAACCCTGTTAGAAACCTTCGTAAGATTTAATATTTAGATTATAATAAAGAATAAGGAAACCTGTATTAAAAATATATAACACACTAAAAAATTAGCATTGGCTGTGTTTTTACAGGCTAACTGAAACTTATGATGTTTTACATATCCCATTTACAAATGAATAAATAATATCCATTTGCCATTGTGATATCTTTACAAGGTTCGCTACAAGTTAAAGAGCTTAAAAACTTTTTGAAATTTAACGTTATACTTTATTCCTATTAGAGTGAAGTATAAAATTCTTATTTATTAAAATTTACTAACCCAGTAGCACTACATTGTTTAACAATTGGAGGAACACAACTAGGTAAACGATATGAGAGGTCTTGCTTAAGGTATAAATAAATACACCAATAGATTTTTGGCAAAGTAGTTCACATTGGTAAATAATTACTTCCCGAATAAGATATGCAATTATAAATCTCGGGTTTCCCAAGTATTGTAACAAATATTCTATTTAACATTACTAAATATTTTTGTCTTCTTAAAATTCTTGAAAGAACATTGCACATGATTATTTTTTAAACATTTCTATTTTAGTTTGAGATTCAATAATTCAACAAAGTAAAATTACATTTATTTTTAAAATTTATGTTATATCATTTGAAGATTTTGTATTATACAATCTATGATTTTCTGGATAAAATCTCATTCTGATTTTAAATAATTACACAAATATTATTTACATTACTAGTAGAATTTTTTTTGATTATGGACGAAGTTGGCAAATGATTTTCTGTTTATTTTAAAATCAAAAATGTGAGCAGCTATGATTTATGTCAACATCATTCATCATTTTACAATTTATAATGTGTAACATTCTAAATTACAAAACATTTGCTGTGAAAATTTTCTGAACAATACTTATAAGTCTTATAGTAATAAAATTTTACTGAATACATAGATACTCTACACTGCTTTTATTATGAAAACATTCTTGTGAGATTTTAATTCTTGTAAAATATGTAAACCTCTTTATATCTCATATTAATATAAAATAACAAACAACATTTATCAACTAACAAATATTAATATATATATATATTTCTTATGCAAGTAGCAAAATTATTAGAATTTTTTACTTATTAAAAAAAATTGAAAATGAATAAATTAATGTTGGTGACTAATTCACAAAACCTTGAAGCTTTTTATCTCATTGGTTTATCAGATCATTCTAATGGCCAATGCAATGTCTTACATCAAGACCACTTATATTTTTGTTTCCTCTAAATAATGGTTATATTAGAATCTGTAAGTCATGTGAAAGAACACAATTTGAAACATTCTCAAATATTAAGTGCAAATAACCGAAGTCTATACTTTATTGCTGAGTAGTCGAGTTATGGCCTACCATAACATGTGATTGGTGCATTTTCAATTAACTCATTCAAACATTAACTTGATAATTATTTAATGAACTTGCATCACATGTTAAAATCAAATACTGGTTACACTCATCAGCTGGTAGCTGCTTGTGTAGAATAAAATAAAATAATAAAAAAATAATTATCGTTATTTCTATCAATGGACCTAGCGAGCATGTTGAATTATAGCTTTGTCACAATGTCTAGTTGTAACATGAAGGAGGCTATTTGTGTTGTGTTTAGGTATCATAATATTATTTACTTTTTCATAATATATAGTATGCATACTGGCACTGTACATCATCAATAATATATATTTATATTTATATAAGATATATTTTTTGACATTGTATGTAATTCTATATATTACAATTTAAATATAAAGATATATTACTAATATTTTATAAAAGAAATGTAATTGATAAAGTTTTCTCTCAAAAATTTATAGTCAGTAACCATTTTCAATGGGGGTTAGAAGAGTTTCCGCACAATAAATCACAGGATCAAAGCCAACCTTATCTGCTCCTGGTGCACCCTGTTGATTAAGAAATTAGGCTCTGGCTCCGACTAACCCCCCTTGGGCTAGCATGGTGGGAAAGGGGTCAAATCTGTCATTATGACATCCCTACCCCAATTATTGTGGGAATCTTTAGGGGAGGTCTACGTTTAGCAGTGGATGTTTATTGGCTTAGGATAATGAACCATCTTTTATACAATATGTGAAGAGTAAAGGAACTGACATAAAGTTTTAAGTGCAACATTTTCCAAATTATAAAAGTTTATTTAATCACACTCTGGAGCATAGATGAGCTATATAAAAGTATAACACCAACACTAACCACAATGCCACACAAACCAGAACACAGACCAACTTGTGATCAGAAATAAAAAGTATTCTTAATAATCTTACTTTCTGTTCTAAACCTGAGTATCTACTACTACTCATATATATATGAATTCACTTTTTTAAACCGTAACATATTAGGTACCAATATTATATTTACCATAACAGCCAATATACGTCCCCACTGCTGGGGCACAGACCTATCCTCAATATGAGGATGATGGGACCATAGTCACCACGCGGACCCAATGCGGCTTGGTGACTTCACACACACCTTAGAATAAATCTTAATTCATGTGCAGGTTTCCTCGCGATGTTTTCCTTCACCGTTTGCATTTCGCTGTTGTTACTAAAGTTCACAAATGTACATAACTTAAATTTTAAAGTCATCGGTACATGCCGAGATTCAAACCCGTGACCTTCGGAATGAAGGCCGCACGCTCTAACCATTAGGCCAACGACGGCCACGAGGTATAATATTTGCCATTAATTTATTACTAACTCCTACTAGTTTTATTTTTTGGTAAAATATATTCTTTTTTACTTTCATTGTATAATTTGATTTGCCGCTAATATCAATATAAAATTTGAGTGCCTAGATTTATCAAAAAAAAAAAAAAACCCACAACTGAAACCACAAATATTTGAACAACTTTTTGAATGCTGATATGGAGTATATAATGTATATAAATTAGTACAAATATTTTAATGAACAGCGTATTGTTATCGTGTCATGACATGGTTGTTTAAACCGCATATGACATTAGTACTCCCACGGTATCGGAGCTGCGCAGCCGCATGTCTAACGATAAACGCGTTATAAAACTACTTGCGGGCGAGCTCTGCTCGTAATTCCGTGGAGGGGACGCAGACTGGTTCCTTTAGTTTGTTTCTAACTGCTACGTGGCGTTCTCGCGGTGTCGTTCTCTATGGCAATATTAAAAACGCTATTTTGGAGTGCCGACTAGCACCGTTACGCTTTAACACTCCGGCCGCCATTTAAAAAGTATAAAACGCTGGCCGTTTAAGCGTTCTTGTTTTTTTTTTTATTTCTTTTTCGAATTTGGCATATAACCTCTTAGACCTTATTGTCATTTTGTCAGGAATTTTCGGCTGTTTTATTTTATACATTTTCTTTGTATTTTAAATTGATTTAGTGAAAAACAAAATTAACTACCATGGCGTGCACTACTTGTATGAGTCCGGAAGGCAAATCAGTAAAAATGGTGAGTGTAATTATCCCTAATGAACACTTACGACGTTCGTTTCTATTGACTTGTTTCCACTGATCTTGTGACGGTGCATAGTAGCTCTGCACTTCTAACAATTTGCACAGTTTATATTCCTTATGTGAATAGTGCTACGGCTTATAATTGCACAGGTTTCTTTTAGTATGTTAATCGTAAATATAGATGGGTTATCAGCGTGATTTAATGTTACTCAATATATAACGTTCATGTTATGGCAACATACAAACTACAAATCAATTAGTATTTATTTTATAAATCAGTTAAAGATTGTTACAATATCTAATTAATCTTTTATGGTTTAGTCGTGTACTTTATGATTTGTTAAAAAAAAATATAATAGCTTTATAAACGAACTTTTTCTCCAAGTCATGTTATTTATCTTTCGTTGTGGATATATTTTTGATGAATTGTATGTTAAGAAGCAAAATTCTACGTGTAAATGTTATAAATCTTAAAGAGATTTTGGTATAGGACTATTATCTGGCGTTCAGTGCTGCTAATGTTATTAGGTCTTACATTAGAAGTATGCCAAGTGTTGAGATTTGAAGGAAATCTGCGAACTATTACTCCAAAGTTATGTTTCCGTCTATTGATGAAGTTTTAATAATTTTTTTATAAAATGAATTGTCAGTATTCAAAATTTTTAGTGGTGCCATTTACTATACCGATAGTAATGTGAAAGTACAACTACGTAACTTTGAAGATTTAGCGAAAGGGACGGTTTTAATTGAAACATCTGTCTATGTTATGAGATCTCACTAATTGCTCCAAAATATCCAGCATACATGACTTTATCGTTTGGCTGCCTTTCTCTTACTTCTTAAAAATTGCGTGCAATCATTCCTTCTGTATTGTTTACTATTGAATGTGTAATATTATTAATAAAAATATGTACACGTTGTTTTGCATATGACGTTATTAATGAAACATTACACCGGTTTCCTCTATCGTAATGGTTAACCGATACTGTTTATATATTGATCATCGCATCTAAGTGGATTCCGATTGAAACAGTACATACTCGGTATCACGGGTTCGAATCTTTGCTCATCATATCTTATCATATCATTACGTAACACACATTTAAACAGCGAAAGAACTAGTTATGATATGATTATATTGTTTTTAGATGTAATTATTATAGAATTTGAATGTAATCATTTCACAATGATAAGAACACAGATCTCTATAATCTGGCATTAAGAATATTGCCGGAGACTATCTAGGTATGCTTATTTCTTCAAACAATTGTGTGCCAATCTGTATTTGGGTTTTAAAAGTGTTGTAAGCTTTAAATTTTCGTTAAATAAAAAAGGAGCCAACAGTTTACAAAGTTTTGCCTTAGGCTATTGCATAATTTTATTGCAATTTTTTATGCTAATTAATCCTATAACATTCTATTCTCTTTTTAGCTATAATACTGAAATATTGATCGTTGCATTCTTTCCTCTAGTTATACTTATTTTTTCTTTACAATCATCCCTATTTTCTTTTAAAAGACACTCAAGTAACTACTATCATAAAGTTTAAATTATAAATTCGGTCTAATTGTGCTCTTGCTTGCATCTGCCATCAAGTCTTGTAGGTTTCACTCGTTTACTGCACCACGTATCTTATCTCTGCTTTTAGTCCACGTCTTCCTTTCCAGTGGGTACTCTGGGAGTAATTGCTTTTTGAGCAATAAGACCGCTCATTGTACATTCATGTATATATATGTACATAATGTATTCCATATCTTGTAACTGGTGTACAATAAAGGATAAATAAATAAATCATCAGCCGATAGAGATCCACTGTTGGACGTTTGTAAAGGTTCATATAGGAGGATTGAGGCCATTTCCCACCACGAGCAGATGTGATTGGCTTTAGTCTGGTAAGCTGTTGTGCTGGACCCCTTACACCACTTTTTTATACAAGGAGAGGAATAAATATTGAGTTTAATATTGATATTGCGGTCGTTTAAAAACACTCGACACTTTTATAGTGACAACGTGTAAACACAAGCGGTGTAACAAGTAATGAGACAAGTGCCATGAAACATGATGTGATGTATAGGACATTGTTCTATTGTTTGTAGAAACGAGTTACTTATGTTCACAATCCGACACCTGCTGCTTTGGGCTTCTTCTAATCGATTCGACTTACTTCATTTCTGTCAAACTTTAAACTTTACATTTACGAAGTTTTACTTTTTTAAAAAAAAATATTGTTGAAGTATTTGGTGCAGGTAAAAGGCTAATTAAATGGGTAATCATTCTCTACCAGCCGACCTTTAGTGAAGAAATATTTCTTTTTGGTACGTTTTAATATAAAGATATAAAACAAATAATATTAGCTGTAAGTCGCAATAAATATTTTTATTTTGAACTCTAAATTGATTGGATTAGCTCGATAATTGATTGGATTTGCAACAGCGGCCTTGAAACCGGAAAGCAATAACGTTCTAAGATTATTTTGCCGCTTTAGTTCCTAACAGGGTTTCTGCGAGGAATATTCCGAATGTTACCAACAGCAGCTTTTGAGCTAGTATGTGATTTATCCAATCTAAATAGATAGTGACGTTTAATATTGCTTTGTACGTGGTCGTTTTGATACTTAGTAATCTGATGTTTTAAGACTTGTTGCCATTGTGCGTGGATATCAAACTTTGTGCTTGTATAGTTTTCCCTCTCGTCTTTAAAAACTCACCATCCTTTGTTCGGATGATTAAATGAATGCACATTTTAATGTCGGCAGACAATAAGGGTAAATCTTAATGTTTATAGAAATTGTGATATAAATGGCGTGCACAGATAGTTGACATTTACTCAAAATATATTGATTTAAAACTTTCTTTGCACACGCAAAAAAAACTGCACAAAAACGCGGACTTATGTCATATGTATATGTATTATTAATGTCTAATGGCATTCTTTACCCTGGGATTGAGCAGAGAGCAAAAGTATGGGCGCAGTATCGTGCAAGCGTAAAAATATAGATACATATTATAAATGTGTTATTGAGTTATAATAAGATTTCGTAATATTAAATATTATATATGCTGACATGAAACTAAGAGATGAAGGGGAAAGGGTTTCATAGAGACGAAGGAATTAGTGCGAGCTGCCTGTATATTAGATGGAAACTCATTCCAAAGTGTATATACGATTATATACAATGATAGAACAAATATACTTTAGCAGGACATTTATAGGAATTAGCTATCGGGTAACGATAAAATTTTGTTACAGAGGAAGGAGAAGGACACCATGGGCGAGCTGGATGTCCCCGACGACAAGCTGTACGGGGCCCAAACCGTGCGTTCCGTTATGAACTTTCCAATCGGAGGCATTGAGGAGCGGATGCCGGTACAGTATTCACTTCCAGTAGACTACTAAATTCTTTACTTATAACCAACGCGAAAGAGGTTCTCAAATCGATGCTTAATTTTACACTTTTTGGTTTTGTGGATATATATATATTTTTAAAATCCATTCTCGTTGGTTAAATTTGATTATAGAGAGATCATCATCATCATCATTATTATCATAATCAGCGGATCCCCACATCTATCGGTCCTAGTCTACCTGCATCCAGCGGCTTCCGAGCCGAGTACATAGGGCCGCCGTTTGTAAGGGTTCATATTGGAGGATTTGGGTCATTTTCCACCACGCTGGCCCATTGCAGGTTGATGGGTGGATAGATAGACTATAACAATTCGCCAGTTTTAACGTGTTTTGTATGGGATAAATTTCCCTGTTGTTTCGTATCAGCCATTTATTTTTACATTACCTTTCTATTCGATTTGCGCTTGTACTCTTGTAAATTTTCACCAAAGCCATTCTAAACCCGCTTAGCACAAGGAGCTGATTATCGCTCTACCTAACCCACCCGCTAATATTTGCCGAAGATCATTTTTAGTATTATAATTTTTCTAGGAAAAGAATGCTTGTTAGCAAAAAGTATAGAATGAAGTTGAATAAAATTAAGTTTCCAGCCGGAGAACGTTGCTAACAGGGATCTTGCTTACCTTTACGTGGTAATTAATCCACAGTAATTTTAGAAAGAAATATTCACTTCCGCAGTATCCGGTCATCGTAGCTATGGGTATTCTGAAAAAAGCTGCGGCGAAAGTCAACATGGAGTTTGGGCTTGATAAAAAACTGGGTATAACTTTTACTAGTAACTCACATTTACTTTAAAGTTCGCTTTTATGTTTTATCAAATGTACGTATAAAAATATATTATTTCTTTATGTTTGTCTATTTTTGTGTTATAAAATTTTATTTTAACGATTTGGACCAATTTATTAATTTGTCTTAAAAGCATCACGTTGTCGTCAGGTTATTGGACATCCCGAAATAAAGATTTCTCCTTTCAGCGGAGGCTATAATGCAGGCCGCTGACGACGTAATATCCGGCAAACTGTACCGCGAGGGCCATTTCCCATTGGTCATCTGGCAAACAGGTTCCGGCACACAGAGCAACATGAACACAAACGAGGTGGACTAATTTTAATTTTTAAATAATTACATTTCCACGAAACGACGAAATGGCTGAGACGTTCACTTGATGGTAAGTGGTACGCCTGCCCACATAACAATGTGGCGTTAATATGCTGTTCCTCACATCGCGCTCGTCACTTTGAGATTTAAGATGTTAACCTTCGTTCCTCCGTAAATTTCACGAGCTACCTCGCCTTCAAACCGGAATACACGAATATTTTCTCACTTATTTTTGGAGACATAAATAGATAGCCACTGCGATGATACTTAATTTTCGGCCACAGAGAATTACTACTCGTAACGTAACGTACTTATAAGTTCTAAGTGTTTTTGTCACCAGGTTATCGCAAATCGCGCGATCCAGATCCTCGGTGGGAAGCTCGGCAGCAAAGATCCAGTGCACCCTAACGACCACGTGAACAAGTCGCAGAGCTCGAACGACACGTACCCGACAGCGATGCACGTAGCTGTCGCTATGGAACTACGCGACCGACTCATGCCCGGCCTCGTCGCACTGCGTGACACTCTCGAGTGCAAGTCCAAGGATTTCGAGAAGATTATTAAGATTGGCAGGTGACGCGCAATACCTTTGTAATTATTGATATTGTAATGATGAAAGAGTTTTCAAAACTGCCACGTGATTAACCATATCCATATCTTTAAATTGTTTTTATTCAGATCCTATTAATTGTTAACAACAATAGTTCTTTGGACAATCCGTATATTTATTTGCCTCTATTAGGACTCACCTGATGGACGCGGTACCGCTGACCCTCGGGCAGGAGTTCAGCGCTTACTCGACACAGCTGACGTATGGCATCGAACGTGTGTGTGCAACGTTGCCGCGGCTGCACTACCTGGCGCTGGGCGGCACCGCCGTCGGCACTGGGCTCAACACGCGCATCGGCTTCGCGGAGAAGTGCGCCGCGGAGATCGCTTGCCTCACCGGTTAGCGGACACCTGATATTAATTGACAGACCGATTCTTTCACTTATTTCATTGGCGCAGTGGTTACCCGCTTTGGTGCTAAACCTAAAGATATCTAATTCGATTCCAATACGATACAAATGGTGCAGTATGGATTGTGACTCAGTTTATTCAGTCCAACAAACCTACTTACAACTCAACAGTAGTAACAAATTTATTCATCGGTGAGAGTTGTCGGGCTTGTTGTGAACCAGCAATATATACACTGATGTTCTCTGAACAGTTTAGATTATAACCACCGCAGCCTCTGTTTCTAACTCAGCCTCAGCCTCAACCTCAAGACAGCTAATACTGTGTGGTGGTTAATTATCCTAACGAGTGCATATGGAGTATGTGTGTATAGTATACAGTGTGTATAGGGCCTGTTGTCGTATGTATCGTTATGGTAATGTTCTGCACATTACATTACTCCACCTAATGAAACTGTTTAAATATCGTTTTATACCAGAGTTATTGCATTATTTTTACTATCCAGGAATACCATTCGAGACTGCGCCCAACAAGTTCGAGGCGCTAGCGTGCCACGATGCGATGGTAGAGGTGTCTGGCGCGTTGAACACCATCGCGGTCTCGCTTATGAAGATCGCAAACGATATCCGGCTGCTGGCATCCGGGCCGCGGTGTGGTCTCGCAGAACTTATGCTGCCGGAAAATGAGCCGGGCTCTTCTATAATGCCCGGTGAGACCAGCTCGCATATTCCTTAACATTGATAATTACGTTATTCCGGTGATTAGATAATGATAACTTAATGTCGGTAAAAGTATCAGTGAAGACATGAGTGTTTGTACCTTAATTTTACCTTTGACTATGATTTCAGGCAAAGTTAACCCGACGCAGTGCGAGGCGATGACAATGATTGCGGCACAAGTGATGGGTAACCATGTGGCGTGCACTGTCGGCGGCTCCAACGGCCACTTTGAGCTCAACGTGTTCAAGCCGATGATGGTCGCTAACGTTCTGCGCTCCATACGGCTTATTGGTATGCGTGCATGCACATATTGAACAACGACTAATGTTGATACACACTTCATAATGAAGTAAATAGACAGAAGTAGTCACCAGCAAGAGGAACACTTTATGTCGATAACTGTTCCTAATTCTTCTTCAACTCGTGCGTGTTGCCAGTGTTGACATATGAAACCGAGACGCAGCTATTAACTATCGGCATTATAAAAAGGCCAAATCACCCATGGAGAGGGTTATGCTCGGAGTTTCTGTGTGCGATCTAATCAGAAATGTAGAGATCCATAGAAGAACTAAGGTTATCGATATAGCTGAAAAGATTGCTAGACTTATAAGCAGTGGGCAGGGCACATTGCTCGAAGGACTGACGGTCGATGGGGCAGCAAGTTCCTCGAGTGCCGCCTGCGTTCCGATAAATGTAGCGTTGGGAAGCCTCTCCCACAAGGTAGACCGACGATCTGGTGAGAATCGCGAGAACTGGATGCGAGCAACGCGGGACCAATTGATGTGGAGATCTTTGGAGAAAGCCTACATTCAACAGTGGAGGTCAATCGGCAAATGATGATGATGATAAATGAATCACAGAGTGTCCCCAGTGCCTACAGTTCGGCCTCCTATGCCACAGCAAATGCTGGCTCACGACTTGTTTGCTGGCCCTTTCTGGAAACACTAGTGAAATTTCATCAGTAGCCACCACAAACATGAAGTCTCTTTTAAACGCCTACATAAAGCAAGAAATGTTTCATTCTTATTCACAATTTATTTACCCACTCGTAGTTGTATGGACCTTTTAGAGTTGAAGCTTGTTGGAGTTCAGCATTACTTTTCTTTTGGTCCCCCAAAAAAAGTTATTCGAATATGAATGGTCACTTGCTGCCAAGTTCGTGTTGTATGTATAGTTTTAACGCCGATACTGCTTCCAGGCGACGGCTGCGCTACATTCAACAAGAACTGCGCGGTCGGTATCAAGGCTAATGAGGCGAAGATCTCGAAGATCATGCAAGAGTCCCTCATGCTGGTCACGGCCCTCAACCCACACATAGGATATGATAAGGTAAAAAGAACTCAAAATTCTACTACAGTTTTATAATTATTAGTTTCAACTTCAATTAAGTGAAGGATATATACATAGTATTTTTTTACAATGTTTCCTCATCACAGTCAAAATAAGTTGCATTTGTATCATGACCTAAAATACATATGGCAAATTAAAATTAAACATATAAACTGCATATTTCTATAAATTACTTGTCGACTAACTACTTTGTTCACATACATTCAAATGAGAATAAGGTTGAAGATGGTAATTCTACAGTTGAGAAAGTTCTGGTGCTCATGTATATCTTTGGCCACTAATAGAAGCTGTATGAGCCACAGATTGGCAATACGAAGGTGGTGGTTTAAGATTGAATGAGTTGTTGAGTAGTAAGTGTTGTGTTTAACACATTTCATAACCTCATTTCAGGCCGCTGCGATCGCTAAGACCGCTCACAAGGAGGGAACGACGCTGAAGGATGCGGCCATCAAATTGGGCCATCTAACTGCTGAGCAATTCGACAAGTGGGTCCGCCCCGAGAACATGCTTGGGCCCAAGTAATCTTCTCACTCCTTTTCAACCATTGCGTGATTGTGACTGTGCTTGTGACAACGTCTGCGTTAGCCATGTTTGTATTAGAAAGCTACTTCACATTGAATAATCGTTGTGGTAAGTATGAAATAACAGAGATACACGTTTAACCTCTGCATTGAATTTTTTGTGAAATTATTTATAATTATTATTTATATTTTAATGTAGTGGTTAGATAAAATTCTTAGAATTTGTGTTACTAAAAAGTCTGATTATTTTCTGCTTACTCTATGCAACATGGAACGGATATTAGTGATAACTTTCCTAATGTCTGTACATCGATTCATACAAATTTCTTGGAATTTCTATTGAATTTGAGATTTGTTAATTTTTTTAAGCAGATTAGCAAATTTGTATGATATATATATATTTTAAGAAGATTAGCAAGTTTGATGTATAGGACCATTGTTACAAGTATAAGTCACAAGTTACAGTTTATTATTACAATACCGAGCTGTGAGAGGTTTCTAACACAGTGCATGTACAAATTGTTGATGTAATGTTATCGGAGTATATTGACAGTGTCTCATTTGATTATGTTTCGGTCAGTAGTAGTAAGCTGATTTGCTGTCTTTGTTCAAATGTGCCAGATGTTTGTTGAAATAAAACTGTAAGATTTATTTTGTGTTATTATCCACACTGGGGCATTTCTTTTGCGAATGGGTTGTACATTTTGACGTTCAATAAGCGAATGGATATTCCTATCTTGAATCATAAATTTTGACTTTATGTTGGTGTATATTTTTGGCAGCAGACCAGAAACTTGCAAGCACAGTTTGATAAACTGTATCATAGAGTAAAACAACTTAAAGTATTAAATATCTTCAGAGCATACTCAGTATGTCACTGTTTATAACAAAGCATCAAATAAAGCTCGTTGTTCTGTATGTGAAGCTAAGGTTTTGTACACAACAGTCTTAAGCAAGAGATATGCTCCATTTATTGTCCACTGCTTTTTTTGCGGGTGGATACTTTGGAAATAATTTAATATTATATCAATAGTTATTCACGTTACACTCTCAGTGAGTTCTACTTATACCCTTTCATAATATTATAAAATTCTTTTGAACAATTGTATGTTATTTTATGTTGTATGGTAACTATAGCTTATTGTTTTTACTTACTATACAATTGAAATATCTGAAATAATGAAATTGTATGGAAGGATCAGTCAACTCGAAGGCATATCCTGAATAGTATTTATAGTTAATAATCCACTGCTGGACATAGGTATCCTCCATCGATCGGTTACGGATTTGGGCCATTTCCCACTACACTGGTCCACTACGGGTTGATGGGAACCAAAGCCTATTTTTTATTTTACGTGAGGGAAATGGCTACGCATACCTGCCCTCGTGTGGGCAATGACAGGTTATATCGGACTTGCCCCGACTAAACCGCCACGATGTTCCACCTCGTAGCTTTATGGCAGGTTCACGGGAATGCTTTTGCACTCGTCCGCGACCCCACTTCGGGAGGGAGGAATCGCCCCTTTCCACCTAAGGGCACACCAGAACGTAGCGCGCCCTCCTCTCGGCCCTCACAGTCACTTGGGCTACTGATTCCCTTGAATTCGTCATCCAGAGGCCATGGGAGTCAAGTGAGAAAACTCTCCTGACTCACTGCGGCGGATTCGATCTTGGGTTCCGCCGCCACCCGTTATACGGCCGCGAAGGGTAGAGAGAGCGGCGAATCGTAATACCGACACTCCTCTCCCTCTGCGACTCCACCTCGACTACAAAGGGCAAGAGAGCTTAAAAGCTACTTAGGCACTACTTCTAAGGGGAGTATAGACCTGCCCCAGCAGCCCACCGGCACGCATCCGAGGTGAGCTCACGGAGCTCTAACCGGGAGCGCGGTCACCTCGGGCCGGCCGGGTAGGTTCCTTCTCACTTGACCGTGGGGAACCAAGCCACGGCTACCGAGCCCTACCGCCACAACAATGCAGGAACCTATTGAGGGTGGGAGCCAAACCTAGTTTGTTGTTTAGGAGGATGCACCATGAGCAGGTAAGGTTGGCTTGGATCCTGTGAGTTGTGCGGGAACTTTTACACCCTAAGTAAAAATAAGTTAAATAGTAAATAATAAAATTTCCGCAGATTTACAATAATCCTTAGGGTCAAGAACACTAAAATAGAAAATAGAAGACATCCACACTACTCGATAATTAGGCTTGCTCGCAGATTACTTTGTTAAACTATTAACTACTGTTTACATAAAGAATATAAATAGAATAAAAAAAATATTATTTATTTTATTAGTTGAATTCACGAGAAAAAGCAGGATGTTCACCTGAAGTGTTTGCTTACCGCTGCTTGGCAGATATGAGGGCTGCAGAGGTTCTTACAGAGACAGCCGCCGACAACAGAGACCGTATGTCGATGAGAAAATAATAGGTGGAAATGAAAGACTCAAGACATGCTTCATCTACTATTATATTAGTGATACATTTAAAAACTATTATACAGTATATTGATAAGTTCTTTGGTTTCAGTGACCAGAAATTAATTCCGAAAGTTTTTTTTGGGATATCTAACAACTAAAGTTAAAGAGATACATATCAAATAATAAACAGATACTTTAAAGTAATGGGATATTATTATTGTATATACAATATTGTACATACATACAAATGCAAGGATATATACAACTACATAAACCAAGTTTATAGATCATGGTTGTACTGTGATTATCAGATAAACAATAATTAGGCCAACTTAACAGCAACATCCACTGATATGATTATACATAAAAGCCATTATCTCAATTATATATATACATTAATAAAGAAAATTCTCTTCATTTAAGATGACAGTAAATAAAAAAAATATATATAATTTAGATGAGATTTTTGATATAAATACTAAAAGTAGTTTGCAATTTATTATGATTTTATCCAATGATTATAATGAAAATTTACTAGGAAACTTTAATGGACTAACAATAACCGAAAAGACGAGGAACAATAAATAGGAATAGTAGTTCAGGGGAAGAAAATATTTTTATTGGATAGATGATAGATATTCATGTGGATGGGCAGAACCATAAAGGAAAACCCAAAGAAATGATGGATGTATTTTGTGAAAGGGGATATGCATGTAAAGAGAATGGATTGAGACAACTGTTCATAAAAGGGGATGTATGATGTGTTAACCCTATATAGGCCATGCTTTGTAACACATTACAAGATACTTATGACCAGCAGTGGATCTCCATCGGGTGAAATGATAAGGATGATGATGAACCGCATATGAAATGGGAACAGTGCAGGATGATGTAACCAAATAATATTTGGAAAAGAATATCACTTAAACAATTTGTTAAAACTTTGGATACAATAACATTATCAACATTATAGCTTTACTTACATAATATGAAATTTATCCAAAACATGCAATGGCTTGATGTAAAGCAAACAAATTATTAAAAAATATTAATGATACCTTATAATAATATAGACTAGATTGTTTAAGTACAGATCTAATTATTACAAATGCACAGTAATGGAGGGCATTGTAAAGACTAAAAAAGTGTACTCTTACGATTACATAAATACATCTTTGATGTTCTGAAATTGCTTTACAGCAAGATCAACTGGCAAATCAAAACTGTAAGGTGAGAGACGGTCCAGACTCTGCAACGCATCTTGAAATCCTGTGTTGACCACATAGCTGGTGGATAAATAGTATGCGTCTATCAATGACCTGCATTTCAACATAATATTAAGCCATGTAACAAGTTTGTGAGCATTTAAAGCGGCACAAACAAATGCTTTGAAATGAGCATCGTAGCTCCTTTTGTATGGTGTGTGGGAAGCCAATATACTACCAATTGTACTTAATAAACTCTGCTTATTTGTGATAGCTGTACCACCAACTATGTCTAAGTTAAAGCTCTGACTTAGTTTTCTAGCTGGAGTGGAGTTGAATCTATCGCCATCATTAATATCATAGTAACGCAGAATTAGCTCCCATATGTGAATTGAGCGAGACATTGATGATCTGCGGACGGGAAAGCAGCCTATTATTGGTACGAGAGATGTGGATTCTGGTCCAACCAGACCATGCTGGAGTAAATCGCGCAAATTTATAGCTAAATGTCTTCGAACAGCAGTTGTTAAGGGTGCATCATTGATTACAACGGCACCTTCTTCAGAATCACTATCATAGCTGTCAATTATAGAGCTTGATTGCCTGTCACGTGATACTAAATGTAACACAGCATCAATTGACATCTCCAGCTTAGCTCTAAGGTTGCCCCAATGGGTCACAAGAGGAGAAGTTTTTTTATCATATTTTTTATTGCTGTTTGGAGAACAACCAAACTGTGAAACTGTAAATATTTGTATTAATGTTGAGGCTTTTCTCATTAAATTGATTGTCTCTGCTTTGAGTTCATCATTAACTTTACTTCTAGTAAAATTCTTATCAAAAGACTCCGTCTTTCCAACTTTTTTTGGTTCTGGTTTGGTCTTTCCATTGCTTTTTAAGTCTTCATTCTTTATTAATTTTATGAACTTTTCCATGTCTTCTATATGGGCCTGTAGTTTGCCTATTATTTCTTCCTTAGATAGTTGTCTATCAGCATACTGACGGACTGCACAATTGATTTGATGTCTTAATTCATCGGCACTAAGCGGCTGGTGGCAACCTTCTTCAAGGCTACGGTCAATTTCACTTCTTAAATGTTCTATTAAAGTCCTGTGTGTGCTGTTCCCTGACTCGGAGTTCGGATCAGCGGCGAACCGTTCGAGCTCTTTTAATTGAGACTTGAGTCTTTCGATGAAGTGCGATTGTCGCGCGCGCTGTCGTTTCATTTTTCGCTCCAGCTCCACGCATTCATTGCAAGTGGTTTCATCAGCACTGCCCTGTGGCGCAGTCCTCGAATCTGGAACGCCGCGCGAAGTAAACTCTTCCAGAGCTTGGAGCATTGCATCCTTTTCTTCAGGGGGTGCTTTTAGAATTTGTCGTAAACGAAATTCAACTTGAGCGAGGTGCGATGTTAGAGAAAACACTGACGAAGATAAAATCTCCTGTTCCTCTTCCAACGCGTGTATTCGGTCTCCAGAAAATTGTTCCGGTGTAGTTTCGTCACAAAGGTTTTCCTTCGGAGCCCCGAGTGGTTCACAACGGGGCTCCTGCCAAATTGGTATCTCGTTTTCATAATCACAAGCTTCGTCCATTATTGCGGGCTTCCCGTTTAGTTTGGGACACAATTAAAAAAAATCTTATCGTAATTAAACATTTTGTTTGATAACCATCTACTTGAACAAAATGAAACTAAAAACACTGAAAAAGCAAAGAAAACTTAAGTGAATAGAACTTAGCAAAGACGTCACTGTTGACGTCAGTGAAAGATTGGAATGAGTGAAACGTTCGGACCGAATTTTATATGAAATGTTCATTTGGGTTTCAAGTTCAAGTTTCAAGTAAACAAATAGTTGCAATAATTTACGAGGCGCACGTGTTTACGACATTTTGAAACAAATAAGTAATGTGAAATATAAATTACATACATTCAATTTTGATTCTGGTACAATTTCGTTAGCGACATCTGTTGAACAATTTTGTTAAAGTCCAAATTAAATGAGTGATCTTTTCAAAAACCCTGATAGATGGAGTAATTCCAAACTGCTTATCGTCATCATTATCAGCCGACCGTTGTAATCTTGCTGGACATAGGCCTCCATCAAAGATCTCCACATTGTTGTTGGAGTTCATTGAAGTGAATTGGGCTGCAACCCACCACGTTTTTTTTTTCTTCCCGCCAGAGATATTTTCTCTTGCGGTCGTACCTAGGTCACTGTTACAAATCTCCTCTGACACAAGTCAGAGACCTTTAGCAATGAAAAATATATTACTTACATTCTTGTCTTATGAATACTTTTACAAATTAAAATTTACTATTTTAATTAATATAATAAAATAATTAATAATCAAAAATATATCTACAATATATCCAAGTTCTTATCTAAGTGTTTTTTTAACTTAGTTTTATTTTTAATCAATGTCTTAGTGGTTACGTATTTATAATATTTTAAGTACTTATATCTGTCTCTTATCGCTAATATACATACATATGTAAACTATTTACATCCAGCTTCATTTCGCATTCTAATTCCAATTGCAACCTTTCGCAAGTTTGTGCAAGTATTCAGAGAACCCGCCATGTCCCGTGAATACCTGTGTTATTGTTTTGTCGACGTCAAGTTCTTCTCTACAGCATCGGGAAAGAAAAGTTTTGTCGTTGATGCCGTGTCACCTTCTTTATAGCGCGTGTTCCATTCCTCAAGCGATTCCATCCGGATTTGTCGCTTGACAAATAAAATAGGACATGTCATAGTTTGCTTTAGTTTTCAAAACCCACCATGTTGCCCCAGTGCGGGTTGGTGGGTGGCCAGAGCCTCGTCTAATATTCAGCAGGGTGCATCGCGTGCAGGTGAGGTTCACTTGGGCTCTTAGTTAGTTAGTTAGGCGGAACCCGTTACACCCCCTGTGCTAAAACTGCTCACGATTTCAAATAAAGGTCAGGCTGTTTATTTAATGTACACTAATTATGAATTGTTTATTTAAAAATTTGTGACTTAGTCGACTTAACCTATAAGGTGTATAGTTTAGATTAGAATAAAAAAGAAATTGTATCTTCAGCATATTTTTTTTACTTCCAATATGTACTGGTATTATTATTGAGTCGCGGTGGCTCAGTGGCTATGAACTCGGACATCGCAGTCAGACGATGGGTCTAATCCCGGCCGTACCTCTTAGGCAGTTTTTCAATGCTTAATTTGCATATTGTTACAATTACCACGTACTTAACGGTGAAGGAAAACATCGTGAGGGCACCCGAACACTGGAATTATCTTTGTGTGTGTATGGTGGCCCCAATAAAGTGGGATGGGACCTAATATGACCGCATCTGGTGAAAAGTGGGTGTTTATTCGCCTCTCCGTACTCCTACTGAGAAAAAAGGCGTGATAGTATAAAAAAATATTATTAAGAACTTTACTTAATCCTATTATTTACAACACTCTTCCTACTAATTTAGGGTATTTATATTTTTTTAACATTATCTGTATTCTTATGCTTTTAAGCATATTGGAAGACATAAGAAGAACATATTTTTCTTGTCCATATCTTCGTGTATCGAAAATATAGTAAATTGCAGAATTATCGTTTTTATAGTCCAATGTAACTCTTAAAAGTTAGAAGTAGATGCTGTAACGCATCATCAGCATTAACGCAAGCGGTAGGCACACCCTTGGACTGTATTCTTCTGTACTATATTTCACACAACATAGTTTTGATCTGTTTGAGTCTAGTGGCTCTCAGCGAGGAGTTACCGACAGCTTTACGCCTCGCCAGGTTAAAGAGTCAATGGAAAGGGTATACAGCTTATAGATGAAGCAAATTCTAATACTGTTACTCATGCTTGGATGCTAACATCTCTTACACTTGGAAACAAAATTTATACACTCCTACCTGTAGGGAAGGGTCGCGTGTTCCAGTATTTTCGGGCTGAAGCTATGAGAGGAAGCGTTTAAAAGTGTATAGCCATTGTCCACACTCCGCGGTGTAAATGGGTCACGGACGGCGTCGGATGTTTTATGGGCCTTTACAAATTATGAAGATTGTGTCCTTCGTTGTAACGTCTCGTGAAAATCGATCTACGATTCCTCAGTGGTGCCGTTTGTATTATTTCGCATTTATACGGCATTTCTGTTCTGTTTGTATTACGAGGAAGAACAGAGATCAAAACTACGTTAACGGCATAGTTAGTAATAGGATATGTCATTGGGATGGGGATGTATTCTTATATAACACAGCAATATTTGAACACTACTACTTTGCTGCATAGACATTTGCTATATTAAAACAGTCGCTAGCTTTTATCTGTATTCTAAATTACAAAGGCATACTTTGCGTTTGCATTTTGGTCGCATATAATATCTTCATCATGTATCTACACAAAAACTTATTCTTCAATAACCTAGTAATGAAGGAAGGACATCACCTCGCCATTATGTTGTTTTCGTTAATTACGTCACCGATATCAGAATCGTTCAAACAACTGACAACTGCCACCAGGAAGTGGAGTAACAACATCAGAGATCTTACATGGGTTTTCTATAATATATATTATAAATTTATAAAATAAGTTAAAAATTTAACAATTTCGTTTTATTTGTATAAATTTATTAGTTGACAGGGAATCTGATACGATGTCGTAAAGCGAAATCGTCCAATTACGTACTAGAAAATAAAATCGAACATTTTCAATGCGAGGGCAGACAATAAATTAGAGATTACGATTTTGTTGGTTATTCTGAAAATTCTCATTGGAGAATTGGCCACGTATTTCTTAGTGTAAATATTTTGTTTATTTCATCGAATGGCGTTAAGGGATTTCAAGAAATGATAGAAATGTAACAATTCCTCGAAACGAATTATTGTTGTTCAAAATCATCTTGTAGGAATTTTATTAAGCTAACTAAAATATGTGTACATAAAAAGAGACGTAGAAGCTGTTCACCAGCAATCTGATTGAGTAGATACCAAAATTAAAAGTAATACTATCTTAATGAGGATGAGGAGCTGATGAACCGCCAAAAGTGGGATGTAATAACTTCATCTGTCTTTTGGACCGGTTTATAATGTAATTTTTTTTTAGTGTTTAAAACCAAGAGTTACAAGTTTTTGTTATTTTTTGCAGAGGAGTTTGTTTTCTTTCGTTTTATATTAATAGAAAAGAAGCTGAGACATACTCGACATTGTATGCGGTAAAATAAAGAAATTATGAAATCAAACGCCGTATTGAAATATTTAGAAAAATACTTGAAAGAGTCGAGACCTTCTATATAAAAAACCTTAAAGATTAAAGATAAAGCGGTGAAGGTTAAGAATGTCGAGTAATATCTAAAAGAAATAAACACGATAAAACTTATATATAAATAGTTTTTCAAATGTATAGTATTTGTGTAAATATTAGAAATCATTGTTAAACATGTTTTATCATATGTTTTATTGACTAAACAATAAATACATATAAGTGAAACTAATGTAATATACTCGTACTATGTAAACTAGTCAACATTTTACACCATATGACGCTGTCCACACGCCGGATGTCGGAAATTACACTGAGGGTGAGTCGCGACCACTTTGAATACAAATGTATTGCACGCCTTTTTGCTTATAACATTCAAAACAATAACGTATTTTAATATACAGCTTTTAGATCTAGGAAATGTAGAGGATCTTTATTTTAATTCCGAATATGTGATGAAGTATGATTGCTGAAAGGGTTTGTGCTTCACCCTTCCTAGTTCCATTATCAATGGTGCTTATTTGATCATGATCCATTTGAGGTTTATTGTATATGTTAAAAAGTATTTGTATATTTAATGTTACTGTGTATAGTAGTTTATTGGTGTTGAAATATTTTAGGGTTACTTTGTATGCAAGTAAAATGTAAACTATAAGCGCCTGTTAAAATACTTTGAGCAATGGTCGACGAATTTGAGAGATATTAATTCAAATTCAACAGGCGCTTGTCAATTAATACTACTACGTAAAACGCAGTCATCTAATGAAATAATCTAATTGCCTATTAAATTTACATTCTCATGCGGGCAATTAATTAAACGTTAATTCAATATTTCTGATTCATTTGTAATAGGATTGTCTCTATTATAGTTGCTGGTTAATGGGTTGAAGCATTTAAATCATATATTATAATTGTAGTGACGAGCAGCGAATTGAAATGAAACAGGCAAAATTGGACAATTAGTGGTTCCTCTTCGAGTACCGGCTTGAACAATAATTGATTTTTTTTTATATTATGAGTGACGAGAACGAGGCGTTCACCAGGTGGAAAACAATTCCCGTTCCTTTAACGATTTGATACTATTTAAGAAATTTATAAAGATTTACAAGATAATTATTAGAAGTTAGAAGTGGTTCGAAGGGTTTTGTTAGCAAACTGAAACACAGTACATATATACTACACTTTCGCTGCAATAGTGTGCAAAGTGCAGTACAGGTGCTAATTTAGATCTGGTAATCTGGGGAACCTTGATTAATTTCGGAGGTCGTATAAATAATAGAGTTTGGAAAGTGGTGTTATGGCTTGTTACCTTTAAAGTAATCCTGCTGCGGTAAAAGTATTACTGTTTTCCGCTATTATACAAGACAAGAGTAAACATAGAAGTCGGCACTGCGGTGGTACACGATGTGGTCTTTGACAACAAAAAACCAACCGCCAGTAAAATGTTAACCTTATTCCCTGAAAAAACTCAATTTTGAGGATTATTGTTAAAGCGCCGGGTTTAGCTTTTAATGGATTCTTTATGAGGATGGTCGGGAGATAGAATATTAATTCAATGATCTGAGGCTGATGGTGGGATTACTTTGTTTTCGGATAATGTGCTTTGCGAAGTAATGTTCAGTAGGTCAAAAAAATGAACCTTTTAGTTTTCTACCATCTTAACAAGCTCCTTCGGAATATACGTACGTTTGATATTTGATTACAAAGTTGATCAAATGTGTTGTTTTTGAGCTAAAGTATAAACATGTGGCTAGACGGAAGATCAGCGCCTCGGTCAACAATGTACCGTTACCCATTTTGGTTAACCGGCTTTTTGTATCTTATGTTTAGTTTGGAATAAAATTTTGTCCATATCCATGACAACATTAAAATAAATACAGATGGCTATGAGAGCATATATATGAGCTCGAGTTTCTTTTTCAATCTGGTCAAAGGCGAACATTGTTAAGTGACAATGAAGTTGTCGATATTGCTACAAAAATTATCGCGATTGAGATTAGTACTAGAACATTCTAGATCAAAATGTTGAGAGTCACGTCTCCAGCGGCGAGTTTAGATTCAAGAGTTATTGGTAATAATAATTTATATTGCATCAGTGACATGGGAGTTCTCTGGAAACTTCTAGAGTGGTGTTCTCTAGAAATTTCTACAGTGTTAGGCGGATGATATGTTAAAGTTCTAGTTTTGAACTTCGAAGCAATACTGCAATTAATCTATACGACTTGACTAGTAATCTTGGACTTATGAAGAGCTTATATCTTGGAGAAACTTATTTCGTCGATTAATTCTATAAAAATGCTTACTTTGGTGGACTTTTATTATCAAGTAATAAATTAACGTTTTCGTGTGGGAGCTGCGTTTCATTCAACCAAGTCCCAAGTTGTGCGTAACAATAGCAAAGGGTTCTCAACGTTCAACTTTCAAATTGCAGTTATTGCAGAAATTTTGTTGGTGATGCATGTTATACTCAATATATAATATACGTAAATACTACATGTATCATACTATAGATACTTAAGGAAGCTCCCAAGAATTAGCAACACGTTTCAATGAGAATGATTGTGTTAGTTGTACACAATAGAGTAGGAGTCGCCGCGACACGCGATCCCTCGAGAGAGTAACTCGGAGGCAGCCCTCTCCGCAAACTCCTCTGTCGTTAACTTTGTGTAGATTTGATCTTGTTGAAATTGACGCCGGAGGGATCAGTGGATAACACTGTTATTTGTTTGCCTTTTGTATTTCAATTATGTTTGGCTTTGTTGCTTTCAGTTACTTCACTGATTACAACAATCGGTGTAAACTTAATGGCCACCCGTCAATTTTACGAAATAATGATACGAGATGTATATAATATATATAACTTATCTGCTAGTTCACCTAAAATCGTATTATGGATGTTATTCTAACAAAAGAAAGACAAGGGCATAAAAAAAAATCTGTAGATATTTTGTAGAAAGGTGATATTAAAATCTTTGAAGTTATTTAGAACTTACTCCAATGATATAACTAAAGTGATATAAAGCTTATTAATGAAAGCTTTTATAAATATAACACAAAATACTAATAAAAAGAAGCGATCGTTTCACAATTGAACGCTTTGTAATAAACTCATTTCTTACGATTTCCATTTGTCAGCAATAAAACCTCTGGAGGATACATTGCTCTCGCTGCTGCCGCGTCGTCGCGCGGAACGAACGTGAGGAATCCTGAACAATCAGCTTTACAACCACGGCGTTATCCGTATCCGGTGCGTTTACCTTAACTCATAATAATTGAGATTATAAAGATAAAACAATGAAAGGTAAATATTGGAAGTTTTAAAATAAAAGAACAGACTAGAAATGGATGTTGTACTGGTGCTGCTTGTAGGTCTCTGACAAACAGTACAGTGCCAACATTACATCATTCCGGTTTGAAGGGGGTGTCATCATTATCATTATCAGCCGACAGACGTCCACAGCTGGACATAGGCCTCCCCCAAAGATCGATCGATGCTGCACTGCTCGTATCCAGCTGCTTCCCGCAACTTTGTCTTTGCTCTCGAGTGTAACAGAGTTAATTGGTTCTGAAGCACTATCAGCACTAGTCGCCCGCCTGCTTTCAGAAGCTCAGCCGTAACTCGATCATCACCCGGCGCCTTATTGTTCTTCAGCTGTTTTAGAGCTATACTAATCTCGTACAGGCTGACGTCCGAGATGTCTTTGGTATAGTGTCCGGTTAATTTGGCTTTTGGATCGGTGGCATGATTGTTGACTGGACCTTGTGATATCGTCTAAAGGTGTCCGTAGAAGTCTCCTGTCTCAGCCACAAACTCAAGCCGGGAGGTAATGATTTTGCCATCACCAGGTCGCGAGTCAGTGACTTAGAGATTCGCTTGTTAAGACGCCGATATCGAGAATTGTGTTCCGAAGACTGCAGAACCATCCCATGTCTTTTCTCCGTAAGCGTGAGGGTCCGCTCTGAAATTTTTTTACTTCTTTTGGTACGGCTAAGTTCAAAGAAGGTTAACCCCGCCGAACGGACAGTTTTCACGAACCTGTCAATATAAGTGTCCACCTGAGTGCAGCTCCCCAGGCATGCGAAACGATTTTGTAATTCGAGTTGGAAGTCGTCAGGGTTTTGGACATCGGCGGTATCTGGGCGGAGCGTGGACTTTATCATTCGATATCTCTCGAACTCCACTTTAAGATTTAATGTGCCTCTTACCATTCGGTGATCAATTCTTGTGTTATATCTGTTGATCACTGAGACATCTTTAAATATTCGAGTTTTTATTGACAGAATAAAGTCGATCTTATTTTTCGTGGTACCGTCCGGACTCTCCCAGGTCCATTTTCGATGCTGCCGTTTCCTGATGAAGGAGTTCATCATGTATACACCTACCTTATCCAAGAAGTCGGCCAGCATGTGACCGCGGTAGTTCCGGATTTCTTCATCAAAGTGCCCCACTTTCAACCCCTTTCCGCAAAGTAGCTAGTGAAATTACTAAAGTCATCATCATCAGCCGACAGACGGCTACTGTCGTCTTTACTAAGGTAATCGGTCACAATTATTATGTATCAGCTCACGAGCATAATGTGGTAAAATATCATTTTAACTAACGCCGCGGTTTTATAGGTTTATCATCGTTAGATGAACGTCTCCTTTAACTCGTTGCTACTTGGAGAAAGGAATGTTAACAAGTTATTATATTACTTTTTATAAACAAATACTTTGATCGTTATTTAGATTATAATTATTCATTTAAATAGTAACTTTTACTAGCAAAAAAGTCAAAGAAATAAGGGTTAGTTATTGGCTGCAGATAAGCGAGAAGAGAACGGTATGGGCTTGAGTTTGTGTCTTACTGAACACTTAAGGCATATTGGCAATGTATATTTAAACATATATATGATATGATAAGATATATAGTGCAGTTTTATTATTTCAAATGGTAGAAGTCTTTCTTGCAATAAGATATTCAGAGGTTGCTGAGAGCCAAATCAGACGAAAAGGAGAAACACTTTTTGAACCCCATATGAACCCCTACATCCGACAGCCCCTAGTGCCCACCGGTACCAGAGGCCATGCTGACTGTATGGGGAGATCTTTGGGGGAGGTCTATGTATAGCAGTGGACGTCTATCGGCTGATGATAATGGTGATGGATTAGATTATAAGCAGTTTGTTCAACTTGCAGCAGCAGATCAACTTTAACCAATATTGTAGTTATTTGATAAACCTTCTCTTTTCCTTTCTTTAGATTCGTAATTCATATTCATTTTCTTATATTCGATGTATTTCGATAGTTAGATATTTTTGGTACTAAAATTACATTACAGTTAAGCAAAGGTAACAAAATATCATCAGTGAGACTTCATACTAGATATATATCTAGACTATATAAATGGATAGCACTAGCCTGATTTATATTCATGCCTGAAATGTTTTCAGTTTAATAGTAAAGGTTATCCATTAAGGTGCAAAACTTTGGTTGTATCGGCACGGAATCGCTGGTCGGTACGCAGCCGGTGTTGCAAGAACATGGAAATTCACTTTAGTGATGAATGGCTTTCGACTCCAACTCCCCGAAGATTATAATAAGAAGCTTTTTGTTTACAATAACTGAAATTGATCTGATTTATAAACATCCAACAACACTTAGGAATTATGTATTTGAACTTCTGTTTAATATAAATAAACCTAGTGCTACTAGCATCACTGAATCCAAGATATTTGTTTCCTCAACAGGTTAAGGAGGGCATACATCAAAATCAAGAAACATTGCGATCAAATTGGATACAAATAATGATTTTACTTATTTAGATTTAGAATTAAAGAAATTTTATTTTTTTGCTACTTTATCAGCTTTATTGACTTATTCCCTAGTTTCTTCCAACCCTGTTTCAAATTCATTACTTAATGAATCTGAAGGTTCAGCTCGGTTCATACACATAGATTAAATAGATTGTGTGAAAGATGACATGTGTGAGAAGAGTGTGAATTCAGATATGACGGCTGATAGAGGGATGTGGAAGAGAAGTACATACTGTGCCGACCCCGCATAGCTGGGAAAATGGCAGGACGAAAGGAAGGACAGCATCTCAATTAGTAACCATATTCCATAGATGTATATATGGAGTATTTTATGACTATCTATGATATAGTTTCAATAATTGAAGATTAAGATCAGTGTTGTCTAGTTTTAGAAATATTATATTTGACAAGTTAATTGTGATCGAGTTGATACAATCTCTTTATTTATTTCATAGGTCGTACGTTTTTGTTGCGGGAGACGAACCGCTCACAGCCGTGTACGTTTCTGCTGGAAAAGAGTAGTTTGTATTTAGAATTCTGATTTCTATTTAGATTGATCCTCGAGCAATGATGCTAAATATTCCACATTTCTGTGCGGTTCGGCAGTTAACAAAGCTACGACGAGACAAAGTGAAACAATGAGCCAATTAAACTTAAGTAAACGCTTCCACGACGCCGGCATCAACTTTCATCGCTCCAGCAATTACAGGCGAAACGCAACTCGGGCTGTGTAAGGGAGAGGGTTGGGGGAGAGGGGAGCAATTTTCATAATGCGCTGGAAAATCATAGAACGCCCGGGGGTGCGGCCGTGACCCATTTGCCGGCTAACGGGACGCACCCCCGGGACACTGAAGGGGTTTTAGCGGGTTTAGTGATCGTTTAACTGCAACAAATTAAGTTATGGGAAATGATGACGACGTTGTTGTGATTTTTAACCGCTGACAAAAAGGAGGGCGGGCGCTAAATCGTAGCTATCAAAATATACAGTTTCATAAGGAGTGCTGTTTAGATACAGTTTAATGTTGTCTTTGCTTGCAACAGTATTTAGGTTTTTTTCTACTGTTTTATGTATCTTCTTCTCCTTCTCAAAGTGTCTCTCCAACTAGGGAAGGTTGGCGATCAGCGTGGTGCAGTCCTTAAATAAAGATAACGAGTATTCTATTTTAATAAGATACTTTATAGACAATTATGATGCTTATCTACTAGTCGCTGTTACAGATTTCATCAAATTATCTCATAAAGGTAGTTATCTTGACCGTACACATTTTATCACTAAAGTTCATTTAATTCTTTAGATAGGGGAAACGATTGCATGGCTAGTGACCACTCTCAAATTGTAAATCTGCGGCTATCAGCATTGATGTGTTCCGATCTTCAATACAAGACACCCAGAATATTCTAGGCGAATACGTTTTGTCATTATCACATATCATCAGGTGAATTCAAAGTCAACTGTCAATCTATTGTGGATAAAAAAAATACTTTGTTTAAAAAAGGTATCCTATGCCTATTATCTAAAGATGGTGGTGTTAATTATTTATCTTAAAGAGCATTCATCATTGTCAACCGATAGACGTCTACTACTGGACATAGGCCTCTCCCAAAGATTCCTACAACGGTTAGGAATTCATATGGAGGGATTTGGGCCATTTCCGAATGCGGGTTGGTGGGAGCCAAAGCCTCGTTTGTTGATTAGCAGGGTGCACCACGAGCAGGTGACGTTAGCTTGGATCCTGCGAGTTGTTATGCGGGAACCCTTACACACTTAAGTAGCATTATTGTTATGGTTCACGCTTATTAGTACTCTGCTTTGAAGGGCGCTGTAGCTAATGTCTAGTGCAATCTCAAGGCGATGAACATAATGTGGTGTGGTGGTTATCATCCTAACCATCAGCTAAACGGCAAACTTCCTGTTGGTTTCGTTCAATAGAAATAGGTTTCCGTAGCTTTATTGTGCAAGATTATTTAAGAAATTAAGTACGATTGAGTTGACAACAACAAAGGCTACACAGAAGTAGAGACTACTTCTCGTCAATACGATGATTATTAAAACAAAGACACGACTCCTTCAAAAATGGAGACAGCATGAAATACTTTCTTATCACGCGTCAACAAAAGATCTAAAACTCTCCGGAGAGCTTATCAACAAACAAACAGTTGACGGGATGAATTCTAAGCACAGAAGCAGCCGGACCTGCGCCAGCTCTCTAGATTGAAACATTTACTACTGTACACTCTGATTATTAAACTTTTTTGTAACCTCCAATTTAAGAGGGTTTATTTTAATCATGGAAGCGGAGAGATGATAACTGCTGAGGGTGAGGCACGTGGTTAAACCCACGCCTGTACTATTTACTTCTGTACGTCCCATGACATCCGCTTGCAATAAAACGTTAGATTGATTTAATCAGCATCACAGTATCGTGACTTAACAAGTCGTCTCAAGATTTAACTAAATAAACAGTGACTGCACATTACTACATTCCGCTCCACTCCCTGATGTTCCACTAGCTACAGCGTCCTTCAATCCGAAACAGTAATGTTCGCACAGTACTTTTTGTCGGCTGCGATAGGAGCTGCTGGTGCCTACCTAAGCGGTTTCTAGCAGCAGAGACCTACCACCGGTAAAATAACATATTTGGTAGTTTACTTTAAAGTGACTTACTAAAGGGATGTTTATTAAAGTTCTTTATAACTTAAGTGACTGATACTTGAAATAATTTCATGTTATATTACTTAAGGGAAATCCGTCGCCAATGAACAGGGCGGCAATGGCGTCACGTTTTCACCTTTATTCGTTCCACTGAAAATGCCTTTAATGCCACCCCCATAAAAAGGTAAAGGTTATTTTTTTAACAGCAACACTTCAGTGAGCAGTTCCGTGTGTTTTATCTCAACAGTTTCTTTTACGGGGGGCGGGGGGACTTGATAACTTTTATTACGAAACGGAGAAGCTCCTGCCTCCATAGATTTTTTTACTGCACTACAAATGTTTATTGTAATGTTTAAAACAGACAATCTGGAGGTAGATCTCTGTTGCTGGAGACCGGCCAAGTAAGCAGTAGTGTGCAGACAATACTATTATCCAGCTCGAAAGACGCTGCAGCTAGAAAAATTACGGGGGCAATTAGACGTAACACCCCGAATGTTAAGGCGACGAGCGCGATGTGGTGCTGTGTGCCGCTACATTGTTATGGGCAGGCGTATCACTTACCATCAGGTGAACATCTCACTCAACTGCGTATATTTAGCTAGCGGTGATAAGTTAGTTTGGAATGAGAATTTCAGCGTATCAGCCTGAAGAAGGCTCGAGTTTGATCTTTGCAGAGCTGGAATGAATGATGAAAAACATCAGGAAGAAATCACACTCTTCACATAACATTCCTTGTCAGACTTGCTTCGAGTCCCTCCGGTGGGAAGATTAAGTGGGATTTTTATTATGTTTAGTATTTGTTGTATAGAAGTTGTCGACGTAGTTCTTAAAATCTGCAAGCGGTAGTGACAGTGGGCCGGCCATGTCTGTCGTGTCATTGACGGCCGATGGAGAGGATACTCTTGGAGTGGAGGCCGCGTACAGGTCACAGAAGTGTAGGACGCTCTCCCTCCAGATGGACCGACGACAGCATCAGGGCGGTTGGATGCGAGAAGCTGACGACCGTAATCGGTGGAAGACACTGGGGCAGGCTTATATCTAGCAGTAAATAAACAAAGGCTGATAATGATGACAGCTACTATGGACGAACGGAATCTACGGAATAATACATTGCGGTTGTATTGCGTAAACGCACCGGAAATGAATGTAACTGGAATTAATAAATTTTTAATGGAAAAAGGAAGAAACAACTTTCCTGATTACAAAATAATTGTGTTATAGCGACATACTCGTAAAAACAAAACTTCCGCCCCCGAGAACTTTGCTTATAAATTTTTTATTTCCGTCTGTTTAGGGTCGTGTTTTTTATATAGGATATATCGCTCGAAGGACTAACAGACAATGGGGAAGCAAGGTTGTCGAATGACGACTGTGCACCGGAAGACGCAATGTTGGCAGGCACCCCACTAGATGGTCCGACGATCTGGTGAAGGTCGCTGGAAACAGCTGATTGCGGGTAGCTCTGGACCAATCGATGTGGAGATCTTTGAGGGATGCTTATGTCCAGCAGTGGATGTCTGTCGGCTGATGATAATATTCTTTTCCCAATACGTGTTACACATATATATACACACACATTTGGGGGGTTGTATAAAAAAAAGGTAAAGGAAAACATCGCGAGGAAACCTGCACATGATTATTCTAAGGAGTGTGTTACCGATCCGTATTGGGCCCCCGTGGTGACTGTGGCCTATCGCCCTCATATTGAGGGTAGGACTGTGCCCCAATAGAGGGGACGTAAATTGGTTGTTATGGTTATGGTTAAAAAATCTATGTATAAAATGAAGAGAAATAATAGAAGATAATAGAGATAGAGATAATATTAATAGAAAATAAATTAGTAAAGTACATTTGTTTTTAATTTCTTCATAGAATATTTGATGATGATGAAAAGAGGAGACTAACCATTGTAACCAAATTTATGTGCCTTTGGAAACCAGACCTCTATTTGCCACGTTGCAATCAGTAAGCCGTTGCAGATTGAAGAATGTATGGGTTTTTGCTTTTATTCTATGTACCTTTTTATTTAACAGGGAAAAATTCCTTCGCATACTTGGAGGAGCAGACAGGTTATGTCGGACTTGCACCGACTAAAAACCCCTCCTTTCTACCTCTGTAATGGCGCGCCGGAACTTATAGCGTGCCTTCTTCTGCCTTTTATTATCACTTAGGCAACGGATTCCTCTGAATCCATCACTCAGAGGCTATGGGAACCAATAGAGCAAACTCTCCCTGCTCTCTGCGGATCTGGTCTAGGACTCCACCGCCAACAGTTATACGGCTGCGGAGGAAAGGAAGAGTAGTACCGCAATACCGGCTGTCCTCTTCTCTCCGCGGCTCCTTCACCACCGCATCAGCAGTGCCATTTATTTATATCTAGTCATTTTATAATTCATCCTTTGCATGAACGTAATATGGAAGCTGTTGGTCTGATTTTATTCCGAATATCAATATCCTTAAGTATTTTTCTGCAAAACTTAATTAGCTAAGCATCTAAAGCAGAAACATTAAGAAATATCAGAGACGATTTTGAGCGGAAGTCGCCAGAAAGAGTTATAACAAATTCAGCTGGGAATGTCGCAGCTCGGTTGTTCCCGATTCAAATAGCAGTTCCAGCTTACTTTGAAATTTAAAACGTCTCTTTAGCATTCGTATCGCGAACTGTTTTAGTATTTCCTGTTCATGCCATAAAAGTATATTTTGAAAGGTGTCCTTGGCGTGGTTAGTCACCAACAAGTACATGGAAACAGTGAATAAAAATTTGAAACAAACCCTTTCCTGGGGGTGGGTCTTTGTTGTCGGATACCGCCTAGGTACTACCGCAGCTCATTACTGCGTTTAGCGAACTATTGAAATTACCGGGGTAACTCATGATATCTCATGTCTTAAGGCGACGGACATACAGTGCTGTGTGTAAGATCTCAACTAGCGTTACGTTATGCGCAGGCGTATCACTTACCATCAGGTGATCGTATTACTAGCCTCAATGCTTTGTAGCAATGAAAAGGAAAATATGTAGCTCCTTATAACAAGTTGAAACGTTAATGTCGCGACTGAAACATGCAAAAATCTAAGTCACATCCCCAAGGAGTCATTACTTCGCTACTTTCTTTTCAGGACCATAAAACGGAGCGAGCTCCGGGGGCCCATACACGAGCATCACGACACTCTTTAGTAATTGTTTTCTATCCAATACTGTATTAGATGGTAGATAGATAGATAAATAGTTTATTGCAGTAATCACTTACCACAAATATAAAAAAAAAATAAAGAGTATGACGGAAACGAAAGTTAAACAATAATTAGTAAAATCATCAACAATATCAATACTGCAAAGGGCCCAGCCTCCCCAGCCTTCACCCTTCTGGCCCACCCCAGTAAATATAATATAGACAGAATTATGCAACTGTGATAAAAATAATTATATTAAATGATCTGGACTAGTGATTAACACCCTCAACTCTTCGAAGGAACCCTGTTAAATCCGTTCCTAGCTGAACCCTGGATGGCATGAGTAACACGTCTACAAAATTTTGAGGGTTTGCATCCAATGAGTTCGGAAATCCTGCGATGAGTCAATGAATCTGTGGATATAATAATAATAGTCGATTATTGTAAATATAATTGGACCAGAGGCAGAAAGGACTGCACCGCGCTGATCGCCAACCTTCACCAGATGGAGAGGCACTTTAAGAAGAAGTATATATAATACAGTAATAACAACTGAGGTTTTTAGAAAGTACCCACCGATACCATGTTCTCACAGCGGCAGACGCTAATCCAGGAAGGTTTACTGCTGGTAGATAGTGGTATCGCGACCATCAAGGGTATATCCTAATTTATAAACACCATTGTTAGAACGTTGAGTGAGCTGATGGAAGACTTGACGTGACGTTTTATATGTTTACCCGTGTAACGTATTTGGTGGCGAGGAATATATAAAGCTCTACATCTTGCTCTTTTCCTGGATAGAAAAAAAAAATCCTGAAGTATATAGCTATAATTGATCATAATGATGGGGTGTATGGGGTCCCGCACAACAACTCACAGGACCCAAGTCAACCTCACCTGCTCGTGGTGCAGCTTGTTAATCAACAATCGTGGCTCTAGTTCCCACCAACCCGCATTAAGCCAGCGTGGTAGCAAATGGTCCAAATCCTCCCATGTGAACCCCTACAAACGTGGACATCTTTGGTGGAGTTCTATGTCCAGCAGTTGACGTCTATCCGCTGACGATGATCATACTTACCGTCAAAATCTAGTTGCATCAAAAATTAACATTTCATAAAGGTGTATAAAAATCAGTAAGAGGACAAACACCAATTGGAGTTTATATATTTATTCATACAAACATAATACAATAAAGTATATATATATATATATACATAACACGAATTAAACAGTAACATATAACATAAGTACCCAAATTAAATAGATCACAACATATAATAAGTTGCAGGTAAACAAACGTTCAAACAAGATATTTTATATATATATACATAAAATATCTATATCTAAATATATATATATATATATAGTTACTGAAAAGTAATAAAATTTGTTGAAGAGGTGCGGGTTTGAACCCCACGAGTGTGGACTTTCAGTGAAGAAAAACATATGATATGACCAAACCTATGAATAGTGTGTTGGGTAGATATGACCCTTTACGTGGAAGAAAGCTCCAGCTGTGGGATAATTATGTGGGCTGCTTGTTTTCCCTAACAGAACATGCGACGAAAGGATTGCTAGGTCATTTGTAACTGATCTCTTGATACCGGTCTGTTTTAGTGTTTAGTGTTTCATCATGCCCCACCTATCCTCGCGTTTAGAGCAAACGCCGAGGTAATCCCTCCTCAGCGCCTCGGCGGGAGGACGGGGGAGACCTGAGAGCGTAATCCCACCGTTCGTTTCCGTCGAGAGGTATTTATCTGAGAGTTTTATTTACGCGGAAAACTCTTCACAAATATTTCTATACAACGGCAAACGTCGATTCTTTAGGTATATTTTATATATAACATATAGTAAAAAAAATATAATATCTGTGTTCCGGTTTTAAGGACGCTGTAGCTTAACTAAGGTAAAGAGGCTAAGATAGAAGTAAAAAGATTTTGTCTCCAAGAAGAGTGAATAGGCTGTTATTAGGTTAGTCCGCTTTACCACCAGAAGCCACTATACCACTTAACATCGTGGTGAAGCGCTAACCTTGTCCAATAAACAAATGGTTTCATAATGATAACATGGTGCAGTGTATACTATCCTAACTAATGCCACGTTGTTGTTATTGGTAGCTTACCACCAGGTGAAAGTTCTAGCCAAAACATTATTGCCATATAAACAGACTATATATACTTAATAGGATTTATGATATAGGACAAACAAGGATAATTAGAATTCTAGTTCTCATCCTTTGTTGTGGAAACGGATGTAAGCAGCGCCATTACTAAAACGCTGGTTAAAATCGAAGTTCTAGTTTTTTAATACATATTTGGCAGTGTCACTTTTCCATTGATTTGAAGACAGTGTTCTTCATTAGCTGAAACAGTTGATCCTGGTAATCAGGTATGACTGGTGCCGTTTTCCTTCTCCTTTCCAGCTTCCTCGTAGCCTTTGACGAGATTCTCTAGTATGAATTTAATCGTTATCTTATAAATGTTCTCAATGTTGGGCGTGTACCTGTCGCCCAGCGTCGTCTTCGCTGCTTCTAGGAACGGCTGCTCGATTTTCTGCAACGCGAAATTGTCATTTACAGGCCTACATAGAGTTCTTGTAACGTCATCGTCAGCTTGCATCTAGGAATTTCTAGCGACCTTCACCAGATCATAGGTTCCACCTTGTTGATTGTCTTACAACGCTACGTCTTACTTGCTTCAACTTAAGTATAGCGGTTGTGCTGGTGGTATTATTTTTTTCTACGGAACTCTTTATTACTGTTTTAATCGAGTATAGAAACATTTGTAAATAATAAAACAATAAACTGATGAATGAGTTTGAAAGATGCTCCAGTGACAGAGAAATTGAGGAGCAAGAGGTTAACGTGGTGGGGGCATGTTGTGCGGAGGGATGAAGGACATATAACAAAAGAAGTAATGAGAATGAACGTGTATGGTGGTTATAAGAGTAGAAAAGACCGAAGAAAGTGTGGATGGGTTGTGTGAAAGACCACATGTGTAAGAAGAGTGTGAATTCAGATATAACGGCTGATAGAGGGATATGGAAGACAAGTACATACTGTGCCGACCGCATATAGCTGGGAAAGGGCACGAGAAAGAAGAAGAAAAAATTAAACTGATGGTAAGTCTCTTACCAAAAAGTGTTTTAGGAGGTACAAAGCCTGATAAAAACCTGATAAGAATAGATTAATCGTACCATAAAGTTTTCAGCAACAAATCCGGGCACCTGCCTGTGAGTGCCGCCAACGTGTCTGACGTATGCGAAGAAGGAATCCATGTCGCTGAGCCCCTTGATGCCCTCGTCCAAGGTGTGCATGACCTTTGTGGCGTGCTCAGCTAGCTCCGCGGAGCTAACCTGAGCCTCTACCGTCTGCAAGTGGCGAAAATCTTCGAACAGGTGGAGTAGTTCTTCGTTTTCTTGGAAGAGTCTGAAAAAAAATAATTGTCTTAAATTTTCTATGCTTTTATGGAAAGATTAATTGGAAATCCATCTTTTGATGAAGACCTGTCTTGTTCAGACTTATCTCCTGCCGTTACACCGTTACCGTTCGATACCAATATTTTGATCCGGTTTAAGGACTTGTTAGTTGTATGATTCGCGCTGTAATGTTACGTTAACATCCCACTTCATTGGAGACAGGAACCTGAATATATAAAGCAGTCCAGGTACAGTATACCTTGAAGAAATATGTAGTAATAATTTCTGGTAGTTGTTAATAATTTCAATAGCTACAGTTAGCTTTAAGCGATTGGTAATGAAATTACTAGACAACACAGACGGAGTAATAAGTCTTTTCTATCATTAGGGGTGTAAGCATTCCCACAGAACAATTCATAGGATCCAAGCCAACTTCACCTGCTCGTGGTGCACCCTGCTAAACAACAAGCGACCCTCTGGCTTCCACTATACCGCATTTGGCTAGTGTGGTGAGAAATATCCCAATTCCTACCATATGAATCCCCACCCGATCGATATGGGTGACCTATGTCCAGCATTAGACGTCTATCAGTTGATGATGATGACGAATTTGCACCACAAGAGATGTTCAATCCCTACTAGATTTATGTGGGATACCTATGTCTAGCATTGAACGTCTATCAGCTGATGATGATGATGAATTAGCATCAGGAGAGTTGTTCTTTATAGTTTAATACAAAATACGGATATGTAAGACGATAATAAACAAATTTGTTATTTCATTAGAATTGGGAGAAAAGAACCGGAAACGCGCGAACCTAACGCCGGATGGTTCGTGTGTGAATGATAAAAGTCTGCCAGCGCTTTGATCTGCGAATGCATTCGGGACAACAATCTAAGTGTTATTATGATTTTATACACGCGGATGCGCTATTACTGAACCACGAACACTGCGAGCCACTACTCCACATCCACATCCACATACTCGTACAGACACAAGTGTATTCATTCGCTAATCCAACACGCGGCTCTGCTCTTAAAATAGGGCCGATGAGGAATCCTTATCCTCTTAATGCAGGACTTCTTTATTTTTCACGAATCCTCTTTTTCATTCGTTCGTACAGAATATAATTAAACAATCATCTTCCTCTTGTATACCTTGTAGAATCAATCATGGGCTTACTCCAAAGAGTCATACATATATCGCTCCCGCGCTGCCCGCATCCCAGCCAGCAGGCCCGCCGGTATCGCCGGGTACTAGGGGCCCTCGGTAGTAAGAGTTTCACATAGGGGGATTTGGGCTATTTCCCACCACGTTAGCCCAATGCGGGTTGGTGGGACCCAGGGCCTCTTTCGTTGATTAGCAGGGCGCAGCACGAGCAGGTGAGGTTGGCTTGGGAGTCTTGAGTTTTTGTGCAGGGTGCACTTACACCTTGTAGAATAGGACATAATAATTATGGCATATAACTGTAAGGACCCCATTCCTCACTACACCCCTGCTATGATGCGGAATATTCGATTATCGATTATTATTATCCTAGAATTTATTATCGATAGTTGTATAATTATGCTATATATTCGAATTTGAGTGTAAGCAACGCTCGACCGATCGAAGTGGAGATCTTTGGTAGACCTATGTCCAGCAGTGGACCTCTATGGGATGATGATGATGATAAAGTTCAAATTTCAATTTATAATTTTTTTGTTCGTTTGCTGAATGAGTATTTAAGAGGATTATTGCGCTAAGCATTAAAGTGTAATATTCCAGTAATAATACTTTTTTATGGCATGATCAACTATAGGATAACTTTTTTTTTATAAAAATGACATTTAATATGCCATTCTTAAAATCTTAAACATTTACAAAATATAATATAACTTTATCTAAATGTTATTTTTTGTCACCGATTCATTTCACTTCACTGAGCGGACGTGTAACGAACGAAACTGAGACGCACGAGTCTCTATCATTATGTTGTGGACGTCACCAATTTACGAAAAAAGAGGTTCAGCACGCCGTTCTTCACGAGAACGGCAAAGGAATGGAACAACTTCCCGGCGTCCGTGTTCCCGTCGAAATATGACGTGAGTGTCTTCAAAAACAGATCACATCACCACTTACCAAAACAGATCACATCACCACTTAACATCAGGTGGGATCGTGACTAAGCGCTGATTTGAGGTTATAAAAAAGTGGGCGACAACCATCTATTAAGTATGATATTTAGTTTAGTATATATAAACAGAAATATGGAGATCCGTCGATGAAGTAAGGTCACCGACATAGCTCAAAAGATTACTAGACTTAAATAACAGTGAGGTCTTCCAATGGAGCCCGCGTGGTGGAAGACGTAGTGTTGGGAGGCCTCCCACACGGTGGACCGACGATCTGGTGAGCATCGCTACCGATCGACATGGAGATCTTCGGGGCAGGCCTATGTCCAACAGTGGACGTCTATCGGCTGATGAAGATATACAATATAACTGGAAGAAAATACCAAACTTCATGAGCGTCAACCGTCAAGATTATCATGTCATATTTAACAAGGTACAGAAACTAAGAATGGTTCACAATATCGCAGATAGACGGATGAAAACACCACACAACATTTGTATCCGGTATAACAAGCTATCGCTACGTCCGCGTGAACTCGAACTATACGCGAGGCGCGCATAGTTTGGCGTGTTCGTTGCAACTCCAATTACTGCAGTCAGCAGTCGATGGTTGCAGCCAACTCCAAACTAATTATGTATGTTGAATAGTTTGAGAATTGTTGCCGATGTATGCAGATGTTATGTCGCGGGCAACTTCGAACCGGATTTGCGTTGATTGGACTGACGGGAACATGAACTTAGCAAATTGAAAGATTTAAGTAGTTAGTACCCAGTGTATCCTGACACGCGGCGCTCTCGGAGTTTGCGTTGTCCTCACACGATGAAATCTATAATGCCAGTAATGGCAACTCTCTCTTGGTGGAGCATGGCAAAGCAGGTATTACCGTAGCGTTAATATTTTTAATAGCATCAAGCGACGAAATAAGTAGGACGATTCATTTGATGATAAGCGGTTTGCTTTTTCGTAACATAATGGCGCTAATATATTGTGTTCGTCGCCTTGAGAAATTAAGATGCTAAGTCTCGTTATCCCAGTAATTTCATTAACTAAAGCGCTCTTCAAACCGGAACACAGTAATGTTTGCACACTACTGTTTACCGGGAGAAGTAGGAGCTGCGGTGGTATTTACCTAGACGGTCTCTAGCAACAGAGACCTTTTATTTTTTGTTTAACGTGGGAGAAATGTCTGCGCATACCCGTCCTCGCGGGGGCGAGAACAGGTTATGTCGGACTTACACCGACTAAAAGCCCCACGATGTTCCTCCTCGTCGCTTTAACACGGGGTCACGGTAACGCTTTCGCACACATCCGCGACCCCGCCAGCGCTGGCCGCATATCGCAGCCCCACCTCTGGAGGGAGAGAAGAATCCTTCCTTTCCACCCCTGTGGGGGCACGCCGGTACATACAGCGCGCCGCTTACTCTACTTCTTGCACTCGCGCGGGCAACGGATTCGCCCGAATCCGTCACCTAGAGGCCATAGCAGCCAAGAGAGAAAACTCTCCCGGTTCCCTGCGGCGGATCCGATGTTGGGTCCGCCGCCACCCGTTATACGTCCGCGAAGGATAGAAGAGTGCCGCATCGCAATACCGACACTCCCCTTCCCCCGCGACTCCACCACCGCCGCATCAGCGGTGCGGCACCGCTTAGTCGCAGAGGGTACTCCCTCCGCGAGTCTACCTCGGTTGCAAAGGGCAGTACAAAGCCGCCCCTGCAGCCTATCGGCGCGTCCGCGGTGAGCTCACGGTGAAGCTCTGGAGCTCTAACCTGGAGCGGCCGCCTCGGGCCGGCTGGGTAGGTTCCTGTTTGTTTCACCGTGAGCGGCCCAGCCATGGCTACTAAGCCCCTCCGCCACGACAAGGGGAAATCTGTTGGTGGAGCAACAGAGACCTAACACCATGTTCTACTCTAGATAATGAAATTATTGGAGTAAAAAGTTTTAATATTTCAGGGCGTAGAGTACAATGCGATATAGTATTTATTATCTTCATTATCAGGTTAACGTCTTACTTGTCCGGTTGGTTCATCTCGTTTTAGCTTCCTAACAGGAATAATAGCTTCCTAACATCATCTCCTCCGTCCCTTCTACCTGTTATTCTAAAACACACGTGGAATGAAAGAAATGACACTTGGTATATGTACGCTAGGTGTGGTCAGTTCTGCGTGTGGTCCGGACCTTTAGTAGCTTTACATTCACAATCAGATTTTTATTTACTTATTTCCAACTCATTTACATCTTGCATTCATCTTATAATTTCATACTCTGCTCTTCTTTCACACTTCTATTCTCTGTCATTCTGCATCCGATTTTCTTCTTTCATACCTCTCCCAAGTGAGTACCGTCGCTTTTTTTCTTCTTTTACATTCTGTAAAAAACCTAAAACACCTGAAGCATCTTTTCATCTGTTATTTTCATATCTTATTCTTAACGTACGCGAAACTAGTACTGTCTGATTCAGTTATAATGAGTCAGGGTTTTAAACACTAGATCCTCTGATAACCAACCGGTGTGCACGTCAGCGGGAGCCGAGCATTGTGCCGCATGACGCGGCGGCGTGCGGCGCGCGTGCCCTGAATACTAAAGGCGTGGGTTTGATGCCGGCTGCCGGCTGCCGACTGCCGACTGCCGCTTGCTGCTGATCAGCTACGTAATGAGGTAACGCGTTAACGGACGGAGCGACAGTCGATATCCACCTGTACGAATACACTGATAAGGACATAGTTTCCATTCTTCTGTCTATTGATAATATAAATTTTTAGAGGATTTTTTTTGCAAACGTAGAATACTTTACCTTCCAGTGTCGAGCCATTAAGAATAGGTTTGAGGTAAGCCCTGTCGTAAAAGTCAACTAAAAGAGTCTCCGGCTTCGCGGAGTTAGAAGGTGAAGTCATATAATTTTTTTTATGATAAAGTTTGCGCCGCTAATTACTTTGATAACTAAACAGAAGTCCTACGGAGATTTGGTGAAGTCCTAAATACGAAATGGTCTTATGTTCGACGTACAACAGCGAGGAGTTTAGGGAGGTTTACCTATCTTCATAGGACGTTCTCAGGCGTAGTACAGGGAGGTATCGGTGCGTTCCCTAAGAGATGCCATGCTCCACGCAAGGTATTGAGGATGACCAGCCATGGGGATTTAGTGGGTATAAAACCCGCATAACTCTGACTATTCTCTAAATGGAGAGAGAGAGTATTTTTTGAAGATTTCCCCCTGACACCAAGTCAGAATCGTAATCATGGAGAAAGGTTAATAGTCCACTGAGGTGATCTCGGTGAGGGCTACAGTGCATATCCTACCCGGCATCACGTTGTTATGGGCGGGCACATCACTTGCTATCAGGGGAACGTCGCGCTTAATTGTATATAAAAAAAAAACCGCATAGAAAACGGCGGAAAAAGAACATTTTCATAAATTTTTCAGGCTAGATTGGATCGTGGATTAGTTTAATGGATAAGTTCAGAAAGAGCACTGGTTAAATTAGGGGTCTCTATTTAAAGATATAGAACCAGTTCAATAACTTGGAACCATATCACAATGTTCCATTACGGTACACATCTAGATGGAACAAAAGCTCTTTGTTCCCGCTAGCATTAATCAGTGGGCACAATAGGCATTATGGGAGGGGGGCGGTGACGTCACACCTATTTTGTGGTGTCGCGGATGAGCTGGGGGATTAGGTATTACGATTATAACCGATGTATCAATAAAAAAATTCTTTCCATTTCTCATACAGATGCCTCAACATGATCCAAGTCATAACCTTCGAAAAGATAACTAGCAAATAAATAAAAGATGAAAAGACGATAATGAAGTTGTAGATGTAGCTCTCAAGATCTGCAAGCTGAAGTGGCAGTGGACCAGCCATATCTGTCTTGTCTTAGAAAGTCTTGGAGTGGAGGCTGCGGATATGACGCAGGGGTGTAGGACGCCCTCCCTCGAGTAAGTCCGTCGATATCGTAAGAGCGGTTGAAAGTAGGTGGAAGCGAAAAGTTAAGGAGCGTATTTATTGGAAGATATTAGAGAATTCCTACATCCAACAATGGATTGAGAAAGGTTGATGAAAAAAAAAAACAAAGAATTTTTTTCTTTAACCCCTTTAGTACTTGTTACTACCTTGAAGTTATACTATACTATACATATACAAAATAGAGCAACAAACAATACATTTACATAGTATTATCAAGACGGCTAAAAACTAGGTCTCCTCGACGACCTGAAATTCGCATACAAAACTGTTTCTAGGTATCATAACATAGCACTTTTTTCCATTGTCGAACATTAGTCTTCCGGCCTGAAAGGCCTTATCTAATGCATATTTGTATTAGATAATGAAGCTTATTATTTTGTTTAAATGATGCGGGAAATGTGATTGTGTAAAAATTCTAACTAGCCTCTAACTGTTACAAATTAAAAAATTACTATATCCATCTATATTTTCGTCAGTTTAATGCAATATGTAATTTATTTATATTCACTGATTCCTTTACTTCAGAAAAAAAAAACTTTAGTTTTTATTAGCCGAAGCGACGGAACTAGCGAGATGTTCCCCTGATGATAAGTGATACGCTCGTCCATAACAATGTGATGCTATATAGCATGGTGTACACTGCACCACATTGTGGTCGTAGCTATGAAACATGAGACATTAAGTCTTGTTACGGCGCTGTAATTATGGCTATTACTAGTAACAGGTGTAAGGGGTCCCCGCACAACTCACGGGACCTTTTTTTCCCTTCTTTCGTGGGGAAATCCTACATCGGATACTCTTCTGTTCCGGGTCAGCACAAGAGTTATGCCGGACTTTTACCGGCTAAAACCCCACGGTATACTTCTCAAGACTCTTGGTCGGAACTACGGGAACGCTTGCGCATACTTCCGCTGTCCCAACGGCATTATTCTATTACAGGATCTCGCCTCAGAGTTGACTTGCCACTCTCCACCTTTCACTAACGCACAGAAGTACCGTACGCGCCACCTCGAGGCTTTTGATATACGGCAACAAGTGACTCACGAACTCGCTGCCGTAGCCTCTGTTATGAAGGTTGGAGGCTATTATTCATTCTCCTCCGCCGCCCAGGTCTTTGGCTACGAATAGGAAGATGAAAAGTTCTTTCTTTCTCCCTCTCCGCAGCCTCTTTTTGCGACATCACTTGTTGGCAAAAGGCGACGCCAGCACTCCACGCCTTCTCGCTTCCTCTCATAACCTAAATAAAAGCTTGAAGCGAGAGGTCTCTCCCTATTTCAGCGATGATAACTTGTCGCAAGTTTGTGCAACTAACTCACGGGACCTAAGTCAACCTCACCTGCTCTTGGGAGGGATGCTTCACATCCCTCCCCGAGGCGGACCCGTTCGATCCGGGCACCGAACGGGGGTTGCGGAAGAACTGTTTAAAGCGTTATCCCGCGACCCTCGCGCGTTCCTTGCGGATGTGATGGAATACCGTGTGAAGCTTTTTAGTCGGTTGGAGTCCGACACTATCCCACTACCGGCCCAGTATTGGTACGGGGTGTGCAATCCGTTAGCATTTTGTTACACACGTTAATAAAAAAAAAAAAACCTCACCTGCTCGCGGTACACCCCGCTAATCAACAAACGAGGCTTTGACTCCCACCAACTCGCATTGGGCCAGAGCGGTGGGAAATGGCCCAAATGCCCCCCATATGAAACCCTACAAACGAAGGCTCCTGGTGTCCGATGCGGGCGGCAGAGAACCGATCCATGTGGAGATCTTTGAGTGAGGCCTATGTCCAGCAGTGGACGTCTATCGGTTGATGGAGGTAATGGTGGTGGCACTAGTTACAGTACTCTTCAAACCGGAACACAGTAATGTTTGCACACTACTGTTTGCCGGCAGAAATAGGAGCTGCATTAGTATTTACCTAAACAGTCTCTGGCAACAGATATACCAGTGAAGGTAAGAGTTCACAAAGTATAATAATTTTAATAAATTAATAGTTATTGATAAGTAATTATATTATAAATGATTAATGTATGGTTCAAATCTGCGACAAAAGGTTATTGTTAAATATTTTTTTTTCAAGCAAAAAGGCTTTTATGGGTGTGACTTAAAATTGTATGAACGCAGATTCAAACCAGATTTCAAAGGCGCTGTTGAGACGATCACCAGTGAAAGTTATTAAAACATTACCGGAAATTCAAATATCATTTTAATAAAAGTTTAAAATTTGTTAAGGTTAGCAAACTAAAGGTAAATTACTTGACAAAAAGTATGATGCCAGTCTTCTCTATCTGTCTGTATATGCCTTTCCACGACGCCAACATACAGTACTGCTGTTTGGCTGTCAACGGCGAGCGCGGGTCGGAAGCTGGTGGTGGACGGTCGAGTGGATCGCTGGTGAACTCGGATGCCGCCAATTGGGAGAGCTTGCACCCCATCTTTATTTCACTTGTCTACAAAACTACGCAGTTGATATCAAGTTATACACTAGCGGCCGCCGCTAAACGGTTTCATCGTTTAATGTTAGATGATGACAGGCCTCATCAATTGTTAGTTTAATTAACCACTGTGTAACAAATACAGTTTGTTTATTATATATATAGGATTTAAATTTTTTTATTGATTTCATCAATAGAAATTTTATATATTTAAAAAAGTTTTAATACACAAATAATACATCCGTTTTTATTTTAACCACATTCACTTTTACGACACATTGTTTATGTTTTTCGATCAACGCTTTCACAAAAACTATGAATGTATAACTGTATTGGATAATAATTTTAAGTCGTTATTGTTTATATAGTGTTTAAACAACTAAAACTCATTATTTTAATATAATAACGACAATAGCATTTGATTTGTTACTCTTTTTCGGTCTATGCCGGCGAAGCGCGCGAATATTTTTTTGTCACTGCGCTACACAACGCGCCGGCCGCGCCGTAGTGACGTGACACGTGAGCCAGTGTTCAACAAATTAACGTCAACTAATTATATTGCTATTATTAACCTGCTATTTACAAAATTTATTTATAACATATTCACTAATAATTAAGACTAATTCTATTTTTTTTAACAAATTTTCTTTGTTTACATTATATCTATGCTTATGCTTAAAATTTGTTATCTATAGACAAAAAACTTAAAATAATTAAAATTGTTATTTTATTCACAAACGGATTAAATAACTACAAAAATGTGAGACAATAACTATTAAAGCGATTTCATTTCTTAAATTTATAAATTAGCTTTTTCTTTTTAATAACTGAAAATATTAAAGTATTTTTTTTATTTAACAAAGCCACCAGACCTGGTGACAAGCAATACGCCTGCCCATAATAACGTGGCGCTGTTAAAGATGTACATAGCACCACATTGTGGTCGTTGTCTCGAGATATAAAATGTTAAGTGTATTACTCCCGTGATTACGTTAGCTACAACATTCTTCAAACCGGAACAAGAAGTTTGCACACTAATGCTTGGTAACAGAAAGAGGAACCGCAGCGATACCCATCAAAACGATATCCAGCAACGGAGACCTATTGGTAAATTATAATTTATAATATTTTTCCTAATTACTATAATTACAGAGTTTGAATACGTAAACAAATTAATTTTAGTAAATAGAAGTATATAGAATGGAAAAATTATGTCAATCATTACATACAAAGAGTTAACCGATTTGGATTCTTTTTATTCATATATCTAACCCCGCGACGAAAATTGCTGCAATATCAGAAAAACAAAACGAATTATAGTTATTAAATTTATAAATTACTTTATAATTAACTTTTTGAAATAATATTTACGTTTATTACTTAACGTTTAACGCCAAAACTTATTCACAACACTAACGCTACAGCCCCATACAAACTTTATGACGCCCGATGCGATTGTGTGATAATAGTGATGTCCTTTTTCGTAATTATGGTCTCCATACGTCATCGACGACATTTGCATTGCATGTCGTTGCAATGTGAATCTTAACGCTCAGCACTAAAGTTAATTTAAAACATCTCTGCTGGGTTATACAATTTTGTTTGTCATAATTTATTTAAAAGTATGTAAGTAGAAGCCGTGGTAGTTCAGCCTGTAAGGCGGTCACGCTCTATACGCTTCGATAAGACCCTGGTTCGATCTCTACTAACTTAAGCTACCGCAAAGAAAAACATCGAGAGGAAATCGACATGTTTCAAGAAAAGATATTACATCCACCAACATGCACTAGACCATAAGTGGGGACATTAATAGTACTGTTTATTTAATGTAGAAGGTTAGGCAATTTGTAGCACAGCGTTGTTAAGAATTTCCACTACTGGTAGGTTTCTGTTGACGGAAATCTACAATCTAAATCTAGGTAAGTACCACCGCAGCTCCTATTGCTGACCCCAAACAGTGGCATGCAAATATTACTGTTACGGTTTGAAGGGCACTGAAGCTGGTCAAATTATTGAGGTAACGAGACAATATCTTATGCCACAAGGGGACTAGTATAATGTTGTGCAGTGTATACCATTCCAACTAGGGTCGCATTGTTATGAGCAAGCGTATCACCATTATACGTGTAGTATTAAAATATGTGCAGCACTAGAAACCAAGATGGCTACCGGCGTGTATACATAAAATTACTTTTAAATGTTATATGATAATTTACGATTTAAGACGTTCGTACACCTGATCGTAAGCTACGTTTACCCATAACAATGTGGCGTCAATTAGGATTACACTGCACTACATTGCGCTTGTCGCCTTGAGACACCAGATGTTGTCTCGTTATTCCAGTAATGTCACTAGTTACAGAACCCTTCACACCGGAACACAGTAATAGGCTCTGCGGAGATAGCTACGTAGACGGTCTCCGGCAACGGATACTCACCAGCAGTGATTTTATTTTAGTACAAACGTTTAATTTTAGCAGTTTTTTTTATTGCTCTTTTTAGGTTATTGTCGCTGTTTATACTGCGGTGGTGGGTTTGATCTTTTGAACTGCAGATGTGTTTTCCGAATATATGAAACATTTGAAATGAACTATTTAATTGTTTTAAACTTATTACAAATATATTAACGCCGGGATATGATTGTATATAAAGAAATAAAGAAGTATGAACATGTACAGTTGACAGTCATCACACATGATAAAGTTTTCACTGTTCCCTCGATTCGCTGATAAGCAATCGCAATACACTTTACAAATAATACAAGCTATATAAACAGAAGTGGTAAACGTTCACCATCACGAGGAATGTGTAACATAAAACAATTAACAGACAGTTACAAATAATTTTTATTTTTTTAAAACCGGATGTTACATATTTTTATACACAGATCGTACCATCTTAATACACATTACAAACACATATACACGACAGTACTTAAGACGCTATATCCTAAGCATTGACAGTTATATAAATTGCCGACGTTGTATTTATTATTAATACAATCGCGAAGAATACAAATAGGTATATTATCGAAAAATGGAAAGGAAACACTGACAATATATTTACATGTAACATACATACCCTAACGAGGAAACCTTCCATATCGTGAGATATATATATATATATATATCCATGGTTTGAGCTCAACTTGTGATGTGCTAGCTATTTATTACTTCATATTTGTTATCTAACTTAACAATTGACGGTAGCAAAAAATAATATGATTTCATAAAAAAATTGAAGAACCTTTACTCATGCGGTTTTTTTTTCTGGAATCAACTTCCAGTAGAAATTTAGCCATCAAAGTATTTCCAGTCGACTCTGAGAAAGGTTATGCTTAGTAATACATGTATGACCTAAAAATATATGCTAGTCAAATCGAAGACCTTGTCCTGGGTTAATTATTGAAACGTTTGATTATATTCTTCCCGAGTGAACAGAGGACAGGGGCCAGCAACCTTTTTTGGCTCTGGCTCAAATTTAAGAAAAGCGAGTATTAGATAGACAGATCAGAGATATTTTCTTTATGTTTATAATACTTTATTTCTGGGAGGCTGGAAGCAGTCGTAGCTTTGGCGGTCACTGGAAAAGGATGTTACAAGTTTAGTGGAATTTATCATGAACGACTGCAGCATCGCTTAACATTAGATAAGTTCTTAGTAAAGCTATAGACGATTCAGTTTGTAATAACTTGTCAACTGACGGCGCTGCAGTTATAACTACGTCCGTTTTCAGATGTTTACATGAAATTAATAACAATTGGTAGTAAAGTTAAATTAAGTTACAAAAACGAAATGCTTTAATGTGAAATTGTCTATTAAACAATATAATTAAAAGTACTTTTACTGTGATATCAATTCTTATTAAACGAATCATGAAATAACTTGGTAAGTCTGTTACAAAGGTCAGTAAGAAAATGTTAACGAGATCTTTTCTAATAAATAGGTTTAAAATATATATCTCTGAAAATACAGATCTAAGTTAATAACAATTATATATGTTGGTTTTATCTATTAAGTATATTACACAGTTATAATATATATGTATATATTTACGTCGTTCGTCGTTAATGAGCTAAGCAATACTTTAGTGGTAATGACGTATTTAGCAACTATTTTAATACTTTTCGACTTGTGAGAACTATATAAAACAATAGCATAACTAGAAATATAAGTTATTTTTTGTTTTCAGATTTGATCAGTTAAAATCTTTTTTGTTAAGGATCTTGTGATTATTCACAGCAAGTGATAAATACAGCGGCGTACTTAAAGGATACACATTTGGAAACTGCTATATCTGGAACAGCAAACCATGGGATATCTAACAGCTGATAATCAATGTACTAGTGGTAGGTCTGTATTGTCGGAGACACCACTTACCACCACATCCCCTATTTGTGCTGCCACGAAAACAGTGTGCTGATTAATATTAATGTGGTTAGTAAGGTAGAGTAGTTTGCTATCACTCTTATAATTTTCACTAAATTTCTGAAGTCTTATTATATTATTTGTCATGCTGATAGTGTGGTGCAGTATTTATCAACCTAACTCGCACCACATTGTTATAAGCACACGTATCACTTATCATTAAGTGAACATCCGTCTCTCTAATCGTCTCATGGTATAAAAGATATGTAAGAAATTATAATTGTCGTGTGTAACTTGTACTAATTATTCTTCTGTGTTTAAATCTATTGATCTAAAATAACCTAGCAGTTTTTAGCAGCGAAAAACATTTGTTGCGTTTAACAGAAATTTAGTGTTTTGTAGCCGGAAAGGGTCGAGTGCGTATATCTCCAACGAAAACTGCGACCTAAACAAACGAAGGGGGAACGGAAAGTTGTTTCCCGTCCCTCATATATCTGTTTACACCAAAACCTTAAAATAAATCTCCGTAAATTTTTTGTTAAAATATTAGACCCTACGTCTAAAATTTCTTTGAGAGATGAACCTAATTTATAATTCATATGGTATATAAGCTACTTTACACAAACGCTTAGTTTCAACTGGAATAGCTGAGCGTATGCTTGATGGAAAAATCCTTTTTATCCCAAACACTGCAACGATATTGGCAAAAGGTAATCAAATTCTTTGTCAACTAACAAGCAAATATGTATAAAATGTTTGCCAGTACATTTTTGTTATAATAATTTGAAATAGTTTTGTTATAAACAAATGAAGTAACCCAAATCCAGCTGCTGCTGTAAAATTTTTGTTATTAGTACTATATATTTAAAACTCAGATATCATGGTCTCTTATTAACGAAAAGTTTTGACAGACGAGGCGGGGATATTAGTCAAATAAGAAGAGATAAGAAACTTCAGAATTCAAAGAATTATCTTAGTAACAAATTTGAACATAAGGTCTATTACGAACCTAGAAGGCATAATACTGAAGCTTAATTTCGTGTTTTAGGAGATTGAATGCTCTGTAGTCAATATGATTCAGATTTAGCTGCAACAATTATAAACACGTTGAATCGTTTCCAATTACATAAATATTATACATAACATAAACCGGAAGCATTATGAAGAACCTATTAGAAATGTGCAAAGTATAAATTAGTTTATATATATCTATATATTTACATTCAAATATATCGTTTTGGAAATAAACTCGGAGCACACTAATATAGTTAAACTTACATAGTATCTGTTATCATGTCTATACATCCACAAAATACGAGTTCTATGTTCATCTGAACATCACCAAACGTAACGGCAACTCATTACCACACCACCTTCCGTCCGCTCTGGTGTTTACTCGGGATCAGCCCGCGGGCCATTTGATTGATCGATTTGATTCTTAAACATGCGGCTGAATTGAAAGCCACGAGTGATTCAATTTACAATATTATCAAAAACAATGATAAAAAGGATGTCGTAAGTATTCGCGAAGATACTGATAAAGTACACAAATACATTTTGGTTAACATTATTTCTTTACAAGTGTCCCTATCTCAAGAAGATGATGTACTGTTACAGTGAGTAGTTCAGTTATGACTGATTATGTGTATATAGCAAAATATACTGCGATAGCTTGCTATGACCAATTCATTATCAGATCGTTAGTGTAAAGATTTACACATTTAATGTTCACACTTAAACATACAATAAATTCCACTAAAGTTATCTCTAAGGATTTAATTAATACTGTTTATTTAATACTCTTTAGCACTTATCATATAATCCATTGACTTGTTGATCATTAGTACGCGTAACATCAAATCAATCTAAACTTTATGACTTCTCATTTCCTCATAAGACCTTAGTGATAACGAAGATAATTTAAAACACCGATTATACACAAAATATTGACATTAGGTGCACGACAACGCTAATTGAAGAACTTATCTGCCTCCGTAGCTTTTGTAAGGAAATTGACATTATAAACTTGTAAAGCTTCACAGTAATAAATCATGTTACATCGGTTATACAACGTTACATCTACGTGTCCGGATCCAGTGCATCCGCTCACGTCGTGGAGTTGCCGGGGGCGCCTGCCTTCTCATACCCTTCTATAAGCGTCTCCAAAATGAACTTAATTGTTATTTTATAAATGTTCTCCACGTTGGGAGTGTAGCGATCGCCCAGCGTCGATTCCACGGCGGCTAGGAACGGCGTCTCGATTTTCTGAAACAACAATCTTTCATCAGCTAACATCGTTACATTTTTATATAATACCTAATGTTCAAGAAACCAGCTGCATTTTGTAAATTTCACAAGGCTCTTACTTTAAAGGCTTTACTGTATTTTTAGATCTACAGATATAGATGTCTTATCATTCACTAAAATATCCCCGCAAAGTTCATATCTATGATCAGGGGTCACTTAGGTTTTACCGTCACTTATTTTTATTCTACGAAGCGATGAGCCGATCGAGACTTTCACCTGATGGTAGGAATTCATATGACTGCATATGACAACATGGTGCTAGTTAGGATGATGTACAAAGGACTACGTTGATTTCGTTGATTTGAGATTTAAAATATTAAAGTGCCTTTGCCCAAGTACTTTCACCAGCTACAATTCCCTTCAAGCCGGAACATAGTAATAGTTTGCATATTACTGTTTGGCGGTGGAAGTAGAAAGTGCAGTGGTGCCTACTAATATAGTCTCCGGCAACAAAGACCTACCACCAGTAAAATTGGTGCAATAAAAATGGTAACGATGCTTTATCACCTATTATTATAGTTAAGTACTAGCTGGAAATTTATAAATACTGTATTTTTTGTTTATATATGTTGTTGTGTATGTTTATTAACAGTAAGACAAACAAAAACACGTAACTAATAAAACATAAAATGTGAATACTGCCTGAAGGCATTCTTTTGTAGTCAACCTGTCAGAATTTGAAGTTATAAAACCATGTTCTTTTTTAAACCTATGCATACGTATTTTTTATTTAACTAAGCGACTAGACCAGCGGAACGTACACCTGATGCTAAGTGATACGTCTGCCTATAACAACGTGCCGTTAGTCAGGATGATATACACTGCACCACATTGTGTTCGTCGCTTGAGACAAGATGTTGAGTCTCAATACCCCAGTAATTACACCAGCTGTAACCTACTTCTAACTGGAACACACTACTGTTTGGCAGCAGAAATAGGCGCTACGGTGGTACCTACCATGGTCTCCGACAATAGAAACCTACCAGAAGTAAACCACGTAATTATACCTTGAAGGTAGATAATAAAATATATAATGTGAAGCTTTCTATAGATATTTTTGTATGTATGCTACGTTTTTGCTTATTTCATCTTCCACATCTAACGGGGAGTACTGAATTATTCGTAACGTTTGTGTATTTATTAGGTGATTTGTAGCCTGAGGCGTGTCACGTATGCCATTCTGCACGAGTCCAAAAAGGCCGATCACTAGCCATTATTGGGTCGGCTTTGGGATTGTGAGTCGGCTCATTGCGACCCTACACACGTACCAAGTATACACAGAGACTATGATTTTTTATTCAGCCACTGTTTAAATTATTGTTCACAAAAATCTATCAATTCATAATTTTTCTGTAGATACAAAGTTATTTCCCTCTGAAAATACTATTTAATAGTTCTTCAACAATTTTGTACAAGACTATTCATAAAGAATTCTTTTGGCAGCGAGAACAAACAATTTCCTGGTTGACACAAATAGATACATCAAAAGAATATCTTATATTTCCTTTCCAAGACATCCTTTTACCGTAAAGAGTATATCCTTTCGTAATTTCAATGCAATAAAAATAATAATTTCATAAACGCAAGGTTATCATAGAACTTATTCAATTCTGAGGTAACATTTTGTGGAATTTAAATGACGCTAGGATATAACGTAGAAACTAATTTGAGAATGGCAATTGCTAGCCTAACAGTTTAAGTTTTTTTATTGCTGTAGCAAGCATGCTGCAGTATCTTCAACATCACAATCAATTAAAATGTAAAATTGAGCTTAAATGTTAGCTCATTGTCGATAAAATTTAACGTTGTTTTCTAAATATTTCATAACTTTTGCGTTGTCACAGTCGAAGAGAAAGCAAATAAAAACGCATTAGGAAGCGCACAAAAGGAAAAATGAACAAGAAATATTTATACAGTATGTTACAGTGTTCTCGCTCCGCTAGTCGCGTTAACCGAGATCAATCATCGGGCGATGTTCCGGCGAAAGTTATCCACGGGCGATACGAATATATGCGGCAGCCTCGCAAGTTTCGATTCGTGAGGTGACTTATGATACCACATCTACTTTATGGTCTCTCCATTCCGAATTGGTTCGTTTTGATTTATATTTTGGGGAGAGGTTTTTTAACAGAGATATACGGTACGGTGTCGGCGATCCTTGAATTGATGTGAATGCATGTTGTAACATCAATCCATCGGCCGGAGGATTTAAATTAAGTAAGCTTTTAAACAAAGCGAAGGTAATCTAACTGTTAACTCATTTTACTGATGTTGTAAGTTCCTGCGTTCAAAGATAATATTTTTGCTCTTTCTAAGATCACAAATATACCTTTGTTAGATCTACATTTGGATTTGGAATGTGTGTTTTTTATTGTTAAATTTAATAACTCAGTCTATTGTTCGCGTCGTAGAAACAAAATTTGTTTGTCTTTCATTAAAGTTGCTCATGAACAAAGCAACCGTAATTAGTTTGCCCGCGTCGACGTGTGGAGTAGGTTTTATTGTTTTTATAAAATCAAGTTAACTTGCTTTTATTAACAGTACAAAATGTTGTTCTAGAACCTTTTCACTAATTGCAATGTTAATTGTATTTATGAATTGCAACATTGGTTGAACAGGACATTTATATTTGATGGGTTCGTTTTGCAAAACAGATAAATAAGAAGAAAATACAAAAGATAACATTAAAGATATTTACCCAAAAATATTCAACTTTAAATCCAGGTATCCTTCTATGACTTGCGCCAACTTGGTGAATATAAGCAAAGAAGTTGTCCAGATCATCTAGGCCCTTGATTCCCTCATCTAGAGTGTTCATAACATTGTTGGCGTGTTCAGCGAGCTCAGTAGAGTTGATTTGCTCCTCTTTAGTCCGATACTGACGAAACTTCTCGAACATGTGTAAAAGATCTTGATTTTCTTCAAATAGCCTGAAATGATACAAAGTATTAGTCCATTAAGAAGGGATAGACATGTAGTAGAATAGACTGAGAGAAACTAGGCAAACATTCTAATGCAGGGATAGAAATGTTAGTACGAAGTATTCTTCAAACATCAAACAATCATCAGAAATTTAATTGAATTTCATAAACATAATATTAATATAGATAAATATATTACATAGGTAGCGACAGAAATAAACATTTTGGGGTGACACTTTGATTGAGTCTTGATCTTTGATCATAGTTCGATTGACATCAGATGGATTGTAGTAAAAAACCGTTTTGTAACATTTAAAAGAATTACGTAGTTACTTAGAAACTCCTGTGTGAAGAAATATTTTTTAATAACAGCGTGCCAAAAATAAATTGTTTCATGTGCTCGCTTTGACATTCGTTTCCAAGGACATGATATTTACTCTCGGAAAATATGTCTTTTGCATGAATCTTATAAAACATCTTTAAATAGAATTTCTGCTATATCATCTTAACGTTCTGACAAATAATATTTTATATATACATGATACTAGGTATATACAGTCCGACATCTTAAATTCTGATTCGTATTCAAAGTTCCCAAAGGATTTTGTGTGTATTTTATTTCTGGTAGTTATAAACATTTAAAATAATACATGTTTTATCTCTAGATCGAATAATTTAAACTATTTATAGAGGGTTTACACATTTGGTGGAAATCAAAGGAATCTTTAAAAGAGAGGCTTGCAACGTTCTCGAAAATTTTTCTTTGCAACTAACACAAAAAATTTGTCCTGTCTTTGACAACATGTTAAGTAACAGTGCTAGAAATATCTCATAGTGTAAATATAAACCCTAACTAGCTTATATTTTTTCGTAAACATCATTAAAAAAGGTTAAAAAGGAAAAGAATTGATAAGGTAAGGTTTCTAAAAGATGCAGTGGTTTTAGGCTTAGTTTAAGTCTTATGCAGTAGTTTAAGTTATATTTAAAATACAAGTTTATATACACTCTAGAGCTTAGAATTTTGAAAAACAATGCAAACATAAAATTGAAATTGAAAAAGAAAAGAAAGATAAAAAAGGTACACTATGAATACATAAAATTGTGACAATTTCAGAAATACCACATTTGTTGTGGGTTTACTAGTTAGTGGTTAGGTTAGGGCTGAAAAGAATTTTGTACAATTTTGTACTGTTAGATATTTGTTAATTATAGCCAATTGGATTTGCAATCTTACTGTATCTAATCGTAATTCTTCTCAAATCTGTCCGGGATCGGGGGCTATAAATCACTTTGCTATTTCGCTAATTTCTAAGTCAGGCAGACATCCGCGCCGCTACACTTGATTACAAGTATACACTGACGTAACTTATCATACGAAAATTGGAGTTAATTATAAGGGAAGTACTTCCGTCTGTACTTAATGGAGTATGTGGTCCAATATACGAGAATTCCGTTTTCTTCTTTTATATGCTATCCCACAATTTCTGTAATGGACACGACCAATCCCACGTTTCACGTAAATATACTTTGATAAAACTATAGGCGCATAAAAGTACTATTAAAAATATATATCTTCTTATTCTGTAAAAGTTAATTAATTAAAGTATCTGTGCTTTTTTACTTATCTACATTATTACGAGATTTTCATTGCCATACAGTCAGACTTAATATAGGTTCATCATCATCATCATCCGATAGACGTCCACAGCTGGACATAGACCTCCCCAAAGATCTCCACATCGATCGATCATGCGTTGCTCACATCTAGTGGGTTCCCGCGGTTCTCACCAGATCCTCGGTCCACCTTGTGGGAGGCCTCCTAACACTACGTCTATCGGTACGCGAGCACTACTTGAGGACCTCACTGCCCCATCGGCCGTCAGTCCTTCGAGCAATGTGCCCTGTCCATTGCCACTTAAGTCTAGCAATCTTTTGGGCTATGTTGGTTACCTTAGTTCTTTCGCGGATCTTCATATTATATTTCTGATTCGGTCGCACAGAGAAACTCCGAGCATAGCCCTCTCTATTACCCTGTGGATGACTTCGAGCATGTTTATAAGGCCGACAGTAAGGGGCCACGTCTGGGTCCCGTACGTCAACACTTACCACTAATATAGGTTACATTAATTAAATACAAAATAAGAGTTCCGTATAAGAAATTTTGATTATTTAGATTTTGATCAAAGCCGTTGTGATTTATTAGAATTTATCGGCAGCTTTTTGAGGTTTACTTTGGCTCCCATATTCAGTTCCATTTCTACCAAGTCGAGTGTCCATTGGTGCGAACAGTAGGAACACTTTCACATGTTCCATAGCTGATGTATACGGTAGAGATATTATCGACAAACGCTTTCACTCCGTTGTTGTGTAAATATATGCACAATAGCACGTGAACAGTGCTGACGTTCGTGACCCCGATGTGTATATCACCCTATAACATGTTATAATGCTCCTGAACATTACCATCAGCAGTTAGTTATTGCTTCAATTGTTGGTCTTGATTAGTTGTTTTCAACCTGCGGCCACTTGTGGTTAGTTCACCTGATGTGGAGATATTTGGGGGAGACCTTTATCCAGCAATGGACGTGTCTATCGGCTGGTGATGATGATTTGAAAGCCTTTAAGTTATTGAAATAACCAGAACAGAGACTCAATAATGGTCACAAAAAGATAGTGGCTCCAATATTAAACGATATTTTATTAAATCCCATACGTTCGGAGGATGTACCTGTTACTACATTATGAGCAGTACAAAAGAAGTATTGATAAAATAAAGGAATAGGTAAACGATAATCCTGGATCCAAATCCGGAGCTCCATTACTGCGTGAGGAAGGCGATGCCGTTGAAAAAGGTCGACGGTGATTTATTCCGAAAATACTCCGACAATGTCGGGTTCGATTTGACAGTAGGAAATAATTCAATAATCGGAAACGGAAAAGTTAACGGAACAGATATTTGTGAAGGATTCAATTACCGATTGGTGGTAGTTTATATTTGTGAGCATAGTCAAAGAATTTTTTTATTAAAACACTCCTCATTTATATCATCATCATCAGCCGATAGACGTTCATAGTTGGACATAGGCCTCCCCCAATCATTTCCACACAGTCAGCATGGCCTCCTTCATATGGGTGGATTTGGGCCATTTCACACCACGCTGGCCCAACGCGGGTTGGCGGAAGCCAGAGCCTTGTCTGTTGAACAGCAAGCTGCACCACGAGCAGGTAAGGTTGGCTTGGGTCCCGCGAGCAGTTGTGCGGGATCATTTATATATTATTTTTAATAATGCCATACATATAATATACATTATGCTTATCGGGTGTTTTTTTAATTTAATGAAACGACGAGACGCGCGGGACGTTCACCTGATAGTAAGTGATACGCCTGCCCGTAAGAACCAGACGTTAGTTAGGATGATATACACCATAATGCGATCGTCGCCTGAGACATAATATGTTGAATCTTGTTACCCCAATAATTACACTAGCTACAGCCCCCTTCATAACAGAACACTATTGTGTTCTGGTATGAAGGGTGCTTAAGACCGGTAAACATTGTTATGTTTACACACCTGTTTGGCGGCAGAAATACGCGTTGTGGTGGTATCCACCTACACGATCGTCGGCAATAAAGGTCTACCACCAGTAAAGTCTCTTGCCGAAGATAGTCAAGATCATCTGCCGCCAAACAGGACCTCCACAAAAAGACCTTTCAACCAACCCTGATTTTGCCAGCGTGGTGGTAAATGGTCCAAATCCCCTCATATAAACCCTTACAAGCGACGGCTCCTAGTGTGCGGCGATGCGGGTACTGTAGGACTGAACGATATACAGGGATCTTTGGTAAGGTCTAGGTATAGCAGTGGAGGTCTATCGGCTGATGACGACAAAAGCCTACCCTTAGTAAATTGTAGGCGCGTTTGTGATTAAAACTAATTATATGTTTAAATTCGAAACACCCTTGTCATCGAGTAGATTAGTCAGACAGCGTTATGGGAATTATTAGCTGAAGTGTAACTAGTCCAACGTGGCCGTAAAATGCGTAAACGTCACGCGGAGGGTCAGTTTGGGCGGCGGGGGCCGTTACGCCGGCTCCATAAATATTTTACGACCCCCGGCCAGTGGCTGGCGTTACGCCCCGGGTTCGTATGTGAACTCCGCGTTTATGTTTCCCTGCGTATATATTTTGGGGTTAATGAGGTTGCAATTCTCAGTCGCGAACTATTTGATGAATAGATTGATAACGGAAGCTGTAATCTTAAATCATATGCTAAATAAACTTAAGAACAGAATAATAACTAATTAAATATTTTATATATGATTACATACAATATGATCTACCGTAGTAGTATCATTTATTCGTGATACGTGTCTGTTGCTGGAGACTGTCTCGACAGGTAACGGAGGGAATACCTTCGCATACATGCCCTGCGGGGCCAAGGACAGTTTATGTCGGACTTGCGCCGACTAAAACCCCCACGATGTTCCACCTTCGCCGCTTTATGACATGACTACGGCAATGCTTTCAGACACCACCGCGACCCCACCAATGCCGGCTGCGACGCACGGAAATATTTCCGGAAGTAGAATCTCCCTTTTTCCACCTCTGGAAGGTTGCGCCGGAACACAGCGTGCCCTCCTCACAGCCTTTTATAGACACCTGGGCAACGGATCCCTCTGAAGCCGTTACCTAGAGGCCATGGGAGCCAAGACAGAAAATTCTCTCGACACCAACGTAGCGCCTGTTGTTGCCTACAAACAGTATTGTGCAAACATTACTGTGTTCCGGTTTGAAGGGCGCTGTTGCTAGTGTAATTACTGTGGTAACGGGAATCAACATCTTATGTCTCAGGCGACGAGTGTAATTTGATGCAGTGTATATCATCCTAACTAGCGGCAGGTCGTTATGCGCAGGCGTGTTACTTACCATGAGGTGAACGTCTCGTTCCTCTGTTCGCATAATTGAATAACAATACAATTACCTTTTAATACAAATATAACATGTTTTAGTAATTATATTCATAAAGTAATGTAATTAATTCAGTATTCGTTAAACTGATTATTAGTCTATAAATGTGTCATTAAAACAACATAAACCGCGTTTTATGGTATTTTGCATTTGTCTTAAAACACTAAATCCAGATCAAGCTAATAAGATAAAGCTATCATTTTATTACTTTCTCATTGGTTTTAAATAGGTAGGCAAAGTAATAACTATTACGAGAAGATTTTCAACATATAATTAGTAAACTAAGTTCAACTTTAATCTAAATCCGAATAATCGTCTCGTCATTATCGTAGATTTTAGACTTTCCTCTTATGGGCAATAGCTCGAAGACATTGCAGTAAGGACATACGAGTAAAGTGACCTGTGATAGCTCATGCTATATATCTGCATTAGATGTTCCCCGCCCGCTTGTTGACTATAATATCCCCGCAATTCCCTTTGGAGAAAGAATTTTGTATAATATATTCTTAGCTGACCTATTAAATGGAAGAAGCAATATCTCTACCAAATTTTGAGTGTTTACGTGTAATAGTTTTGGAGATCTGGTGATGAGGTAATGAATCTCAGGACATCTCCTACCAGTGTATATAGGTACTATCTGTTCCCCGCTCGCTTTGCTGGCTGTAATATAAAATTAGACTTGATATTTTTTGGAAATATTTCTTGAGAGCAACCGCAAATGACTTTCTATAGCAATCGTTACTATAGCAACCGCATAAATAATACGAAATGAAAATGTCTATAAAAGAAAAAATCATTTCGCGCCGAATGGTCTTGTTCTCACGTTGATACGTTCACTAGTTTTTACGTGGTGAACAAAAAGAATTCTTTTTTATTATGCGTATAGAAAATGTCATCAGATGCATTAATCTATTGCCGAGTTTAAGCCAGTTCTTGATAATTCCTTTTATTAAATAAATTGCTTTACACTGCAATTTTTTCTTTTATAATAAAGTACATGAGATACGGAATAGATTGACGTTAATATACGCATGAAACTCGTAGTAGGCGTGTAAATAAACGAAATGCACCGACAGTCACATAAAATAGCAAATTTTACGACCGAATCTCTCTAGAGGAGTTGCACTTTATTTTATAGCTGTTCTCTTAGTTAATAACGATAAGTAAAATGTAGTGAATCGTTTGCAGTGTACACATCGCGTGCGGTTTTCCTCGCGCCATCATTACTGCGTTATCCGTTGATATATTGTTTATTTTATAGCTCTCTTTATAAACGTATGAATAATGGCGTAAAGTTGAATTCGTGGGTGTTTGTTGGATGTTGCTGCTTATATATATTTTCAGTTTGCGCATCAACAGTCGTACGTAAACTCATCCCGCGCTTTTTATCGTCGACGCCATTTTGCTTTGTAAACAATTCATCAATTTCGATGTGTTCATTTTGACGTTTCTCAATTTCTTTCATCCGGTGTTATTTTTTAGACAAAGATCATGTTGGCGTACTGCCATTTGTAGCTTGTGCTTTAAGCATTTTTTTTTATTTAACAGCATAATTGTAGTTAAATACTATACTTAAATATTTTGTAATATTTTATATATTATTTCTGGCATGTTAAACAATTATGGTTATAAGAACTTTTTTTTAACAATCTTTTTTCCTCTTTAATGTAAAACCTTATAGCGAGGTATACAAAAGGCGGTCTTAATGCCTGTTGGCGTTCTCTACCAGCCAACCTTCGGGTGAGGTGAGATGTTGTGATAGGTGGTAAAAAAAAGTCCAACTTCTAAACAACAACATATCAATATTAGGTATGTCTACAGTTTGTTGTTAAAATATCGTCAGACGATTTATTATCAATTTTTGAAGCTAAAGATATGATTTTATCGCCCCTTCATAAAATCAGTTTATGGATCATTCCGCTACATACTTGAGAAGATTTCGAGATGAAACGTAATACTGTGCCAGTTTGAAACGAGACCTACGTATGCTATGAGGAGGGCACTTACCTCATAACGGGGTCAAGAGATCTCGTTTGAATACGAAGAGGCATGTATTGCTTTTGTTTTCCCCGAATTCTATGAACGTCTTTTTTGGGCTGTCGGCCGATGCGTAGCAAATTATTACATTTTGAATGCACGCTCTATACTTTTAACGTTTTTACAAAGAAAAGAATTGTTAGTACCTCAATGGTTTATATCGTAGTCAATGATACTGTACATGTATATTTTACCTTACCCCTTCTCAAGTACCTTAAAATAGATTTTTTTTATACAACAAAGCGAGGAGACAGGACTGATTTTTACCTGATGATAAGTGATGTGCCTACCCGTAACAATGTGGCGTTATATTATAATATATATATTATTGTGATGTGCCGTAAGATGTTAAGTCACGTTAAGACAGTTTTTCCCTCTATACAACACAATTGAACTTGGAATACAGTAATGTTAACACCATACCTACCTAGACGGTTTCCAGTAAAAAACATCTACCAGCAGTGCAGGTTAAAATGGAATAGATAAATTTTAGACTGCTGAATAGTATTTCAACTATAAATCTGATCAATCACAACTCCAAAAATAAAGGTTTTTTTGAAAAATAAAATGTTCAATCTCGGTCTGATTATTGAGCAGGTAGTTTATTATAAATAAATATATGCAAGGTACTTGGAAGAGTGAAAGCTTACTACAAAGGAACTGCTGATGGAATAGGCAGCTAGCTAGCGTCTTGCTGCATGATTGTGATGATTTAAAATATGATTAAGCCTGTTGATGGTGGGTAAGCATTTAATGGCGTTATGTCCCTTCAAATAAATAACGACCTGCGTGTCTCACCATCCAGCATTTGATTCCCTGAGACAAGCTTCGCGAATAACTTGTTGCATACAGAAAACAAAATATATAGATAAGTTAATGAAACGATAAAAGTTTGTATGATAAGATGTTTATAGGTGAAAAACACTGAATGTACCTAATTAAGCTTAATTAAACGTTGAAATATAGTCTAATATTAGTTCTGGAACAGCTCCAAGCGCGCACCGCCGTTTCCTCGCATAATCGTTAACTTTGTAGGTTATCTCGCGGTTTAATATTTTATTGGGGTTTACGTAACGGCGGAGGGTACGCGGATGTATCTTCTGCCGTCTTCAATAATTATCTTACTTTTAATATAACTTTAGCTTATTTTGAATTTGAATTTAACATAAACTAGAACTATTATTACAGATATCAAAATTATGTATTATCCGTCTCTGAGGTGAGTGTTACAATCTATATATATATATATAGATAGCCAGAGATTCATTCAGTCATCACGAGATCTCTGAAGCTGTTAGACATAAGTTCAAAATTTGGTAAAGATATTGCTCTTGCCATTTAAAGGTCAATTAAGAATGGGTTATACAAAATTCTTTCCATTAAAGGAAGTTGTGAGGGTGTTAAAGCCAGGAAAACTAGCGGGGACCAGCTAGTATGAAAATATTTATATTACATATATCTTCATCAGCCGATAGACGTCCACTGCTGGACATAGGCCTCCTCCAAAGATTCCCACATCGATCGGATAGGAATTCATATAGAGGGATTTGGGCTGATTTTCACCACGCTGACCCAATGCGGATTGGTGGGAACCAGAGCTTCGTTTGTTGATTAGCAGGGTGCACCACGAGCTGGTGAGGTTGGCTTGGGTCCCTGGGTTTTTGTGCGGGAACCCTTACACCCCATACCATTTAGATATATAATAATTCAAATGTAACAGATATTACCTGGTGGTAGGTCTCTGCTGTTGCAACATTACTGTCTTCCGGTTTGAAGGTGCTGTCGCTTGTAATTACTGGGGTAACGGCGCCTAACATCTTATGTCTTAATGCGGCGAGCGCAATGTGATGCTATGTCCTAATTAGCGTCACGTTGTTATAGGCGTATCACATACAATCAGGTGAAGTTCCTACTTGTCTGGTCGCTTAGTTGAATAAAAAAAAATAATGCTTAAGGAAATTAGAATTTTTTAATAACATTGTAAGTGCTGCTCCATACTTAGACTCCGAAGTGATATACTATAACTTAATTATTAATTTGTTTTATGTGACCTTTCTTGATAAGCGACTTTGATAATTTCATTAGCAGCATCCGGGGCAAAATCAACGAGATAAATTTATCAAGATTTACTTAGTAAATTATTCGTAACGATGTTTAATAATTTGAGTTATTAATTTCATGCAACAAACTAAACGTGGCGCAACTATTTATAAGTTTTCTTGTTCGTGCTACTTAAGATGTTATACATTGATCCACATTGTCTTCCTCGCCTTAAGACATGGTATGTTCTGTCTCGTTACACTAGCTATAACTCCCTTCAATCCGGAACACGGTAATATTTCCACGCTACGCTTTGACGGCTGCAGTAGAAGCAGCGATGGTACTTACCTAGATGCTCTCCAGCGACAGAGACCTGCCACCAGTGAAACTTCAAAGATTAAAATGTTTGAAGTGGTACTTATAGTTTATACTTCATAAACTTAGTTTATGGACCAGTTTAATCTTACGCACTCCTCGAGATACTGTTATGGGGTGGGAACTGTAGAGGGAGAGGGGTGCACTTACCTCACAATGGGGTCAAGGAGATATACCAGAACTTAGAGAGATGTATGTACTTTAATTTCGACCTGGTTAGGTTACGTATCGATATATGTTATGTATGAAAGCGACGAGTACATTGTAGTGTATATCATCTTAACTAACGTTACATTGTTTTGGGTGAACGTGTAACTTCACTGGTGGTAGGTCTTTGTTGCCGGAGACCGTCTAGGTAGGTATTACCACAATGCTTGTTGCAGCAGAAATGGTTCCGGTTTAAAAGGCGCTGTAGCTATTTTAATTGGGGTATCGAGATCTAACATCTTATATCTCAAGACGACGAGCGCCACGTCGTTATGGGTAAGGGCATCACTTACCATCAGGTGAACGTCCCAGTGGTTCCGTCGCTTGATACAATTAAAAAAGAGACCAACGCCTATTGGTGTATTCACGACAAAAATCAACGAAATATTAAGGAAAAGATATAAATTAAACATTCAAATAGCTTATTAGAAGAAAAGGCTTTCTTTTAATGGAACTGGAAAAGGTAAAGGGTAATTTATATGATAACTAATTTAGATTCCTTTTTAAATTTTTCCTCCCCTTTTTAGAATGAAATAAATGAATTAGTGTCAAAGGCAACTTTTTGACGCTCGCCTCTTAATGAATTCGTTGTACAAGTAAATGGCGTCTTCATTGTTGAAAGTGACCTTTTAATTGACCATTTTAGATAGTAACACCCGCATTGGACCAGCGTGATAGGTAGAAAGTCCAAATCCTCCATTTGAACCCTTACAGATGACAGCCTGGACAGCGGTACGGGAGGCCATACTTGACCAATCGATATGGAGATATTTGTGGGAGGCCTATGCCCAGTAGTGGACATCTACTGCCTGATGGACGTTGATATACGCTCAGTATATATCTGAATCCACAATTGATCGTAGTAGTAGTTATAAAATAACCCTAGTAAAATGTTTACTATCGCTCAGTAAATAATAGCGATGCAAGTCAACTGCACGCGGCAATCGATATGCGGATTAATTGCATAATTTAATTATCACCATCAATGGCGGCGCGTTCACACTAAATCAAATATAACTTGCTAATAAGTATCAATTAAGTTAAACTATTAACTATACTTAATTACTTCGACAACGACAATGGCGTTTGGTAATATGTTACAAAACTTGTTGTATGATACTTGAATACTAACTGGAGTTACTACATTTAACATAATGTCTCCGGATAAGCACAATCTGTTGTTGTGTCATCCTAACTGGCGCCATTTTGTTATGACCAGGCGCATCACTTAAAATCAGGTGAACTTTTCGCTCGTATCATCTTTAAATAAAAAACAAAGTATAAAGCATAAAGCTCATAATATATTGATTTACTCTGAACACAGTATATTTCTTTTTGTTTCAGTAGAGGAAGAGGCGGGATATCTTCGAGAAGATACTATGTCTTCTAAGTCAGAGGTTTGTGGAGATTTTTACTCACTAAAACCACTTGGTGGTCACCTTCGGCGTTTGGAGAGGTCACGGGCTCTCCGTCCGAAACACAACCGCGGCCTCGTTAACGTTATGCTGGGATATTCCGTCCCGGGGTCTGCTTCATGCAGACCCTACCAGCCTCGTGAGTACTATTTCAATGACTAGAGACCACGTCAAGCCATTGTCCTCCTCAGGGTCGTTTAGAAAGCGATGAGAATGCCCATATAGACCGCCAACGACCCCAAAGGCCCCATTCACGATACGAGAACACCATTCACCGGTGCGACGGTGATGACACGCTCTAACGCCACGGCAGCTTCGTCTTCGAGCGGAATCTGTCCTCTCTCCATCACTCCTCGGCAGCTATCCTTTAGTACCATAACAATTTCACAAAAGGAGGCTCCGGCCCTCCATGCAAACTGTACAAAGATCTACGGTAACGAGACTTAACAATTTATGTCTCCAGACGAGGACAATAGGTTGCAGTGTGTATCATCCTAACTGGCACCATGCTGTTATGGATAGGCGTATTACTTATCATCAGATGAACCTCATGTTTATTTTAATGCTTCGTCGATTAAAACAAAAGTTGGTATCGATACATCACGAGTATCATATAGAGCCTACAGCAATTATTTCTTCTTTCAACTCTTTGGAATTGAAAGGGGTTGTAACTGGGGAAGTTTTTGAAAGGTACAATCATTATATATTTATTTCAAGGTGACGAGAAATATAATTGGAACAAGAATAGAATTGTAGAAAAAGTAGTAACAATAGATGTAGAAAAATAAGTAGTGAAAACTTATCCACAAGACGACAAGGAAAATGCAGAAGTAGAGCTGGAACTAGAACTAAAAAGGACACAGTAATATGTGCACTAACTACTGTGGTACCTAGACGGCCTTCGAGACCTACCATCAGTAAAATATACAATATATGTATGTAAAAGATATTTACAATCAGCTCAAAGATGCATTCTTATAAATAATCTACGTCGAAAGGGAGGTTTTCAATTTGCGTCAAATCTTTTTACCCTAAGGGTCCGTGTGGGCCCCTCAGGGTAAGTAATCAGTATTGTAAGTTTAGTTGGGTGATAGAGAAATTTAAATACACTTTCCTTTGGGTATTTGCTTCATTGTTTGTTTATGCCCAGGTCATTCTCACCTGCCAGCGGTGTACCTTGCTGCATAACAGACGAGGCTCTGACCATCCACCAATCCGCACTGGACCGGCGTGGTGAGCTAAGGCCCAATTCCTCTCAATAAACTCATTGATGTGGATATCTTTGAGGGAGGCCTATGTCTAGTAGTAGACGTCTAACGGCTGATGATGATAATTTATATGTTCATGGGTCGCCAATCTCCGTTATAGGTTTCATTCGCCATTAAAATGCCTAGATAACTAACTAGTGGAATGATCAAGACTGTCTTCCTCGTAACGTTTGTGCTGTTAGCCCTTTTGATGATCCTTACAGCTTTATTCAAGTCAGGTTTCGCAGTACCGAAATCGGCGTGCTCCGAGTAGAGTGAAATTACAGAAATTATATCTATGTACATAATTTCATTCATCATCAACCGATAGATGTCCACTGTTGGATGTAGACCTCCTCCGAAGATTTCTATATACAATCGACATGGCTTCCGGTACCGCCGGGCTCTACAGGCCGTCGTTTGTAGGAGTTTCACATGAAAGGATTTCTGGGCCATTTCCCAACGACGCTGCCCCAATGCGAGTAGGTGGGAGCGAGAACCTCGTTAGTTGATTAGCAGGTTGCACCACGAACAGGCGAGGTTGGACTTGGATTCCGTCAGTTGAGCTGGATCATTGAAAGAGTATAATACAGGAAGATCATAAGACAGGCCTATGTCCTTTAGTGGACGGCTATCACCTGATAATCATGATAAGACCAGTGTTAAGATCTAAAAAATAATGAATATAGTATTGTAAAAAATACTGCTTAATCTGTAAAGTTATGTTTTGAAATAAGTAAATCTAATTATATTGTATAATGAAGCTTACCCGGGGCTAAGCTATCATTTATAGCTAAAGGAAAAGGGACGGCGCTACATTTGTCATCAGAAACTAAATTAAATTGAAAGCCCTAAGGAAACGGGGCGCAATTAGTCGGAAGCCGGCCCGGGCGGGTCCTTAGCCCATTTACTTCAGATTACGCCGCCCGATGCTGCACACTGAGCTGCTGTATCACAATTGTTTCATTATAATTGATACAATGTTTAGAGAAATCAGAACGGAGAAAGAGGATGATCAGGGTGAGACAAATTGTTTTATCTAACTACTCGTACATACAGAAATAAATGACAAGAGAAATTAACTCAAATGTGAATAACTCCTCTTCCTTCTCTAATTTCTATGATCGGATGTAATGTAGGTAATGAATTTCCTCCGTGACGCAGTGGCTAATAATGCCATGCCATACCAACAAGCATCATTATAATTTCAGCCGATGGGCGTCCACTGCTGGACATAGGTCTCATGTAATGTGTTCCACAAATCACGGTCCTGCGCTGCTTGGAACCAATAATCATGCAATGCAATAATTAGACGATGTAATAAGTCTCACGGGACTTAAGCCTATAACACCAGCTCGTAGTGAACCCTGCTAATCAGCAAACGAGGCTCTGGCTCCCACCAACCCGCATTGGATCAGTGTGATAGGAAATGGCCCAAATCCACTCATATAAATCCCTACAAACGACGGTCCTCGGTGCCGGGCGGTGCTGGATGCTGGCGGCGCAGGACCCCTTAATGAAGGGATCTTTGAGGGAAGGCTTGTGTTCAGCTGTGGGTGTCCATCGGCTGATAATGATGATGATGGTTCGATTCTGGGATATGTTTGGATGTTTGAATCCATATCTTGGAGTAATTGTGATGGGTTTTTTTTTATATAATTTTGCTATCATACTCATGTAAATTTGTCGGTATAACATTTTCAACATATGAGAGACCCCATTGCCAGCTTAAACTTAAGTCAAATTGAGGTTCTAGTCTATTTTAACAATTTTTTTTTCATAAATATCTTTGAAGACTAATTTATGGTTTACTATTCTTATTAAAAACTGAATTAAAATATCCTTGTTGTCGGTTAAATTTAAATAAACACCCCCACTATTGTATATCTGAACTCGAATCCTTCTTAAATTGTTTATTGCTCCGTGGCCCAGGCGAAGACGAAGACCAGAGACAATACTAAGTAGCAGCGACTGAACTCATTGAAAAAGTTTCCAAGCACGTCGTACTGATATTAAAAAGTTTATTGTAAAACTTCATCGCAACCTCCACGTACTAAAAAGTGGGTGGGGTGGTTAGGGGGAGGACGAAATAGAGAACTTTAATATCCAACAAAGTTGAAACAATGGAGTTTTAATCTGATTACGTTCAACTGTTTTTTAGTTTGTATTCATTTTCAATGTTAGGGTTGCACATTTGTGAAGACGAGGATTATGCATTTTGTAACATACAACTATTTTGGCATGATCACCACCCTTAGGTCGCAGGGTGGTGATCGCAGAGCTGACTCTGTCGGACCAATATCGCTGCTGCATGATTACGGTCTGTAATGATCATGGGGGGTACGAGCTCCCGCGCAAGAACTCACAGGACACAAGACAACCTCACACGCTCGTGGTGCACTGTGCTAATCAACAAACGAGACTCTGGCTCCCACCAACCCGCGTTGGGCCAGCGTGGTAAGATTTAACCCAAATCCTCCCATATGAACCAGACTTCCAACCCTAATGTTCAGCGGTGCCGGAGGCCATAATGACTGCAGCGCCGCACCGACAATGTGGAAATTTTTGGGGGAGGCCTATATTCAGCAGTGGACATCTAACGACTGATGATAATGATTACGGTCTATAGTGATGTCATTGGTCTGTTTTTTTTTTTAAACGAAGGGTAGGCAAACGATCGAACAGTTCACCTGTGGTCACTGGCACCTATGGACAGTCGCAACACTAGAAAGGTCCCGGCGGGATTGCGGACCTTAGAGGAAATAATACGCTCATTACGGGATCAATAATACGTAGTGTTTGTGAATTAAAAATCCTAGAAATGTTTCCAAATTGAGGATAAAAATAAGGAAGTACAGACAAAATTGATCGATCCTGCTCTGCCCGCATCTAGCTGCTTCACGCAATCTTCACCGACAGATTGTCGGACCATCTGACCTGCCAACATTACGTCTTCCGGTACATGGTCGCCATTAGAGGACTTTAGTGCTCCATCAGCTGTCAGTCCTGCGAACGATCACGCAGGATCGATCGATGTAGAAATCTTTGGTTCAGGCCTATGTCCAACAATGTGTCTGTCGGCTGATAATGATAATGATGATAACACACACAAATCACTTCATCGTTTCTACATTACCCATGGTAGACTGGAAGATAATGGCAATGGCATTATGTCCACCTTTGCAGGATGAATATTACGATGATTTTTTTTTTTAAAAAATGTTATTATTAAAGTATTTGAGTTTGAACTGAAACTTATTTCAGAGAAGGTAAATGATTACAGTTGGATTAATTGACGCCTTTTAAGGGCGGTAGCTTTCCTGGACATGTCCAGCCTTGTTTGTACTTGATGTTGTATCGTATGCCCTGATCATGTCCATGTCAGTGAAGTCTTAAGTTTGCAGCAGTTACATTAAGTGTATATAAATAAATTGCAGAAATGAATGCAAGAAGTAATTAGAATGGAGAATAATAGAGAATTGAAATGCGAAAGCGAAAGATAGATGAAAGTAAGAAAAGGAAGAAAGAGGAGTATGATTAGGAAAGAATAAATTAAAGATGGTAAAGAATAGAAAGACATAGGCCCTAACCCAACAAAACTGGGGGAATTACAGCCATGCGGAGTAAAGTACCAATAGTAAATACGATCCGTTTGGATTTATTTAATAATTATGAGAAAATAGCATGTCATAGGTCCTAGCAAAAATTGTGGTACAAATACGTAACAACAGGCGTCCCGCCCGCTGGACCCTCACTCCCCCACCACCCCCTTTGACCTAAAAAGCTTTTGCTGTCTATTAGCGCGGAGCGAAGGGGAGGGCGCACCACCCCCGCTTGTGCTGTTATCACACACGGCATAAATATGATATGTATCACGTTTGAAAATGTTGAACAAGTCCTACATTAGTAAAGTTATCCTGGTATGATCTGGTGGTAGATGTCAGTTGCCGGATATTAGTGTCCATCAGGTGAACATCTCGTTTATCTAGTGGTTTCCTTTATTAAAAAAAAGGACTGAGATGAATTTAACGAATGCAAGACTAGTGATTATACTTATCGCTGGAGATTAAGTAGTAAGCAAACATTACTTTATTTAGATTAACTTTAACTTTCTTGCGACTGTTCATAGGCATCAGTGATCACTTTCCTTTGAAACTGTCCGCACGTTTGCTCACCCTCACTATAAAAAAAGTGTTGTAGCTACATTGTTGTGAAAGCAACGAGGATGATGTAGCGTAGTGTTCATTAGCTGAACGTCTTGCTAGTCTCGTCGCTGTGCAGTATAAAGAACTTTAATAGACACTAATGCACGAGAACGTTTTGAACACGCCAACATTCTACAAAGAGTACAGCATCCACATATCACTAACAAAGAGTGAGGAAATGGAAAAAAATACTACCCTTGTTATAAAGTTAATGCATGAGGGAGATGTTAAATTAATGAGGACGGTTCACAATTAAGGGACAAAACGAAATTGAAAAGTCGGAGGGTACAAAAATTAGGGAATTGTTTTTATCTGAAGATATGATTTTGATTTAGTGCTGTACAAGTGTATAGAAAATTCCAAGTCAAAATATAACAATTTTTTTTTTAAGTTACGAAGCGACGAGACCAGCGGAACGTTCGCCTGCTGATAAGGGATACGCCCGCCCATAACAACGTGGCTCTTTAAATTTGTTTGTAGATAATTTAGAGATTCAGTATCACCTGAATTTAGGTGAAGCGTTTTTCGTATGTGAAAATACAATAGTAAACAATGCGGGCCGTGTCCAATCGCTCGTGCGGTGGAGGCCCCGCACAATGGTTGTATTATTATCGCTCATAATACGAGTATTACCGTATTGTTCATTTGGAAGCGGCTCGTCCGGCCCCCTGCGGTTATTCAGGATCGATTTTCATGTGAAATAACTCATCAACGATCATTAATGAGGTTTTTTTATATAAAAAATAATACGCTAATTTATATATAACTTATGTTTACACCCTTAAAAGGTAAATGTCTGTCGTATCTTAAAGAAGCAGATCTCTTATATATTTTGATCGATTTGTACTCTTTATCTCCTACCTCGGTCTTGTACTCCGTCATCAGCGATATGATCGTCTGCAGCTGATTATAATGGGTAAAGTTTCGGGAAAACGTAAGGTGGGGAGAAGAAAAAAGTCATGGTTGAGTAATATAAGGGAATAGACTGGCATATCTGGGGAGTCTGAATTGTTCTGCAAAACCAGAGACAGAAAGGACTGTACAACGCTCATCGCCAACCTTTGTTATTCAGAGAGGTACTTTAAGAAGACGAAGATTATATTTGATAGAATAATCAGGATAGTTCTATCTATGATTTAAGTAAATGCTAAACCATTTTAAGATTTTATAACAAAAATATCGTTGATTTAGATTTAGAAACTATAAGATTTTTTTTTAAGTTTTTATATTACTGTAGTATAGCTGGAGAGATCTATCAGTAAGGTTAACTAAATTAATAACCATGTCCAGAAGTCTATCGGCTGATGATGATATCGCTAAAGATGATAATAATGATATAATAGCTGATATTTCATAAGCTATACTATCATTAACATAGAAGCTCGTTGCTATAGAAAAATAGCTTAACTAAATTAATATACTGGTATCCATTAGGACATCTGAGTGGGGGCGATCTTTTTGGAAGACCTATGTCTAAGACTATGTCCAGATGTCGTCTATCGCTTGATGATAATGATACATTAACTGATATTTCATTAGCTACACCAACATTCAGATAGTAACTCAATACAGTTACTGTAGCTATAGAAAACAAAACGTTAGTACCCACATTACTTCCGTTAGCAGAGATAGATCATAAAGATACATTTGGCATAGATTTTGTAATGAAATACATTGTTTATATTAAAAAGTAATTTGCGCTGAAAGTTGTTCCGCACAGTGAACAGACAGACAGTCGCGCAGAATACACAGACATGAAAATACCATTCCAGATAATTGGATTTCATCTGTACCTTTACATCGGTACGAAGCTTTGTGGGGGACTGTATACAACATTGGAAATGGTTAAAAAAAACAAACAAACAAAAGTTCTTTATAAAGACTTAACCATAATGGAATTGGGATTTATTAAAGTTTACTCTGCATCTTTTGCGACTACCCCTCTGGCCTGTCGAATTACACCCTGACGTGGAGACTGTAGGAAATTGTTTTCCTGGGCACAGCTCTGATTAAATTAACAACTTTTCTTTAGATTGCCCAAAATTTTGTGTATTAGCGCCTATTATTAGTTTAAATGTGTGCTCCGGTTTGAAGGGCGCTTTAGACGTCTCAAGACGAGCACACCCCGATGCTTTAGGATCCATTCCAAACAATCAACTCGTCATCATCGACATTGTAGTCGAACTATCATCGAGGGCCAGCATGGTACAACTGAAAGAACAGCTGTTAATTATTCATGACGCTGTTCCTTCTTTATTTATTACTAAGAAGTTTAGACTTGTCTATCATATGGAGCGTAACGTTCCCCGCACAACAACTCACGGGATCCAAGCCAACCTCACCTTCGTGGTGGACCCTGCTAGCCAACAAACGAGGCTTTGGTTCCCATCAATCCGCATTGGGCCAGCGTGGTGGGAAATGGCCAAATCCCGACATATAAATCACCATATGATCGAGGTGGGAATCTTTGGGTGGGGGCTATGTCTAACAGTGGAGGTCTATCGGCTGATGATGATGATGATCATATGCGTGTACATATAACACTTATTATATTTGTTTCTCTCTTCCGGTGTCTATCTATATCACACTCTCTTATATCTCTCCTATATCTGCTCAACCCTTAAGTTGTCAGTGGTACACAGTATAGTAGTATATATATATATAAATAAACTTCCTATCCAGAAATTTCAAACAAAACATAAGTTATATGTTAAACTCCAACAATCATCTTTTTTGGTCGTTGGTTACAAATGACACACAACAAAAGCCCGCACTTGAATTTTTTATAAAACATTTCCTTTTTTTATTATTGTAGAAATAACTTCCGGCGAGCCAACAATTTGCGTACCCTTACGAGGGAATCTGTTTTATTTGAAATGAAGACTACCCTTCTTAGATATTCGAACCCCATTAAATAAAAATTCTGAAAGGCCGGCTACTTCACTGGAATTTCTGTAACGGGCTATTTAATGAAGGGAAATTTATACAGTTACTTATACTCTCGGCCCTGTTGTGTCAGGGTTCCTCCGTCAAATGTTTCTTTCTTAAAACGATTTACTAATACCCTCAATATATAGTAGATATCCTTAGGTCGCAAAAAGTTCTGTACAACAACTAACGGGACCCAAGCCAACCTCACCTGCTCGTGGTGTATCCTGCTAGTCAACAAATGAGGCTCTGGCTCCTACCAACCCGCATTGAGCCTGCGTGGTGGGAAATGGCTAAATCCTGACATATAAATCTCCACCCGATCGAGGTGGGATTCTTTGGGGTAGGCCTGTATCCAGCAGTGGACGTCTATGGGTTTATGATGATGATGGTGATCCTTAGACAACAGTATGTGCCCATTAAAATTGCTTAGCAGTGGTTTGTATGATGACTGATGATGCTTAGTATAATTATACCCTACAAGCTTTATTGAGCTTGATGTTACGGTATCACCACTTAAGATGAAAAGAAACCTTGATCAGCTAACACAGTGATGTAAATCTGCAGCTATAACACCTTCGCTGTATTCCTAACATCGTACTTAATGATAAAGCTTATTGTCACTGGATTTCGTGTGAAAACATTTAAGATAAAAGAGTAGTTCATGTTATTGGTTTTACGTATTTGATATAATTTCTTTTCATATCTGTTTACTAGTGAATCGCTTTACATTTAAATAAGTTTTTCATATATCTGAACGCGAGGTTTGTGAGTATTTAAATTATGTTTACAATTTGTGTGTGACCGGGGGATTGAGTGAACATAAAACGCCCAACGACGTGGAAACCCGACCAAATTGGTTTTCGCTTTATGTACAGAATACGTTTACGTTTGGAAAATACTAAACGAAACGCTCGCGGCTTTAAAAGAAACGCGGATTTGTATGCGGCACTCTCGAATGAGTGACGCAGACTCCGAATATATATTTCTTACATTAAATATATGTTAAACGAGCGGGTTTACGTATACTCGATTATTCGGAATATTATTACGATATTGTTAGTGATTGTGGATCCCTTTTACCGCAGCTTCCGTCTGCAGAGCCTCTCGTAAAAATACACTTACAATACCTAAAACCTTACTTATTAATTATTAGAAACTTGTCATCCAAATGTTTTATTACTGTAGTATAATGTATACTATAGAAATGAAAATGTATATTATATCTTAGACATAGTCAAGGTGGAAAAATGTAGTGTCAAGAGACATGCGCGAGTGCCTAGTGCCTGACGATGATGTCTAGGACAGAGCGAAGTGGAGAAGAAAAATAATGAAAGCTGACCTCACCACCATATGGGATAATAGCTAAGAAGAGAGAGAGAAAGAGAGATCTTACACATAGTATATTATATTGTCGATAGTCTGCCTCCGCTGTACTTCGGACTGCAATGAACATTTACAAATAGACTATCAGCTGATTGATATTGCTGGACATAGGCCTCCCTCTAAAGATCTCCATATAGACTCAGTGTGGCCCCCGGTACCACCGGGTATTAGGGGCCGTTATTTATAGATTCAATTAAGGCGATTTGGGCCATTTCCTACCAAGCCAGAGCCTCGTTTGTTGATTAGCAGGGTGCACCACGAACACCAGAGGTTGGTTTGGGTAATAAAAGACAATCCTTTACGGCGGCAGATTTATTATATTAAGGTGATACCTAATCAGGCGGATTGCTGTATTGCAAAGCAAGCTGTTGACGTCATTTATCATTACTAAGAATATTTATACCTTAAGTGTCAACTTTTATATAAACGATTAGACGCACTAAGTGATCCTAAGTCGACCGGACTTAACGGGACGCCTTATGCGATGTTTACGCAGCACTACATCCCGCTTGTTACCTTAAGACAACACATGATATTTGCTTTCAATATCCAAGTAATTTCAATAGAAATAGCTTCCCACAAAAACAGAACAGGCTAATTTATTCTGCTGATTAACAGCAGAATAAGTCCTGCTGGTATATATTAAGAGAGTATCCAAACAAGAAGTTTTCATGAGTGAAGAGTTGACTGTAAACTTCGAAAATACTCCAGTCTCTTACGCTACGTGGGAAAGATCAAATTAGAGACTTAAAATGTTTCAAGCAAATGTTCTTGTAGATAGAACGAATTGTGATTAAGTTTTTCAGTTAAATCGTTAGAATAGAGTAAACTAAGTACATTAGGTAACTTTACAAACAGTTGTGGGTTAAACTTCGACAGCGCGATTCGCTTTAATTTGAAACTTCACAGCGTCATGTGTTTAAACTGCTGTTTGTTTTGTTATTGTAATACAAGCACGATGAAGCGCTCCATCCCGCTAGAGCAACGTGGCGCCGCCATTTTGAATTAATTCACCTGGTAACTATGCATCTCAGTTAAACCAAGCAATACTAAGTTAAGTTATAATTAGTTATAAGCTGCTAATAGTTCTTGTATGTATAGAATGCTAAACTTAAGTGAGGGCAGCGCACATTGCTCGAAGAACTATCGGCCGATGGGGGAGTAAGGTCCTCGAGTGGCCCCCGTGTACCGGCAGCCGTAGTGTTGGGAGGCCTTCCACAAGGTGGACCGACAATCTGATGAGAGTCGCTGGAAGCCACTGAATGCGAGCAGGGTGGGACCGATCGACGTGGATATCTTTAGGGGAGGCCTACATCCAGCAGTGGACGTCCATCGGCTGATGAAGATAATGAACAGTTATTATGAATATTATTTAATACATCCATCATAGCAATGATATTTGTCTTACGATAAATATCATCATCGTTATCAGCCGGCATACGTCCATTACTGGACACAGGCGTCCTCCAAAGATCCTTACATCGACCGGTCTTGCTGCACGCAACAAGCTGCATCCCGCGACCTTCACCAGATCGTCGGAACACTTAATGGGGGGCCTGCCATCACTACGTCCTTCGGTGCGCGGTTACTATTCGAGAACCTTGCTGCTCCATCAGCGGTCAGTCCTTCGAGCATCGTATCCTGCCCACTGCCACTTGAGCTTAGCAATCTTTTGGACTTTGACGGTGCGATAAATATAAGTTATGTACTACTATCGGTGCGGTGCGGTCTAGGTGCACCGCAGCTCCTACTGCAGCTGACAAACAGTAGTGTGCAAATATTACTGTATTCCGGTTTGAAGAGTGATGTAGCTAATGAAATTACTAGGGTAACGAGACAACATACCAAGTCTCAAGGTAACGAGTATAACATTGTGCTATGTATGTCATTCTAACTGGCGCTAGTTATCATGGGTATTGTCATCAGGTGAACGTAGCTTCTTCGAATAATAATTAATCTAAGGTATAGCATAGCTTAGACTTCCGAGCCTTCCGGAATGAACTGAGGATAACCACCGAGAGGGTCCGAGGGACCATGTTTTCTCTGCTGGAAGCAGGCTATGTTTTAGAAGACTTCTCCCCCATAACAAAAAAACAGGTACACCACAGCTTTCGTTATTGTGTCTGTCTTCCAAATAAATAATATCCAATATCACCTTTTTTGGCTCTAGAACTACCCTCTACCCTTCTCCAAGATCTCATTAATTATTACATCTAAACGCAATGAAACTTGTTTAGCCATTTAAGAGTGGGAATACAAAAGAAAAAATACTCCTTTTTCATTATCACACCCGGTCCTAAAGAGGGGTAACTTTTTAACAAAATGAACAGCAGTTATCTGAAAACTTAATTAACTCGGACGAGTTTTTCCATGGTCGGTGCTCCGGCATCAGAAACTTGACTGCCTCCTGTATTCACGCCGCCGCTTCGAACTCCATTCAATAACTGTTACGTAAAAGCTTTAGCCGCTCGAAATTTGACTTTAGATGTTGTGTAGAATTCCTAATTTATTTAGCGATATATAAAAACAATTAATTAACTGTTTTTTCATTATCAAATTAACTGGTGGTAGGTTTCTGTTGTCGGAGACCGTCTAAGTAATTATCACCGCCAGCCCTGTAGTCTCGGGCTATTGAGACTAAGACTAAGGTATTCCCTGCCTGTCGTACAAGGCGACTAAAAGGGTCCTCGGGTTCGTGGGCTTTGAGAGTGGGGGACCTCAGAATTCAATAAGCGAGCTTTAAGATAGACGGCAAAAGCATGGTGATCTTGTATTTGCCGTAGCACAGTGTGAGTGCTGAGGACGGCTCTGCCCTTCCGTGGGATGTTTTAACCAGAGTGCATGGAGGCACCGGTGCGTTCCGTAGGAGATGCCGGAGCCCCTTCTAATGCACTGACGGAGACCACCGAGGAGGTTTTAGTGGGAAGAAGCCCCACATAACCTTGTCTTCCCCTCAGAAGCAAGGATTCCTTCAAGAAGATTTCCCCCGCGTTAAAAAAGGACTCTGTTGTATCACTTACCATCAGGTGAATGTCTCGTTTGTCTAGTCGCTTCGTTGAATAAAAAAGAAACTAACAATAAAGTATATACACAATAACTAAAAATATTAAAATATATAACGTGGGAGTATACATACAAAACAAATTTCCGGCGCGGCCTGTGACCCGATTGTGGTCGCACATTCACACAAATCCACCCAAAAACAATAAACATTGACAAGTAATTAATTAATACAAAATTACTTAACTATGAAATAAGTTTAAGTACAAAAGCTTTAAAGTCTATTATTATTTTAAGAAGCGAAAAATGTTCACCTGATAATAAGTGATATGGCTGTCTATAAAAATATCGCTCCAGCTAGGATAACACACACCGCACCAAACGTTGCACGTCGCCTTGAGACATAAGATGTTGAGTCTCATTCAGTAACTTATAAAGCTATAGCGCCCTTTAAACCGGAACACAATATTATTAGCACAGTACTGTTTAGCGGCAGAAATATTAGTTGCAGTGGTACCTACCAGTACGGTCTCCGGCAACAGAGACTTACCATCATCAACTATTATAAAATATTTCTTTTTCAACACTAAAACTAGGAATTATATCTAGGTCTTCTTTCTCTGCCATCAGAAGTTTTAGTTAATAAATTGATAGCTAAGAAATTCATCATAATCATCGTCAGCCGATTGACGTCCACAGCTGGACATAGGCCTCCCCCAAAGATTCTCATCTTGATCGGGTAAGGACTTTCCGGAGCATTTGAGCCATTTCCCACCACGTTTACTCAATGCGGGTTGGTGGGAGCCAGAGCCTCGTTTGTTGATTAGCAGGGTGCACCACGAGTTGGTGAGATTGGCTTGCTTGCTTGGTAAAACTACTGCAAATAATTTCACTACTTACTAATCTGAATCAGTGTATGTTCCTAGTCATTTCTTCAATTCATGCTGGACTTGAAGACTCATCAGCAGCTTAAATTACAATCAACCTCTGCTACAGCCGGTGTAGTTATATGGATTAGCAGGTTGTGTATCGAGTTATTTTTATTACAACAGTGAACATGTTCGGCTGTCGAAGACGAGCTACTTCCATCCCTAAACTAAGGTTACTCCGAGCAATCGAGGGAAAGCGTTCAGCTCACACCATTTAATTTAAAAAGCTCGGTGGTCAAAGAAGTCTCTTTATTATTAAATAAAAAGTCTTTGTACATTGTAGTGGGTCAGGCGTGCTGAGACTTTAACAGCCCCTCGTTGACCTAGAATGCTAAATTTAACTTGTTCATTGTCAGGGGGGAGGAAGCTAATGCTGGGCATACTCGCACAGTATCCACCTTAGCTTGAAATATAAATGTGGTTATCTACAACAATTAACGCATTGGTACCAGACACAGCTGAAGCGATTCCACGCGAAGGCATTACATCTTAGAAATCATGATTTGTTTTGCAATAGCCAATTTACCTCCCCATTGTCGAGGCACTGGCCTACCCTCAACATGAGGGCGATGGGCCACAGTCACCACGCGGGCCCAATGCGGATTGGTGACTTCAGACACACCTTACAATAAATTCTAATTCACGTGCAGGTTTCCTCGCGATGCTTTCCTTCACCGTTTGTATTTCGCTGTTGTTACTTAAGTTCACAAATGTACATAACTTAAATATTAAAGTCATCGCTACATGCCGAGATTCGAACCCGCGACCTTCGAAATGAAGGCCGCACGCTCTCACCGGTAGGTCAGCAAGCTACGAGATCATGAGGATGAATTATGTTAATTTTCAAAACAATCTCATCGCTGAACATTTCTAAGGGATGTGTTCTCGTAAATTTAATATTTAACCAAACGTAATTAAAATTTTTAATGAGTACACCCCAAGACCGTCTTCCCGAGTTCATATCCGCGGAGTCTAATGAGTTTCTGTATTGTCTGGCTGCCGGCATTATTTGAAACTCCGTCTAAGTGACTCCATTCCTTTATTGTTCTTACTCGTAAACTGTTTGCTTTACGCGACGGCGGCCGCTTTATAGCTCCAAGATAAAAATCGGAAGAATATGGATGAAGATTAAATTGAAAAATTATTGTGATGTTAAAATACATACACACACTACTGTTTGTCGGTAACAATAGGAATTTACTAGTGGCAGGTGTCTGCCGGATTCGCGGAAGTATGCTCGCGCGTTCCCGTGGCCCTGCTAATAGCGGAGAAAGGAACACTGGTGGGGTTTAGTGGGTATCCGGATGCCCTTCAAGCGCCGGGAGCCCCACATACCACAGGGGGAAGCTTATCTTCCCACACGCCCCGTGTGCATGCAATTCAATGCATTCCCCATCGAAAAAAAAAAAAGAAAAAAAAGATGTCTGCCGGATAACGTCTAGGTCCATCACAGCCTCTATTGCAGCCGACAAACAGTGGTGTGCAAACATTACTGTTTTCCGTATTGAATAGAGCTATAGCTATTGGAATTACTGAGGTAACGGACTCCATAATTTGTCTCAGGCGACGAGCACAATGAGATGCAGTGTATATCATCCTAATTAGCGCCACGTTGTCATGGCCCCCGAAACAGAGCACTACGACTAGGTACCTTACTGCTTGATGTCATAAGTAGATTAAGTAATCAAATTTCTTTTTTATTTTAAGTGGATACATCTCATTCCATACATTATTCTCATTGATTCATCCATAGGGGTATAAGGGGTCGCGCATAACAACTCACGGTACTAAACCCAACCTTACCGGCTCGCGGTGCACCCTGCTAATCAACAGACCAGGCCCTGGCTCCCACCAACCCACATTGGGGGACCGTGGTGGGAAATGGCCCCAATCCCCCCAAATGAAGGCAGACATAAGACAGTTCATAGTACTCCGCGGTACCCCATGCTGACTGTATGTGGAGATCTTTGGGAGAGGCCTATGTCTAACAGTGGACGTCTATCGACTGATGACGATGACGAAATTTCATTCATCATATTGATAGATGTCTACTGCTGGACATAGGCCTCCGCCAAAGATCTCTACACCGATTGATCCTGCGCTGCCTGCATCCAACATGATCCCGTGATCTTACAGTCAACGTAGCCTTCAGTACCGCCGGGCACTATAGGCCGTATTTGAAGGGGTTTATAAAGGAGGGATTTGCGTCATTTCCCACCACCCTGGCTCAATGCGGGTTCTTCGGAGCTAGAGCCTCGTTTGTTGTCTAGCAGGGTGCACTACGAGCTGATGAGGTTGGCTTGTGTACCGTGAGTTGTTGTGCGGGAGCGCTTACACCCCCTGGATACTTAATAAAATCAAAATGGGCCATAATTATAAGGTAATTTAAGTAAAGCTCTCCCCGCACCGCGACTCGCGCTTTCGGGGACTCGTTAGCATTTATATTGAATACGTTATTAAGGGAGGGAGGGAGGTGCGTTGACTTGACTTTCACTTGATACGAAATTAAAAGTGATTTACATTAAACTGTTGTTAACTGAACATTTCCGATGATTGTTGACGAAATCGGTTTTCAGGGTTTTATCGATTATTATTTATAGACTAGGGTGTCTCTATGTTTACCGGAACTGCGGTAGTGTGCGAAAGCGTTCCGTATCCGCCTAAGGCGCAGCGAGGACACCGTGGGCTTTTAGCCAATAGAACTCTGGCATGACTTTTTCGTTGTCCTGGCAACGGGAAAGTATCCATGCAGGATTTCCTCACGATTACAAGAAGGGTGTATCTATCCGTAATTTTAGAGCAAAACTGTTCCCCGCACGCTTTGTTGGGCATAACGCCTCCGCAACTTCCTGTGGGGATGGGATTTTAGTACAATACGTTTTAATCTGACCTATACTCAGCAATAGGAATATTTCCACCAAGTTTCACGTCTCCGAGCCTTACCAGAGTTATCGTTTCAGAGATATTGTGATGAGTCTCTGCATAGGCGGAAATCTCATATATATATAAAGATGAACAATGATGAAATATGAAGTTACTATTATTCTGTGGCCTTCAATAAATAAGTGGTGATAAGTTGCTGGACATTATTTAGGTAGCTACCACCGCAGCGGCTATTGCTGCCTACGAACAGTAATGTGCAAACATTACTGATTTCCGGTTAGAAGAGCGTCATGGTTAGTGAAATTACTGCTTAAGATTTAACGTCTTATGTTTCAAAGGCACTATGTGGTATATCTGGCGCTGCGTTATGGGCAGGCGTATCACTTACCATCAGGTGAACGTATTATTCGTCTCGTTGCTTAGTGCATCGGCATAAATATTTATTTCTTGGATCCATTTACGTAAATGTTACATAATTATGTTTAGCCCATTCTCAGTTACGTACGGAGAGTGAATAGATGTAGTTATAGAAACATCTATTGTATACACAGAAACTTTAGCTCCAACGCGTAGACAAAGCAATAATCTAAAATAAACAAATAAAGAAAACTAAAAATACTTGTCTTCAAGAAAACTAAGAATACTTGTATATGTTCAAATATAGTTTAACAAACAAACGATACACATACATATACTAAAAACAAATCATAATTTCATGACTGCTACATGATTGATGTATATCTCAGCTGTAATATAAAATTTATACGTACTTGATGAACATGCATATGCCCGTCTTCTCCATCGCTCTGGAGATGCCCTTCCACGAAGCCAGCATGGAATACTTCTGCTTCGCCGTCAGCGGCAGCCGGGGGTCGGTGGCCGGCGGCGGGCCGTCGGTCACCACCGGGCCAGCGTTGTTGGCGCGACGCTCCGAAGCTGCAAGTTTACCCAAGTGGCAGCCCATCTTCTCACTTCATTATCTCATTCACAAACGAAACTATTCACTAGTAAACCAATTGTTCACTTTGTTTTTAAAATTTTATCCAATTAGATCACCTGTCGCCTTAACACTAAACACTTCAAAAGTAACTTTTTGGTATTTCAAATATGTTTGAACACGTCACAGATCCGATGGGGTCATGTTCGTGGTGATGCAGCTTCACATTTCAACGCGCCACATAATCCATCACCGTTCGCAGTGTTCAGTGTGAATTTCTCATTTCACCGGCGGCACGCGATGCTGTAGCGATCCTGGCGAATTGAAATTCCGACATTTTCCGTATCCGAGCCTTCATAACTCCTTTATCTAATCTGATCCGCCGCCGGCGTGCTGCTGGAGGCGGCTACCTGTGAAATGAGAAAATTATGTATGTAGCGACATGCCTCAACACGGAAGCCGGGTTAAAGTTGACGTCGCTGAACATCCGCTGTGTACGAATCGTACAGAGCCCGTCTTGCTATTCCATAAATCTACTTGTTGAATAAATTATTGACTACATTCACACTGAAAGAAAAGAAGACCAGCAGTTATATAAAAAAAATACTTTACTATATACCAGTAGTAAAGTGTTTTCTCTATTGTTGGAGACTGTCTAGGTAAGTACCACCGCAGCTCCTATTTCTTAGTTGACTTCTATTGCCTAGACTAGACATTGTTTTGGGCAGGTGAATCACTTACTATCAAGTGATCGTCTTTTACCCCACCACCCTTTTTAGAGTAAAAAAATCTTTGATTTCATCTTGAATTCAAAGATTGTGTAACTTTACGTTTTTATTACTCACTTACTATCTATAAGTTACTGACGCTGCGATTTATATTTGAAAATAAACCTTTCAAAAATCAATAGTCTGATTTGACCTGAAAAATCAAAGCCACTAATCAACTCATCATCATCATCATCTGCCCATAGACGTCCACTGCTGGACGTGCTCTCCCAAAGATCTCTACGTCGATCGGTCCCGCGTTGCTCGCATCCAGTGACTTCCCGCGATTCTCACCAGATCATCGGTCCACCTTGTGGGAGACCTACCAACACTACGTCTACCGGTACGCGGGCGACACTCGAGGACCTTACTGTCCCATCGGCCGACAGTCCTTCAAGCAATATGACCTGCCCACTGCCACATAAATCTAGCAATGTTTTGAGCTATGTCGCTGACCTTAGTTACTGAACAATTAACTTATTATTTTTCAGTAGATATTAACTTAACAAAACTTAACTTTAAACGTTTGCGTTCTTCAACATTACATTGAACCGTTCAACCAAGTGAAATAACATCGTCCCTTTCCTCTCAGAATACTTGTGTGTTTTCTCTTCAATTATTCGCTTCTGTTGAATACAATGTTAAATGTTATTATTGCTCGTTATGACAGAACTTTCACTAGAATAACAGAAGAAGACACAAACTTCACAGGGTTTATTATAAGTTGTCGGTGAAATGGCCTCAATGATATAACTCGGGCGGATATAAGTTATTGTATAAATAAATGTCGATCAAAACTAAAAGCTTAATTTAATATAGACTATGTAATAGACGATTGTATTTTATTTACAAAGATTTAACATCTATCTCATTTTCACATGATTTTTAATAACATTAACATCATGAATTCACACCCAGAATCCTCTCCCTCATATATTGATAGGGGAAACATCGATACTGTTATGACGTAACTTACAAAGGGATTTCTAAAGGAACCCTAGCATCAATCAATATCAATCACAATTGTAGCAGTAGTCATGAGTTTAATGTTTGTAAGTCCAATAGGTTATTTGTTAATGTATTGTAATCTATATTTATTATATATATTAATCAACTTCAGCTGATAGACGTCCACTGTTGGACAAAGTTCTACCCTACCGGTGTAAATAAGCTTACACTTAATGCTATCTACGATGACACTATATTTGGTAATAATAATTAACTAGCTAAAGCATGTTTTAAACCGAAAAAGCACTAAAAATTTAACGTAATAATAATCGAGTTAACCATAACAATTAACTAAAATAACTATTGTCTCCTTTTCTAGAAATTTTACTATTAAAAAGTACGGCAACGTTACATTGTCATACTTTTTAGTAGTAAAATTTCTGATCAAGTTTCTACTCAGGTTTAATTATATACATTCCCCTGTATTTCATTAGTTAAAAATAAACCCTTATGTAAGCTGTTTTTAATGATTGTTTAAACAATTTGTGTTTCAACTTTCTTTACTTCGTTTAATTTTTTTTTATAGACTATAATGATAATACGATCGACTCCAGGAATAATACACGTGTTTCAATCATTATTTCTCGGATAATCATAAATGTTTGTTTAAGTAAGCGATCCTGTTATGAAGGGGTAGAAAATACCCCTTATCTATATACATAAGCGGTGGTAGGGGAAAAGCTGATAAATATTTCATAATCTATTAAAGCTTCCGTTATGAAATTTTAAAAACTCGTCCCCTACGTAATTGTACCCGGGGCGACGGACGGACGGACGCGGTCTCGACGCGCCAAACGCCGAGTTGGTGTTTAAAGGATTTGTTTTTTTTTTATTCATCGAAGCGACGAGACGAGCGGGACTTTCACCTAATGGTACAGCATCATATCGTTCTCGTTGCATTGAGACATAGGTTGTTGAGTCCCTCACCACAGTAATCTCACCACCTACAACTCCCTTCAAACCGAAACACAGTAACGTTTACACAGTACTGTCTATCTTATGTAATAGGTGCTGCTACGTGTCTAGATGGTCTCCAGCGATAGAGACTTACCACCAGTAAGGTGTTTCCTGATCTCTTTTATTATCTTAACAGAAAACTCTCAAATTATTGTTTGATCAAACTGCCAACAGTATTATGTTTTTGTCTTTAAATACAGTAAAAAGTTTTTATTTGTGCAGCGCCATCTATATTTTCAGTCGATAACATTGTGATCGTAATTTGGTACCATATATATTGCAAGTATCATCACCAGCCAATAGTCGTCCACTGATGGACATAGGCTTCCCTCAAAGATCTCCACATGGATCGATCTAGCGCCGCAGGTATCCAGCGACTTTTCGCGACTTTCAAATGTTTGGCCAGCTTCATATGGGGGGACTTAGGTCATTTTTCACCACGCTGGTCCCATCGGTGGGAAATAAAAAAGTAAATAACAGTGATTATATCCATGGCATTGTTATGGACAACTAAAAGGAATTTTTTGTTGATAATTGTATTGAAGCCAAGACATACAACGCCATATCAATTAACCTTGATATACCTTCTGTTGCTATTAGATTTATATTCTTCTCCCTCTCTTCTCTTCTATTAGATACATATATCTTAACAAGTTTAATAGATATATGTGGACTGTGAATAGCGATGAATTTTGTCTTCAAAACTAATTCTTAGTCAGTCCTGACGCCGCACGTTACAGACACGCTCTCTACACCGTTATTAATTGAATTCAACTCAAAGGGTTGCAATTATGAAACCCTTACGTACGCAAATTAGCTTTAGTGGAATATCCGGAACCATGCCAATGGCTAGACGGTATATTGAAAGACAGAAGTGATTATCTAGCAGGAGATTAAATTTACTTATTCACTGATAATCTCTCCTTATCCATAAGTGAGAAATAATTAATTATTTTACTCCAGGTATACTTAGGTTCTCATATGTAGACAGCGGAAACAGAACTGATGTCATAGCGGCAGTTTTAGGATATGAAGGTAGCTAGGTGAGTTACAAAATGTACTGGTTCCAATTTGACTTGAGACCATGTCGACCTGGAATCGAATCGAGAGCTTTCGTGTTACCAAGCGAGAGGCTAGTTAGAAACATTTTCGTTTATAAACAAGGGTTTCCTTTAAAAATAAAATTTACTAGAAAAAAAAAATTGGCAAATTTTCTGTTTTTTTTTTTTTTATACAATAAAACATTGAGACGAGCGGGACGTTCACCTGATGATAAATATATCATCATCATCAGCCGATAGACGTCCACTGCTGGACTCCCTCAAAGATCGGGCACTACAGGCCGTCGATTTAAGGGATTCATATGGGGGATGGTAAGTACGCCTGCCTATAATAAGGTGGCGCTAGTTAGGATGCTATTCTGCCCTCTCTGGTATTGCCTCACACTGCGCTCGAGACAAGACATGTTGCACCTCGCCACTACAGTAATTACACTAGCTACAGCGCCCTTCAATCCGGAACAAAGCAAAGTATTCACAATAATATTTGCTACAATGGTACGTACCTAGACGGTCTCCGGCAAGAGAGACCTACCAGCAGTAAAAGTGACAATCTCCATCCCTGTATTGAGAACTTTGAATGTTTACTTTGGATACAGACAAAGACAAACCCCAAAATATAAACGAATATCAACAATTTGTTAGGGGTTGATTATTATGGTATAGTAAAGTTTAATGGAAATTCAGAACTATATAGTAGTTGTTAATAATACTGATTGAATGTTATAACCCTTCACAGTGGACGTAGTAATATCTTCAGGTGATTATTTGTCTTGTTCATGACGACCGTCGGAAAATCCTCCGCGCCGTTGTGGTCTCCGCGGCTTGAGGCTCGGAACTAATATGTCCGCCATTTTAGGCACATTTATATTGTCCTCAAAGGACCCTCTTCAAGTGGCGACTTAATTAGGAGCTCGGACGTTGCTATCTGGGCGCGGGCTGGCAACCGACTGTGAAAGTTTATTTTGTCGTTGTGTAAACATGCTGTTGACGTATCAACTCGGGGCTTCGTTGTTTTGCATCCGGTAAAGTCGGAAGTAATAGATCAATTTTGTACTGTACTTGCACCAGGTCTTTTGATAATATTCAGCGAGGATGTCGTTAAAGTTGAACCTGATCTTCGATCTGTTTACTTCTTTGCATATTAGTTCTATGAACTATTATCTTTTAATATACTGAGTATATATACTACTTTTTTTATCTGTTAATTTGGAAAGTATTTTAAAAACTTGAATAATATATGAATAAACAAAAACATGAAAGATGACTGCTGCACTAAACAGTAGTACAACTATATCTGCTTATTTTACTAGACTGGTTACAAAAGAATTTGGAGCGGTAATAATGGTAATCCTCATTACTCTCACAACTCTAAGGATGATAAGGGTTGGATCTCCCTGTGATGGTTGTGATCCGATGCCATCATGGTACCACCCACCAAGATATTTAACTCAGATTCTAGGTAGGCCCCGCCTATCATTACATGAGCTGAAATTTTATTTCGAATGGAGTTTTTTTTAAATTATTGAAGCGACGAGACGAGCGGGACGTTCACCTGATGGTATAAGATACGCCTGCCCAAAAAATGTGGCGCTAATTAGTATACTTAGTATATATGTTACACTGCACCATATAGCGCTCATCTTGAGTTATAGTATGTTGTCTCGTTACCTCCTTTCAATCAGGGATACAGTAATGTTTGCACAGTACTGTTTATCGGCTGCAATAGACGCTGTGGTGGTACCTACCTAGACGGTCTCCGGCAACAGAGACCTACCACCACAATATACTTTGAACCCCTTCAAACGTACAGAACAATCACTTGACCATAGAGGGTATATAAAGAAATAGTCTCCACATAACTTTAATTCCTCCTAAAAGACAAAGTATACTTTATAAGATTTTACCATCGATATTGAATATATAAGATTTCTCTCTCATCCCACTCCTCTCATTATTCCTATGAACTTGAGATGAAAAGTTAAGTTTAATTTGGTGATCTCATTCGGTGAATACTTTAACAAGTAATTACAACAATACAATGAAAAGTAATCGAAAAGTTATTAACTTGACTTTCAGTCGCTGGTGGAGGGCACGGGGGAGTTTCGGTTCCATTCGTGTTATGATATTTCAATATAAAACTTCATTATACCTAGTGAAGTTAACTTGGTTAACTTAATACGTAGAACATTATTTGAAGTCTTTAGTTATTTTTCTTGTATTAAGTTTGTATTTCTAGTGGTCGTATGTAAAGGTCTAACTTAGCAGGGCGTATAGGTACCAAGGAGCAGGGTACCAGTTTGAATGGCCAGCTAGGGCATCGTAAAAATCTAGATTTAATATCGCATTTCTCAAATGTTGCAGCGCTGGATAGGCGTCTAAATTATCACCCATATTATGTTCTGAAGTTTTATTTACAACCCTTGTTGGTTTTGTTTGTTCATGATATTTAAAAACACTTTTACTAGATGACCAGGTGGATGTCAAGATACCGTCCCATCGTATATGCACTAACACAAATAAGGTCCTGGAAGGTGGAAGACCTATGCATGGAACAGGTCGCGCTATCAAAGCAATCGTACATACAAATATATCTATATATATATATATATAATCAAGTTCGGTATTCTTTGTTCGCCAATCACGTGAAAACTAGTGAACGTATCGACATGGGAACATCACCATTCGACGAGAAATCGTTTGTGGATCGTCAGACACCAATTTATTTTTTGAATTTCATAGATCCTTCATTATTAAATTTCGGAAACATTTTCTCTTAGTATTATTCATGCAGTTGCTATAGTAACGGTTTGTTTGTTCAATCTCTGTAATTATTGAATTAATATTAACGGATTTTCACTTACAGGGATGTAAATTCCGCATAACAACTCACGGGACCCAAGCCAACCTCACCTACTCGTGGTGCATGCTGCTAATTAACAGACGAAGCCCTGGCGCCTACCAACCCGCATTGGGCTAGCGGGTTCGCCCGAATCCCCCCAAATGAACTCCTATAAAAGACGATCTCTAGTGTCCGGCGGTACTGTGGAGGACATGCTGACTGTGACGAACGTTGGCAAGGCGCTGGAACCAGGGGTGCTAAGAATCCCTGGACGACGACGATTTATGGCAACATATAACGCACGCACATTGCGAACCGAGCAGAAGCTGCTGGAACTAGAGAAAGAATTGAGCAGGATTCGCTGGAGTGTTGTGGGCCTATCTGAGATTCGTACAGAGGGTGAAGACACAATAACCCTCAAATAGCATCTTGGCCTATTTTCTGGAGGGCGACAAACAGTCCCAAGGTGGTGTCGGGTTTACTGTCCATAGGTCTCTGGTGAATAATGTTATACAGATCGTGAGTGTACCGAACAGAGTAGCGGACATTATACTCAGAATCATCAAACGTTATTCGCTGAAGGTATGCGGCCGATGGAGCAGTGAGGTCTTCGAGTGGAGCCCTCGTGACGGTAGACGTAATGTTGGGAGGCCTCCCACAAGGTGGACCTACAATCGGGTGAGCATCGTGGGAACCCACTGGATGCCAACAATGCGAGACCGATCGACGTGGAGATCTTTAGGGGAGGCCTATGTCCAGTTGTGGACGTCTATCGGCTGATGATGATGATGATGGACTTTCACTCTAAAATATTGATGATTACTAATAGCACATTAAAATATAAACAAATACAGATTTAGTGTACTAAAATTAACACATTAAATTGCCTTTGCTACCTGTAATATAAATACAGATAAGGTAAATATAAACAGTCACTCTGTTGCGTTCAAATATTTATATACATTATAGGAAATATATGAATATTTTCCCAGTTTGATGCTCCTTTCATATTTGCTCAGGAGACTGTAAAGAGTAGTTTTTGCTGTACAGGAAATCCGCTTAGAAGATCTGAATTTCTCACCCTTTGCGCTGCAAGTAATTGATTTTAACGTCAAAGCATCGCAAATATGAGAGCATTTAGTTAATTATTTAGTTTCCCTTTCAATATCCAAGTCGCTGAAGGGTGGAACTTTAACGATCCATGTTTATTACACATGACTTTCTTCTGATGGTGACTGATACTTCGGCCCACAATAACGTGCCGTTAGTGAGGATAGTATACACAGCACCACATTGTGCCCGTCGCTTAAGAAACAGGATGTTAAGTATTGTTACTCCAGTAACTTCACTAGCTACATCGCCATTCAAAACGAAACAAAGTAATGTTTGCACGGTACTGTTTGGCGGCAAAAATAGGAGCTGGAGTGGTACTCCGCCCCGCCCTGCATACTCGAGTTAAGAAGATCTTCAAAAAGTATAGATGTTATATATTGGTGTATTGTGTAATTATCATCAGCCGATAGACGTCTACTGCATGACAGGTTTCCACATCGATCCGTCCCGCGATATTCAACAGATCGTCGGTCCACCTTGTGGGAGACGTCCAAACTACGTCTACTGGTACGCGGGCGCCAGTCGAGGACCTTACTGCCTCATCGGCCGTCGGTCCTTCGAGCAGTGTGCCCTGCCCACTGCCACTTAAGTCTAGCAATCTTTTAGGCTATATCGGTGACCTTAGTTCTACTGCGGATCTCCACATTTCTGATTGGATCGCGCAGAGAAACTCCGAGCATAGCCCTCTCCATTGTCCTTGTGACTTTGGGCCTGTTTAAAGGCCGACAGTAAGTGACCATTCGTCAACACTGGCAACACGCACGAGTTGAAGACTTTTGTTTTCAGACATTATGTTATATTGCATTATAAACATGCTTATCTTATACCAGTAAATTTTACTGTTAAAGTATTTTAAATTATATAACACAGTAATGAATACAGTAGTGTAGTTAACGAAGCAGTACTAATGTGTCAAAGTGATACTGCTCATGCGGGCTCACACAAGGCTCTGTTATTGAAATTGTACGAATAACACTTAAAGTAACCATAAGTTTAAATGGGGGATGTTTTATACCGATTTTTTTACTTTATGGGTTAAACATCCACACCGCATAGCCGGCTACAGCTGGACATAGGCCTCGCTCAAAGATTCTTACACAATCAAGTAGTGATTCATATAAGGGGATTTAGGCCATTTACCACCTTGCTGGCCCAATGCGGATTGGTGGGAGCCAGCGACTGTTGATTAGCAGGGTGCAACACGCGCAGGTGAGGTTGGCTGGGGTGCCGTGAGTTGTTGTGCGGGACCACTTACACCCATACAATAACATGTACATGACAATATACTATGACTTCCACCAAATCCTAGCTGACATATAATCTAACCCTTTCAAAATTCTTTAAGTTAATATACAAAGTGGAGAAATAAGAAAATATTTTAAAAATTGCAACAGTTAAAAGGTTATAACTGCGTTTAAATTTATATGAAATATTTTCTGTTTCCATGGCAACAAATGTATTATAATTAAGTATAAAATTACTGTACGCCTGTCGGCTTTAACTAATACTAGTACAATACATACTCGCTGATATTGACACTAATATTATATATACATATATATATATGAATATGGTTTAGTTATACTACTACTTAGTTATACTAAAAAAAATATCTTTCGGCGTAGTATACTGCGCTGTGATAAATATTTTTTATCATTAATTCGTGCTGATATTAACACTCGTGGTGTGGATAACTAAATCTCTGATAAGGTTAACTTATATCATATTCTAATTTAGAGTTGAGTTTTTTTTTGCATTAATATTTGACCTCTTTTGTACTTGATATTAAGTGACAATGTCACCGTGAACAGTGACACGTATAATGATTGTCGGAAGACAGTACTGTTGTGGTTGCAGATTTGTAATAAGGTGTTAGCTAGCTGCGTGGTCAGACACCATCATCAGCCGACAGACGTCCACTGTTGGAAATATGCCTCCCACAAAGATCTCCTCACCGATCGAATCAACTTAAACAAGCAAATTTAAACTTTTTTTAACGATAATAACTAATTAATGTTTTAATGATCTAAATTCTAAATTTGTTAAAAATTGTACTGCGTGTAAGCTCGTTGCGGGGAGTGAAGCAGTCCTCCTCAGCACCCTCTCTTTGTTAAAACGCGAGACCTCGGACTTGTCCACCCAGGGCTCGCTGCGCAATTAGGGCCTCCACTATCAAAGCCGATAATCCTAATTAGTTTCCTGGCTTCTGGTCTGATTACAGTGACGTAACCTCTCGTATCTAGACAGACTTCAGAGATCTAAGATTGGATGTAGCTTAAATTAAAAAAAATCGATTCGATATTGGAACTGAATGTGCGGCAATGAATTTTATCAGTCAACTCCCGCTTTGATGCTGCGAATCGTAATGCAGCACAGCTGGACTGACGCTGACGGGGCATTCAATTCTCCAGCTCTGCGATGGACGGGGCACCGTTGACGGGTGCGCTTTGTAACGTTACACGTCAATCGGAAACGGATGGTATCGAATATTTCCTTTTGTCGGAATCCGAATTGGTTACGGACCGCATCAGTTTTGTTAAAACCTCCCATTATTATAAGAGCAGCTCGTGCATATGGTGGAAAAAATAGAGTCCAACAGCAACCCTGTAAACCATCATCGATAGACTGAAATAACAAATGATTGACCACACTTGGAACTTCAGTTTACTGGTAAAATAGGTTATTATGTATTTCAGTAGTCAAGAAGAACCGGAGTTGAGAAACATAAAAGTAATATTTCCTCATTACTGTCCGGCGGTAGAACTTGTTATCAGTGTAAGGTCTCTGCTCCGGAGACTGTCTAAGTAGGTACCACAGCAGCTCCTATTACAGCCGATAAACATCAGTGTGCAAATATTACTGTGTTACGAATTAAGAAGTGCCGTATCTAATGTATTACTGGGGTAAGGAGACTGATAATCTTAAGTCTGAAGACGAGCATAATGCGGTGCTGTTTATATTGTCCTAACTAGCGCGACGATATTATAGACAGGCGTTTATCTTACCATCAGGTGATTCTGTTCCTCGTCTCGTCGCTTCGTTATATATATATATATGTAAAAAAAAGTCTAATTATTCCTAAACAAGTAAAACTTATGTGGACGGTGTATATCTTTGTAATACTTACACCCTCGAGAACCTCCGGCGATGTTCTCTCAGAAGCGTCAAATTTATCATGTTAATTTCCCCTCACGTATACAAAAGCGGGTGTGACGTCACCGTGTAGCGCCGTATTCCGTTAATTAAACCACTCCCCCCCGCCCTCCCCGAAGATGGAAAAGGGACCGCAAGAAATCTGATAAATGAAGTTAATCTTCTAACGTGCTCCCCGACCTGCTGAAGTGTAATGAAGTATAATCTTGACTGTATAAGGATTATGCGAGATCAGAGCGAGGGATGGCTTACGGTAGATCGACATTTGTATCATCTAAATGATATATCCGCTGTGTGAATCAAAATGATACGTGGCTCTAGTTAGGATGTTTATACAACACACTGTACTCATCGCTTTGATAAGAATGATACTGAAAATATGCACTGAAATAGCCTTCAGTAATCATTACCGTTATTATAAGCATTTGTTCATTCACTACTGGATATAGGCTTTCCCCAATGTCTTCCATCAAATGCGATCCCTAGCTCCTCGCATCCACTCACTTCCGATCGCCCTGATGATGTCGTCGGTCCATCTGCAGGGCGGGCGTCCTACACTTCTACGAGCTCTACGTAGTCTCCACTCCAAGACTATTCTCCACCATCGGCCATCACTGCCACTTCAGCTTGCAGATTTTGAGAGCTACGTCGACAACTTCCGCTTCTCCGTCGAATTTCTTCGTTCCGGATTGTGTCCCTTAGAAGAAATGCCAAGCATAGCTCTCTCCATCGCTCGCTGTGCTACTTTGAATCGGTGGACCAGCCCGATGGTCAGGTGCTACGTCTCTGCGCCGTAAGTAAGGGCAGGGAGGACGCACTGTTTATAGGCTTTCGTCCTGGTACATTGGGATATTTGCGAGGTGAGGATGTGGTGGAGTTTCCCCAACGCTGCCCAGCCGAGTCGAATGCGTTCATCGATCGCTTTGTTGAAGTTACCTCGGCGAACCTGTATAACCTGTTCAAAGTAACGTATTCTTCCGCTTCATCAATCACCGCGTTCCTGACAGTTACTAGGGACCTGGACTAGGGATGATTAAGTCATTGGACATGATTTTAGTCTTGTCCAAATTCATCTGCATTCCCACGCATCGGGCAGCGGCATTGAGATCATTCAGCATCCGACTAAGAACCTCCGGCGATCTTGCCATTAAAACCACGTCATCTTCAGTAATAGACATAAATAAATCTCAAACTCCAACAAAACTCCTGAAAGCTGTAATATGCTTATTCAACTGAAAAAAGCCTGTTAAAAGGCGTATCGGGTATGCGGCAGTGAACGGAGTAAATCGTTGAGTGATGGATGCTGTGAAGATATCTGACAGGAAACTGGCGTCTCAAATTTGCACAGCGTTCGTACCTTCATCCGGTTATGTTGATTGATAGCTGGTATATTATATTTATTTTGCTTTATTTAATTCTACTTACGCCAAAGTAAGTAGAGAAGGAAGTTCAAACGGAAGAAATATATTAACATGGTAACATATATATTATATACGAGTATATATATAAAGAAGTACTAGATGGTCCTCGTCCGCTTTCCTGGCCGTAATAACTTTCTCCCGCTACTCCATTTAGGAAAAGAATTTTGTAAATACTATCCTTGTACGAAGATCCTGATCGCACTTAGTGGAAGACATCGGAGAAAGCTTATTCAGCAGTGGATAAACAAAAGCTGATAATGAATTAATGATCCCTACCCGGCCTGTGAATGATAGAAGCAACATCTTTACCACTGCTTGAAGCTCACGCAGGACGTGCTCTACGGCATCCTTCCAAGGATATCTGGGCGTCGGAGGCCGAGATTCACTTTGATTCGCTGCGCCAGAGGAGTAAGTAACATCTCTACCAAATTTTGATTGTTTACGTCCAATAGTTTCTTGAGATTTTGTGATGAGGCAAAGAATCTCTGGATATACCCCATATACATATAAATAGACTAATTGTTACACGCTTGTTTTGCTGATCGTAATAATTCAGCAACTCCCTTCGGAGAAGGAATTTTGTAAAATCCGTTCTCCTTCGTCGGTATCACTCTTGACAGAGTTGTCGTGATCATCACTTAGGTGTTGGTCGCAAGCTCAACAACACGTCGCCCTCTCTGATGGCCGCCTTCCTGATGCATTAATATAGTGACAATTTGTTGATGAGCCATTTATTGCCGCCTTTATCTGGTCAGTCCATCTCATAGGCGTTCTACCTCGTGGCCTGGTACTCTGAACCTTTAAATCCATTCTTAGCTGACCTCTAAACGGCAAAAGCAATATTTCTACCTAATGATAATTCAATGAATGATATATATATACTTTAGTAATATATATATATATATATATATGTATATGTTCAACTTAGTTCAAATTGATCGTATTGCGGATATATGTCTGAAGGTTTGATTTAGGTGATCTTTGAAAAGACTGAATCGATTCTGAAGGTAGCTGAATATCTAAGACATATATTTGTTTTAAAAAAAAATTAGAACACATACACAACATACCATTACTTAAATTGGTTTCCTTTATTACAAATAATTGTTAAAATATTATCTTCAACTATCTATACCTGGGATTCTCAAACTGTCAAAGGACCTCTTTTCCAAAATGAACTGATACTTCCACGGTCATTACTTTAAAAACCTTTCTTTAGTTTTTTTTATTATTGGTACAAATTACTTAAACTTATGTTAATTAGGGTCGATTATTAGACCCTGTTGACCCTAAAAATCAGTCAACGTTTATGTTGATCCCTGGGAATCCGATGTCCATTCAACCCCTCGATCCCCATCAACATTAATCAATCACATGTACTGGTGGAAGGTCTTTGTTGCCGGAGACCGTCTAGATGGGTACGACCGCAGCACTCATTGCAGCCAACATGTGATCTGTGTGATGCACTGTGATCCGGTTTGAAGGGCGTTATAACTACTACTGGTGGTAGATCTTTGTTGCTGGAGGCCGTGTAGGTAAATACCACCGCTGCGCCTCTTGCAGCCGATAGATAGTAGTGTACAAACATTACTGTATTCGGGTTTGAAAGGCGTTGTAGTTAGTGAAATTACTAGGCTGACAGCACTCAACATCTTACGTTTCAAGCGACGAGTGCAATGTGGTGCTATGTATATCATCCTAACTAGCGCCACGTTGTTATGGGCACGCGTATCATTTACCATCAGGTGAAGGTCTCTCTTCTCTCTTTGCGTCCTTGACTAAAATTAACTTTGGGGATCCCCGGTCTAAGCAGTGGCAGCAACAAGTAATTTTTGTTTAATTTCTTCTCTTATCTTTACTATTGTTTGACAAACTTCTCTTATAAGTTAATTACTTTTACTTGGAGAGATTTACCCTACTTCTTAATAAGAATCGATAATATAAAGTTTTAAGTTTAAAAGTATAATTAAAGACAGAAATAGTTCACTGAATATCATCTTAGAATTTGTTGGACCTCTAAAATTTTCTTGTCATATTGCTGAACGAGATATCCCCTCATACAAAACCCAACCCTTACACTTTAAAATGATCTCTCTAGTCCATCGAAGTGTACTAAACGAGTAATTGTTTGTATCCAAAATCTTTAATAATAAACTAGATTGTTAGGTATCCTAGGTGCAAATTAACGTTCCAGCCACCCTTTCGCAGAACAGTTCTCGGATCAAACTCTCCTATTTCAGGACTTAGCTTACATAGCGAGTCAAGCGATTTCCTGGACATTCACAACGATTCACCCAACAAGCTTCACTGAAAAATTACTATTTTTTATAAATAATTCTTAGTTGGTATGTCCTTTTCCTATAGTCGTTATATCTTCTTCCTCCAGCCCTTCTCCCAGCTATGTGGAGTCGGCACAATATGTACTTCTCTTCCACATCCCTCTATCAGCCGTCATATCTGAATTCGCACGCTTCTCACACGTGTCATCTTTCACACAATCTATCCACCCTTTCTTCGGTCTTCCTCTACCCTTATAACCATCCACCTTCATTCTCATTACTTTCTTTGTTATGTCCTTCATCCCTCCGCACAACACGCCAGCACCAAAACTTTTGTCTCCTTTTCCTACAGTAGTTACTATAACATAATAATACCTAGTATTAGATATTATTAAGGCGTTGCTAAATCAAATAAATAATAAAATAAATCTCCAGTTTGAAGAAGGAGTAATGGTGAAGAATAAACCTGATATATATACACTACAACGTCTGCCTGACACTCGTGTATACGTACGTATAAATGGAGTAGTGTAAAGATGTGTCTGCAGTTCGTAGTGTTAATTAATCTATAGGATAGGCAGCAGATGCGCGGGACGGCCTATTAACTACACACACAAACGTTTGTTACGGCGGCTGGGGTGAGTGGGGGTGGGGGTTTATTTATTTTAACCCACAACCAACTGAAGGCATCTATTTACTTCCCACTCAGTTAAGTTTCTAGTTAAACCCGTTTAAACATTCTACAAGATACTATTACGTATTCGATTGGAGTAATGTGGTGTTAGGTAGACAAACACTACATCACATTACCTTCGTCCTCTTAACATATAAATGTTATGTTTACTTCACTAATTTTTAACTGCAACGCCTTTCAAATCGGACAATAGCAATGTTGGCATACAGTTTGACGTTAGCAATCATTGCTAAAGTAATATATACTTAGACGGTCCATCTTAATTATAGCTTAGTTCGCAAGTTTATTATATTTTAAAACCGTGTCGATGTTGGTGTAGTGTAAATATTTTAATAGGCCTTGGTGGTAGGTCTCTGTTACTGGAGACAGTCTAGACCACCGCAGCAACTATTGCAACCGACAAATAATAGTGTGTTGACATTACTGTGTTTTGATAAGGAGGGAGATCTTTTAAACCGGATAATAATAATGATTAACCAGCTCCCATTGGGCAAGCGTGATGGGACATGGTCCAAACTCAATAGGAACCCCTACCAACGACGGCATTTAGTGGCCGGCGGTGCTGGATGCCATGTGGACTGTGAACCGATCAATGTGGAGATCTTCAGAGGAGGCCTCATCTGCCGATGATGACAATGAGGCCTCCTTTGTTGAACACCGTTTAGATACTACCGCAGCTCTTGTTCCTGCCGCCAAACAGTACTGCGAAAACAATACTATTATCTACTTTAATAGCGTCGTAACTAGTGACGTTACCAAGGTAACGAGACTTAACATCTATTGTCTGAAGTCGACGAGAACTATGTTGTGCTGTATATCATCCTAACTAGCGCTACATGGTTATGGGCAAGCATTTCGCTTACCGTCATGTCAACGTCCAATTAAAAAAGACCTATCATTCCTATATCACCACCATTGAAACGTGGTTCAGTATAAACGTATAATCTAACCATTTTCAAAAGCTTCCGTATCTCTTACAATATGTATAGGTAAATATATCTCCTGTCATAGTATTTGATATATATTAATGCGAGAGCAAAAAACAAAGCATAATGTAATCATAATCGGCTCCAGCTGCTGCGGCGGCCATTTTTCAAACACATCCGCCGCGCGGCGGTGTCAGTAATCGATTATGTCCTATTTGTCTCCGTCAAACTATTCCCACGATGAAATTTCGCTTTAGCCATTGGCAGATGGTGAACAAATTCTCTGCTTCATTTTGTATCGCTTAGACAACCCTTCGTCATCTACCCTTTACTGGTGGTTGGGATAAGTACCACCGCAGCACCTATTGCAGCCGACAGACAGTATTGTACAAACATTACTGTGATCCGGTTTGAAGGGCGCTATAGCTATTACTGGCGGTAAGTCACTGTTGCCAAAGATCGTCTAGGTAGGTAGCACCGCAGCACCTATTGCAGCCGACAGACAGTACTGTGCAAACGTTCCTGTGATCCGGTTTGAAGGGCGCTGTAGCTATTACTGGCGGTAGGTTACTGTTGCCGAAGACCGTGTATGTACCACCGCAGCGCCTATTGCATCCGACAAACAGTAGCATATAAACATTAATGTGATCCGGTTTGAAGGGCGCTGTAACTAGTGTAATTAACGGGTAAGGAGACTTAAAATCTTATGTCTCAGTGATGAGCGCAATGTGGTGCATGTAGTACATATCATTTAAACTTAAAAAAAGGGGTATGTGCCGTGTGTGAGATACCTATTACACGGCGCCGTGTAACAGTCGCAAACCTGTCGATTACGTCAGTAAGCTAAAATTAAATAAACGCGTATAAAAACCATAAAATTCTGTTTATTTATATGTGTACTATTCGAGCGTAAAAGTGTAACGAGTTGAGAACCTCTTCTAATTAGTCGGTTAAATAATGAATAATCATTAGCGCGATATAAACAAAGCGAGCTCAATGCCCCGCGCCGTGTTCACGCCGTCGTCGGAGATTTCTGGTGACGGGCGTGAAGGCCGTTGAACAGAACATTTGCATGTACGGTCTGCAAATAAAACGATGACCTAAAAAAGGTGTAAATTTCGCGTGTATTCGTGTATCGGTTAACTCCCAAACGTGTGAATATACAATAAATATTTCATTATATTTGAAAGGCTTCATAGACCGTTCGTTACTTTAGACGTTATTCGATTCATATTTATGTAGGTACGATGAGGGTATGATAACTTAACATGGATGCAATAATCAGACCATAGTTTTAAATATTAAAAAGGATACTTTTTTATACTTGTTTGTATGTAAACAATAATAGTTGAATAAATAAAGAGCTGATTTAAGGGATGAACAAATCTGAATGAATAAAATTTTATACACCGCAAACGATGACGTCACAATCTCATTAAACAAACACCGAGGTCAATATTGTGTTACAAAGGATATTTGAAAGGAGACGGAAAGTTAGTATCAGGTACCTTAGTACCAAATAGGACCTTCTTGCAATGTTTTTGAGGAAGTCAAGTGGTTACCATGTTTTAAATAACTATCTATAAAGATAATAAAAAGGTTATATATAACAGATTTTCAACTTTGTAGTGAATCATGAAGATATTTCTGGAACCATAAGGCCTGGGTCTTAAAATTTAGTGGGAATATTCACTTTGCCGATTGTAGGCCAGGTAAGAAGGGATTTTACAAAATTCCTTTCCCCAAGGCAGTTGCGGGGATGTTGCGGCCAGTAAAGCGGACGAGGAACAGCTAGTCCTTCTATATATATAGAAGATATCCAGAGATTCATTGACTCATCACAACATCTCGTAAACTATTAGATGTAATCTAAATTTTGTAGAGATATTGCTTCTGATTTTATAAAATCCCTTCTCCAAAAGGTTCATGTCCTGTCGTGTTACGGCCAGCAAAGTGGACGATGAACAGCTAGTTATAGAAAATAACAGACTCTCATTATTATATAGTTATTTCATAGCTTTAAATTTTTTTCTGAGATTTTCGAAAAAATTAATAAAAACAGATTAAGTATGCTTTCAACCGTACAGACGTACACTTAACCTTAAATTTTTCACGTGATTACATCACATCACCTGTCGAATCGGAGCGTTGTTAAAGTAGAAGTTGTATATATATATATGTATATATATATATATATACTCACTATGTACACAGAGTGAAAGGTAATAGGTGTAAAAGATGTGTAGGGGCTAAAGTATAGCTCGTATGCCATTTATCTATGTATGGAATACCCCATACAAGAACAAAGGTTCTAGTTAATTTTTCTAATATTTTTCAAAAAATTCACGATTTTCTAGCAAAAAACTCGATGATTTTATTTCTTATTTATTTCTATACAAATTTTAATGTAACAATTATTGTTTAATCATTGTTTTATTAAATTGAATTAATAATCATCACATAGAGGGTAAAACTTTTAATCAGGTTACTACACCGTGGCATGCAAGGTGTCCTTTTAACACCCTGCGTTTATTACTTATGGGGTCACATGAAATGTTTAGTGCACACAACAACAATTAACTCGTAGGAAGATTTAAAGTCACACATCGTCGTCGCTGCTGACATAGTAAGAGAACAGCTCACAGGTCACCAAAGTCTACTGCGAGAAAAAGTTTACTGCGAGGAAAAGTTTACTGCGAGGAAGTCTACTGCGAAGAAGTCTACTGCGCGGAAAAGTTTAATGCGAGCAAAAGTTTACTGCCCGGAAAGTCTACTGGCAGTAAAAGTTTACTCCGAGGAAAATTCTACTGCGAGGAATAGTTTACTGCGTGGAAAATTCTATTGCGAGGAAAGTGTATTGTGTGGAAAGTCTACTGTGAAAAAAAGTTTACTCCCGTCTAGAGTCAAAAGTAGATGCTGCGCAGGCACTGACTATTGTTTCCCTACACTTTTATATTTCACGGTACTTGGTTATATTACTCTTTTTTTATCTTTAGAATCTTTATGTACTTTCTTACACCTTGTCGGATAGGTATTGAAGTCAGGTACTTATTTATGTGCTTTTTACGTATTTTTTATAAATAAAATTGAATAAAAATTAAAGTATGACGCTTTATTTTTTACTGTCAGGACTTTCAAAGAACCTAATTTAAAAGTTTCAACCTCTGAGTGATGATTATTAATTTAATTTAATAGAACAATGATTAAACAGTACTTATTTAATTAAAATTTGCGTAGAAATAAGTATGAAATAAAATCATAGAATTTTTTCCTAGAAAGTAGTGAATTTTTTGAAAAATATTTAAAAAATTAATAACTCCAGAAGCATTGTATTTGTATGGGGTATTCCATACATAGATAGGATAAGAGCTATACCTTAGCCCCTACAGATTTTTTACACCTATTATGTTTCATCCTGTATAATTTATTTACACGGGGGGAAAGACCAGTGAGTTCTTAAAGGAACGATACGAGAACATTCCTCTGATGGTAAGTGACATGCGACCCCCTGACAATATAGTGCTAGTTAGCATAATATGCAAAGTAGTATATCGTCGCTCGAGTGCTAGATCGTTCAACAGACTAATAACATATATTAAAAATTGAAAACTTCACAAAACGGAATATCATTTCGGTCTCGAACTAATAGGTTTTTTTTTTATTTCGAATATTATTAATGATCATCATCATCTCAAGTAATAAAACAAATGTGTCAGGTGTAAAATTTGCTAAATGGTTGGACAATCAAGCATTCGGGCGACGGGGTGGCGCTTATCGCTTTGAGATGTAAGTTAAGTATCGATATCCCAGCATCTTCACTAGCACCAGCGCACTTCAAACCGGTAAATATTTTTTTTTTCATTTGACTGTGTTGTTGTAATTGTATATGAAAAAGACTAGCTAGTAATTCGATTGCTCGGTTATTCTTTGATTTTTATTAGTGTTTAAATAAAGTTTCTTCTATTCTATTCCATAGTAATGTTAATTACATTTAACACTTCAGTTACAACAGCAAGACGTTGATTGCGGAATGTAATATTGAAATCCTCGGCGGGGATGCCCCGCGGCGCCAACGGACCCGTCGTGTCATAATCAGCTCACTCGGGCTAAATAGAAATGTTCAAATAATACTGAATTCGGATCATTTAGAATTTCAACAATATCCACTCAGAAACAAGTGTACCTTTATCACTACATAAAATATGTGAATTATTGAGTACGTTTCATTTCTCAGTGCAGTTTTATTGAAGTTTCTCCTGATTGGTTTTAACTAAAAAGTTATATTACTACTAATCTAATATATATGTTTACTGTATGTATCATAGCATAAGAACACTTGAACCAAATTTAGTTGTAGTGTCTTGATGGAATGATTAATCCATTGAACTTTTAGCTACAATAATATTTTGGATCTGGTTAGTCGTTAAAAATCATCGAACGAGTTGTTGTTCTTGAATATAATAAATTTGTTGTGTTCAATGTTTTCAGATATCGAACCTGGAATCTCTTTTTAAAAAACCAAAGCTAAGTCACTAAACCACATTGAGCATTCATCGGAACAAACTTATAAAGTGATGTTTAAGCTATTTTCAAGGAATAGTTTCATAACTGATTAGTATTGTATAAATAGTTAAAATGTATATATTATTTGTATAAAGTTGATGTCCGTAGATTCATTGTGTAATCACGAGATATCCGAAACTATTAGACGTAAACACTCAAAGTTAGGTGAGATATCGTTTCTGTTATTAAGAGGTCAGCTAAGAATGGATTTAACGAAATGTCTTCCCCAAAGTGAAAGCATGTGTATTACGGCCAGGAAGGCGGGCGGAGGATACCTAGTATTCATATACTTAATATATAATTAAAAAATACATAATTAAATTGAAAATATATATGATGAGATAACATTATGATATATTCAATATGAAATTTATAAAAAAAAATGTACGCACATGATTGAATGTTAAGTGAATAACTTACGGCGGATACACGTCCAAATTGCGGACGCGACGGGACTAACATCTCGCAAAGTGAAAGTTCGAGTTGACATTTCAGCGAATTTTTATTTCCTGCTTACTTGATGTGGGTAACTTTGGAAAGGCCTATGTCCAGCAGTGGACATTTACAGTTATGGTACGTAGATACCCCAACAGAAAGACAAAATAAAATTTAAATACTATTAACAAAATGATAGTGTAGGAGTGTTGAGGTGGATGCGGGGTCTCTGGCGAATAACAACGCACCCTGCAATATCAGCACCATATTGATAATGAGCAGAGTGATTTAAAGTACAGAGCAATTTACTAAGTACAACAGTATTACGAAGATCCAGAGAGATCCATTTGATGGATACAATTTTATACTTCGTGATAACCTACTGTCTTGATTTTTGGTATTACGAAGATCAAGAGAAATCCAGCTAATGGATACAATTGTAGACTCCATAACGACTAGTTGACTCAAATCTTGGTATTATATAGATTCAGAGAGATCCATTAAATAGGTACAATTGTATACTCCGTAATGGATTGTTGAGCGAAGGTAATGTACACAAAGACCTACGATCCTTATAAAGATTTGCGCTGTGATAAACGATAGCGTGATCTATTGTTCATGGTGGCGCCATCTGTGGGGTTGTTTGTAAACTCGTCGCAATTGGTGAACCTTTAGACATTCTTTACCATTCAACTCCGAACATAGAGAGATGTGATGAAGTTTAATAATTAATAGTATATAACATTCGAACATTTTATACATCATGAACAATACAGAATCATACAACTGATTAAGATGAGCAAGGTTAAAGAGGAGTGGACCAGCGTCATATTTATCGAGAAACTTTTTCACATGTTTACTTTAATACTAGTTTTCATTAGTTGTTATCTAATAATATATATACAAATAGGTGTCTAGCCCACATCCCTGGACTGGTCCGAAGGTTCCTAACCACAAGGTAAACTGTCTAGTAATTATACATTAAATAACTTGTATATATCCATTTCTAGTTAAGTAGGAATAATAAAGTAATGCATATAACGATTTCAAAGCGGTTGTCGAGCAACACAAACAAGCCTGCGGTTGTATCGCATCTCGTTATACAGCGCTGCAGCCTCCACACGAATGGATGGCTGTTAGCTGATTGAAGCTGCCCGCATTAACCGATATCAATATTTGGGAATCGGCTTTCACACTACAAGTTATTTATTTTAATAATTACTAGACGGTTAACCGTGTGGTTAGGAGCCTTCAGAGGAGTCTGAAGATTTATAATTTCAATGGTTAATACAGCCACAGTCTTCATCATACGATCAGGTAAGACTTCGGTCAGCTTACAACTCGTAATTAGTCTAAGATTAGGTCCAAATGGTATTCTTTGTAATGACCTCTAGATTTTTATCATCTAGATATTATAGTCATTAGTAGAGAATGTGACGTCGCCTCGAACTGATCTTCGACTTGTAACGTTGGAGCTCAATAGCCCTGGTGTTATTTTGCTAAGAGATGCCCAGCCGGTTGGCACTACAATAAAAGGACCTAAGGTCATCGGATGTGATATATACTATAAAGTCAAAATTTCAAAGAATTTATAATGATGTTGACCTTTAATTAGACACCGATTTGAAAGTACAAACACACAGACGTCATATAACACTCTTCTTTTCAAGGATGGTAAATCCAACGGCCAATGATAATGTATCATCACATCATCAGTCAATTGACGTCCGCTGCTGGACATAGACCTCTCCCAATATGGGAGGATTGGGGCTATTTTCCACTACGCTGTCCCAATGCGGGTTGGTGGGAGCCAGAGCCTGGCTTGTTGATTAGCAGGCTGCATCACAAGCAGGTGAGGTTGGCTTGGGTCTCGTGAGTTGTCGTGTGGAACCCTTTACACCCCAATTATACATTATTAATATTGTTAATTACGCTAAACAGTAATGAACAAACATTACCCTTTCCCGCTTTAAAGGCTATTCTAGCTGCTGAAATTACAGCGGTAATGAGACAACTTATGTCTTAAGGTGACCACCACAATGTGATGTTGTGTATATCATCTTAACTAACGCCACGCTGTTATGGGTGGGTGTATCAAATACTATCAATGGTCTCGCTGATTTGTATAACAAAATAAATATACAAACTTTATGTATATAGAGCTTATCTAAATGTATCTTAACGGAATTGTCTACTCCAGGTCCTCAGCAGTTAGCACATAATCTAGACCGATTGTGTCCTAGGCGGCACGTTGTACACCACCTCCGTCCTGCCGACCTGTCAGATTCAAGTCGCTCTCAAATAATAGGCTCGGAGGTACGTAACAATGAGGGAAATACACTGAGCTCCTGTTTCATACCAACCTTCAGCCTTTTACTCGGTGTTCTCACTCCGTTATCACTCTAGTACTGTCTAGAGTGATACTGAATATATGTATATATACACAGATACTTATGTGTATATATATGTATATATATATATATACATATATATATATATATATATACTGTACACGTACTAGTAGTCCTTCGCCTACTGTGTTGGTTGTAATAGAAAATTAGACCGCAAATTACTTTTTATAGCAATGGTTACAATAGCAACCGGACAAATAATCATCCAGACGTCCACTGCTGGACATAGGCCTCCCCCAATGATCTCCACATCGATCGATCCTACGCTGCCCGCATCCAGCTGCTTCCCGCAACCTTCACCAGATCGTCGGACCACCTGTTGAGGGGCCTGTCAACACTACGTCATCGAGCGATGTGTCCTGCCCGTTGTCACTTGAGGCTAGCAATCTTTTGGACTATGTCGGTGACCTTAGTTCTCCTGCGGATCTCCTCATTTCTGATTTGATCACATACGGAAACTCTGAGTATAGCCCTTTCCATTGCTCTCTGTGCGACCAGAAGCTTTTTCTTTTTTGAGTCATCACTGGCAACACTCACGAATTAAAGACCTTCGTGTTTGGACTCTGCGGTGGTTGGGACGTGAGTATGCTGCGTAGCCTCCCGAACGCTGACCGGTTGAGTTGGAATCTATGTAAATGTTTATAAAAGTTAATTAGTAACAAAATGATGATCTATGCAACTCAATAGATAAATAGCCTATAACTACTTACAAATCATTCCGCGTAGAATGCTCATGTTACCATGTCAACGTGTTCCCTGGTTTTCACGTGATTGGCGAAGAAAAAAAAAATTTTGTTTTATATGTATATTTGTATATGCAACACTCATGGTAATGTTTTTTAATGAAATCGTTAAAAAAAATATTTTGGTCTATTATAACACTAGGACATTCGAGAAAAATCCAAAGACCAACGTGCTGTGGCAGGTATCCGGCAGTTCAGCTTTGTAGTCTCGAGCTATAAGAATAAGACTAAAAGGTAAGTACTGCCTGGCGTACAAGGCGACTAAAAGGGTTTTCGGGTTCGTGGGCTTTAAAGGTCCCTTTCATTTCCGTAGAACAAATCCTGGAAAAAAATATATGTATGTGTTTGTATTTAAATGTTCTTAGTTTTTTTTTATTTTTGGATCGATTTATATTTTTTTTATTCTCTTTACAACCTAAAAGATGGACTGAAAGAGAATGTCCTTTGGCATTATGTCCGCCATTTTGAATTATTTATCTATACTATGTTTTTGTCTCACGCCTCAATAATTGTTTAAAAGAGTATAAACATATAAATAAATAAAAATAATACAAATGGTTATTGGAATTTGTAATGGATATTGTTCGTAAACAAATTTTTTGGACCAGCTTCCTGAATTCCAGTTCTCGCTTGGCGATAACGATGCGAGTCTGGTGTCTGTGGTACGGCACCACTTAGCGGCACGGACGCCGGCGCTGACGATCAATCAATACACCAGCACCCGTGCTTGCTGTTAGTGTCGAGGGCTTCAGCGAATGGAGTTAAGTTGGAAAGTTTCCAGCCGTGAATGTGAACGATAAGTACATTTTTTTATCGAAGCTTAGAAAGTTAATTATGCTTTTTTGATAATGATGTGAGGAAATAAATCGTATCGAAGCTCGTACGTTATCACAATGATAGATTTTAACGTTCAATAAATGAAGGGATGTTTATATATTTAATAAATAAAAATAGTTTTTACTTCGAAATCGATAATATCTTAAGAGTGTAAGGGGTCCCGCACAATAACTCACGGTACCCAAGCCAACCAAACCTGCTCCAAGCGCACTCTGTTAATCAACAAACGAGACTCTGGTTCCCGACAACCCGCATTGGGCCAGCGTGGTGGTAAATGGCCCAAATCCTGCCTTATGAACTATATGAACCCCTACATGCGGCAGCCCCTAGTGCCCACCGGTACCGGAGGCCATGATCATTGTATGTGGAGATCTTTGGGGGAGGCTTAGTCTATCGGCTGATGATGATGATGATGAATATCTAAAATAGTTAAAACGGTAAAAATTCTTGATATACGTATCGAAGAACAAAAGTATTACATCCTTAATTGAATTGCAGTTTCCTGTGAATCAAAAGATTCGAGAGTAAACATAGTCCCAGCCCCACCCGTGGGAATGCTAAGTAAATCACGGTTCACAGTGTATCTATTACAATGGAGTTATTCCTTGTTTAATTCCAAAACGAATGGAAAAGGCGATATGTTAAGAATTTAATTAAAACAAGGAATTACTTTAGCTGAAGCAAGGCAAGGGGGGAAGTTTCATCGAAGTGAATGCCTTTCCGTCTGAAAGAAAGTCGAGAGGTAACTCAATTTTAGCGAAATGAACGCCTTCAGGAGGAAAATTGAAAAAGGACGAATCGCAGGTCATTTTCTTTGCGACCGTTACCGGACGGGCGGTGGTGCTAAAGGAGGGTGTTAGTTACTTAACTCGTGTAGTTACGCAGCTCGGAAGCAGCTTACGCACAGCCAACAGATATTGGTTGAGATTTTTTTTACAACTGAGACGAGTTCAGCTATTGTAACCTGACTTTTTTTATTCAATTGAGCGATGAAACGAGCGAGACCTTCACCTGATGGTAAGTGATACGCCTGCTCATAACAAATTGGCGCTAGATATATACAGCACCACGTTGTGCTCAACGCTTTGTGACATAAGATGTCTTGTCGCGTTACCACAGTAATAATATTAGCTACAGCGCCCTTCAATCCGGAACACAGTAGAGTATGTACACTACTATCCAAATTAAGGTCAGATTAATCTATTATAGATATAGTTGTCGTAATACACTAATAAAGCGCATTAAGGAAATGGGTTGAAGCATTTATTAATTTGTCATAATTTTCTTTATCAGAATATCACGTAAGGGCTATGATATCCCCATTACCCCCAACCCCTCCATGTATATTTAAAGGCAGCTCCGTATTGGTGATAGGTACATATAATTTGTCACTTGTAAGACATAATTAACGTACGTTACCTTTCATTATAATGAAATTAATAACGAATACTATGAAACAAATAAAAAATATTTCCATATGAGTCATACCAGATAAGGTCCTCCCTCGAATGGCGACCGCGTACCGGAAGACGTAGTGTTGGCAGCCCCCCCCCCCTCGCGTCTCTCACCAGGTGGTCCGATGGTCGGATCGATGTGGAGATCTCTGAGAAAGACCTATGTCCAGCAGTGGACGTCCGTCGGCTGATAATTGTGATGATGAACAAATAAATATAAATATTCACAGAAAATTAAAAAAAAGTCGAAAGAAACTTTTCAGTATAATAACATCAAGTATTCAATATATAATTTAAACCTAGCTCCAGATCTAAGTAATGTAAGTAACGTGGCTCAGCATAGCTGATGGTACAAAATAAGAGTACTGTAGAAACCCAGTTTAATTTCAGATCAGGTGTTTAAGGGTTCCCGTACAATAACTCAGGGGACCCAAGCCAACCTCACCCGCTCGAGCTGTAACCTGCTAATCAACAATCGAGGCTTTGGTTTCTGCAAACCTGCATTGGGCCACCGTGGTGGGAGTTAGCTCAATTCTACCTAAATGAACCCCTATAGACGACGAACCTTAATGCCCGGAGGCCATGCTGACTGCAGCACAGGACCGATCGATGTGGAGATTTTTGTCTGATTGTTGTCCAGCAGTGGACGTCTGTCGGCTGATGATGAACTTCAGATAATGGCTGAACTTTAATAAAGTGCTTTTTTTAATAAAGCGAGGAGACGAGTAAGACATTCACCTCATGGTAAGTGATACGCTTACCACATAACAATGTGGTGCTATTTAGGATGACAACTGGTGCACTTTGCGCTGGTCCCATTGACACATAAGATGTTGAGTCTCGTTACCCCAGTAATTACACTAGCTACGGCGCTCTTCAAACTGGAACACAGTATTCTTTGAGCGGTGATACCGACATAGACGGTTTCCGGCGACCATATTTATTGGTGGTAGGTCTCTGTTGCCTGGTCTTTTGTACTGTAATAATAAGCGGAGAAAAGAGAAAGAGAATAGGTTAAGAAGAGTTAAGGCCAGCTCTGAAGTGTCGGGCTATTAAAAATGGGACTAAAGTATTCACTGCCTGTAGTACAAGGCGACTAAAAGTGTCTTCGGATTCGTGGGCTTTGAGGGTGGGGGCCATTAGAGCTCAATAAGCGAGCCTTAAGAGGACGGCAAATTCATGGTGGTCTTGTATTTGCCGTAGCACAGCGTGGTTGCTGAGGAGGGCTCTGCCCTTCCGTGGGATGCTTTAGCCAGAGTGCAGGAGAGCACCGGTGCGTTGCGTAGGAGATCCCGGAGCCCTTCCTAATGCACAGACGGAGACCACCGAAGGGGTTTTAGTGGGTAGAAGCTCCACATAACCTTGTTTTCCCCCTAGAAGCAAAGTATCTTTTAAGAAGATTTCCCCCCCCCCATCAAAAAGAAAGAAGAGTTAATTAGTTGAAAGTAATATTCGTGAAGATGAACAGCGATCTTTAATAGTAAGTAAAAAGTCATGAAATTTCTAGATTTTTTTCTCATCACAAAAACGATTCCTTTACAATAGCGGAGTAATTAATTGGCCCGGGGGAGGGGCGGCCCGCCGGAACTCAGTCAGGGGATGGAATTGATTAAATGCTCCGAAGGGAATATTAATGGCGTCACGTTGTATAAACATATATCCGGTTGAACACAGGAAAAATGTTTAAGGATCCACATATAGTATATTTTGTTATTTAACACTTTTCAATTTTAATAACCGGAAGTGTAACAGGTTCACTTCCGGGTGGTAAGTGATATTTATTAAGAGGCGTTATATTTATAAATTTGTTTTTAACGGAACGTTCACCTGATGGTAAATGATACCACCCACAACAACGTGGCGTTAGTTAAAACGATACACACAACACCATTAAGATCGTCGTGTTGAGACTTTAAATCTCGTTACCCCAGTAATTTCCCTGGCTACAACGCCCTTCAAACTGGAACATAGTAATGTTGGTACACTATTGTTTGTCTGCTGCAATAGGAGTTGCGATGGTACCTGGGTAGATAGTCTCCGGCAACAGAAACCTACCACCAGTACCAACAGTAACTATACCTTGCACTCTTAGTATCGACTAAGCTTAAGCTACAAATTAAGCTGCTTAGGCTACACTTAAAATATTTTTAGAATAAGGGAAACGATAAAAATGATAAATTCGTCATCATCATCATCATCAGCCAATAGACGTCCAATGCTGGACATAGGCCTCCCTCAAAAATCCCTATATCGATCGGTCCTGCGCTCCCCGCAACGCCGGACGTCCGCCGTTTCTTCATATGGGGGGATTTGCGCCATTTCCCACCACGCTGGCTCAATGTGAGTAAATGCGTAATATTTATGAATTTCCCATATTGATTTTATTAATTGCGCAAAGGTGTAAGGGGTCCCGCACAACAACTCACGGGACCCAAGCCAACCTGACCTGCTTGTGGTGCACTCTGCTAATCAACAAACGAGACTCTGGCTCCCACAAACCCGCATTGGGTCAACGTGATGGAAAATGGCCCAAGTCCCTCCATATGAACCTCTACACACGACGGCAACGCAGGATCGCTTGATGTGGGGCTCTTTAGGAGAGGTCTATGGCCAGCTGTGGACGTCTATCGGCTGATGATGATGATAATTTTAATAAATTGGAAAGCCTCATAAATCGGCAATGTACATGTAAGTAACTCTAGGGGATTGCAAATTTATTGTCAACCTTAATCTAAAATAACCCGGGTTAAGTTATTTACTTACAAACAGGCACGCCATTCTAGATCTTAACTCAACGAGTTATGGTTTTAATTTGATCGTATGCGGCAGTGACCAGACCCTACGGGACACGAAGATATTCCTTACACAAAGTCTCACAAAGCTCGAATGTCGATAAGCTATGTTGGTATTTAGTTCAATAATATACATACACATATAATTCTAGACTATATAGATATAACTTTGTTGAGATTAAGTTAAAGATTACTATATATTTTATTAATGTCAGGCATACTGTTCAATTTATTAAGTACGTTTTAAGCAAACAACATCCTCCTTAAACTTTCCAAGTAGCTAGCTGCAATCTATGAAGATGTCACAATGAATAGGATTCTGGATAATATTTGCTGAGTTTGTCCAAAATAGGATTGCTACGTCTAAAACTTAGATTATAATTTTGTGTCCTCCTTCGCATTCAGGATTTGTTAGAATATATTCACAACCATTCTAACTTTTATATATTTTAAAAGACGTTTAAGGAGAGAGAGTTTCTCAATATAGGAGTAGTGGCTTTCTCTAGTCCATGCACAGCGAGGCTAGGAAGACTAAGACTACTGGTGGTAGATCTCTGTTACCGGAGACCGTCTAGGTAGGCACCACCGCAGCGCCTTTTGTAGCTGACGAACAGTATTGTACAAACATTACTGTCTTCCAGTATGAAAGGCACTGTAGCTCGCTAGCTAGCTAGTAGGTGACGACCATATCACTTACCATCAGGTGAACGTCCTGCTCGTCTTCGCAGTATAATAAAACTATTCTTTGACGCAGTAATCTATGACTACTAACCGCCTGATATGATGATGTCGTTATAACTAGTAAATAACTGTGCAAACGACACAAAAGGCCAAAGCGGCGAACTATGAAGCTGTGTATACTATAAAGCACACATAATCATGATCAGGCGATAGACATCCACTGCTGGACAGAAGCCTCCCTCGAAAGTCTTCACGTCGATCAGTCCCAGATCGTCGGTCCACCTTGTGGGAGGCCTCCCAACGCGACATTCTGTATTAGTGAAAAAGTTCCACTCTTTAAAACTTCATTTGATAAGAAACTGCTATACTTATAAAACGTTAAATGAACATGGTCTGATCAGAACAGCTATTCCCCACGGGCGTCGGTCATGGTCGATCACTGATACGGAGTGACACTCGAATTAACTGAAGAAGCGCTCCGCAGCGGAAATGAATTAACTCTTATTGATATCTAGGCATCTCTTGATTTAATCATGTGCTATCTCTATACAACGTAAACTATGGTACCCTGGTTAGGATTACCAGATTTTCCCTCCAGCTTCGCTGGCTGTAATTTCCCCGCAACTCTGTTTGGGGTAGGAATTCCGTAAAATCGGTTTTTAGTTAATCTTTAAATGGTAAAAGCAGAAAATGAAACGTTGTTCCTGCTCTTCAGGTTTCTTTTCAGGAGACGAATAAGTACAAGGCGGCTGTCTTCACTTTCTAGAGGTATGGAAGAAGGAATTAGGATGCAGAATGAAAGTAGAAACGAAGTGTGAAAGCAGAATTGAGTGTGATAGAAAAGATGGAAAGCATGATGGGTATGAGTTCAAAATGGAATAATAAAAGACTGATAAATGTATGGCAAATAAAGGCCCTGACACACTAGACGCAGGAGAATTTTTTTTTTAAAAAAAGTGCATATGCAACATCTTCATCAAATTTTGAGTGTTTACGTCTAATAGTTTCCGGAATCTCATGATGAGTCAATGAATCTCTGGATATCTTCTATATACTCGTACATATACATCAGACAGCACTATATTTCCACTCTCTTCTTTCCCCCACGTACTCAGGATTACCACATCATCGTCTATATAGTGGATCTATTATTTCTCCATCTTTAAAGAATTTCTCATTAAATACAATAATAATTCAGATAAAAATCTACATAATCTCTTGCTTTACTCCTCCGACATTGCTGTTATAATAAATCACCGTCTGGATGTAGATTCAAATAATTCTTGGAGGAAATGAGAATAGACGATGAAACTTAAGCTAGTAATAATCTAGAAGAGAAAGTAGAAGAGAAATGGATATTATTCATTTATCCTTGTTGTATAATCTCATTTGGTTTTAATGAAATTCTTGGCCACCTCGTTTTATACACCGGAAATCCCGTTACCCTGCCGGTGGGTAAAGAATTATGTGTCGTCTCAAATCCTGCGGTATCCTTCTCTATATCTACATTCGGTTTTTGGCATCGTTTTCGGATGCTGTAGCACAATATAATAAAGCTTTATTTCGTCAACTAAAATACTTTTTACAATACATTTTAGTAACTAACCTATTAGGTATGAAATTACCTGATTAGTCACCAACTATATAGGCAATGACTATAATAAGTGTGGTCTTTATTGCGTTGGTACTTTAAGAGTCTCTTCTAGAAGAGAGAGTGCAGCTCGTGCTCTTCTACGTTAATATATCACGGCATACGAAATAACTGATAACGTCTCCACTAGAACACTAAAACCCTAACTCAGTCAGTATATTATAGAGATACTGCAGATAAACTCAAGATAATATTGAGGAGGAGAAATCAATGGTATCTTCTCTATTTGTACAGACAGATAAATTTGAATTAATCGCTATATAAGAATAGTTTATGATAAGACATTCGTCTATACTCTATGGCCATTACACAATCTGGCGAACCAGTTTGTAACTCAAAGTTGGAGTTGAGCTGGATACTTTGTTCCTTGGTAACGGTAATAGATTCGAAGAGTTGCGGTCATGTCAACGTGAAGCGGGAGGGTTGCTTGATGGATGACGTCAGAGGGAGCCCACGGCGCCCTGCCTGTGGCAAACCAGATTACCCCTCGACAACAGGCCGCTTTGATTTATGTGCGCAACAACAAAAGGATTTGTTTTTTCTTTTATAACAACGACACGAACGTGATGATCACTTGATGCTGAGTACATAATAATGAGATGCTGCTGTTGTATACATAGCTTACGATAAAACCATATATCACAATGTGACATTTAATGGCTGTTACCTGAGTGATGATACACTACACACCTACACGGTCTTTCAACAGGAAGATATGCTATCAGTCAAAAACTATTTACCATAACAATTAAGGAAGAAAAGAGAAATATATATATATATAGATATATCATCATTATCAGCCGATAGACATCCACTGCTGGACATAAGCCTCCCTCATAGGTATCCACCTTTGTAGGTGTTGATGTGCGGGATTTGGGCCACTTCCCACCACGCTGGCCTAATGCGGGTTGGTGGGAGCCAGAGCTTCGTTTGTTGATTAGCGGGATGCATCATGAGCAGGTGAGGTTGGCTTGGGATCTGTAAGTTGTTGTTCGGTACCTCTTACACCCCTTATATATATTAAAAGAAGGAAATCTTTAGAGGAAGCCTATGCCCAGTAGTGGGGGTCAATAAACTGCTGATGATGATATATAGAAAGTGGTTCAGTTTAATCCATTACAAAATATGTGCGAACCTCAAAACCTCTGTGGGGTAGTTTCATAATTTCCTCTAAACTATAAGCCGAAACCAAAATAACTTAGTTAAACAAGTAACTTAAAACATTAATCAATCAAATTACCGTTTTTTACTTAAAATGGCGACTAATTAAAGCTTACGATGTAATACAACGATCTATACTAAACATGACCCTCGTTGGAGTAGGGGAGTAATTGGGGACGTAAATCATGTATTTTCGAGGTCCATTTGATTTCGCAAGCACCTTTTACTCAATTTAATCGATTGACTCGGTCCGGCCGACGGCTGGCCTGGAGGGTACTTCGGATGCTCCATCGAAGGGTCCACTTTACCAGAACATCGGTATTGCGCTGATGAAAAATTGGACATTCATTTCATCTCTGTCCAATCAACTTTAATTAAAAACGTTAGGCAGTAATTTTTTTTTTGATTTTATTAACCGAATACATTATAACATAATTATCCTCACTTCTGTTCTGGTGGTTGGGAATGGCAGCCCAATGTCTTGCGGGCTGACGGTTTTCATCCATCATCGCCGCGCCGTGGTAGTTACAAATTAATTCCCTGAAGCCAGCCTCTCGCTGAAACTACGATAGACATACTGCTCTGACGGGTTGACCTTCCTCAAACTTGAGAAATTATTTGGATGATAACATTTATGGTTTGATTCCGCGTTTCAATAACTATAATGTATATATAAGAGATTTCTACTTATGTAGAGACATGACGATATCTCAGGAATCATGAGGCCTGTTGACTTCAAAATTGTTACAATACGTTCTTAGCTGATCTCTACTAGGAAAAAGGAATATTCTTACCAAATTTCTAGTGTCTAGGTCTTACGGTTCTAGAGATATCATGATAAGTCCTTTCATAGGTGATAATCTTTGATATGTATACTACACAATTAAAAAGGTATCCCTTGACGTTTCAAATTAGTATTGAGTTGAAGTACTTCAACATGTATATATTGCTATTGTGAAATGTCAGTTTGTATTGGCGTGTTTAATATGGAAGTTTAAAAAAAGCCCTTCCAATGTGGAAACAAAGTTATCATATACAGCAAACTCCATTATAACTTCGCCGAGTCGATGATTGAAACAATAAAAGCGCTTCCGTTTTAATCAAATTTGTTTTTGGATATATATGTAAAGCATGATGCAATCTTTTTTGGGTCCACACTCTTACTTCGCCAAGATCTAGGAGCTGGTAACTGTAAATAAAAACTTAACAATGTTTTTATATAATCTATCAAACATTGATTATTGCTTTTCAGTTTTTATCAGGGAAGTGGTTCTGTAAATATTAACACTATCCATTTTCATCTGACTCGTTATCAAATTTAAGATTCGAGGAATGCTTAGTACATCATCATCATCATCCCCAGCCGATAGACATCCACTGCTGGACATAGGCCTCCTCCAAATATGGGGATCTTTGAGGGAGGTCTATGTCCAACATTGATCGTTCCTGCGTTGCTCGCATCGCCGGGCAATAGGGGTTGTCGTTTGTTTTCATATGAGGGTATTTGGGCCATTTCCCACCACGCTAGCACAATGCGGAGTGGGTTGCTTAGTACACAGTAAACCTTATGATCTTACTATATGAATGTAGCGTTGAAACTGTTATATAATATATCTGTAATCAAATCAAACCTTTAAATTATTTGCAATAGAGAAATACGCAAGAGATTTCTTTATCAAATCTCGTCTCTCAATAGAGATGGCGGGCCAAAGAAAATAGTAAAATTCCTGGTATTATTTATCGCTTACTGTCAACAGCTGGAGAAATGATCAAATACCATCGAGTGACTGGTGGAAAATAGGTTAGTATGTATTTCAGTGCTCAAGGACAATCGGAGTTGAGCAATATATATATATATATTTCGACATATATATTGCTCAACTCCGATATCGGTTCGACGGCAGAATTTCTTCCACTGATGGTAGGTCTTCCTGGTGGGAGTTCTCTGTTGTAGGAGACTATCTAGGTAGGTACTAGAGCAGCTCCTATTGCAGCCGCCAAATAGTACTGTGCAAACATTACTATGTTCCAGTTCGATGGGCGCTGTAACTAGTAAGTTATTATACCCCGGGTTATATCCCAGACTTAATATCCAATGTCCCACGACGATAAGCGCAATGTGGTGCAGTGTAAACTATCTTAACACCGCGTTGTTATGGGCAACCATGTCACTTACCATGAGATGAATATGTCAGTGATGTCGTCGCGTCGATAAATAAATAGAAAAGATGAAATAGGAGCAGCAGTGGTGTTTACAGTCTTCGGCAACGGAGACTTACTATAGCATGTAAGAATCAAATACTTCAGGGTAAGTTTCATCATCCGCGGCCTTGGTATGACTTTACCGCACCACGTGTAGGTAAAGAAGATGTTCAGAACAGCAGATGCTGATGGATGCGTTATCCACGGTGTATTCGCGGATCTCTGTGTAAGCAAACAATACGGAATGAAGATAGCACTCTGGCCGCATTCCGCGCGTGGGCGGCGCGCGTCACGCCTCTCACTCTAACGCTGCTTTTCTATTTAATCCGTATTATTTTACTTCGAAATACAACTTCCGGTTGCTCTCAGATAACAATTTTGAAGTATGAAAATTATAGATTCGCAATATCAAACCTTTGTAATGCTTTTGTTCTTGCGATTCCGTAGAAGTTTTATACCTGCCTATAACAGCATGGAGCTAGTTAGACTGATATATCATTATCATCATCATAATCAGCCGATAGACGTCCACTGCTGAACCTAGGCCTGCCCTAAAGATCTCCACGTCGATCGGTCTCATTTTTGATTCGATCACGCAGAGAAACTCCGAGCACAGAGCAGATGATATATACTGCGCCACATTTCGCTCATCGCCTGAGATAGGATGTTGAGTCTCTTCAGTAATTAGACTAGCTACAGCGCCATTTAAACTGGAACACAGTAATGCTTGCGCACCCCTGTTTGTCTGCTGCAATAGGCGCTGTAGTGGTACCTACCTAGACGGTCTCCAGCAACAGATAACTCCCACCAGGGAGACCTACCATCAGTGGAAAGAATTCTGACCGCCGAACAGTACAGTGCAAACATGACTGTTATGTACTTATATATAATGATCTGTTATGACCAGATAAAGGCGGCAATAAGTGGCTCATCATCGTCGCCACTGTATGAGTGCACTATGAAGGCGGCCATCGGAGATGAGTGGCGGCGTGTTGTTAAGCTCGCGACCAACACCTAAAGTGATGACTACGACCACTTTGTCAAGAGTGATACCACCGACTAGGAAGAAGAAGAGTATATATATATCTAGATATATATGTATTATAGTCAGTTTGTTTCAAACGTTTTTAAGAGTTGCTCTCTCATAGACTGATAATATTCATATTAAAAGAGATTTAATTTTACGGACATTTACAGCATCCCCGGACAAATCGTTTGTAAATTTGTAAAATGGATTTTCTTTGTAAGTAAACATTTCATATTAATTTAATGAAAAGCTGTTACATTGATGTTACCAACAAACACTTAAATTTTGTTTAATGGTACGTACGCGTGTATATGTATATATGTATATATGCCGCGGTGTTGTTACACTCGGCGTCTGCTTTCTGTTGTTTACGCCAGGTTTCATACTCTGGCAATGTTTCTAGAAATGATGCTGGTGTTTAATGATATTGTGAATATCTCATTCAATGTAGCATTTCGAATATTAACGGAAAATTCGAGATTGTTTCTTCATTTTTCCTCCAATAAACTTGCATATCTCGCAGAAAGTTCCTTCTTTTGTTACAAATATATGACATGTAATTCAGGATCTATCAGCGTGGAGATCTTTGGAGGAGGTCTACGTCTAGCAGTATACGTCTATCGGCTGATGATAATATAATTCAGTTTCTCTATATCTTGAATAATACAATTTCGTTTAATTTTATTACAATTTATTTTATATTAGCTGTTTTCTCGCTTTACTGGATGTAACACCCCCGCAACGCCTACTCGGGGTAAAATTTTGTAAAACTCATTCTTAGATAACCTATACTCGGAGAAAAGAATATTCCTACAAAATTTCACATCTTTAGGTCGTTATGGTTTCAGAGATATCGTGATGAGTCTCTACATATGATGATATATGTGTTCTAATTACATATACAGACTGTTCAATTAGAGTAGAGTTAACTTTAAGAACAATTAAATATATTTTAGCTATCGAAATAATATACAACTACCTAGATTTTTCCCAGTTACTAAGTAGTAACGCGAATATTACCGTGTCAAGGTTCGAAACTGATAAATTTATAACCCTCACATTCTTCTATCTCGGTTGTGTTATAATGGAGGTACTGCGATATATTATTATGTTGATGATGACCTTCAAGAATCACTAAAACCAATTGGGTTAAAATCTTCATGTACCCCGACGTCGCCCTATATTTTCTTAATTTTTACTCTCGATGCAAAGGAATCCTACCATTCAATCTTCCTTTGCGACTAACGCGATATTAGATTAAGTTGTGATGAAGAACTGGATAAAACGTATACAAATATAACCACTCTAGAATGTAAATAACGAAGTAATAAAAAAAATCAAACTCATTCCTATCAAATTCATCCCAATATTTTAATCCTATTCTCATTCTATTGCCGCTTACGAAGGGATTGCGTGAATAATTCACAAGATCCAGTAATATTATTGCATTAAGGAATATAAATGTTTCTTCCCATCTAAACAACGTTCCAGTCGTAATAGAACCCTCTCTTCCACTCCTCCCGAGGTCCTCAGCGTCGCTGATTACTGGCTACTGTGTAATATAACACGACCTCGCCGGAGCTCCGGGATTAACAAATTTCTTTTAATCTTAAACATCTTTATTATTAAACTTTTCTGGTGGTAGGTCTCTGGTGCCCGAAACCGGTTGAGTAGGAACCACCGCAGCTCGTATTGCAGTCGATAAACAGTAGTATGCAATCATTACTGTGATCCGGATTGAAGGATGAAGCAGTTAATGATATTATTGCGACATCTAGACTTAACGTCATGTCGTAAAACGACGAGCGTAGTGTAGTGCTACGTGCAATTATTTTAACTAGCGTCACGTTGTTATGAACAGGCGTATCACTTGACATCAAGTGATCGTCCCGCTCGTCTCGTCGCTTCGTTGAATAAAAAAAATACTGCTGGCTTTCAGAAATTTTGAGTTAACATCGTAAAAGGCCGATGTAATGAAATACACGCGCCCGCGTAAATTTTATTCCTTCCGACGGAAGCTGACTGTATTTTTTTTTTACTCAGTTATTCATTGAATAGAATTATTCAAAAGATTTCATCTGAAGTGTCAATACGGGGAGTATTGATTTAAAAATTAATGAGCTGATGAAATTATGGAAATTGCTGCCTTCTCCAATATTTTATTCTGCTCTTTCACTTTCCTTTGCGTCGCATCAAACTCAATTTCAATACATGTTTATTAAATTGTTTTTGTACAGTCATCTATGGCAAGACCCTTACACAGTAACTCGCGGGTCTGGTGAAGATCATAAGAAGTCTCTGGATGCAGTACTGATCAGGACTGATTATTATGATCTTCTTAACACGCTCATTTTGCAGCTGGGATTTTCAAAAATGATCAAGGATGTTGAGTTTTAATTTGACATTGTTTATTATTAAAGTCACTTTGTACCATACAGTCATTTGAATCTAAAGTCCCAGGTACGAATCTACTATCAATCCATGTGTCCTTATTGCCTAAGACAATGTAACGGACTTGAGCAGCGCCTATTGCTTTTGAAAAGCAGTTGTTTTAGACAAATTATTATGTTCTGATTTATAAGGCGCTTTATTAAAAGAAATAACTCGATTATTAGATTTATTAAGAATTTGATCTCGAATCAATGTCTTGTGTGTGTAGTATAAAATTCTTAACTACTTATTTCATAGTATTGTTATGGTATATAATAATATAGACAGATACAGACGGTAGATTTAACTGCAACGATTAGATTATAAATTTAGTTACTCTAACAGGATTACTAAATTCTTTTATATAAAAAGTATCTGAATCGAATCTACTACAATGCGATAGTGAACCGTCTGCTAAGCTACGCAGCTCACACAACATTTCATTACTTAGTACACTTAGGCGACGCCGTATAACTTTAACTGCGCCGTAACTCCACCATCCGTTACTTTTATTACAGGTAACATATTTACAACGAAAACATCTAGTTAACCGAATGAAATTTTAACGGTCAAATAGTGTGCAGTTCCGCGTATGTTACCGTTACCAGTAATAACTAACAGTTAAAGTTTATAAAGAATAATAGATTCTTTTTTTAATATCTTCAGTTATGTCCTAGTGAATGTCCTGACCAAAGTGGCTCAGCCCTCTCGAACAGGCAAACATCGCAAAACTACATCAGACTAACACTTTCGTGTTGATCATTTGGTAGGATAATATTTACTTTGGTTTAGTAATGTTTAGGCCTATTTACATGAGATGCTCATAAATTTAAATCTCGGATCATAACAAAAGTGATTTACCGGCTCCCGCTGAACATCAGCGTCTATGTTAAGCCCCGTCTGAGTTATCTTGACAGCGTTATCCGTCGTTTCCAGTTAATCCACACATTCACACTTCAGGGTTTAAGAGATGGTTAATGAGAATAAAATTTTTATGAAACCAAACTGTTGGATCATGGAAGTAATATTATGTAGCATTTTCATCCGTTAAAATCTTCTCAGTAATTTCAATCTCTCAGATGTTCGCCGGAAAAGGTGCTCCGCTATATTACTTAGTCATAGATTTATTATTCTTTATTCTACGAAGCGATGAGATTAGCTGGAGATAGATATGACAGTAGACATCTCGTCGTAAAAATGTGACCCCAGCTAGGTTAGATACACTGCACTATGTTGTCCAAACAATTTTAAAAGACTACTAAGAGCTATTTCACAAACAGCAACTCAGTAGTGAATACTACGTCTCACCTCACCACATAACCTTCGGTGGTCTGGTCATCGTTACTGCTTTGTGAGAGGCTCGGCTACTTTCTACAAACTCGAGACCTTCTCGTACTTGTCGTTCGTTCTGACCTCATTTAGTGAGCAATGAGAGCATCCACCTGTTAAAGCCAAACTGCGAACCCCAAAATCCTTTCAGTCGCTTTCTACAATCAGGGATTACTTTAGTCCTATTCTTAATAGTCTAGGACTACAGGGCAGCATAGTGCCTATATCTGCTGTCACGTAAATAGTCTTCTAAAATACTCTTCCGTGTTTTTGCCTTTACATGAAAAACAGAAGGCAATCCAAAGTTACCACCAGATAATATATAATCATAAATAAAGTAATTCATAATTCAAAAGGGATGTTTGAGAGCGTGAGATGAATTCCGTTCGAGATAACAATAAATCGTGAAACATTCCTCTTGGTGCGTGCTTCACAACAATAAAGGAAGCGAAATATTATTTCCTCGCCTTGGCGCAATACCTGCTATATCTATATAAATAAATAAAAATAAGGAGTCTGTATGTAACATCAAAGTAAACATCTTAAACTGCATCTACTAGATTTTTAAGCGATATGTAAACAAAAACAAATTTAAATAACGAACATATTTGTGACTTTGTCTTTTATACGTTCCGAAACGGTTGAACCAATTTTAATATATTACTGAATATAAGCTGTTTCTATAGTGCAGTGATTCTACTTCTGTTGTACGTATAAATGATTTTATGATTGTTCTTTATAAAGGTCTTTATTTGTTTATTTATTTAAAAAGGTACATCAACATCATCATCAGCCGATAGACGGCCGCAGCTGAACAGAGGCGTACCCTGGAAGGAACAATCGGCTGATATGCATGCCACTAACAGGAATACACAATATTCTCAAGTTAAATAACTTGATATAAACAAAAATTTTAATTATATGGAATTTAATTAGGATAAAATTAAAAAAAAAATATTCAGCTGTAAGTATAGAACAAAGAAAGGAATATATAATGTAAATGTAAATAGACAAAAGTATGTACATTCACTCACGTGTTCCGGTGGAATTGTGGCAGTGTGACGTTAGGGTCAGAGATGACGTCAACGAAGATCATAGTTAAGTTCATCACATGAATTGTTATATTTACGAAGTTGATATTTTTCTTGATCTTGGAAGAATTTGATAAAAGCCAAGAAGGACAATTAGACTTCTTAGTAGTGAGTTTAGGCACTGAAATAGATTCGTTTATGTCCTAACGTCTTTACCATAATAATCGAAAAAGATCTCAACATTATGGCCACCCATCCCTTATCTCTTTTAACCTATAAAATAAAATGACTGTGTCAGATAAATAATTTATTAGTTTTAGTTAAACGAGACCGCTACCTGCTACTGACCGATATACCTTGCGTTCGGACGGTCAGCGTTATCTAATATACACCGGCTTCCGGTGCTCTGCTCCGGTTATTTATACCTACTGGACGATTTATAAAGTTTTTACGAAAAAGGTCAACGTACGGACCTCACGTGTAAATTATACGACGATTTACAATTTGCGTCAATGTTCCAACCTGCGATGATATAAGGCTTTTACTCGTGTGATAAGTCCTCAAGGTCCAGCAGTACGGATTGTCTTAACTAGCGACCGATATGGAGAGGTGTTATAACTTTACCATGTATTTCTGTTCTGCTCATTTCCTCTTCTTCTTTCTCCTGCCTTTTTCCCAACTATGAAGGGGCGGTACAATATGTACTTTTTTTCTATGATAAAAGGTATCAGCCGTCATATCTGAATTTATTACTTTCTTAGATATATGTCCTTCATCCCTTCGCACAACATGCCCGCACCATGAAAACCTCTTGCTCCTCAACTTCTCTGTCACTGGAGCAATTTTTAAACTTCCTTTAATATGCTCATTCTTAATATACAGGAAAAAATATTATCGCAGGTAAGTGTGATTTTTTCTAAATAAAAACCTTCAATCGATTCAAAAAATTTTTTTAATAATTTCATTCTGATAGAAATTCATAAAAATCGGTTGAACCGTTTAAAGTTTATAAGTGTTTCCATAGTTTCCGATCAGAGTAATAATTTTTTTTGCGAATTATTACTAAAGGATTTTGTTTAGAGACGGAGAAAGAGAAAGACGAAGACGTTAACTTTTATTTCATACAAAATGTTCAGATTCAATTCGAACTGTAACTCTGTACCGTTAGTCACACACACTTCAACTAAAGTGATACGTGAAAAATGTATTCGTAGCCCTCATCTCGCGTTAGATGGCTATAAATTACTTGTATAGATATAATACAAACTTTACGTAGGTTTTTGAAGATCTGAACCCATCGGGGAACATTACTCAGCCGCCAGTTCCGCCCAGCTAACAAAGTTAAAAACCTTTTATACGTTGAACACGAAATATTGGGTGACGTGAAAGTGTATCGGCGCTGGTGAGTTATTAAGTTATAACATTCACGTAATCCTCAGTGCTCTTATACTGTCTACTGCAAACAGTCTTTACCGCCTCAATGGTCCAAACTTGACGCCTCAAAATTACAAATGCAGCATCTTTCTTTAACGTAAAATATAAAAGATTATTCTCATTTAATACTTTTGAAATCATTCATATGTTTAATAGATTCTTTAATACTTTAGTAAATAATAAATAATAGGTTTCAATGGTAACAATCTTAAGATATCAGTATATACAATGTCTATAGGCAGCCTCTATCAACCAATCTTTAGTAAGTTGAGATGTTGTGTGATGTTGAAATATTAATGAATAGAAGAAATAGAAAATAGATAAAATTAAATTATCAATTATTACATTTATTTCCAAAATTCAATTTTTATTCCCAAATTCCGCTTCAAGGTTACTCCGACAATAAACAGGAATTATCGTGATCGAACCACCCAGTGACGGAGTGTAATCTTACTGAAGCAGCTGACGTGGTTTAGCCGAAATTAGGTTACTCTCGTATGAGACGACGATAAAATAAATAATTCCGGCTCCCAAAGTTTGCGTTTGGGATACCCCCGGCGAGGGATATGTCACCAGCACACCGGTGAACGTGTACCCAACATTTCCGTCGAACTAATAGTGCACAGGAAACCTCGTACCTACACAAGTTTACCACAGCCTCACCTTAAATTAGTGTTTGTTTGTTAGGTAAACAAACAAAAATTTATATATATATATGTTTTTTAACAACACAAGTTATAAATAAGTATGTATATAACATACAAGTTATTGGTATAATACTGATTCCTCAGACCTACACGACTTTTGTTTATCTGTTCCTATACGTCTTTTAAAGGCCTATACAATTCAGTCGATTTATTCACAATGGCTATTTATTGTTTTTACAAGCTTTTACAGGTATTTATTCACAGTATTTTTAAAAGCTTTCTCTACTCCTTTAATTTTATATTAATTTACATATATTATACTTCCTAAACCATATCTTTATTTTTCGTATATGGGGCATTGTAGTCAGTGGTAATCAGTATTGTAACCAAGTAGTTATTGTTTTCTTGTTATACAAGGTTATAGCCACTTCATCATCAGCTGACAGACGCCCACTGTTGGCCATAGGCTTCCTAAAAAGTAGTCCAATCCAATCGTTCCTGCGCTGTCTTTATTCCATGAACTTGTGCAAATACTCCAAGATCCTTTTATAATCGGTTCGTGGTGCGGCAGTGATGCTGTACGTTATCATCACGAGACAACAATCAATCTTCAGATTGGATATGTTAAGACTTGCTAAACACAAAAATTGCAGATTAAATAGGTCTTGTCGCTAATGTAATCTCCTCCAGATATCTACCCCCACTCACTGTCGGTTAAAAATTATTTTCAGTTACCTTCGTCGCAATCGTTATACAGCTTCAGCTGATCCCAACAGTTGACCACGACCAGTCCATCAAGACTGCTACGATTGACAACAAGAAATACAGCCTCCATTAAGATCTACGATAAGCTAAGATTTGAACTCAACTTCACATGGTATTGTCACAATGAGGCCGTTGATGGTGGACAATGTTCGCCAAGAATACTCATGATCTCGTGTAATAACAGTAGACTCCACGTGTCCCGGAATCTAACTGGGATTCTTACTGTTACAAAGTAAGTGGTAAATCACTACCGCGGAGGTAAGAAGGTATGGCGCATCTATTACAATCAGTGACTTCCTTTCCTTCCAATCAGCCGAATCACACCCCCTGCCGGACATGAGAATTCCTCAAAGACCCTGACGCCGATCGGTCCTGTGCAAGTGATTAATTTTCCTTTATTAAGCTTTAATGAGGGAGGACGTTCAAAGCGAAGGGAAGCTTGTATACTGAATACGTCGCTTCTATTATTTTTTATTCAATCAATGTTCTAACAAGGACAGCAGTGTATACACACTAACCTATACCCCACAAGGATACCACGCAGGATATAATCCTGTAGAAGTATGTGAATTATACTATACTCTAGATACAAGACCTGTGCTGTAAGTGAAAGTCGTTTAATTAACTAATGAACAGTACATCAGTTTACTGATGATAACTGTTAGGAGTGCACACCGCGTGATCAAGGTGTATCCGCCGAGCAGAGATGTTTCTCATCAGACAGTTCGGTAAACCTGTGAACCTTCACAGCATCCAACATCATCTTAGAATGAAACGGCATAATGTGGTGCTGTGTATACTATCCTAACTAGCCCCGTAGCGTGGGCGGACAGAATTTCCTGTGTCCTTTTGTCCTTCCGTGATATAAATGCGTTAATCAGGATGTTATAGACAGTACCATATAGCGCTCGTCGCCTTGAGACATGGTTTCGTGTATCGTTACCCCAGTAATTTCACTAGCTACAATGCCTATCAAATCGGAACACAGTAATGTTGACACACTACTCTTTGTCGGCTGCAACAGGAGCTGCGGTGGTATATCTAAGGTGTTGGGCAACAGAGACCAACCATCAATAAAAATGGTTATATACCATGTTTTGTATATATCCTGATAATAACAATCAAAAAATGTATACATTTACTGTAAATATGTGAAGCTGTTGATAATATATCAGTCCCCGGTACACCGATACGCGAACACCCGGTTCGCATCTGTCGACTTCTCCGCTAACATCGAAATGCTTCTTAGCTCAACCTTGGAGCGATCGGCGAAAGGTTAAACATCTGTTTGTATTTCTTCGCGCACATTATACCTCCCCCGGCCGGCTGGTGGGGTGGTTCTCGTATTAATTGTGTATCTACTTACTACCATTGGTGGCAGTAAACATCGCCTGTGCTTACAGACGAACGGTGACACAAACACATCGCGGCCGTTTATATTACTTAACACATCCGGCTTGAAGGACGACGTGATATTAATACGTTTATGTAAGTCTGTACCAATTTTTACTTGATCGCAGGTTTCTGTTGTCGCAGAACATGTAGGTACGACCGCCAGCCCTGTAGTCTCGGGCTATTAAGAATAGGATCAAGGTATTGCTGTCGTGCAAGGCGACTAAAAGGGTCTTGGGGTTCGTGAGCCTTGTGGGTGGGGACCGTCAGAACTTAATAAGCGAGCCTTAGGAGGACGGCAAATGTAAGGCAGTGTTGTATTTGCCGTAGGGTAGCGAGGTTACTGAGGAGGGCTTTTGCCCATTCACGTTCACCTACCCATAACGACATGGTGCTGGTTAGCATGGTATACACCACATTGCGCTCATCGCCTTGGGATGTTTCGCTGCCTCAGTAATTACACTAGTTACACCGCCCGTCAAACCAGATCACAGTAATGTTTATATGCTACTGTTTGTCGGATGCAATAGGCGCTGCAGTGGTACCTACCTAGACAGTCTCCGGCAACAGTGACCTACCGCCAGTAATAGCTACAGCGCCGGTCAAACCGGATCACAGCAATGTTTGCACAGTACTGTCAGTCGGCTGCAATAGGTGCTGCGGTAGTACCTACCTAGACAGTCTCCGGCAACAGTGACTTACCACCAGTAATAGCTCCAGCGCCCTTCAAACCGGATCACAGTAATGTTCGCACAGTACTGTCAGTCGGCTGCAATAAGCGCTGCGGTGGTACCTACCTAGACAGTCTCCGGCAACAGTGACCTACCGCCAGTAATAGCTCCAGCGCCCTTCAAACCGGATCACAGTAATGTTTGCACAGTACGGTCTGTCTGCTGCAATAGGTACTGCGGTGGTACCTACCTACACAATCTCCGTCAACCGAGACTTACCACCAGTAAAGTTTAGTAAGTAAAATACTAGTGACATTTACATATACGTACACACACATATATGTATATATGTATGTGTGTGTGTGTGTGTGTGTGTATACAATATTTACTTGGAAACGGAGAGCAGTGCACGAAGACGTTATTTAAATAACACAAAGGGAAACGTTGCGCTCGGAAAAGTCTCCACCTTAACCGAATGGAGCCCCGTCAAAGTTTCTGCTTCGGGGGCGGAATAAAACGGAACTTTCGTTCGATACGTAAACTCGAGTGCTTTAGCATAATGTATTCGTCTAGCCGGCCGCTGCTGCGGGTATGAGCTGTGCCCGCGTCGCTCCTCATGCTAATATCTACATCTTATCGTCGCCGGTTCAGCCGGAGGGAGATATAAATATTTTACTCAATAAACCTAAAATATATTATGATAATTATTATCCTGCCAAGTGGTGGAGACCAGGCATTATCATACACCGCTTGGAGGACATCTTGCGGATTAACGAAATTATTGCCTCGTCATCACATACAGAGCTGGTGAATTATCATCAGGAGAACGACCTGTCTTGCTCATCGGTTATGAATACTACATATACGTAAAGTGTATTTTTAAATGAAATATTGTAGCAGTAAAACAGCTACAGTAGCTAAACTAGGCTACAATACGTGAAGCATTTCAATTAGTCTTTGATATGTCTCGCTTGCTGCATTAGCTGTTGTGCTTCTGTCTGATGATGATAAACTAACCCACGTGGGATGAAGTAAGGATAGGGGTGGGTTTTATTTAATTCAGCTTGGCTATCATTACCATCACATTGTAAATTTGCTGCTACGGGGGTATTATATATTTAGGATTATGCTTTACCATCTCACATTGTCACTAAACATGACGTGAAATCCGGAGATGAGCGTATTTTCCATCATTTAAGATAAATAATTTTTTCAAGAATATCTTGCTCTTTTCAACGGGTTCGAGATGCTGAAGGAGTATCATTTATCTAACCCTTGCCATAATGCTGTAAGGGATAGCACATGTGAATGGGTACACACCCACATCTGAAGTTGATGTCTGGAACACCTGTGACAAGAGTAAATGCTGGCTCATAGCTCTTAAACCTGGTTAAGTGATAAATTTACAAGGAACTATTCACTTATATACTTAAAGTTGACTTGATTTTTATGTAACGTTTGGTAAAGATGAGGCTAAAGATGAACAGCGTTTTCTACCTGAATGGAACTGCTGACATATAACATGATGATGAGGATAATATGGCTATCAGGAGGAGGGAATAAGCGGAAAGTATTTTTTATATATATATGACCATCAATAGATTAAAAAGTAGTTTAAGTTAGCTTCGAAGTTAAAACTAAAGTACATGTAATAAAGTGAGTTTTTAAGCCGACTTCAAGTAAAGAGCTTTTGTGTTTTCGTATATTACTCGCAGCAGGTAAAGCCATATGGAAAATCTCGATCCCAACAATCCGGAAGCATCAAAGGATTTTTTTTAAAGTTTAATGGGACTTTTGTAATCAAAGGAAATCAGTTTAATACATCTTCAAAGCGAAGTTATAACGATGTTCCAAGTTATCGCGTCTAACTTCCCGAATATTATAAAAAGTTGGATCTCTTTCAATATAAATATACATAGGATGTATTACGATAAGTATACAGCGGGCATGATTTAACCGGAAGTTAAACATGTATATAGTATATCGTCATCAGTCGATAGACGTCTACTGTTAGAAATAGGCCTGTCCCAAAAGATTCCTACATCGATCGGATTGGGATTCATATGGGGGGAACTGCGCCATTTCCCACCACGCTCGCTCAAAGCGGGTTGGTGGGAACCAAGGCCTCATTTGTTGATCAGCAGGTGCAGTACGAGCTGGTTAGGTTAGGTTCAGTTGTTGAGCGGAAACCTTTACAACTTATAAAGTATATGTGTATCGTGAATGAGAAGCCTTGATCACCATTGTTAGTTAGATTATATATTTAATTTTTAATCTAGCAAAATAATAATAATACAAAAAAAATAATATAATATAATATAAAATAATAATAAACATATAAAGTACGCATTGATTGGATAAGTCACCTAAAGGGTAATGGAGAGGGCTATGCTCGGAGCTTCCCGGCGCAATGGAATCAGAGATGTGGAGATCAGTAGAAGAACTAAGGTCACCGACATAGCACAAAATATTGCTAGATTTAAGTGGCAGTGGGCAGGTCACATTGTTCGAAGGATCGACAGCGGATTGGGCAGTAAGGTCCTCGAGTGTCGCCCGCGTACCGGTAGACGTAATGTTGGGAGGACTCCCACGAGGTGGACCGACGATCTGGTGAGAGTCGCGGGACCCCACTGGTTGCGAGCACGCGAGACCGATCGATGAAGAGATATTTGAAGGAGGCATATGTCCAGTGCACGTCTATCGGTTGATGATGATGATGATGGTTGATTGGATTGAGGACTCCGAATTGTAAGCATATCGCCGCATGCTCAAAATATACAGAAGGTGACAAATGAGGAAGTTCAGCGGCGTGTGAAAGCGACTTCCGTTACGCTAAATTTGTGTTTAAACTCTCTTTACAATATCAAGATTTATCCCATTGAGTGGTCTGAAAACAAATTATGAAACCGTACGAATGAAATTTAAAGTTAAGCTAAGTTAACTGTAAAGAGCTTAATTAACAACAATAGGAAACTTTATTATTACTATAAATTAAAGGGGAAGTAATATTAAGAAAGGTCGATTTATTGTACTGAATATTCAAAGCCTTTTTAATCAAAAAGTTGAGAGGAAATTAGTTAAGTTACAGGGGAATATCTGAAGTTAAATGGTGATGTGGTCTGTGGTGATCGCCCTATCCTCAAGTGAAGAGCATGATAGAGGAAAGAAGCGTGAAAGAAGAGCGGAGTATGTATAAGATGGAAGCAAGATGAGAATGAGTTGGATATAAGTAAATAAAATCTGATGGTGATAGTAAAGCTACTAAAGGCCCTGATCACACCCAAGGGAAATGTCAATTAAAAAAAAATAATAAAGTACGTAACCTATTCACTCTTGAAGACAGCTACATTATGTTTGTATGGGAACAGAGACCCTGGCAAGCTGATCCAGTCCTTTGCTGATCGTACGATGAGCGAAGAGCTCCTCGTCGTAAACGAACAGGTTCAGCTGAATCTCTTTGTTAGCGATTTGGGAATGTTTACAGCATAAATATGGTGACTCTTACTATACCTGGTCGTCTAGGGGTGGAATTTGGATCTGGAGTTGAATATTGTATAACAATTCAGGCGCATGCTGAAAAAGGGGTGTAACGGATCCCCCGCAACAATTCATTGGACCCAAGCCAACCTCACCTGCTCGTGATGCACCATGCTAATCAATAAACCTGTCTCCTACCAATTCGCATTAGGCCAGCATGGTGGGAAATGGCTCAAATCTCTTCATTTGAACCTCCACCAATGTGGAGATTTTTGGGAGAGGCCTATGTCCAGCAATGGACGTCTGCAGTCTGATGATGTAAAAAAAAATTAGGTTTAAGGTAATAAGATCATTCATCTCAATTGTTCAATTAAAAATGGCGGATGTCTTGGAAAACTGTTCTTGGTATATGTCGGCTTTGGTACGATATTAGCGTTCACCGGAAACTCGTCTTTTCTACTGCTGGTAGTTCTATGTTATCATACACTGTCTAGATACCACCGCAGCTACTATTTCTGCTACTAAACATGTGTAAATTTTATTTAATCCGGTTTAAAGGGCGCTGTAGCTAGCGACGTTGCTGGGGTGAAGAGATTTAACATCTTGTGTGTCTAGGCAACGAGTACGTAGTACTGCTTATATGCTCCTAACCAGCGCCATGTTATTATGAGCAGGCGAATCACTTACCATCAGGTGACCATCTAGCTCGTCTCGTCAATTCGTCTAATAAAAAAAATCTAGGTAATTGAGGATCGAACCTATAATGTTATTGTAATGAATGTAGTACAACTGTTTAGATGTCAGATCTGTCCATTTTGATGATCTTCAATCATCTTTTCATGATGTTAAAAGATATTTCAACTTTCCAAATCGTTTCCAATGTTATTATTTTTTCTTATTTGATTACACGTCAGCTGTTTCCTTTTCATCATGACGGCCTTCCTGCATTCGGAGATGCCTCTTATCTTTCGAGACATGTCTCATGTTACGCGACAGAAGCGGATAACACGTCTATGGCATAAAGCTCAATATAAATTCGCAAATAATGTATTAAAAATACGATTTCCTAAATCATTAATGATAATGGTGATGAACCAAGGTTTAACGCTTTAAGTCCTCGTCCCCAGTTCCTCTTCCTCATAACTGTTGGTACCATTATCGCGTGTATTTTTTCCTACTAAGCTAGAGTATATAGATACTGTTGTATTGTATTGTCGCAGTTAATGTAATTAGTACGGATCTCTAATAGCGATAAGAGCAATTTGATGCTGTATCTATATTCTAACAAGTGGGTCAGTGACCAATGGCAAAGCACTTAAGAGATATCTAAAAATTGTGCTAAGTAACGGTAACTTAAAAGTTATCTATATCTATAGACCGATTAAGAAATTTCTTAATCAAATGCCAAGATGTAGTATTTATAAATATTAATATATATTTCATATACTACGCCGTTATAAAATAAACTTGTATTTTTTGATAAATTAACAGCTAAGTGAGAAATAAGTAACTTAAGTGTTAAGTATTATGAAAACTAAAATCTCCGTTTATACATTCGAGACGCAATATTTCGTGACTAACACATATTCTGTTTACATAAGTATTCAATAAAATTAGAATATTCTTTCGCTGCAATATACAAAACTATATTATAGTGAACATAAGGAATATACCTTAAAAAAATACTAGTAGAATAATTAATAATTAAGCTTCAAGTTGACTAATGATATATCTTAACTAATTATTCCGGTAAACATCAAAGAAGCATTTGTATACAAACTATGATAAATAATATTATAATTTCAGTAATGGATTTAAATTTAACATTAGTTTGTATAAATGTTTCTATTGATGAAAAATATATAAAACCACTTCAATTTATTTTTCAGGTCAATCAAACTGAAAACCGTATAATGCAAGCGATCACATCAAGTGGGTTGATACTGATAACAATCCGTTCGTGAAATCGATGGGCTTAATTTGTACAGAGGTAATTGTTGTAAGGGCAACTTACCCCCCGCTCTCGCCAACTGAAATCCGTAAAGAGTCACTTCACTGTACTGGCGCACTGTGATAACACGTGTTGATATGATATTCAGCTGAAAACGAGTGAAGCGACGGGCGCGGCGTCGCTCCGGCGCGGACTGAGCGAGCTCTCCGCCGCGCCACAGACCACGCAGTCGCGCGGGACGTAGAGGCGGCATGCGCTCGCATTTTATTACCAACTTCCACATACACTTTTTTTGGCATTCACCTGATTTTAAGTAACAAGCTTATACATAACAACGTGGCACTAGCTAAGATTTAATATGATGCACCAAATTGTGCTCGACGCTATAACACATTACTGGCGGTAGGTCTCTATCAGCAAAGACTATCTAGGTACCCCCTCAACGCCTATTTCCGCCGCTAAACAGTACAGTGCAAACATTACTGTGTTCCGGTTTGATAGGTGCTGTAGTTAATGAAATTTAATTTGGTAACGAGACAACATCTGTCTCAAGGCGACAAGCGCAATATGGTGCTATGAATACTATCCTATCGCCACTATGTTATCAGCAGGAGTGTCACTTACCATCAGGTGAATGTCTCATTCGTCTTGTCGCTCAATAAAAAAAATACTAAATATCTATTTAAACCTGTTATACTCAGACGCCATATAAACCATCTACATCTACCTGTATGTATTACATTCATTTTCATACTTTACTATTTCTTATATACTAAAATTAACTTATTATTTCATAGTTATCGAACTAGTAATCATCTTCATCATCATCATCAGCTGATAGACTACTAACTAGTAATTTATTCAACAAATTTATATCTTCATAGTTTTTATTTACTTCATAAGTAAAAAATATATCATAAATACGGTCCATCTCGCTGGTAAGATGAAGATGAGAATGATCTGTTCCCAGTAATAACAAAACTATCTTACTATCCATTAACCAAAACTTTCTCTTTACTGTTTGTACTTGTCTTTAGAAACGAATACTTAACCGCAGTTAGAGCTGTGAAAACTTGATTTTATACTTAATAAACAATTCATTGTTGTTAACTATGCAACTATGTAACTAGATAATAAACTTGATGTGAACAGTAAAAACGAATTTTCCTCATATTGGATTAACAGAGAGTTAAATTTTACTTTTCTTTTAACTAACAAAACAGTTAAAAAGTTTAATAATGATCCATTCATAATGTATATATCTATATAAAGTAGTTTTAATGTCCGTTTGTATTATCTAAGTAATAGCTTTCGACTTAATTTATATGAAAACATATTAACACGATATTTAAGGCTACAACACAAATTCAAAATGGTTTATCTTCTAAACGAATGTACTGACTGTACAGGATGTTCAGATGTTCAGGTGTGAAGGTATAAGATACAATCGAACATACTGTAGATAGAAAAAAATATTTAACGTTTCGTTTATAACTGAGCTTTAAAAGTTGTAAATAAGCTTTAGTTCTTTTAAAAGCTATCATTCTGAATTTGTGACAGAAAGTTTCTTTTTAGGGTCCATAAAAGTACATTTAAAGTTCCATGTTTACACGGTTTCATCATCATCATCTCCAGCAGCTGAAAGATATGCCTATGACATGCTGAACATAGGCCTCCCCCAAAGCTATTCACATCGTTCGGTCCTGCTCTACCCGCACCCAGAGTTTTCCGGCGACCATCTTTATAGGAGTTCATATAGTGAGGATTTGGGCCATGTCTCACCACGCCTTGAATGTTGATTAACAGGGTTTACCATGACTAGGTGACATTGGCTTAAATTCCGTGAGTTGTTGTGCTACTAGCCCTCACATGTTTGTTTCCCGGGGTTCCCCCCTTACACTCGGCTTAACGTGTAGGGGTGTACGGGGTTATAAATGTAGTGATTAACGGTTTGACTAGTTAAAAATAAAACTGGATTAAATAAGACGATACGATCTTTCCAGCGATATATATATTTGAGATTTCCACCTACAAAGAGACTTTTCATCATATCTCTGGAATCATAAGGCATAGGGACTTGAAATTTGGTGGGAATATAGATACTGCCCTTTAGAGTGCAGTTAAGAACGGATTTTACAATTTTTCTTCTCCGAAGGAGCTGCGAAAGTGTTACGTTCAGCAAAGCGGGCCGGGAACAGCTAGTACCTATATAAAGTCAAACTAGATAACATTCAAATTGTCTCCTCATTTAACTCTTAAATCCATCATGTTAAGAATTAAAAATAACTTTAGATGTGTCAAGTTTTTTGTCATTTCAATTCGCAATTGACACGATCGTCATAATCAGTCGATAGATTCCCACCGCTGGACATAATCTCTACAAAGAAAATTAACGACAGTTAGTTTGAAATATTTGTTTCTAGTAACAGTTAAATATCTAGCAGACGAAGCGGCGGTTGGGGGTTAGTTAATGATAAAATCCCATAGTAATTAAGTGTAGTAATTAACTGTTGCATTGTTGGTTAAACTTCCGGCGACTGACGAATTTAAATTAACTTTCGTTGGTTAGATAAATAATTTACACTATCGCAATCTCCTTCGTGGGAAAGGAGGGAGCTATTGTTGTGTAATGTCGGATACTTTTTCTTTTTGTGTTGATTAAGTGGTTTTTTTTTAAGTTATAAATTCACGTGATGGTATATTAAAGGTATAATGACCTGAGATTATAAAACATACTACAAAAATATGATGGAGTCGGCGAACTGAGGACTGTGATGATTATAGTCTGGTCTCAAAATGAGATCCATTGCTTCTATTTCTTTACTTTCTATTCCCAATTATAAATTCCCCCTTAAAATCGTATGATGGGAAAGTCGCAATTATATAGGGGGAGGATAAAGACCAATGAATGTGATTCGTTAAGTGATAGGGTATGATGATGAGGTATAACCGTCTCGGTCGATTCTCACAGATCAGAACATCACATCAATTGGATAAGCCTTGTTAGTGATACCGTACAACAAACTTCTTCCAGAGAAACATACTACATAGAAGCTATGAGATTACAGCATCATCATCATGAGAGTTGATTTTAAATTCTATAACTGCTTGGAATCTAATATATTTACTTTAACTTTGAGCGGAATAGGTCTTATATAGTATATTTTAGTCATTACATATATTAAAACTTACCACGACTTCTGTCACGCAAGTTGTATATAATAATCTGTTTTTTTTTAATACAACGAACGCTGATAAGATGTTCATCTGATGGTAATTGTCCTGCTCGGAACAATGTCGTTATAGTTAAGATGATATACACCACAATATGGTTAGATGTTAAACACCAATTGTTTCATTTTGTTCGCTACAGCAATCTTGAAACCGAAGGATACACTGCTGTTTGGTGGCAGCAATACGATCTGCGGTGGTGACTACACGGTTTCCGGTAGTATAGACCCACCAGCAGTATATCGGCAAGCAACCCTCGGAGAGACAACACTGTGTTATTCACGTAACCGTCTTACTCTAGCAAGTTCTGCGTAAACTTTTCTATACATATCTCCTTCTGTCGCGTCCATTTTGTTCTCCCTCTCTTTCCCCCGCGTGCTTTGACGTAGCCGCGCGGGAAAATTCGCCAATCGCTCGGACGTACAGTTTTCCTACTGCACTATCAAATGACATGATAAAACATGTCTATAATATCTTAAACACTAGTCCTTAATCTCGACGAAACATCTGTATAATAAGCACAGGATATAAATGATATAGATAGATGTTTACGTTCAACCGAAGATCATTTCTTAGTAGTCACAAAACTATCTATAATCTGTAAAACTTTTTTTATACATATAAGAGATTTCCACGTATGTCGGGAGACTTGAAATTTGGTAGGAATATTCCTTTTGCCGAGTATAGGTCAGTTAAGAACGGTTTTAATAAAATGTTACCTCTAAGGGGTGTTGCAGGGGTGATACGGCTAGCGAAATGAGAAACAAAAAAAAAAGTCTAGACCAAAGCTTGTAACAATTAACTGATGGTAGATTTCCGTTGCCGGCGACTGTTTTTGCTACCAAACAGTAGTATGCAAATATTACTGTGTTATAGTTTGAGGGCGCTGTAATTAGAGAACGATATCTTATATCTCAAGGCGACGATCGCAATATGGTGCTGTGTATAACATCCTAAGTAGCTTCACCTTGTATAAGCAGACGTATCACTTACTATTAGGTGAACGTCCCGCTCGTATCGTCGTGGTATAAAAAAAACATACATAGAAAAATATTTTAGGAAAGGAAAGCGGGGGTAAGAGGATCCCGCTCAACAACTCGCAGAACCTAAGCCAACGTCATCTGACCGCAGTGCCCTTTGCTACTCAAAAAACAGGGCTCTAGCTACCATCAATCCGAATTGGGCCAGAGTGCTGGGAAATGGCCCAAATACTCGTAGAAACTGCCCCTAGTGGCCGGCGATGCAGGCAGCGCAGGATTGATCTATGTTGGGATCTTTGAGGAGGGCCTCTATGCAGCAGTGGACGTCTATCAGTTGATGATGATGATAATGAGTCAAGAAGGATGTAAAATAAGAACGGTAGCGAAGGTTTCTCTTTGTATCTATAAACAATTGTAAAGATGAGTATTTGTGATTACTGTAGTTAAACACGTGACCGATAACAAGTTAACTCGACGAAAACATTCGTACGTTTGTTGGCGTTGCTAACGAGCCGCCGGTTATGTCCACAGCGTTATCTCAATTTAACGCCTTTTGGAGTAAAATAGGGATGAGTAAAACTGGTCTTCTCGATAAAGCAAGACCAAGATCAAGAGCCAGTTAACAAGATGAAGGCCAAAACGAAGACTGACCTATTATGCGAGACCAATATCAAACGAGGAAGACTGAATGAATCAAAATATTTATCACAACTTGAATATATACTCTTCTAGAATTAAAATATTTTATATATTATTCTACTGAATATTCAAGACTAAGACAAGACCAAGACCGATACCATAATTGTCCAAATCGCGGTCTTGTTCTTGCTTAACTCTTCACTAGAGTAAACATTTGCACAGTGAGCGCGGCGGCGAGGTCGCGCCACGTGTGAAATTCAGGACGATTACTGCCGAGGTTACTGTTTCATAATAAACATTACTGAAAAAACTACTACTGAATAATGTTGAGAAATACAACTATATAAAGATTTTACTGCGATATATACAACATATACTTTTCTAACAACGTTCAAAACAATTATAATATAATAGTAGTTATTGTTTAATCATCAAAGGGACAAAACGACTGAGATGTTTACCTGATGGTAAATGATACGCCCATAACAACGTAGTGCTAGTTAAGATGATGTCCACGTCACCACAATCTCCATCGCTATGGGACATAAAATGTTAAGTCACGTTCCCTAGTAAATTCATTGGCTAGAACTCCTTCAAACCGGAACACAGTACTGTTTGTCGGCTGCAATAAGCGCTGCGGTCGTACCTACCTTTTTTATTGCGGAGGTAATCTCCTTAAATGATATCTTGCTTCTAGGGGGAAGACAAGGTTATATGGGGCTTCTACCCACTAAAACCCCCTCGGTGGTCTCCGTCAGTGCATAAGTACGGTTACTGGGATCTCCTACGGAACGCACCGGTACCCCCTGCACTCTGGATAAAACATCCCACAGAAGGGCAAAGCCCTTCTTAGCACCCACACCGCCCTACAGCAAATACAAGACCACCATGCATTTGCCGTCCTCCTAAGGTTCGCTTATTGAGGGTATGAGGCTCTGAGGGCCCCCACCTTCAAAGCCCACGAATCCGAGGACCCTTTAGTCCTAGTTAGGAATACCTTAGTCCTATCCTTAATAGCTCGAGACTACAGGGCTGGCGGTAGTACCTGCCTAGACGGTCTCCGGCAACAGAGACCTACCACTAAGTAGTTCTAGATAAATACTAGATAAATTATATTCTAGCTTAATACTGCTGATTGTAATATAATATAAAAATGCTGTTTCAATCTGAACAGCTATCGGAAGTGGAATAGTTTGAAAACGATGAGTAGTGTGGTGTAGTGTGTATCATCCTAACTAGAGCCACGTTTTTAAGGGACGGTGTATAACTTAACTGCTTTGCTGAATAAAAAATATTACTTCAATATCTCTCTCTCTCGAAAAAAAAACTATTTTTTTGGTATTTCAATTTTAACGAACGGAAACTATTTATATGATACAAATTTCATCATCATCATCATCAGTCGGTAGACGTCCACTGCTCGACATAGGCCTCCTTCAAAAATCTGCATACCCAGTCAGTATGGCCTCCGGTATCGCTGGGAGCTAGGGGTATGTAGGGGTTCATATGGGGGGTTTGGGCCGTTTCCCACCACGCTGGCCCAATGCGAGTTGGCGGTAGCCAGAGCCTCGTTTGTTGATTAGCATGGTGCACCACGAGCAGATCAGATTGGTCTGGATGCCGTGAGTTGTTGTGCGGAAACCATTACACCCCCTATATACTATGTGTGTGTGTGTGTGTGTGTGTGCTTGCGTGCGAATGCGCATGCCTGTGTGTGTGCGTGCCCGTGAGTGTTTGTGTGTGTGAGTGTTTGTGTGTGTGAGTGTATGAGTGTGTGCGTGCGTGTATGTTGCGCGTGCCTGTGTGCGTGTGTGTGTGCGTGTGTTTGTGTGTGTGAGTGTGTAAGTTCGTGCGGCGTGTGTGTGCCTGTTTGCGTATGTGCGTGTGCGTGTGTGCGTGCGTGTGCGTGTACAAGTACTTTAATAAGTAAACAGAATTGGATCAAAGCACTAAATGTAAATAATTTCTACTCGGCTATAGGAGTTTACAGTTTGGCTGTAAATAAATAAGACGTATCCGGTGTGAAGGCGGATTAAGTATTTACACCCTAATTAGTGCTGCTAATTGATGTTCCGCGGTGACAAACAAACGGGCGCCGGTTAAAATCTTTGTTCACTACAATGTTACAATTAATACACAACCACGTCGCAAAGTTTACACAGTACGCTGAATGAAATCGCCAAGGGAGAGGAATGTGAGTGAGATGGATAGATGGACGACGGGAATCGGCTCCATTCTATCTCTTTCTTAAGGCGTATGTTAAAATATAGTAACGTCGTACTAGCCGATAGACGTCCACTGCTGGACATAGGCCTTCTCCAAAGATCTCCACATAGATCGGCTCCGCGTTGCTCGCATCCCTTGGTTTCCGTGACTCTTTCCAGATCGTCGAAGACCTTACTGCCCCATCGGCCGTCGGTCCTTCTAGCAATGTGCCCTGCCCACTGCCACTTACACAGGATAATAAGGATTTACATTACCATAGCGTATTTTTTTTTAATTTCTTCCAATCCTCATCACGTCATCGGAACAAAGTAACCAAAGTGAGGTTGCTGAGGTAACGAGGTATGAAATATGTTACAGTGACTAACATATTATGGTGCAGTGTGAACATCTTCACTAGCGCCACGTCATCTCGTGATCATCTCGCTTTGTGAAATATTATTTATTTTAATATTAGATTATTTTTTTTCCATGATTCGGATATTAATAGATTAAGTATAATAATTGTTATTTACTTTGACTTTTTTTATTCCTCTCATTCTCATCATCACTCTTATTTTCACCGTCACCATCGTCCTCATCCTAATTCATTGTCATTTTCACGATTTGCTCTCATTTTAATTAAAGTTATATAAGGAAAAATATTTCTAGTCAAAACATAACAAATAATAACAAAAAAAATATATATTAAAAAAACGTCTTGTTATAAAAAATCAGCAAAGGGTACGGGGAGCAGGCAAGATATGTTATAGGGGTAGCGTTCTCGCTACAACTACTGTTACAAACGGTGCAGACGTGCAAATAGATGGCTACAAATGCGTTCAGCTCCGAGCTGTAATGTCTCTAGGGGTGGGGGTAGATTGCTTTTCCCTCCTCCACGATAATGAGATAATTATGAGTAAGAAGAATACTCTGTTTCTACGTTAAGTTTCTTTTCAATATAATCGTTATCTTCAAACAGTTTATATGTAGATGTAGTAGAAGTATTGTAGTAGAAGTTCATAATTCCATCTCATCCTAATGTATTCTGCAAATTGGTTATAATATACTGCTGGTGGTAGATCTCTGTTGTAGGAGACTGTTTAGGTACCATCGCAGCGCCTGTTGCAGCCGCCGAACAGTAGTGTACAAACATTACTGTGTTCCGGCTTGAAAGCTGTTGCTACTGTAATTACTGGAGCAACGAGACAATCTTCTAATGTGTAAGGCGACGAGCGTAATGTAGTGCAATATATGGTCACGGGCAATCACTTACTATTAGGTGAACGTCGCACCCGTCTCGTCGCTTAATTGTATAAAAAAATATTGAACTAGTAATCGCTACAATGAGTATATTAGAGGAAGTCTGAAAGTTGCTCCAGTGACAGAGAAATGAGGAGCAAGAGGTTAGCGTGGTGGGGACATGGTGTGCGAAGGGATGAAGGACATACAACAAATGAAGTAATGAGAATGTGGATGGTTATTAGGGTAGAGGAAAACCGAAGAAAGTGTGGATGGATTGTGTGAGAGATACCATTTGTAAGAAGAGTGTGAATTCAGATATGACGGCTGATAGAGGAATGTGGAAGAGCCCAGACAGCTGGGTAAAGAGCAGGAGGAAGGAAGAAAAATCTCTAAATGTAGGACTTTTGCGTTCCTTGCACATTGCTGCTGGAAGATAGTAAAATGTGTGTACCAACTTGAACAGCCTTCGACTATGACCAACAGTTAGTGTTGTATGTTACTGGTTCTCAATTTTTTTATTCGTTGATGCGACCAGATAAGCGAGAGGCTCATCTGATGGTGAGTAATACACCTATCCACAACAAAACGTCGCTTCTCTTTGATACATAACATGTTAAGTCGTACTTACTTACGTACTACAATAATTTCATAAACCCTTCAAACTGGAACACAGTAATGTTTGCACACTACTGCCTGTCGACAGAAATAAACGCTGCAGTGGGACCTACCTGGTCTCCGGCGACACAGAACCTGGTCTCCGGCAACACAGATCGAGCAGCAAGGATCTTACTTACGTGAACTGTCTACAAATGTAATGTACTCTTGTATAAATATCTTACCTAGTTCATCATCATTGCGAGCGAAGAGAGAGAAGATGAGTCGCGTTACCTTATCTACATAAATTTAGAAGTTCAAAATGAGGACAGACTAATTAGTGTTAATTACACAGGTTGAGTAGCGTTCCATGGGAGAGGCTTACATCCAGCAGCGGACAGCGGGCTGATGATGATGATGGGTTCATACAGCAGTTTGATCATCGTCCACATGCTTCTCTCAGAGCCCATAAAAGCTCTTGACCTGTTTACTTCGTGTCCTTTATAACCGCTTATTAATGAACTTGTGAAATTACGGCTGTCTCACAGCGGGAGGGTTGGGGGTTGCGTCGGCGGGGAGTCGCACGGGGTGAGTGTAATGGCGCCAATAGTAATTTATTCAGTGTGTCAACAAAGTAGTTGTCTGCGAAATTAAGTTTTAGTACTACGCAAGGGTACGGTGCTTTAACTTGGACCGGCAGCTGCGACCAATAATCAAGATTAGTTTTTCTGTTTAACATTAACGGACAATGTTAAAACACTAATTCTAGTTAATTAGTTCCTAAGGATTAGGAAATAGATCTATATGTATATAATATTCAGAGATTTATTGACTTACCACGAGATCTCCGAAGCAATTAGACGCAGACTCAAAATTTGGTAGAGATGTTGCTACTGTCGCTTAGAGGTCAGCTAAGAATGGATTTTGCAAAATTCCTTCCCTAGAGGGAGTTGCGGGGGTGTTGGAGCTAGCAAAAGCGGGTGAGGAACAGCTAGTATGAAATAAATATAATCTTATTAATTATAGCTTTCTTAGTAGACTTTTAGTAGTAAAGATCGAGGGCAAAAGGTCACGGGTTCGATGGCCCGACCAGATATAGGCAATGTTAGGCACCAATGTTGTGAAAGCCCCGAGACGTGCCGAGAACAGCGCGGTGCGGAGGTAGCTGGTTGACGGCTCATTAAGAGCATTTCAGGACAAGCACGACCTGCAGTCATAAAGTGCATCAAAGAGAAGAAGTAGACTTTTCATGGAGCTGTCTTCCAAACAGAAAAAAAACAAAAATTCTTTTAGTACAAATACTTTTCCTCTAGATATCTATTGCACCCGATTAACATTACTGTATAAATGTTAATGTGTTCCGGTTTGAAGGGCGTTGAAGCTAATATAATTAATTGGGTAATGAGACTTAACATCTTGTGTCTAGACGACGAGCGCAATGTGGTGCTGTGTCCTAACTAACGTCACATTGTTATGGTCAAGCTAGTCACTTACCATCACGCCAACGGGTTCAATAAAATATATATATTGTAAAAACAATGCAAAAATAAAACAAAGGCAACATTCCGAACGAGTGGAAAGAATATCGATTCGGGATATTTTGGGCGATCGATTCGGAATCCTCTAGTAATCGATTCGGGGATGTTTAAAAGTAAAGCGATAAACAGATCGTCGGAGCACTCAGCGGCCGGCAGGTGTGTTTACGCGCGTCTGTCGCCGCCCCGGAGCGCGAGGGCCCGGGTTCGAACGCGCCCGGATATAATCAACGGATTGTTACTTGGCTCAGTAGAACAATTCGCTTGAAATGCTGCAGTCCAAGGTTCGATTGAAACGGACTGTATCTGCGGAGTCATATATAAAATTTTACTGGTGTCAGGTCTTCATCGCCAGCGACTACCCTCACTAGCGCAATTTTATTACGCGCAAGCGTCTCACCTGCTTTCAGGTGAACGTCTCAGTATCGTCTACTAAAAAAAAATAAAACTTAAATAAATTAAAGTTTTTTAAGTCTCTCCCAAAATAAGATGGATATTATTACCATTCAATTTATCAAGTGATTTAATTTACTACCCCATTTTGTTATAACTCATGATTAAATCTCATCTATTTTTGCATCCTACCCTCAAAAATATAAATTCGACTCTGTATAAGTGGCGGAGGATTAGTGACGCCTACTGATGAGCTTTCAGATCTCGACTAATTGAACGATGACTCCCGGGGGTCGTTGACCTGCCGGGACTTAATCTAAGAACAAATTATCTTTGCGTAGTCGTTTAATATCCTAATTAAAATAATCCGTGGATCTTTGAACGAAAAATGATTTAAGTCGATGATGTTGGAGATGAGCGTAGGAGATTCACTCTTCGATCTGGCTATGTAATTATTATGGTGCTGGAGACCACCTAAGTACTGCCGTCATTTCTAATATTGAATCGATTTGAAATTGTACTTAGCAGTAGGCCCCCGTATTGGTGGTAGGTGTCTGTTGCCAAAGACCGTCCAGGTAGGTACCTATATCTCAAAGTGATGACATGACGGCAACGTGATGCCACGTATACCATTACAGCTAGCGCCACATTGTTATGGGCAGGCGTATCACTCACCATCAGGGTTAACGACGAGCACAACGGCGCAGTGTATGTTATTCTAAATTATTATAAGCAAGCTTATAAGATATGTATCAGTAATAAATACGAGCTGAATAGAGCAGTGCTATGAGATTATCGCGTGTGTGTGTCTTACTGTAGCACAGTTTATATTACTACGCAGTAGAAAAAAACGAGTAATATCAGAGTATTAGGTAAGAGTGGATCAACGAGACATTCCATTGGTGGAGTGCCAAGTGTGTGCACATAACCGATGGGCTGGGATTGCGTATCAGTGTGGTAATGGGAGACTGTTCCAGATTGGAGAGCGTTGTGTATATTTGTTACAAGTAAACAGATGTTAGTATTGAAACCAGTATGTACTGCTGCATTACTGGTAGTCTAAATAGGTAATACCGCACCTCCTACTTCCGCCACTAAACAGTACTGTGCCAACATTATTGCCTTCCGGTTTGAAAGGTGTGGTAGCTAGTGAAATTACTGGGATAATAGAAATACAGTATTAAGAAGACGAGTATAATGTGGTGCAGTGTACATCATCTTAACTGGCATCACGTTATTATATGAATGACTATCAATTGAACGTCCTCCTTGTTCGGTGACTTCTTTTAATAAATAGACAAGGATAATAAATATATATATATGTGTGTATATATACATATATATGTAATTTTTATTGAACTGACTGACTTTTTATAATCTTGACGATATGGTCAAAATGTCGATATCTGACATGTTCTAACAAGCTAATGATTACAATAAACCATGAAGAAACCTTTTTTGACTGCATATCTAGAAAATTTCAGATTTTTCTTTATTGGATGAAGCGACGATACCAACGAGACGTTCACCTGATGGTAAGTGATACGCCTGCCAATAACAGCGTGACGTTACTCAGGATATACACGCTAGGGAATACACACTATACCGCATTGTGTTCCTCGCCATGAGACGTGAAAGACTGTCTCCTTACTCCAGTAATTTCACTAGTTACAGCGCAGTTCAAACCGGAACACGGTAATGTTTGCACACAACTGTCTGTCCACAGCAATAGGGGCTGCGGTTGTACTTACTTAGATGATGGTTGGTAATAGAAAACTACCACCGGAAATTATGGTTAATTCTACATTTTGAATATTCTCTTCCGACTTTAGGATTGGCGTTCAACTTCAGTGACTTAACGTCGTGTAAAGTTTTGGCCAAGTGTTAGCTTATTAAGGATTGAAAAGCTGTGCTGCTTACTCAGAACCGTTGGGTAGAGTGAATGTGATTGTCAATGACAACTGTGACGTCACACGAGCGACACAATGCTCACTGAAAGTGTGAAATTCATTGGATCGAATGCTCCCTACACTACGAGCACACCGGGAGCATTAGTTAAACTAAACCTTTACATCAGGTATCATAGGGAGGTTAGGTCTCTGTAGCTGGAGACGGTCTAGATAGATACCACCACAACGCCTATTTCTGCCACCAGACATTAGTGTCCACACTAATGGGGTAAAGAGACTTAATATCTTGTCTCAAGGCGACTAACGCAATGTGGAGGTGTATATACCACCCTAACTAGAGTCGTGTAGTTATGGGCAGGCGTATCACTTACTATCAAGTGAAGGTCTCTCTCATCTCGTCGCTTCGTAGAATAAAAAAAACTGACTAAGTACATGAAATATATTGATTATATCAGACAACGGTAGAAAATGGCGAAGCTACTATGAAAATATTGTATTAATGATTTTTGTTTATCAGCATCTTATCTGTCAGTAGCTTCGTGCTGAATGGATACTTGATAAGTATTTAATCTGTTATCAATAAAGAGTACCAGTGTGTCGCCGACTGATAATATTGTAGTGAAGCATTGTAAATCACGTGTTTGTTAGCTCAGTGAGTCGTGGGGACGGGTCCAATGTTTATAGCTACAGCGCTGAATACTGAACAGATCGAGCGCAGCGGAACGAGGTTAATTCGCGCCTGCATGCTGCGTAGTAACCATTACTGCACTACTGCGCAGTAACTCAATCAGTGGGTCACAAGCAGACGCCTGCTACAGCGACGGCTTTCAGTTCAGTCGAACAAAGACCTTTTCATCTTGGATAGATTCAATACGCAAGTTAAGTGTCTTTAACAAGCTAATTGCTAACGACTTTATAGACACATTTCTTACTTAAGTAACGCACATACTCGTAAGTAAACAGACTCATTATGTAATTCGTGATAATGAAGTTATTGTAAATACCAAACAAGGTGGAAGAAATAGAAATTTGATACACTTTGCTCGAATGAACTGCAGTTGCTGGGTTAGACTCGTTTTCGAGCGGGACTCGACTGAAACACCCCTCGAGAAGGAAGACTAGAGAACAAGTGGATAGACAACATTTGACAAGGGACAAGGGAGTAAAGGATATATGCAGACAGTAAGTGATAAGCAGATATGGAAAAATGGAGGGAAGACCTCTGTCTAAAGGCGTACATAGTAGAGCTGACGCAGACAGACACTAAATAAGACTAATTATTCGGATATATAGCAAAAAAAATTAAGCTGATATTGAAGTTATTTGTATATCAATATTTGTGTCCAGCAGTGGAAATCGCAACCTGGACACGTCTTCCGGCGCAGCTGTGAACAGTTTCGGCGATATGACGTCGCCTAGCCTGATACCTCACTGCAGCTAAATGGGTTTCGAGAAATAGTCCTGGAGGTGGACTGTCATGGTGGCGTTCTCGTACAACTGATGCAGGACTGCAACACTTGGATGTATCGATAGTCTATTTGGCGCCTCTGGACTGAAGTACTGCTCAAGTATCGACTGAGTCAAAAGCTTTTTCATAGTCCAAAAACGCTAAGCATACAGGCAAATTGTACTCCTACTGTACAGAAGGAAGTAGTAAGAGAAATTATATTAACATAATCGAAATGATCTAATGAATCGTAAAGATCTAAGTATAAGTTGAAGAAGCTTTTACTTTAAAAGATATATCTATCTTCACAATTACGGTTGTTTAAAGACAATGGTAACTCACAAGGTGTTGTGGGAGACACGCCCCAACACCACGTCTACTGGTACGTGGACGTCCCCTCCAAGACCTTACTGCCCCATCGGTCTTCGGTCCTTCGAGCAATGTGCCCTTCCCGCTGCCACTTAAGTCTAGCAATCTTTGGAGCCATGTCGGTGACCTTAGTTCTTCTGCGGATCTCCACATTTCTGACTTGAGAGAAACTCCAAGCATAGCCTCTTTCATTGCCCTTTAGATGACATTGAGCCTTTTTATAAAGGCGATAGTAAGTTAAACCTATCACTTTTCTGAAAAGTAACTTGATCTAGAATATTCTTAGTTATAATTAGACTGAAACATCCAGTCTTCTAATTTCATCATGGAATTTCAGTTTTGTCAAGTGATTTCATGGTGCTATTCAATCTTGTGTCAGAATTAACTTTTAATTTTCTCAACTGAAAAAAGCATATTTCATTTCCTGGGGCGGACTCGAAACCGCAACACAGTAACGTTGGGATGCAAATGAGAGACCTAAAGACCTGATTTACGGCAATAATTCGCCCGACACGGGAGAAATTGCGGTTAGTTTTAACTGGAAATTGCAAGCAGTAAATTCTTAAAATATCTTTTTTTGGGAATTTGCCCACTTAAGGTTTTTTAAATGTAAAGTTTAAATCTGACTGAGATGAGAAAAATGATATACATGGATCTATCAATTTTCCTTATTATTAAGTGATACTTAAACGTGATAAGCTTTCGTTATTCATACTTCGAGATATGTATGATAGCTGTGATGTGGCAAATTGGAAACTTTAATCTCAGTCGTACCAAATTCTTCCTCTTAGTCTCAAAAGAAGTAAGAGTGACGAGAAGACTCCCTTCATACATTGAATGGACCTAAAGCAACTATCTGTCTCAGTCAGCTTTGCTGACCGTAACACCCCCACAACTCTTTGGGGAAGGAATTTTATGAAACCCATTCTTAGCTGAGCTCTCAATGACAGAAGCATATCTCTTCCAAATTTCGAGAGCCTACGTTTGACAGTTTCGGAGGTCTCGAGATGGGTCTATGAATCTCTGGATATCTCCTATGTATAGATAGAAGATTATACTTATCAATAGTCAATGTTTACATTTACAAATTGGCCACCGGTTGTTGTTACTATGACATCATCAATATCACCAGTCTGGGACCTGGTCGTAACCGCCCTTAAGCCGGATCTTCAGCTTTGTAAAGTTCATCTTTTAAGGTACAACAAAATCTAAATGTGATTGTAACAAAATCTAAATGATTCGGGTTATGGAAAGTTCAGCTCTAAGAGCTCTTGCGCCAGTGATGATGGATGGTTAATGTAAACATACCTGCCGGGGAATCGAAGTGCTCGATATATCTTCATCTGTTTACACAACTGATTAATTTAAATATTTTCAGTTTACAGTTATGAAATTCCATAGAACTTGTATAATAGCTATACTTGTATATAAAGGATGTAATGGATGCTGCACAAAAATTCACGGGACCCAAGCCAACCTCACCTGCATGTGGTGCAGCATGCTTATCAACAGACGAGGCTCTGGCTCCCACCAACCCGCATTGAGCCAGCGTGGTAGCAAATGACAAAAATCGTCGCATTTGAACCCCTAAAAACGGCTGAACATCATGGGAAGTCGCTTTATGCGGGCAACGCAGGATTGATCAATGCGGGGATCTTTGAAGGGGGGGGGGGCAATGTCCAACAGTGGACGTCTCTCGGCTGATGATGACGTAATATAGCTTCATTATTAATTGTCATGCTGCTATAGTGTTTATAGAGCTCCACAGTTATCTATAGAGACGAAAACCCAAGACTGAAACTATGAGATAGGAAATAGATCTACCACCGCCACCACCATCAACCGATAGACGTTCACTGCTGGATATATGCCTCCTCTAAAGATTCCTACATCGATCGGTTCTGTGCCGCTTGCGTCACGTGGCACCAAAGGCCATCGTTTGTAGAGTTTCATACGGGAGATTTTGGGCCACTTCCCACTACGCTGTCTCAATGCGGTTTGGTGGAAGCCAGAGCCTCGTCTGTTCATTCGCGGGGTGCACCACGTACAGGTGAGGTTGGCTTGAGTCCCGTGAGTTGTTGTGCGGGACCCCTTACACCCTGGAAATAGATCAGTAGATAGTTATCAGACTGGATTAGTAGAAGCTGATCAGTTGTGTTCAAACACAACTGCTTCCATTATTTACCCTGTAACCAATTATTATTTTATTTAACGAAAAGATGAGACTGGCGGGAAGATCTGGCGCTAGTTAGTATGTTATACACTGCACCACATTGCGCTCGTCACTTTGAGACATAAGATGTTAGGCTTCGCTCCCCAAATAATTTCACTAGGTACAACGCCCTTCTAACCGTAACATAGCAATGTTTATACTGCTATTTTTTGGCTGCAATAGGAGCTGCGGTGGTTCGTAGACGGTCTCCGGCAACACCAGTAAATTTCACCATACCATCTACAATCTTATGACCATATCTCCTTAATATTTTACCACCATGAAGATACTAGGGAAAATGTGGTATAACCACCACGAAAAAAGACATATAATGAATGCACAGCTTTGGCTATAAACTTTGAATAGAGTTATGGAACTTTCATCAGAACCACGGCATTGGTCTTTGAAGCCGTTATTAATCAAACTGGATCATCATCATCAGCCGATAGACGTCCACTGCTGGACATGGAATGAAGTACATAATCAGAGTTAAATACGTTTCCAATATCAAAGGCAGATCTGCAGAGTAATTAACATTCGTCAAATATAGAGATAGGTCATAGCGTGGCGGTGACCGAGACTAATCTAGAAATCTAGTTCAATTCCTCAACAGGTGACAGTTTATAAAGAACCACCAGATGAACTTCCTTCTAGTCTCGTTACTTGTGTGAATAAAAAAAAATCTGATTACGCTATTTCCGTGTGTAATGAATGCTTTGATTGGCCAATGCTTTATTTAATCACTTACCGAAGTTACGTTTACTTGAAAACGGGTGTGAGATCATACGCGGCAGAAGTCAAACTTTATATGTAAGAGATGAGATGAATACACTGAACCGTATACGAAGTACTTAGAGTGACATGTTAGTTATCATCATCAGACTTTGTTTATCCACTGCTGGATATAGGACTTCTCCGATGTCTTCCGCCAAATACGATCCTTAGTACGGTACTACACTTTCCTTTCACACCTTTCACAAAGACTTTCCTTCCCCACCAGCCCACTGTCACTTCAGCTTGTAGATTTTAAGAGCTACGTCGACAACTTTACTTCTCCGTCGAAGATCTTCGTTCCAGATTTTGTCCTTTAGAGAAATACCATTTTAGTAAACATAGATTTTTTTATCAACGAATTGACGAATCTTTCACGTGATATTAAGTGATATGCCTGAACGTAAAAATGTAACGCTAGTTAGCAGGATATACACAGGACAATATTACACTCGTCGCTATGAGACATATACTCGTAATATTGAGTGTCATCACCCCGAGCCTATCATTCTGTATGCAGCGAGTGTCGGGCGCCGGCGGCTAAGAAGCTGCTGATCCGAAGGCAGCTCAACGCGGTCCAGCGCGGCTTCGCGGAGATAATTGCGCGAACTGACCGGACCGCGTGATTGCACTCGACCCTAGTACTCGCCAGGCTGCTTTGTCTGGACCTTCGGGTCCAAGAAGCAAACACTTTATATGAGATAAAGCATGGCCACTTTCGGTAAGTTCTGAGTGACCCGAGAGCTGGAGGTACCAATTAGCTACTCGAGACTACCATACCCGTTTGAACGGGTTGGTGTGGAGTTCTTCTGCTTGGGGAAAAGTGCGGATGAGGTCCAACTTGCCACCTCGGCTGCTGATTCGGCCATTTACACCGACGGCAGCCGCATCGATGACAAGGTGGGTGCGGCGTTCAGCGTCATGCGGAGCGCCGCACAGGTCGCTAATAAAATACTCAAGTTGGACAACTTCTGCACCGTGTACCAGGCAGAGCTGCTGGCACTTGTGAAAGCGACAGGGTACGCGGCCAGCGAGTCGGCGCAAATCTTGCGCTATATTTAGCGACTCAAGGTCCGCCCTCGAGACAGCCGCAAAACCTGACACCCTTCATCCCTTAGCGTGGAGAGTGGAAGCAAGTATAATGAATGCGAGAGAGAAAGGGAAGAATGTTACTCTATATAGGGTAAAAGCGCGCACGGGGATGGAGGGAAATGAGAGGGCCGACCAACTGGCCGAGGAAGCGGCCCTGAAGAGCAAAAGAAGACCAGAATACGAGGATTGCTCCATCTCATTCGTCAAGCCACAGCTCAGGCTGAAAAAGACAAGAATGGAATAGGAGTTATGTGGAAGGTACGACGGCTTCAGCAACGCAGATCTTTTTTCCAGACGTCCTTTCAAATACTGCGCCGGCTGGAGCTGGATACGTTTCTGGTCCAAATGTTCACGGGGCACGGGGGATTTAATTTAGTATAGTTTTAAATTATACACATTCCCAACATTTGGTCCCGTCTCCCCATGTACTTATATCACGGTGGAGAAGTGAGCGTGGTAATCACCACAGCCAAAAAAGAGACGCAGGATAAGGAAACGACGAAGGATAACACTGTATAGAAAAGCGTTTCATTTCAATCCCTCGCATCCTTAACTCTGTAAATAGATTTTATTCTAATAGTTATATCTTCTTCGTTTCCCATTTTACGTTTCATATAATCTAATTCACAATCATCATCAGCCGATACCCGTCCACTGCTGGACATAGGCCTCCCACAAAGACTTCCACATTGGTCGCTCCACAGTCAGCACAGCCTACGATAACGGCGGACACTAGGGGCCGGGGTGTGACTAGTAACTACATTTATGATAGTATATATAGACATATGGTGCACCTTCTATCTCCTTCAAAAGTCTTACAAACACTGTATTAAAAAAAAAGATTTTTTATTTCAATAATTAAGTATATAAACAGAACTAAGTTACGACTTATTTACTGAAGTAAACGAACAGCGCTTAAGTCGGCAATTCTAAATGTGATTTAGCCCTGATTGAGCCTTTTGAGAGCGCGCTCAGGTATTCAAAGGGATCCTCAAATTCAAGGTTGTACACTTTTATAGCGATTGGAGTTAAATTGACCTCATTTAGATCCAATGTAACCTGATTATGGACCTTTGAATTTAGGTACTCCACATTTATATATACATATATATATAATAGCAAATTTATATGCTGACGAGTTATCCCTCTTCAAGTTTTAACTGATATGGTATTATTATGGCGATCGGCGTGGTACTGTCCTTATTGTCTCTGGTTCGGCGGAACAATTCCGAGGTCCCAGATATACCAGTCCATTCCCTGATATTCCTTTCGTTTTCCAGAAACTTTACCCATTATAATCAGCTGCAGAAGATCATATCGCTGATGACGGGGTACAAGACCGAGGTAGGAGATTTTACGTTTCTTAACCGTAAGCATGAGGTTACTCTTTCGCCAATTCATAGAAGAACACTGACATTGGTCACTCCCCGAGTCCAGCCAATGGACATCATGGGTCTATATAAGTCCACATCTTGAAAGCTTCAATACGTTTTTTAATATCTTCTACTACTGTACCGCGCTGATCGCCAACCTTCACTTCTTGGAGATGCACCTTAAGAAGAAGGTATTATTATTAAAATAACTCATGGACCACGAAAGTAATGTTACATTATTAAAAGTAATATAATTAATATTCATTTCATTAATATCACGTTGGTGTGGGTAAATGTGGAACCGGAAGAGGATTAATTCTCCAAACGAGATGTGGAACCAACGTCGGCTCGTCATGTTGGATTTTCATTACAGTGAAACGGTATGCGCTCCGAAGTATTATAATTTCCGGTTTATATTAAGAAAAAAAACTAAATAGTATTTTTACTATTCACTTGCAATATTAAAACGGAATAAAGGAATTTTATATAACATATGTCAATAGGGGGTAGGAGAGACAAAATTTTATTTGCACCCCGCTCTGGTGGAAGAATTTTTGAACCAATTCGCACCAAATGCGAGAAGCCGAGGATCGCATTTGGTGGAAGACATTGGGGGATGCTTATATCAAGCAGTGGATAAATAAAGGCTGATGATGATGATGGTTATGCACCGGTGGGTATCTTAAAAAGCCCAGGCGATACGGATGGTTGCGCGAAGGAGGAACCAGTCTGGGTGTTGCAGAAGCAGTCGTTAGTTGACAGTCGCGCGGTTGCAAAATGTGTTTTCGGAGCTACCCGAGGGAGTTGCCGCGGCAGCCAGGCGCTGCGTTTCGCGGTTGGATTGTGATGGCAACAGGAAGTGAGCTGCATTAGAAGTATGGGATGCTACTGGAACGAGGCATCATTCACACGTCAGGTTTCTAACTTGACTGACTCCACCGAGACTTTTGTCTTGACAACAGAACACGAAGTCCTGCAAGCGGCGGCATGACAGCGATCGGTATGTACTCACACACGTAGTTTAAGGTGAACGGTACGCCGCAGACTCCCGGCCCATTTGAACGGCACAATATGTATATCGAGATTTTCAGCTAGGTAGACTCATCACGATGTCTCTGGAAACAACACCTAGACTTGTAATGGATGTACCTTTTGCAAAAACTAGGTCAGCTTAAAGCAGATTTTATAAAATTCCATCCTTAAGGAGAGTTCTTCTTCTTAAGGTGTCTCTGCGACTAGCGGAGGTTGGCGGTTAGTCCACCATATTGGAGTATCAAGGAGAGTTGCGAGTTTGTTGTGGCTAAAATGAATAAGAAAAAAACGCTCTGTATTTCAATATATCCTTACCAAAATATGTTAAAAATGGATTAATGGATAAGGATGTCGCAAAGCATCCTCCGTCTATAGCGTCGTTGTCGCCTAAACTCATGCTATATCTAGATTAAGTTAGTCCATCATAGACGATAGACACATACACCGTTAGTACGAGTAATAACCTATTATAATGTTGGCTCTGTTGTGGTGTTGTCGCTTGGAAATTGGTTGTACCACCTTTGCCAATTATTTGGGATTACAATGGCGGCGCGCCCGCTTCCCGTCCGCAAACAATAAGGCAGCCGGCTTAGAGCCGGATACTTGCACCCCCTGCGCGCATACCGAACGCATTAAATTTACAATTACAATGTGTGTGTGTGTGTGTGTGTGCTGTTACATTTGGTTTCAATATATATAATAAAACTAGGTTTTGTTTGTTCGCCAATCACGTGAGACACACAGAAACCCGATCATTCGACGCGGAGTAATTCATGTCGTTATTATTTATGCGGTTACTATGGTAACGGTTCGTATAGAAAGCCATTTGCGGTTGCGGTTACTCTCATGGAGCATTTCAGATAAATTTCAAGTCTAATTCTATATTATATAGAATTAACCAGCTTATCAACAAACGAGCCTTTGGCTCCCACGAACTCGCCTTGGACCAGTGGGATGGGAAATGGCTGAAATCCCTCCATATGGGCTCCACAATGGAGATGTTTGAAGAAGGCCTTTGTCCAGCATTGGACGTCTATCGGTTGATGATGAAACATCTCCACGTGTAGTGTAAGGGCGGAAGACGCGCATGCGCTCGCAAATATTTTTTCCTACTAAAAGCTTTCACAAAACTTTGCGAAGCCTAAAAGTTTAAATGGATACGGCGGATTAATCAGATTTTAATCTCGACGCGGGTTGTTACGGCCCAGTTAGATCCTTTGAGATATTTTAACTTCGTTACGTACTACACTCACACATTGTGATGTGTAATAATTATTATTATTATTTTGGCTATCTAGAAATGGAGCTACATAGAAATAGAACTATACAGAAATGAAGCTACATAGAAATGGAGTTACATAGAAATGGAGCAGCACAGGCTAGCTTAACTTATAATGAGTTTTCTTTTAATAAGTCATGTGAAGACACGAGAATGCAGCTTATTTGATAGTATTCGACACGCTCTCCATAATAACGCGATGCTACTTAGGATGGCACACACAACGACAGTGCGTTCATCGCCTGAGATATAAGATGTAGTCTCGTTAAAGCAGTAATTACACTGACTGTAGCCCTTCAAACCAGAAGGCAGTAATGTTTGTACACTACTATTTATTGGTTGCAATAGGCGCTGCAGTGACACCTACCTGGAAGGTATTCGGCAACAGAGACCTGCCAGAGGTGAATTGAATCTTTCTTATAACCTCGACTTCGTCTTTCATGATTTAAAGTATTTGTTCCTTTGTGGGCAGCTAATCCATTCTGTGCAATTGTGCAAGTTAATCACATTACTAGTGATAGTCTACTTTCAGCCTCTATCCGCAAATTAAATCGTAACTCGAATCGGTCGACCCTTACAGCAATACGTAATTATTCACTCCCCCTTATCTTATCCGAAACCCTGTTATTTATAGAAAAGTATTTCTTCCACTGTTAATGGATTACTTACGATTACTAAAACTGTTAGCGAACACGCCACTGGTAGTAGTACGAAGGAATTTTTTGGGGTTATTGGGGGTTAGTTTCATCATTAAAATTGACTCTGATTCAGGACTTCAAAATATAAATTACTGAGTAGCAACAATTTCATGGTTGAAATAGTGATGATGATGATGTTGAAGTAGAAACAGCAATTTCGTAAGAGAAAAACATTACGTTGACAAGTGGAATTGTTCACTACAACTCTGCAGTGGTAGTGAGTACTGAGGGTTGCTCTACTTATCCTACCTGGTAAACAAACCGTAACTCCTGGCAGCATAGACTTCCGTAGCCGGAGACCATCTACATAAGTAGCGCTTGTTTCTGGCGCCAAACGGTATTGTGCAAATGTTACTGTGTATAAACGATAACATCACACTTGGCTAATGTGACGGTGACGAAACACACCCTTAGGTAGCTGACCTCATATATTTTCATAACCAGGTCCACGACCCCCGGCTCCAGCGACGTACAGCACGTGGCGACGCTCTAAACAGAGATTGCGCCCCGAATGTCCCTAATAGAGTTTTACGATGTCACGAACCCTCCGCGAAATCACGACACTTGTATTTTAGTGTTGTTATTACTTAACGAACAAAGAGAGAAGTGTTGCAAATTTAACGCGTGGACCAACATATAGAGTATATTCCCTTCACCATAATTCCACATGACGTTTGAAACAACAGCTCTCACTTAGAATACGGTGACAGGTTTCTTTTGCCGGAGGCCGTTCAGGTAGAAACGACTGCAACACCTATTTCTATCACTAAACAGTAGTATGCAAACATTACTTTGCTCCGTTTAATGGTCGCTGTAGCTAGTGTAATTACTGTGGTAACGACACTCAAAATCTTATGTCTCAGGCGGCAGGTGGAATACGGTGCTGTGTATAACATCTTAACTGGCGCCACGTTATGGGCGAGCGTATCACTTACCATCAAGTGAACGCTCCGCTCATCTCGTCCCATAATTAAATAAAAAAACGGTTAAACCGATTCTAATATTTTTTTTTAATAATGGTTGGAGTTAGGAAGTACTCGCGGTTTGTTTTAGTTTAGAAACTTTTGAAACCTCTCACGTAGGTGCTTATACTGCAAGACATGAAGCATCAGCACCGTCAGGGGGAAATTGAACTCTATTCTTAGTAAGTAAAAGTAAAGTAGTACTCTTAAAAGTAAGTACTCACATAGTTAAATATAGTTATTATATTCAAAGGAATAATAATAAACTACTACTGTATACATTTGTAATGTAATAGAGTTTATTATAATAATACTAAAATAATGTGAATGTTAGTATTTAGAAATGTAATTAAAATATCTTTTTGTGCGATACTTATACCTGTTACTAGATATTAGGTACAATATACGCAATATTTGTTTACAAAATATCGATTATGCATTAAACTTAATTCTCATACAATTATGAGAAGGCACAGATTTCACTTTATCTCGTAATGTATTCAAGTAGACCTTAAGAGAGTGTAGCTTGTAACATAGGTTATGTCATCATCATCAACAGCCTGCGACAGTCCACAGCTGTACATAGATTCTCCAAGGAATGCCACTTAGCTCGATCTTCGGCTATGCACATCCAGTTTGTCCAAACGCAGCGTCCACCACTCTAGGACATGTCTACTGCAATGGTAGTCAGTTCTGCGACAGACGACCAGCCCATTCCCACTTTAGTGAGCACACTTGGAAGGCTATGTTGGTAAACTTGGTTCTCTGGCAGATTACTTCATTAGGAATCTTATCGACGAGAGAAATGCCAAGCATAGCTATTTCCATCACTCTCTAAGCTTATGGGGCAGTCGCATCGTCAGGGTCCAGATTTGAGCTTCGCAAGTGAGCACAGGTAATACGCACTTGTCGAATACTTACGTCTAATACAAGCTTTAAGGTATGACGACGACAAAATTCGACGGATTTTTGAAAAGGCAGCCCAACTCAATTGAATTATCCTTTTATCCTTACACTCGTATATGAAAATCCTCAAAGTTCACAATAGCGTTAAAAATACAATAGCTCCTTAACATCGCGTTTAGAGTAACTTGTCAAAGGAAAGTTAGGACATAACAAAACGACAAAAGGAAGCTTCGACACTGTCTAGACGCATTAAGTTAATGAACTCGACTATTCAAGATCAAAGTTAGCATTAAGTTAGGTACTAATGACGAAACCCCCGGGAGCATAGTTCGTATTCACTTTAATCGTTGTTCGTTCAGAGAAACCAGTGACCCTTCCAGCTGTGGGTTTTCGCTTTTAATTTCCTGATTGACGACCTTAATGAAGGATTTTTATTTCTTTAAAATGAGACACGAATGGAACTTTCTTTTCATAAGTAATGACACACCATGTTATAACTGTAGGGCAGTAATAACATACCGTTAGTTACTATGTGAACTTAACGCCTCATTGTGCTCGTAACCTTGTGAAATAAGTTGTTGATTTTGGACACTTCCGTAACTTTTTTCCTTCGCACCATGGAAAACATGAAATATCGGTATATTTACAAGTACAATTCTACCGTAGCACCAGCACCAGTGCTGCAGAAACCGCTCGGAGGGTTAATGATGTGTATGGCGCTGGTGTCGCAAAAGAACGCACGGTACCTTTTTGGTTTCATCGTTTTCGTTCTGGAAATTTCGACCTTCAGAACCAATCCGATGGACGGCCGGAGACCAAAGTGGAAATTGAAGGATTAAAGGCTATTGTGGAAGCGGATCTATCACAAAGCAGATCAGAGATAGCTGCAGGCTTCGGGGTAAGTGACAAAACTGTATTAATCCACTTGAAGCAAACCGGGAAGTAAAAGAACTTGAATGATGGGTACCTCATGCATTGAGTGAATCGAACTTGCGAACACGCGTCGACTGCTGCTGCTGTGTTACTTTGCTCCACCAATACAATGATGAAGGGATTTTAAATGGAATCATTACTTGTGATGAAAAGTGGATACTGTACGATAATGGGAACCGCTCGTCGCAATGGTTGGACCCTGGAGACCCAGCCAAATCCTGCCCTAAACGGAAATTGACTCAGAAAAAGTTACTTGTGAGTGTTTGGTGGACTAGCACCGGTGTCGTTCTCTGCAGCTTTCTAAAATCGGGCCAAACGATTACGGCAGATATCTATTGTCAGCAACTGCAAACCATGAAGGAAGAACTAGCTAGTAGCAGCTGCTAAACAAACGAGATTAGTCAATCGCTCTAGGCCACTGCTGCTTCACGACAACGCAAGACCACCACCACACACTGCACAACAAACAACTATTAAGTTAGATGAGCTACAATTGGAATGTCTGTGACATCCACCGTACTCCCCGAACCTTGCCCCAACAGATTACCATTTTTTTCCGGAATTTGGACAACTTCATACAAGGAAAAAAATTCAACTCTGATGCGGCAGTCCAAACCGCCTTCAAAGCGTTTATAGATTTTCGTCCCCATGGCTTTATTAGTAAAGGGATCAATGAACTACCTATAAGATGGAAAAAGTGCATAGATAACAACGGTGCATACTTTGATTAAATAAATATATTTTACAAAAAAAAATACTTTGTATTCCTCCCGTACGAAACGCCAATTTCATTTGTAGAGATCTAATATATTGTAGTCAAGCACTAGATTATATAATATAAATTAAACTAACTACATCGTCATTCAATCACGATACACAGCACAACTCTGCATAAATACTATTGTTTCGCAACAAAACAATTCTTTCAGTATTCCCTTATATAAACTACAATATATTTAAATCAATGAAATAAGATTAAGAAACTTAATACTTTTAAACTATAAATTTAAACTAATACAACGATAAGAAAGAAATGTTGTTTAAAGATCAGTTAACAGTTTAACCATTAAAATTAAATAAATATAGAGCAACTCTGTGTTTATATATTTTTGCTATATTTTTCTTACAGGCGCTTCATTGAAGCAATGCAAAATACTTTTTATTACATTTTTTAAATACTTGTATTTTTATATTTATAGTAAATAATTAATAGACAAACCACAGCTTATAACAAGAAACAGACAATCTTTGTACAGGAAACATAATTAATGAAAATTTCATTCAGGGTATTATTATAAAAGCCAGTAAATATCTTCATAATTTATTGACCTCAGTAAGAAAATGATCGGTTAATAAAGACCGACCATACACAAGTGTTTTAAGTGTTTTTGCATGTAGCGTTATTAAATGATTTCACCAATCTATTATTATTCCCGAATATTTTAATACATAAGTACATACTGTACATATTTAATTATTTTTATTTTCAATTAAGCGACGAGACGAGCGGGACCTTCACTGGATGGTAAGTCATACGCCCATAAAAATGTAGCGCTAGTTAGAATGATATACAAGTCGCCTGAGACATAAGACGTTGAGTCTCGTTACCCCAGTAGTTTGTCGGCTGCAATAGGTGCTGCGGACCACCGCCTATCTAGACTGTCTCCGGCAACAGTGACCTACTACCAGTACTAATGTATTAATTGATTACTGCTTTTTTAATATAATGAAATATAAATTATTTAGACAATGTGTCGATTTTGTGTTATATATTATATCAAACAGTAACAGCATATGGTTTGGAGACGAAAAAATTAAAAAAACTGCTGTAATATATTATGTTTTTATGCCTCAATTTATAAAAGATAGTAATAGTTTAGATCTTGGCTTAGATAGATCGTAAATTATTAAATCCAAACTTTAATAAGATCGTAAACAAAAAAAAAGGTTTTAATGTTTCCATTCTGTTCGTCGTATCATAACGTCCTCTTAAATCATTGCAGTAAAATAAATTTATTAAAATCAAATTAACTTGAAAAGAGAGAATTGAAATTAATTTAAACAAATACCCTCCAAAATATTCAGACATTAACATAAAAGCTTACTTAAAACTTAAAGGGTATATTCATAACGAAGCCATCGCCCGCTTCGAACCTGTTGTCAGATTGCAGCCGAACCCAAAAGGAATGTCAGAACAATAGAGCCGGCTCCACTTCCGGTGCAACCGGTCCGCTTCCGGTCCATGCGTCTCTCGAGCAATTCCATTCTAGGTCGTATGAGGACTAATTTTTTTTAAAGAGATGATTCATATTCAGCTTTAATACTTAGGTACAGGTAAAGTTTTTACTTATTTTACCTCAATATTAAATGACCAAGTGGTCGATGATTGGAAAATGTGGCTCCCATAGATTGACCGGAACACAGTAAAGTTACATCAGCAATATGACAATATTTACTGGTGGTAAGTTTCAATTTCCGGAGACCGTCTAGGTAGGTATCACTGCATCGCCTATTTCTACCCACAAACGGTATTGTATAAATATTCCATTGTTCCGGTTTGAATGGTGTTTCAGCTAGCGCAATTACGACATATCGCACGTCTCGTCGCTTCATGAGATAAAAAAATATTACAGCGGTATTTAGCCAGTAAATTTTGAAGAAACTACCATCCATACTTTAACCACCAGTGGTTCCTACCAAAGTTCCCTGTGACGACAAGTAAGCCACTCCTGTACAAAGCAGTGAAAAGTTTCCATAGAATGAACACAAGCATATCATCTCACGTTTTGTATTCTATATATATATATATTTAGTTAAAATAAATCAATGAACGTTGCAATCCATTCCAATAATCACAGCGCTTCATATTTGACGAGTTAAATTGGAAACGCGAGCCGCTCTCCATGTAAGGATAGTGACACACCAAGTTACCAACACATAACTGTTTTTTTTTTAATGGCACGCAAACTTCATCGTGCTCGTGTCAGCTTACCGCTGTACACTGCTGAACATAGAACAAGATTGTAAATTGAAACTTTCTTTTAACATCACTGATGTTAAACTTCTCTAGTTATTTGTACGCTTATTAGACGACAGCGATGGATAGAACATCATCTAATCTATGGCCTTCAAACTAAACTTTCTTTAAAATTATATGCTAGAAGGTAGTGTGTATATGTATATATATATATATATATATACACACATGTATACATATAAATGTTTGTATATACTCTTATATTAAAAACGCTAGTTGTTTCCCGCTCGCTGTGCTGGTCGTAATATAAAATTAGACTTGGAGTTTGTATGAAATATTTCTTAAAAGCAACCACAACCGCAAATGACTTTATAGCAACCGTTACTATAGCAACCGCATATATAATACCACATGGAAGTGATTATAAATATTAATTGGACATTAAATGATAAAGGATCTATGAAATTCAAAAATATATATCCCAGAACCATTTAGAAATCATTCCGCGTCGAATGTTCATGTTCCGGTGTCACGTTCACTTGTTTTCACGTGATTGACGAACAAACAAATCCCATTTTTATTATATAAGTATAAATTCTTACTAATTTATATAAATTTCAGATGGGTGTATTTGTTCGCTACATAATATTTAAATGTATCATTCTCATATACATATGATACAGCACTCGATACATTTTCTGATTTAAACGTAACCATCGCCAACCATGGAGCCAACTGATTGGAAAATTGAAGCCTTACCCCTGTTTCACGAAAAATATTTTTTTTATAACAATCTGATCAATAGTGATGTAACTTTGTACCCTCAGCACTCTAAGCAACTCATCACAAAAAGACGGGCCATCATACAGTGAAAACTATTATCCTTGCTATACATCGATTTTCTTTCAGTGTTTTCCTTCGCCGGAAGCACCAGCTCCGCAGGGATTGAGCTCACCCAAAAACAAAGTTTTGCCGCACTAACAACTGAACAATGGCATTGATGAAAGTTTGTTCTCACCTTCGTCACCTAACCTTTGTCAGAAGTTTGCCAAAGCTTTTGTAGTTACCTCCCGCATTTAAGAGTGACGATATAAAATACGAACTCTGGTTATCCAGAATTAAACTCTCTCAAAAGTAGACTTTCATAATAATTCCTGATTTTAAGCCAAGCGTTCATAACTTTATCGCCTTCATCACCGTCATCATCAGCCGCCAAAGTTCCACAGGTGGACATAGGCATCCCCCAAAGATCTCTACATAACGTCTGCATGGCTTCCGGTACCGCTAGGCATTAGGGACTTACGTTCGTAAGGGTTCTTGTGGAGGGATTTGGGGTATTTCCCACCGCGCTGGCTCAATGCGGGTTGGTAGCCAGAGCCTCGATTGTTGATTAGCAGGCTGCACCACGAGAAGGTGAGGTTGACTTGGGTCCAGTGAGTTGCTGTGCTTGCACCCCTCGCATTACAAGTACTATAAAGTACTAGATTGACCTTGCTTTTGAAAATAGGTTTTTGTTAAGATAGATGTCGTCCTTGCTTTAAACCTTCATCTAGATCCTTATTAAGGAAGGCATAAAAAAAAGTACAAATTACAAGAGAGGTATGTAGAAGTGAAATACGATCTAGTTCATATAGTAGTGCATGTACTCGTGGTAACTCTAGAAATTGATAAATGTGGACGTTTGCAAGCAACGGCAGATACGATTGACGCTGTACCAGATAATTGAATGTCACGTGGACCCTCGCTGGTCCACATCGCTGTACGGATACCGCTGAGGTATAAACTAAACCGACAATTTATATCTGACTTATAAGTGACCTTGACGGATAAATTTCGTCATTTCAGCCCCTACTGCTTTCGTCTGAACAAATAGTTCCCTCAACGACAGTAGTTACTGGCCCATGTTGCTGGAGACCGTCTTGATAGGTTCTACCGCCAAACAGTCGTATTTTTTTATACGAATCGTAGGCAATCGAAATAACAGTTCACCTGGTGGAAAGTGATCACTAATGCCAGAGGGGTTGAGGCTGTAATACGTTCATTTCTTGGTAATGTGCAGTGCTGTATTCAAGCAAGTGAAATTACTGGAGTAACAAGACAACATTTTCAGTCTGAAGGCGATAGGCAGTGTGATGCTGTATACGTTATCCTCATTAACGCCGAGTTATTATGAGCAGACGTATCGCTAATCATCAGGTGGCCGTATCACTGGCCCTGTCGCTTCGTGGAATAAAAAAAATTGATGAACTCTTCGCGTGCTGGTGGACAAGCGTAGTATATTCTTAACGGCCACAAAAAGAGTTGCTGCTTCTTTTCTGGAGTTATTCCTTTCTTTGTCGCTTAAGACACGCTGACCGCAGAGTCGCGCTGAGGATATTCTAACCCATCACGTACTAGATACCTTTAGGAGTCACTTAGTACTATAACGATACAAATTCCATCACTATCTATCAGGTGGTCATTAAAATGTAGGTCCGGTATATATCTTGTGTTGATTAAAAATACATTACAAGTAAATGTTTTATGAATAGTAGCCCTGCGATTTCATTAGGTACAGCGTCCTTGAAATCCTTGTCTCGTATGAAAATGATCTCATGTCTGGAAAAATGGTATATGCCCTTATCATCAGACAGCAAAGGTATCACAGTATCACTCATAAAGTCCAATAAATGCCAAATGAAATTACTCTCAGAGCGAAATTGGAAATTATACAATTTATATCAGTAGACATCATCTGTCGCTGACATCTGATTATATATTTCTGTTGTTTATGATGAGTGGGAGTTGTATCAGACAATCGAAATTACTTCTGGAACATTCGTCTTTACTCACTACGATCTAAAATAAGAAAAAAACACAGAACGAAACTTCTTCATCTACAATGTGGACATGAGGCTGTGGATAGTGAAGTGTTCATGTTCTGATACAGTGCAGTTTTGACGGTAGATTTACAATAGTACGCAGCCAAGTGGATCATAAGATACTACAACCAACCAATCCCTCACATGTGGCCCTAGAATCGAACCAGGGTCATTGGTGTTATGATGCCAATCAAACTGCTTTATTTAGGTAAATAGTTAACGAATAAATTTAGAGTATATACTCAAAATTACTTTGTTGCGCACTTTAGCCTTAAAGTTTTTGCTTTAGACCTTCATTAGCTGGTCTCTGATATGGTTAAAGTACCTGTAAATAGATCTACTTTAATAAATTTCCAATTTTATTATAATTAAAACTTCTTTCGATCAGAATATAACAAGCCATATGAATATTTCGTCGCGACTGTGCCGTGTAGGAATTGCCCAGCCATTTCTTCCAGATATAACTGATTATAGTCTATCCAGTTTCATACGTAGCTCGTTAAATAAATCTCCATTTACGTATTAATTACAAAAACCTTAATTCTCATTTAGAGTATCATTGAAATTAAGGATTGCATTAGAACCAAGTTGGGGAGACTCGTTATATCCGATTTCATCAGCAAAGCTCGTTATCTCTGCGATGAGATTCTTCATTACATACTACCATTTAGATAATGACTCTCTTTTTTATCGTTTGTAAATACTAACATCTAGTATTAATATTCCTGACTACGCCTAGTGTTACTGGACTTGTGACGTCATCAAAGCCAACCGATGACCTCAGCTCAACGCAACGACATAAAAATTGAATCAAATAGATCGCGCATGTAGATAATACAACTGGTTGTGTTTTGACTATTCGCAGTGGGTTCGGTGCTGATGTAAAGCCTAGTGCATACTATAATATAGAAGAGTCAACTAGTAATGAGTAATATTGTAGAATTTGTACCTAGAAGCATCTGCTCTTGAGTTCATTAATAACTTACTTTAACCACAAACTCAATGTGAAAGCAAATTCGCTAAAACCTTTTGATAACAAAACTTAGGTTCTATAAATAACTATAATAATATTTATCAAACAACTTCCTGCTTATAATAATGAGACTAGACTTCAATTTTAGACTAGAGTCAGAGTTCGTAATCAATTGGTGTCTATCTGACTTCAGTTCTCCTTTTGCAGTTTTCAGTCTCCTATAAAGAGGACTCCGTAATGAGTTCACAAAACTAAACCTCCCCAGGTTTAATCTTGTGAACTGTGTCTTCTGAACTCCAACCGTCCTCAATTAAATTTCCCAAATACATTCCCTTAGTTGACAGCAGAGGAAATGGTTTGACATTATAAAGTGGCAGAACGCGTTAAGATACCATCAGATAAGTTATTTACACAACTCCACACTACACCGGTTTTCCAAAAGACATAATCGATTCTCCGGAAACTGCTCTATTCCAAACACCTCTGAATACCATTCAGGTTATTATCACACTTTTCCCACCGACTATTAATTATTAATCTACACTATACCTAAGTATACAAGGAGGACCGACGATCTGGTGAGAATCGCGGGAACCCACTGGATGCGAGCAACACTGGACCGATCGATGTGGAGATCTTTGGGGGAGGTCGATGTCCAGCAGTGGCCGTCTATCGGCTGATGATGATACCTGTATCACCGATGCTGTCTTGCCGATCAGCGATCTATCTCAACAACTCGTTTCAGCTTTAAACTATGTAACCTACGCCAGTCTTTATATTTTTATGCAAAGGAGCGACTAGAACGAAACTTTCACCTTAATGTAAGTGACACGCTTGCTCATAACAATATGGCGCTAGTTACCATAATTATGACAACAGTACATTGTGCTCGTCGCCATGAGATAAGATTTTATAATTACAACGCTCTTCAAACCGGAACACGGTAATGTTTGCACACTACTGTTTGGCGGCATAAATAAGAGCTGCGGTGGTAGCTACCACTAGTGTTCTGGAAAGAACATCGGCTTGCTGTTCAGAGCCGCGACATCCAAAGTCCAGATTGTTCTAAAGGTCACCATCTTTAAAAGTACGAAGCGGTTTAAGAGAAGGAACTAAGTAAGAATTCTTATCAAAATTTATGATATAAATTACCTATTTTAACCAGTCCAGCAGTGGACTTCCATCAATAGAAATGATGATAATGATGACAACTCTTATTTTTGTTCGTCGCTTCCTCACTGCTGAGGATCCTGACCACGTCCAACCAGTTTCCATTAAGTGCCTCAGTGGTATACGCCGAGCAGACCGCACGGTGCATATACAGAGAGATGGAACATGTTAACTGCATGTACCATCTATTAGCATTCTAACGATAATCTAAGTTTTAAACTCAATATACTTACACAAACATCATCATCATCAGCCGATAGAAGTCCACTGCTGAACATAGGCTTCCCAAAAAGATTTCCACTTCGATCGGTGAAGCGTTGCTCGCATCCTATTGGTTGCCGCGATTGTCACCAGATCATTGTTCCACCTCTTGGGAGGCCTTCCAACACTACATCTACAGGTACGCGGGCGCCACTCGAGGACTTTACTGCTCCATCGGCCGTCAGTCCTTCGAGCAACGTGCCCTGCCGACTGCCACTTAAGTCTAGCAATCTTTCGAGTTATGTCGAGGACCTTACTTCTTCCGCGGATCTCCACATTTCTGATTGGATCTCTCCTGTAGACCCGTCCATTGTCCTTGCCTTACACAAACATTTTGGTGAATTAGTATCATCAGTGTGCATCAGCCCTAACTGCTCAGCATTCAGCGGACTCGTAAGAGACAACGAGTTAGATCGGCGTGATTTAGCGCAGACGCCGTTACGGAATATTAATGTCATTATGACAAGTGCCGTTTTTTTTTTTGGTGACGATACCTTCCACCATTCCAGGACTAAGGTTTCCGAGGACAAGATTATAATACAAATTCATGTATTTGTCATTGCCAATTATAGTTAGTTTTGCGTGGAGACATTTGGGTGAGGCCTATGTTCTGCAGTTATCTATCGGCTGGTGGTGATGACTGTTAGTTACCACCGTTCTTGGTACCGCTTTCACTAAGAACAACCAGAAGTTGTTTTTTTAGTTCTTTATAGAATTTCCTACCATATTTCTACCTATGTGACAAACTTGGCAGTAGAGGCGCAGAAACCAAGCCAACCTCACCTATTTGTAGTGCAGCCTGCTAATCAACAAGCGAGACTCTGACTCTCGACGAAACCCATATTGGGGTAGTGTGGTGGGATGTGCCCCAAATACCCCCATATCAACCCCTACATACGATAGCCCCTAGTACCCAGCGGTATCAGAGGCCATGCTGACTGTATGTGGATATCTTTGAGGGAGGCTTATGTCCAGTAGTGGACGTCTATCGGCTGATGATGATGATGTTGCTGTGCTTTTTATATTATATTAATCTTTATGTATAAGGAGGAAACTGTGCAACAATAAATTTCATCATCGGATCACACGCTGACTTGCTTATCAATGCGAGGATCACTGCAGACAGATTTATTGTACGCATCGCACCATACAACCTAATGCCGTCATAAAAATATACGAAGATTAACCGATTTGCGCACGCGCTGTGTTTGCATGATCACATTTCTTCTTCTCGGAGAAGAATCCCAACTCAATCATCTGTCATCGCGGTGGTTACACATTTTACATACATATCGGTTTTAATGCAAACCAGGTTCCAACGTTACTCGTGGTATATGGGTATAAACTTGATACTATATAGCCGGGATTTGTTAAGGTTATTTGTTTCATCATCATCATCATCATCGGCCAGAACAGGCTAAGTATTATAAGCCCTTCTACAAGAAGATATTTAAGAACTATCTCTTTTTTATACTTCTGTATCTTAACAACGTTAGGTCTCGCTTCGCACCCACGCGGCGACTTACATCAACTTCTATTATCTTTTTTTTTAAATAATCAATCTTTAAATGATCTTAAGTGACAGCAATACCATAGATAGTGAGATGAGTTCACTTGGAATATTATACCACTATCAAAAGTCTACTATTTTGGATCCGAAGTCGACGTTCATGTTATAAGTTAAGCGGTTATCGGCTGATGGAAGCAGTTAAGAATCCGATCCACTTGACTCAAGCCAGCAACTACCAGCAGACAGTCTTCGGTTACTAATTGAGAGCCCGCTCACTTAAGGCTAATTAATATCTAATGATATGCTCATATCTTAGTGTATCCTCGGTGGAATAGCAAGTGGAGCCACGCGCACCAGTTAAGCGCCGTGTACAATATTCAATGCACTCGCATCGTAAATATTTCGCGTGATTCATTTTATCAAATATCTGCCGTTAGGGTCTACCCGCACACGATCCATCTTTATTCAGAAGGACTATTCCTGAAAAACTGTAATGTAAAAAATAAAGCTAGAAATACTGATCGCTTAACAGGACCTTCCATCTGGGCTGTCACTACATGGGGGAACGGGTTATATCTTCCATTATACTCCATGTGTAAAGATGAAGGTACTAATCACTCCGCAGACGGCAGCATCTCTTAATGTATCCGTTACCTTCTAGTCACGCCAACCAGCATTTCAGGTGAGTATAGGAAATTTCTTCTTTTGAGAAAGATCATGTTCAGTTGAAGATATCAATAAGTTGCAACAGAGATATATGTGAAGCATATCATTTGCCACCAAGTAAATAGTCCGCGCCCTCATACTGGGGGTAGGCCTGTGCCCAATAGTGGGGACGTAAATTAGCTGTGGAGAGAAATAGTCTGCTATAAATCCCCACTGGGACTCAGGACCTTCTCCCACTACATAAATAGTCCATTTACCCATTCGGCAGACCAAGTGCGCTTTGGTGTATATCTTATATGAAAACTTGTTTTAGGTCTATGTTAGTTTCTGTTTATCGAGCTGAAGCTCTTTTTTTTAAGTATTCTCCCAGTTTTGTCGGGCTAGGTTCTATATTTTAATTTTGTTTAACCATCATTTTATCGTTATTTCATTCTAATAATACTCCACTTTCTTTCTTTTCTTCTTTCATTCCTGTTCTCACTTTCGTATTTCACTCTCCATTCTATTTCCTTCTTACATTCCGTTCTTTCAAATAAGTAAGGACAACCGTCGATATTTATTATCATTTACAATTTTCTTAATTTAACTTATATCTACACATTCTTGCTTAATCTAATATCACATTTCAACTTATCCTAACGTATCACATTTACAATATCTTCCTATTCTGTTCTATTCTCTCTCTTAATACACAAGCTGAAATTCAAGCTCAATCAGGATCGAAGCGACTTTCTCAGAACTTATATCGCGTATGCTTTATTAACTGAACTATCACGGCTTCGGGAAAGTATATCAATGTTGATATGCAACTGACACTGCAACGCATAGCGATGCATACGACGTAATCAGATGTGCGGCGCGTAATCGACTTCCGCCCTTCGCTAATGACTTGCGCCTATTAGCATTACATTACGGTTACAAATGAGGTTGTGTGCAAACCCAAGGGCGCCTGGCTGGCCGCTGTCCGGTCGCGGGTCGCGGGTCGCGGGTCGCGGGTCGCGAGTGTGCGCGCCCCCTAACGGGCGCCGTGGGCCCAGGGCCCATCGCCCCGGTAAACAAACGACACGTGAGCGTCTAATTGTTAGTACTTAAATTCACGTCACGCGCTCGGACCTACGTTTAATACCTCGATTCACTGCCGCGGAGCGTGGGTACGCTTTTGACCGTTTCTATGGAACTACCAGTTTGCCCACCGTGTGGGTTTCGTGTTGGCGCGAACTACGCCACACTAGCGCCCGACCGGAATTTACATCCTGGTGAAGTCCGTTGACGTACTCAAATACTGCGATGATCCGATCCGACTTGTCGTTATCAATGCATTCTAAATACTATATAGGAGAACAATGAAGTTGCAATATTTTTGTAACATCTTTTCTACATATATATATATATGTTACTATGAGATATATAATAAAAATATCGTTAAAAGAAAAAAAAATTAAACATACGACATTATCTTCCTTAAGTCACATCTATATATATAAGAGATTTTCACCTATGCAGAGACTCATCAAGATATCCCTAGTACCATAAAGCCGAGTATAGGGCTGCTGAGAACTGATGCTACAGAATTTCTTCCCCAAGGGAGTTGCAGGGTGCCATGGCCAGCAGAGCGGGCGCGGAACAGATTGTATATTATAAGAGATGTCCAGAAATTGATTGATTCATCACGAGGTCTCCATTTGTTCCCCCAACTATTTGATGTAAACACTCGAAAATGTGGTAGGGATATTGCTTCTGATAGAGTTGGGGGGATTGGGGTGTTACGGCCAGCAAAAATCTAGTTCCTCATATCTGGTGTTCATAACTATCTATCACATTCCCTCCTACGATATTACGCCAAAAACTCTTATGAAACTGTATTCAGCAGCGTCTGATTTCCCGCCATCCAAGATCCATCAGCATCTTCCTGTCCGACAATGCAAAATCAATTTCGTTTCATAACATTTTTTTTTTATGATAAAGTTTGCGCCGCCTGTTACTTTGACAACCATAGCAGCTTCATCGGACTCAGGGCACGTGGATCTAGTCTCCGCGAGATAAATAAAATAAAAAAAACTAAACACTCATACACACAAATCTAAATACGTACATATATATGTAGATAATTTTGTATATAAAGGAGAAAGGTGATATTGGATGAGGAAGGGTTGAAGAGGTGGATAATAATATAGTGAGAGATAAGAGGGTGAAAACTAATAAATACATAGATAAGTATACATAGGACATCTTATACTAAGTTGCGCATAATGCTCGTCGGAAGGCGGCGAGGAGTGCGGAGTCATGAGAGGAGTTTCATAACACAATTACCAATCCGGTGCTACTGACGCACCAGTGATGTCTTACTACAGTGAGTTCAGATTCAGGGCTTCAACAATTGACGCTGGTCTAGATAAAGTTCCACCGTTTCTATTCAAGGAAGCGACGAGACGAGCGAGAGGTACACGTGGCGCCAGTTTAGATAAGCGCCACATAAGATGTCGAGTCTCATCACCCCGATGATTACACTAGCTACATCGCCCTTCAAACCGGAACATAGTAATGTATGCACAGTAATATTTGGCAGCTGCAATAGGCACTGCGGTGGAGTATACATTACTGTGTTCCGGTATGAAGTGCGCTGTAGTTAGTGATATTACTGGAATACCAAGGCTTAATATACATTATAACTAGCACCATTTTGTTATAGACAGGCGTATCACTTACCATCAGGTGAACGTCCCGCTCATCTCATGGCTTTGTAAAAAAAAAATAAGAATTTGTTGAATTCAATGTTGAGCTCGGTAACATGTTTTCAAAACATCATTATAAATAGACCGAGCTGCGTCTGGAGCCAAGTTGTTGTCGAAGGCAGGGTGACCAGGTGTAGTCGTACTCCGGTGGCCAAGTTGCCTGAGCGGATGATTGACGACGCACACTTCCCCCGCTAACGCTCAAGTTATAAGCGCAAGCGACGAAAAATATGATATAAATAAAACATTACTTCAGCGTTTGAGTCAGCGTGGGGGAAATAGTCCAAATCCCCATATGAACCGCTAGAAACGAAGGTTACGGGAAACCGCTGGATGCGGGCAGTGCAGGATTGATCAATGTGGAGATTTTTGAGGAAGGTCTATGTCCAGCAGTGGATGAATTTTTATTCGACGCAGCGACGTACAAGCGTGACTTTCACCTGATGGTAAGTGATACGCCAGCCCTTAACTAAAGAGCGCTAATGAGGCACTATGCTCGTTGTATGTTTTACTGCTGGTAGGTCTCTGTTGCTGGAGACTGTCTAGGTAGGTACCACCGCAGCGTCTATTGCAGCAGACGGACACTACTGTCCAAACATGACTATGTTACGGTTTGAAGGGCGTTGAACGATACTTAACATCTCATGTCTCGCAATGTGGTGCAGTGTACACCATTGTAACTACTGCCACGTTGTTATGAGACATATGACTTACCATCAAGTCCAGCTCGTCTCGTCGCTTTGTCGTATAAAAAAAGTTGCTTTGGAATAAAACGTATTAGGTCTCGTTACTTTATTAATTTAACTAGCCACTACAGCCTTCAAACCGGAACACAGTAATGTTCGCACACTACTGTCTGTCGGCTGCAATAGGCGCTGCGGTGCAGCAGCAAAAAAATTGATAGATGGTAATACTTTTTTTCAAGTGGTCGCCCAATTTGGAGATGGCACTTCACGGTTAAAGCTTGTACCAAATAAGAAGAATCCAGAGACCGTCTCTTCTTGGACGCATTATGGTCTATTTGTTACGCCCCCCACAGGTGATTTATCCCTTTATACCCTAATGCAATAAATCCAAAACCTCCCCCGGCCTGGTTATTGCCTCGTAATGAAACACTGGATGTTATTAAGAGATTCCTAATCTAGAAAATATGAGGCTTAGCGTTGTAATAAAACTAAGGTCTTCTAATGAATAAGAATTGTTACCGAGGTAATTTCACTTTGTTTTATTTGAAGAAGGGAAGGGACGGGAAGTAACAGATACGCCCTCCACACAACATTGCGCTCGTCGCCTTGAGACATATATTAGGCATTGTTACCACGGTAATTTCAATAGCTACAGCGCTATTTAAACCGGAACATAGTAAAGTTTGCACATGACTGTATGTCAGCAGAAAAACCTACCCTAATCTCCCCAGAACAGGTTCCCGCCTTGTTGTGGCAGTGGAGCTCAGTAGCCGTGGCTTGGTCACCCAGGATGAAGCGAAAAGGAACTTATCCGGCCGGCCCGAGGAGGCCGCTCCAGGTGAGCTCCGTGAGCTCACCTCGGATGTGTGGAGACGCGGAGGGAAATGAGTGTCGGTATTGCGATTCGCCGCTCTTCCTACCCTTCGCGGCCGTATAACTGGTGGCGGCGGAACTCAAAACTACATCCGCCGCAGGGAGTCAGGAGAGTTCTCTCTTTTGGCTCCCATGGCCTCTAGGTAATGGATTCGGGGCGATCCGTTGCTCAAATGCCTATAAAAGGCCAAGAGGAGGGTGTGCTGTATGTTCCGGCGCGCCCTTACAGAGGCGGAAACGGGGGCTTCGTCTCTCCCGAGGTGGGGCTGCATGGTGCAGCCGGCGCTGACGAATCGCGGAAGTGTGTGAGGGCGTTTTCGTGACCCTGTCATTAGGTGAAGAGGTGGAACATCGTGGGGCTTTTAGTCGGTGTAAGTCCGGCATAATCTGTGTTTGACCCCGCGAGGGCAGGTATGCAGAGGCATTTCCCCCACGTAGAACAAAAAAAACCTAGAAGAATTTCCTTCAAAAGCGACCAGATGAATAACAGTATAGTATTTTATACTTTTTGATACTTGTGTGATTATTTGTATTTTTACTAAGAACCGCAAATTTTCTAATCAACGATGGATTAAGAGTTTAAGGGATTAGGGGGTGTAAGGGGTCGCGCACTACAACTCACGGGACTCAAGCCAACCTCACCTGCTTGTGGTGCACCCTACTAATCAACAAACGAGGCTCTGGTTCCCACTAACCCGCATTGAGCTAGCATGGTGGAAAATGACGTAAATCCCCACTATGAACCTCTACAAATGACGGCCTCTAGTACCCGGTGATGCGGGCAGTACAGGAGTGATCGATATGGGTATGTTTGGGGGAGGCCTACATCTAGCAGTGGAGGTCTATCGGCTGCTTGATGAAGAGTTGTTCAGTAACCCACAAAACAAGGTATATCTCCGTTGCCGGACACCGTCTATGTAAGTACCCCCGTAGCGCCTATTGCAGTCGGCCAACAGTACCGTGTTCCGGTTTGAAAGGCGTTGCAGCTAATGTAATTAGTGTGGCAACCAGACACAATATCTTATGCCTATGAGCAGAGAACGCTATGTATAACATCCTAACTCGCGTCTCGTTGTTATAGGCAGGCGTATATCTTACCATCAGGTGAACATCCCGCTCGTCCCATCACTTAATTTTAGAAAAAAAAAACCTATGACAATGTGTAAACAGGAAATAAAAAATCTCGCACATGTCCAACAAATATTATATATTGAAGAAGCGCAGTTGGGGGTACACCGGAAGTGGCAAAAAGCCCTGCGCGGACGGATGCCTACGCAGCTTTTAGCCCTGCCGATATACAGTGGTGTAGTCAAAGAGAATTGTACCTTAACGCAACGGCGCAAGGCGCAATGTCTGTTGCTCGACGCTGCAGCTATCCGATTACGCAGATGGACTGGAGAGGGAGAACCACAATGCGCGGATTTTTGACGTCATATTCATACGCTGATGTTAATTGAGAGATAATTCATTAAACACATTTTTTTATTATTTATTATGGCCTAATAATACTTTAAGTACTGGTACTCCATCTTCATATAATTTACTGGTGATAGGTCTCTGTCGCCGGAGACCGTCTAGAGAGATACCACCGTAGCTCCTATTTCTGACGTCAATCAGTAGTGTGCAAAGGATACGGTGTTCCTGTTTGAAGGGCGTTGTGGCTAGTTAAATTAGTGGTGGTAAAGAGACAACACCCTGTGTCTCAAAGCGACGGGCATAATGTGGTGTTGTATATACTATCATAAGTGGGAAATCTTTAGAAAGATATTGCCATTTTTAGTAGTGCGTCAGGGTTGTGAAGAGTTGATTACTACCACTAGAACTTGAGAAACCAACCTAGATGATTGAGATAGTACTGATGGTAGGTACCTGTTCCTGGAGACCGTCTAGGTAGATACGACAGCAGCTCCAATTTTAACAGTACTATGCAAATATTAGTGTTCCGGTTTGATAGGCGCTGTAGTTACTAAAAGATTTGACGTCTTACCTAAAGACGAGCACTGTTAGGGGCTGTGTATACTATAGTAACCAGCGCCACGTTGTTATGTGTGTACGGACAAGCTTATCACTCACCATCGAGTGATCGTTTCACTCGTCTCGTCGCGTCGTACAATAATAAAAATCGGTAATTACATTCAGCAGGTACCAGCGACTTCTATAGTATGCTGTTGTAACATCTCTTGGATGAAGCAGTGATTAATACCATCGTATGTACTACCAAGTCCAGCTATTATCATCTTCATAGTCGTTATGTGGTGCCCACGGCTTCTAAATCTCCAGTAAAGGAACATCTTCACTAGTAGACTGTATGGAGCTCCTCAGCAGTCTCTGAGCATGTGATCATCTCTTTCGATTCCGGTCAATATCCTCTTTATTTCTAATGACAAACCAGCGAAAGGTGACGTCGACCCAAATTATCTGTTCCCTTCTCCGCAAGGAAATCTTCTGAAGGTCAACTTCGGCGTATCACAATGAACTGGTAATAATCGATTGTTTTTTTTTTAGTTATCAACTTAACCGATTGGAACGCAGCAACAAATAACCTGCAACAAAAAACAACGACAAATATAAAAGCGTATGCGCAGGCGACGATATTTTTTATAGTCTTCAAGACGGCCCCGCTTCCGCTTATTGTTTTTGCAAATGAACTTTTTAAAATTTCTCACGTGTAATAATACTTTTGTCAGTGTAAATTTTCATCAATATCAAGCGATAGACGTCCACTGCTGGACATAGGCCTTCCCCACACATCTCCACATCGATTAGCTATGCGCTGGACGCGTACTCTGGTTTCCCGCGACGTTACGGTCGAAATAGCCGCTGGTGCCGTGGGCACAAGGGATCGTTATTTGAAGGGGTTCAAATGGGAGGATTTAGGCCATTCCCCACCACGCTGGCCCAATGCGTGTTGGAGCCAGGGCCTCGTTTGTTGATTAGTAGGGTGTACCACCAGCAGATGAGGTTAGCTTGGGTGATTTTTGAAACAATATATATACGTACTTATATATAGTAAGTTTATTGTGCGGTAGACGCAATGCTGAATCCTCTCCATGTGGTAGACCGACGAAATGTTGAAGATTGCCATAAACTGTTGGATACGGGCAGCGAAGGAACGATTGTAGATCAGTGGAGGCATTTGTCCAGTTGTAGACGTCTGACGATGAAGTACACCGTGATTATCATAATATGGAGTTAATTGTTGAATAATTCCGATCCGAACCCCCCCACACAAATGGCATTTCACTTCCATTTAAGAATGAATGAAAAATAAGTCGATACCGGCGGAGAATTATTAATTATAAGAACAAAGAGGAAGCCCATTGAGATGTTCTCAAAACATTTCTGAATAAATGGACCAAAGCACAGAGTAATGAATTGACGTGTTTAAAAAAACTCTTGGTTTACTTACATTATGATGACGAAGAGACGAGACGAGCAGAACATTCATATTATAGTAAGTGATAAGCTTCCACGTAACCAGTTCGTCCTGGTAATGATGACAAAGCTTCATGTTGTACTTACTACCTAGAGATGTACGAGTAGATGCTAAATTTATGCTACGGTGGATCCTACCTTTTCACTAGCGGGAGAAAGATTTTCGAGGTATACTTTTCTCCTGAAAGAAAAATAAGGTCGTGTTGGATTCTTAACCACTAAAAACAACCTTTTGTACACTTCGTCTAATCACATGTTTAGGAGAGCTATACTGTAGCATTATCCTTGTGCTTCGACAAATACAAGGTCACTTTATACTTATCTGCCACCCTAAGATCGCTTAATGAGCAATGAGGATATCTACCTTCGAGCCCGAGAACCGGAAGGCTCTTTAGTTGCCTGCTATGTGTAGTAGAAAGTTAGTCCCTATAACCCCAGTCAACAAAGAAAGCACCTGTCTAGACCAAAGATCCCCAATAGTTTTATTTATTCCTGTGGACCCCATGCACCTACATTTCTACCATATTCCCAAATCTCAACAAAAAAATATAAAGATAAATCTAACATAGCCCCTCGTCGAGTCTCCCACCTACCCCTGGGGATTCATCTGGACCACTTTGGGAACTAAGAATCTAGATGGTCAGAGATGTATCATTAGCTAAAATTTTATAACTAAGTAGCAAGTGAACTAATATAACTGGAACATACGTACTTCTCTGAACTTGGTTAGTCTATCAAATGGTAGTGGAAGGCAGCGAGTCGAAACGTTGGCTGATGATGATATTAATTAACGTCCGAATGGTTCCTCTGCTTCGTCAGCCTCTGCCAAGTCATAATTATTTGTTTGATTGTATGTCTGTGTAGCAAGTAAATGCAAAATATAATCCTTGAACTGGGGTCGTTTCTGCCTTGTCTTTTCCATTCTCTCCCCGTGTAAGGGATTTTTGATGTTACTCAACTCTTCTGCTTGTCGCAGCACGAGACAGAGGTGGGAATAATTAAAGCACTACTACTGTCCCTGCGAATGTTACCATCATATATACATACTTCTTGGATAAAAAGAAGGAGTGGTGAAAATTTGTTTAAAGGTCTTGGAATAATTGAAATTTGCTATTTCTAAGTATGTGGATATAGATCGATATTGAATTTAGACATATTTTTATAATAAAAAAATCTAGAAAAATCTATAACTGCAGATGTCAGAAACAAAATATGCTCCGAAGACAGTTCTTCAGCTGATATATGTTCAGTTTGTTCCTATAGATGGTGTTGCCTTAGTTCCGCCGTCGCGCGCCGGTGCAGACTCGACCTTACCGTACCAACACTCCGTAACAAAAACCACAACCTTCAATCTTGTTTGTTTATATATATTTTTTATATCAGATAAATAATTTACTACTCAGTAGTGCATTAAATTATTTTTACTGGCAACAAGCTAATAATTTACTTCAATTTTACAAAGTTTCAAACGATAATAAGTAAGTCAATCAGATGCGTACCGACGCTAACTCATATTGGTTGAGCTGCAGAGCTGTAGTGGAGGAAGATTTACAAAATGTGGCTGTTAGCTAATTAGAGTTAGAAAGAACTCTAATACTAAAGAAATATAACAAGGTTAGGATGACATACACTGCATCTCATCGTTCTCGTCGCCTTGAGACATAAGAAGTTGAGTCTCGATACCTGAGTAATTACGTTAGCTACGACGCCCTTCAAAGTGGAACAAATTAATACTTGCACACTTCTGTTACAGTACAGAAATAACCGCTACAGTGGTACCTCTTGAGATGTCTTCCGGCAACAGAGGCTTATCAGCAGTAAATGTATCAATCTATATATAGTTGAAATTTGTCTGAACTAAATGTTCCTCGAGAGCAACCATAACCACAAATAACTTTCTATATGTTTATAAAAATTAATTAGAAATAAAATAACGAAGGATCTATGAAATTCAAAAAATAATCTATAACCATCTGCAAATCATTCCGCGTCCAATGCTCCCATTTGCATCTCGCTACGTTCACTAGTTTTGACGTGATTGGCTAACAAAGAAAACCAATTTTCATTATAGATGTATATATATAAATTATATAAGCGATTTCCACTTATACACAGACTCATCACGACATCTCTGTAACCATAAGACCTACAGACCTGAAGTTTGGTAGAAATGTTCTCAGAATATAAGTCAGAGAATAATCAAGATTTTGAAATATTACCCTTAAAAAGGGGTTGCGAAGGTGTCAATAACGTGAAGAAGCCCAGAAAGGCGACGAGTTGCAGCCAGATTGGAATATTCCTAACAAATTTCAAGTCTAATTCTACATTACAGTTATGAAACCGGGTGGGGTATAGCTAGTTACTATAAAATGATTACGTTTTCATGTAGAGATCCTGTGTCGAGGGTGTTAATCCAAATAGCGCAAGTGTTCAATTCCAGCACCAAAAATCCGTTCCCCGAAGCGTGCGCGCGCCGCGCGGGCACAGTGCCGCAGCCGGTCGCGTACATTACGCACGCGTTCCCCGAACTGCGCCCGCGCGCCCGTGATACGAAAACTAAACACCGCAGGCGCGCGTGTGTGTGTCTGTGTGTGCGTGTGCGTGTACGCGCGCCTACACGCGTGCCTGTGCGCGTGATATACGCGCCGACATCGGTAGATTCGGTGCGTTTCGTCTAGGAGCTTGGATTTCGCGCTGTGATATTTTTTTTGTCTGAAGTGACCATGTGCTGACCCTACAGTTTCAAGTGTTTGCGGAAACAAAACGGATTTTCTTTAAGGAGTTCGCGAAAACAGCCAACATTTTGAAGTAAGTTCATGTGTTTATTTCTTCTGTAACAACATTAAACTTGAAACAACTTTGCTGTGAGACATAGAGATGTTGAAGGCGGATGTAATAAACATATAAACAATAATTAATATGGTCATCAGCCGATAGACGTCCACAGCTGAACATAAATCTACTCCAAAGATTCTCTCACCGATCGAGTAAGGATACAAACGGGGTAATTTGAGCCATTCCCCATTCTTTTCTTTGTCCCATACAAAATTATAAACAAAGCATAATAAACAAACAAAATAATTAGTACTAATATAAAAACTTTTTTTTATTGAAACCTGTCAAAAATTCACTTGCTTAAAAAGCCTTTTCTTATTACATATATATATGTATATACCTTACAAACATATATATATAAATGTATGTAAGGTACATAGATTCCTCTTTTGGTATAGACCTCTCCCATATAAAAAATAGTGTGATATAATTATTAAAAAATTGTTTTTATTTATTTCATTATAGTCAGCTTATTATGATCCACTAATGGATACAGACATCCTCAAGAAGCTGGAGCCTCATCTTTGTCATATATATATGATCTATCTTTTTAATATTACTCTCAAGTTACACTATTAGTCTCAAGAAGGTCTTCCAAAGCTAATACTAAATATGTTATATATTCAAATAAGATATAAAGTTTATATATATAGATTACTTAGATATTTTACCTGAATAATATTTAAATATCAGACTTATATTTCCTAAGCAAGGACTTTATATCATGAAACTCTATTAGCTGATCTGATGGCGTTGTATCAGAGATAATCCATTCCCACGTAAATATAATCGTTTTCATTATCACTACATCTACAACCAAGGCTAAACATCAAGAGCTTCTTTGTTATCGTAGGAGTGTATAAAAAACCCCCACAGGTCGTTCAACTACAGTTCATTTCAAGATCTATCTATGTTCTAGCTCACGCTGTCGATATTTTCCTGTACGAATCGGAATCTGATTGGTTTTATAAAGTTTTCCAACTTCCTCTAAACCTGTTTGCGAAAAGTTCAATATATAATGGTCAGTTCTTTCTGAATGTAAGTATTATATCCTTTGCAAATAATCTTTGTAGTTGTTCCTTCCTTTGTATATACCATGGACATCCATAAATCCTAGATTTAAAAGTACAGTACTAATCAATCTCTATATTTATGAGAATCTCTTCAAGATCAAATGTGTGGTGTGTTCGTTTATTTTGACCATTTACCAAACTAATAAAAAGGTTAACTCGTCATCAAAGGGTTGAATGTTATTATTAATAAATCTTCAGGGATGAGTTTAAGTTAATATTCATAAAGTGGCCCACTTGTCGCTGGTGGTGCGTTCGTTATCGCCGGTTGAGTTAAGGGGGTCTCGGACTGTCCCGGCGCACCCTTCCGCTATTACGGACCATAATGTCTGCTTAATTTGATGACTTAATTGGATCGAGCATTATAACTTCACTGCTTTCTTAACCGACTGCAAGAGAGGGGTTCTTCAATTCATCGCTTAAGTATAAATTATTACTTAGAGCTCCATTTATATATTAAGTAAGGATAAATACATTTTACATGTGATAGATACAGGCACTATAGTTCGCGCGATGCACTTTAATTAGCTGGACCAACTTTTTTTCTTTTTTTTATGTAATTAAGCGACGAGACGATCGGGACGTTCACCTGGCAGTAAGTGATACGCCTTGCCATAACATGACGCTAGTTAAGATGGTACGTACTGCACAACATTGTGCTCATCGCCTAAGACATAAGATTCCAAGTCTCGTTACCTTACTAATTAGAGCGTATCATTTACCATCAGGTGAATGTCCCTTTCGTCTCATTATTAAATAAAAAAAATTACAAACTAACCAAAAGAATTAAATTAGTTTTTTTCATACATATAAACGATTTAAAGTCCAACACTACTGATTAATAAGAGTCGATTGATTTATCGCCAGTTACTATAGATCAAAATTAAGTTTAAGTTTTATCTACACTTATTATACATTGCAATGTTTAAATGTTACTTTAACTTATAAATCTCTTTGTTTTATCTTCAACTGTATAGTATTATTTAAATTATTCGCATAAAATGTTAGTTTCGTAAATGAACGCTCATTAAGGAAGTGGGATGTGTAATTAACACAATGAATTCTCATCACATATATTCATAAAATTCAAACAAATAAAAACACTTTAAAACGGATTTTATTATAATATTAAAGTCTTCCTTATTTTATAAATTACACTAATCATATATATATAGCTATACACACATATATATATATATATATATAGAAATATATAAATATAAGCTGCGCCCTGTCCGCTTTGTTCGCCGTAATATAGAATTAGATTTAAAATTTGTATGAAATATTCCTTGAGAGCAACCACAACCGCAAATGACTTTCCATACCAACCGTTACTATAGCAACCGAGTAATTAATACGAAATGAACAGTTAATTAGAAATGAAATGCTAAATCTATAAGATTAAAAAAATACATAACCATCTACCAATTATTCCTCGTCTAATGCTCATGTTTCCATCTCAATATGTTCACTTATTTTCACGTGATTAGCAAATATATATTAGGGATAGGGTGGTGTAATATTGGGGTTGATTAAAGGTATTTGTCTTTGGCCGTTGTTCATTTTAGAGACCTTTCTTTTAACTAATGCAGCGCTATCGGCAGCGAGGGTAGGGGTGGGGAAATCGATCCGCACCAACCACAATCCTATTTGGCATTAGAATGTTGGTAATGAACGGCGACCAGCTTCCTGTAGGCCGGAGCGTGAGAATGATGCACTAACGGCGGTCCGTGGTGCCGGATGCGAACCAGATCGGAGACGGAACGGGTTTGGAGAGTGAATACTATCAATTAACTCCATGCGCACATCCGAGAAGCTATTAAACTGTTGTACGTAAACAGTGCGCCTGGTCTGTCCAGGGTGATCAGATTTTGAAGACGGCTCCTGGATAAATAAAAATTATTTTCAACCTGATATTTGCATGTATTTATGGATACTCATATCACTATTTTTTTGACATAAGTAATCTCTTTACCGTAGTAATTTCATTAACTACAGCGGCCTTCAAACCAGAACATACTAGGGTGTGCACAGTACTGTTTTTCCGCTGCAATAGGAGCTACGGTAGGTAGTACCTACTTAAATAGCGTCCGGCAAAAGAGACTTACCATCAGTGGGCCACTATCATTCCATGTAGAAGAGTTACCTCCTCAAAGCGTCGTAAAAGGCGACTAATAGGAATCAACTCAATAGTACAGCTACTTTGATCTTTACTAGCATACCCTGGTTACCAATCAGCATGCCAAACGTGGCCACGTACGATACCACTACTTTAGTACTGATAGGTCCCTCTTACTGGAGACCGTATCGGTTCCACAACAGTTCCTCTTCCTGCCGACAACAGTACTGTGCAAAGATTGCTGTGTTCCTGTTTGAACGGCGCTGTAGCTAGTGAAATTATTTGGATTATGAGACTTAATATCTCATGTCTCGAGGTGATGAGCACAATGCGGTGTTGTGTATATTACTATAACTATAACTGGCGCCACCTTTTTATTGGCGGGCGTATCACTTACCATTAGGTGAACATCCTACTCGTCTCGTCGCTTAATTGAATATATATATAAATAATCAGCTTAACTTTCCCACTACTGGGACTAGTGCTTATTTAAGAGGAGACAGTCAAGTTCATATATTTACCTCGCTAACCATGTCGGCTGATATATATCATGTACTCCAAAGCGGAAGTTGCCGGGAACTGTCGATTTTCTAGAATGGTTACCTTCACCGAAACCTCAATGTTAAGGAGATTCAAACCCTCGCCTCTTCAACATAATAACAATATAGCCATCAATATGTATCTTTTTATCAGCCGTATAGCGCCCAAGGCTGGGCATAAGCCTCTCTCAAGGATCATCGTTGGGGAAGAATTGGGCCTTAGCCCAGTCTCGCTGGCCCGGTGGGGGTTGATGGGTGGTGAGAGCCTCGTCTGTTGTTTAGCAGGGCGTCCCACGTGCTGGTGAGGTTGACTTGGACTCCTTAAGATGTGGGGGTATGGACTGTCTATAACAGTCTGTCCATATATATATACTGTCGACAATAATATAATGATTATGGACTCTGGACTGGACTCGACTGCAGTTACTAGCGATTTGCTACCTTATCACCAGGCAGTAAGGACGGTAATCGCTAGGAAACCTCACGGAGATTTTTTTCCACTGAGCACATATCCGTCGGTGTATTGAATAAATTTAGACGAATTTGAATTTGTTACGCAATAAATCGGGGGTCCTTAATCTTTTCAAGGGCCCCACGGACCCGCGGGGTATTTTTCCTTTCCCCTATAAGGATAATCACGGATCAGCAGACGGCTATACTTAATTGGGACCTGCTGGATTAATTCAGGGATTACTTTTGAATAGAATGAACTAGTTGTAAGTATATATATATGTTTAACCTCTAAGGATACGTCTATATAAATGTGGTGGCTAAGACGGCTGGTGATAAGCTGCTGCGGGAGACTGTCCAGGTACCATCGCAACTTCTATCACGGTCGTAAAACAGTACTGTGTAAACAAAATGTGTTGTGTATGACAACCTAACTATAGCCTCATTGTTATGGACAGACGTATCACTTACTATCAAGTGAACGTCTCAATCGTCTCGTTGCTTACTTCCTTTAACTCTTTTCCGTTTTAAAAGTAATGTAGCTCTACGAATCAAACCAGTGTCCTCCAGAATGCTATAAGTGGGTATGGCGACGTGTTGTAAAGCTCGCGAACAACACCTGAAGTGATGACCACGACCACTCTGTCAAGAATGATACCATCGAAGATAGGTCGTGAAATTACTGGCGCCATGCTACAATACAGTGCAGTGTAATCATCATAACTAGCGCGACATAGTTTAAGCAGACGTATAACTTACTAGCAAGTATCCATCGTATCCGTATCTTCTCTTACTTAAGTAATAAAAAAACATGTTAAAACCGATTGACCTCCGAAGTGGGGGAAGGTCACCGTCGAGTTAAATAACCGACTAGTTTGTGTGGAAAAAAGAATTGGTGCAATTATCTCATAGCGAGCATTAAATTAAGATTAAAATTTAACCGAAACGAGCGCGTTCAAAATGTTAACACGGAACTGTAAGGGCGCTTTCACACTGCACGTGTGGGTGTCGTTTTACACACAACGGATTAATACTTGACCTCAGTTTCGACATCATCAAGCGATAGACGTCCACTTTTAGACGTAGATATCCACCAAAGAACTCTACATACAGTCGGCATGACCTCTGGTACTGCCAGGCCAAAGGAGCCATCATGTGTAGTGGTTCATATGCGAGGATTTGGGCCATTTCCCACCACGCTGGTCGAATTCCGGTTAGTTGGAGCCAGAGCTTCGTTTGTTGACTAGCAGGGTGCACCACGAGCAAGCGAAGTTTTTTTTTTGTTTTACATGCAGGAAATGCCTTCGCATACCTGTCCTCGCGGGGGCATAGACAGCTTCGTCGGACTTGCACTGACTAAAACCCCCACGATGTTCCATCTCGTCTCTAGCGCACCTCCGCGACCCTTCAGGCGCCGGCTGCACCGTGCAGCTCCACCTCGGTAGGGAAGAACCTCCCCTTTCCTGCCTCTATAAGGGACCGCCGGAACACACAGCGCGCCCTCCTCTCAGCCTCTCACAGTTACCTCGGGAACGGATCCCCCGAATCCGTCACCCAGAGGTTATGGGAGTCAAGAGAGAAAACTCTCCCGACTCCCTGCGGCGGATCTGGTTTTGGGTTCCGCCACCAACCGTTATACAGCCGCGGAGGATTCTGAACCCCACTGCCCGCACGACGAGGTGGGAGCCTGTTCGAGGGGACGAGCGTTGGTTTGGGCCTCATGAGTTGTCCCTTTACACCACTAGGTGACATCAGGTTTAGGATTTATGCCATTTCAGCGAGAAAAGCAGTAGAGAGAGTCGTCCCACGAAGAGGTTAAGGTCCCTGTTCATCATAAGAACAGCAAAGGAGTGGAACAACTTGCTGGCGCCGGTGTTCCCGTACAAATATCACGCGAGTGTTTTCAAGGACAGGCTATTACTAGATTAGCCAGCCTTAACATCACAGATCACATCACCACTTAACATCAGATGAGATCATAATCAAACGTTATCCTTATCCTTTTAAAAAATTAGAGATGAAGATAACCAACTTAATCTTCATCAACATCCTGAGTTCTATCACATTACATAGGGGGAGTATATATCACCTATGGATAGACATTTTCTTTTTTGACAAGTCATCATCATCTTTACAATGGATTGAGGTTCACTGCTAGACATATCTTGTGCAATCATCGCCATCGTCAGTTGTTACACGACCACTGGACATAGGTCTTCCCCAAAGATCGCCACATCAATCGGTTCTCCGGTACCTGCATCCAGCGACTTCCCGCGACGTTCCTTTATAAGGATTTATGTGAGGGGATTTAGGCCATTTTCCACCACGCCGGCCCAAAGCGGATTGGTGGGAGCCAGTCTTATTTATTGATTAGCAGGGTGCACCACAAGCAGGTGAGGTTGGCTTGGGTCCCGTGAGTTGTTGTGCGGGACCCCTTACACCCCTGTCTTACTATGTATTACATGAAGGACGGTCTTGCAATATTTGCCTCCTGAAGCTCTGATATTTTTAAGATAGCTTTTGCTAAGAATATGTATATAAAAAAAGTTTCAAACATAGTAAGAGTCAAAATAACTATATCCGGTATATATATATCCGGTGTGAACGACGCTGTGTAACAGCTCCATTATGTGAGAGCCGTAGATAATCTGTACTGGTGGCGTGGCCGAGGTAGTTTTGTGAATGAAATGGCCAATAATTGGCCCCGCGGCCATTATCTGGAGGCTGAACCTCCGCCCCCAGCCACCCCCCGCCCCGCCGACAGGTTGCCGTGAACTGATCGGTTTGTTTCAACCTACAACTGATTGCCTTACCGTCGAACGAGGCGAACTGGTGATAATGGTTACCAGTCAATGATGACGTTAATTGATTCTGAGGCTTTTGAAATATTTTTAAAGCCCTAACCAATCGCAGGTAGAAAAGGACCTTAAGACAGAGGACCTCAAAAGTATAGCTGGAAATACCTGGACTGGACTCGGTGCAAGACCTTATCATCCGGCAATGGACGTCCATCGCTTGAGATGATGAACTAATCATAGTACCTTACTTGCTTCTCTTATCGTGTAACACTCAGGTCCCAGGATGATTACAGAACCACATAACGGGAAGTTTGGTGGGTGGTAGGTGAGCTACCACCACCAACCAGACCTACCTCCTTACTGTAAATTGCTACCACGACAGCAGAACCGGAGCATTCTACATGAACACTGTTCACCATCATCATCATTTCAAACATATCTTAGACATTTTACCTTCCATACTCTATGTGCTTAGTTAAGTAGTGTTCACGGGAAAATGAGTGAAACAATGTTAACAACGGGCGCACAGTTTCCCACAGATCGCGTCAGCTCGCGATACGTTTTCCTCACGATGCATATTTTAAAAGTTTCACCGCGGAGAAAAAGTTTTCCGCAGTTAATTACCCGTTTCGCTAACTGTGTTTGTTAACAAAGATCAGCGGTTCCCATGGTTTAAATATAACCATGAGAGGAGTCAATTAACCACTGTCTGTCAGGGTCGAACGACGGTCTGGTGGGAACCGCGGGATCCCACGGGATGCGAGCTACGCGGGACCAATCGATAGGAAATATTTGAGAGGGATCTATATCCAGCAATGCCCATCTATCGGCTGATGATATTAATGATGATGAAGATGATGATACACTAACTAGTACTTAAGATAACCGGCACTGATCTTGATTTATTTAGTCCTTTCTGATGCCTAATTCACCTGCTGTTATCCGTGTATTAGCTGGTAAAGGACACCGTGATAAGAAAGACCAGATGTTATGTGTTGACAGCCGGAACACAGTCAAGCCGGAGTCTGAAAAATTATTTACCACCAAACCTTACGTAAACCTGGAATTGATCTGGTAAACTTAGGAAAGGCTAACTGATAGTCACTGCGCTATAAGGTCTACCAGATGACCGACTTGACGACTGTCAGCAGATCATGATGCATCATTGATTGATCAGTCCTGGTCAATAGGATCTGGTAAGAAAGCGGGATTGAGTTTCCTAGGAGATCCAGCACACTATATGTGCCCACAGATGGAGATATTTTTTTTATTCCACGAAGCGACGTAACGAGTGAGTCGTTCACCTGATACTAAGTGATTCGCCTATAACAACGTGGCGCTAATCAGGATGATGAGATATTGAATCTTGTTACCCCAGTAATTTCTCTAGCTACAGCGCCATTCAAACCGCATCACAGTAATGTTAGCACAGTACTGTTTGTCGGCTGCAATAGGCGCTGCGGTGGTACCTACGTAGACGGTCTCCAGTACTACTACTACTACCACCAGTAAAGCACATCGTCACCATCAGATATAGAGCATTTTCCAAAGATTACCCCTCCATAACAAAAGGGATGTTTCTCTCAAAATGTTATTAAGGAAAACTAATTCATAATGTTGCCAGTTGATGAGTATACTGTTAAAGGAAACCTCAAGGACATTACGTCCTGCATGAGGCTGCGGCTGCGCTGCGGCTGCCGAGGGTCCTGGTGGGTGTGGGGGTGGGTGTGGGGGTGGGTGCGGGTGCGGGTGCGGTGCAACGAGATATATTGATTTTTGCCATAAATAGAATTCAATTGCGAGCCCCGCATTGTATACAAGCAATTAATAATAATAACATATTATATCAACGATCCACTTTAACAACGATCTGTATAGTGTCCTATGTTGAAAAACACAGTTTAAGTTAGCCTGGACAGCACTAGACTAGACTGAACCGGTTAAGTGATGTACATTAAGTATATAACTTAATCCGCGAAAGATACATCTTCGGTGAATTTAGAGCACTTACCAGCGGTAGGTCTCTATTGCTATAGACCGTCTAGATAAGTACCACCGCAGATCCTATTGCAGAGGATAGACAGTACTGTGTTCCGGTTTGAAGGGCGCTGTAAGTGAAATTACTCGGGTAACGCGATTTACTAATCATATGTCTCATCCTACGAGCGTAATATGATACATATCATAACTAGCGCCACGTTGTAGGCACGCGTATCACTCAACATCAGGTGAACGTCGTCTTCAACGGTTCACTACATGCAATAAAAAAATTTAGAGCAGCTCAGAGAATTTTTTGTAGTTTTCAGTGTTATTACAATACGGTACAACGGGATTGACAGGCTCCTTAGGGGGTTCAGCCCTGTAGTTTCGGGCTAGTAAGAATGGGACTAAGATATGCCCTGCTTGTCGTAGAAGCAGACTAAAAGGGTCTAGGAGTTTCGCGGGCCTTGAGGGTTCGGGCCCTCATCGTTCAACAAGCGAACCTGCGTGGGACAGCGTATGGCGCAGTGATGGTACCTGGGAGGGTTAGGCTCCTCCACAGAGACGAGCCAACACAAAGTGTAGAAAGGAATTGGCGAGTTCTATAAGAGATCCCGGAGCCTTTCCGAATGCGCTGATGCAGACCACTGAGGGGGTTTTAGTCAGTAAGAATCTCATATAACCCTGACTTTCCCGCAGAAGCGAGTAGGGTATCTTTCGATGATTTCCTCTCAAAATCAAGAAAAAGCGATTCAGGGGGTAAAATAACAATAGAGAAAAAAAGTACATAAATTAAAAAATACTTCCTTTGTCGCCTTCTGATCAGAAACAGCCTGTTTATGTGATAGCACAATTTTTGAACCCAGGAGTCGTGGATTCAAACATCAGCTTTTGGTGAAGGGACACATCGTGAGGAGACGGACTTCCTACGAAAACAACCTGCCTCTCAATTCGCAATTAACCATCGTGGTGGACATATAGCTTCCACTCTGCCCTTGTTAGAGAAGTCCTCAAGTGCGAGGGGGATAATTAATTAGGGGGTTGCGTTGCCATTTCCTATATATGATGAGATGAATTTACTCGATAAAATCAAATTTTAATGATTATAATCGTCTTCTTATCAGCCTCATAACGCCCACTGCTGGGCATAGGCCTCACACAAGGAGCTTAGCTGGCCCAGTCGGGGTTGGTGAATAATCAGATCCTCGTCTGTTATTCAGCAGGGTGCATCGCGTGCAGGTGAGGTTGACTTGGGTTCTATAAGATGCTGGGCGAAACTCCTTACACCCTTGAATTACTGATGATTATAATGATTAAGTATAATTAATAATTTGATTTTTATAAACTAGAGACATTCAGGCTTTGATTTTTTGACTTCTGTAAAAAAAGTTACAAAATTTTATTTATGCGACATCTCCCCCCCACAAATCCGCACTTATACCCACAGAATAAATATTAACATTTATACGCCGATATAACACGGACAGGACGAATTTGTGTCGAAGGTAATATTCAGGATATGAGCTCATTGTAAACCTATCAAGTTCCTTCCTCGAATTCAATGGCGGACCGCAAACGGAAACGATTTAGTCTTATGTATTCTATATAAGCGATCGGCTCTGGCTTCGCATTGGTGCAATTTAGTATTGAAGACTTTTTTATACTTTATTTAGCGAAGACACGACCAATATGATAATGGTTAGGATTAGCACACACTGCGCCACATAGCGTTCGTGGCCTTGAGACATAACATATAGTCTCAATACCCCAGTAATAATACTAGCTACAGCGCCCTTCAAACTGGAACATAATGCTGTATGTCGGCTGCAATAGGCGCTGCGGTGGTACCTACCTAGACGCTTCCGGCAACGGAGACCTACCACCAGATAACACGATATTATAATTTTGAATACCCTAAACAAAATCCTAAAGCAATAGACATAGTAAATATCTCCAAAATGTTGAAATATGTTATTTTAATATAGCTGATAACCCTCACGACCGACCTTATATTATCCCTTAAATTTAACCATAGTGGGTTTTTAAATCGAAATTAATTAATTTTTAATACAGGTGGAGCCCCAGAGGCCCCGGGGGGAGGAAAATGCAAACGAAGAACATCAACCTGAGCCGCGAACAGTCAAACGAGGACAACTGTGAGTTGCAGGTCAGTCGCACCAACACTACACAAATTAAGGGTTAAACTACAGTATCATTGCTACCGCAACCCTTCAATTTATTAATAAATATCTTTATAATTATTCTAGCTTTATTGACCGCAACTCCCTTTGGAGAAAGAATTTTGAAAATCCTTAATTAGCTAGTCTATACTTGGGAAACGGAATCTTCCTACTAAATTTCAGGTCTTCAGGCCTTTAGGCTTTTGCGTAGGTGGAAATCTCCTATATATAATCTACCAGTCCCCCATTTTATGGTAATGTTAATTTTATGATGATGTAATCTGTGATGGTGAAATTTATCAATCTAGAAAAGCTCTTCTAAAAGTTCTCACGCCATGTCTGGAGACTATGAATACCATTAGCATTTTTTTTTCGCTATTTCGCTGTTCTCATTGTAATGGAGAAAACTAAACCTTAAGACCTCATGAGCATCTATACACAGCGTAGAGATGGACACCTGCGGTATGTCTGAGCATTATATTTTATAATAATTGTAATAATATACGGAACTCGACATGACAGACGATCCTATTAAATAATTCATTAATAATTATATAAAAAGATTAAATAGAAGGTTATATTAAAACCTATTTATATATATTACAATATATGTAAGTAAATTTTGTACCCAAATAATATTAATGTACGTATCCGTAATTATACTATAATTATTTTTTTTTCTTCACAAACTGAAAGAGAATGTCTTGTGGCATTATGCCCGCCGTTTTCTGCATCCGTTTTTATTGTTTTTCTTGTCTGCTTATTCAACAAAAAAAATATAAAAGATATGGAACTAGCGCTGTCTAGGGCAGAGCATTTAATACAACTTTAGTAAAACAAACATCAAATTTGTATTGTAGTGCATAAAATTCCAAAAGATGGCGCTGATATTAAATTTCATATAAAAAAGATACTTTTACAATGTATTAATTTATTGTAACGTTTCAACAGAAATCATGCCGCCAAGATCACCAGGGGCTCCCGATCGATGTGTCAGTGACCCACCAGGGCATCCTGAACCAAGTCACGAGGGCCACCATCGGTTCCACGTATCGCGGTCAGTATGCAATATGAAATTAAATAATATTCAAATAAGGTCCGTTTATATCTCGCGACGTTTTAATGTGAAATGTTGCCGTTGTGCCGGCGCTGCACGCGTTCTATGGTTTACACGACCTCCTTAAGGTCGTGTCTTCGATTTATCGATTGATTGTTTTGTAATGTCTACGCGGTAAGTATTATTTCTTCGATGTACAACAATTCATGTAACAAACAGGAAACGTTTACATCACACATCGGGAGTTAAATAACTTAGTAATAAACTTGTGGTAAATAATAAAACATACGGTGTACTACACCAGAACCAGCTATAATTGAGCATAAAAGAGAATACGGATCTCGAGATTGTTTTTAATCAGCCTTAAGGTCTAAATTACACAGCTGGTCTGCTGCAGATTCAGCGATACTCAAAAGTCTATGCTAAGAGCGCAAGGTTTTATTTTCTATATTCTTAAAAAAGTCGTTCGGAACTGTTGTCTATGTTCCGGTGGTGAACCTATGAGTACCGAGGATGTTTGGATGAACACGTTTAACCATTTACGGCCTCATTGTCACTTAATACCGTGTGAAATCGAAATCAAGTATTAGCACTAACACATTTAAGACAAAATGATAAAACGCGTTACCGCAGTAATTAAACTTGCTACAACACTTTACAAACTGGCATTCTACGATATATTGTGATGAAATAGTATCTTAATTTATTTATCTTTTACTATCGGTGTAATGGAAACGTGCGTTGGGCATGCGTTAGTCACTTCGACCATCGTTAGTATACCCACACCACGAGCCCGCGTGGTCACCTACGGCGCGTGATCTGAAACCCAATCACCGATTGTATCTCGCCTTCAGTGAAACACGGCGCAAACAAAGAAGTATCAAAGAAAAAAAAACGTTTCTCAGTTTCTCACATTTACGTCAGAAGACAAAAGTTTTTACATTGTTACTGTTTTCTTAAACAATTTTTAAATTATTTGTCACAGTAATACAATCATTGGTATTAAATGGATCCACAATGGAAAGATCTATTACCCAGGAATAGATCCTGGCAGTCCTTTCCATTATAATACACAACAGTTTTTACTCAAGTTGAAAATGTAAACACTGCTTAGATATATTCAAAGGTTTTTTATTTTTGTAGTTATTCTACACTGCCGATAGATGGCGTTAAAGATAATTACTTCGCTAACTAATATTCTTTAATTTTTTTAGTTTTGTTTTTGGCTGAGAATTAAAATAAATACAAATATATTATCATTTATTAAAATTTGATATGAATTATATCAAAAAATAATTAGACGAAAAAGTTTAGCATAGACTCATTAGAACTTATTCTTTTTATTAAATACAGCCTAGGGCTTCAATAAGATCCCACCTGATGATAAGCGGAGAAGTAGGTGATAAGAGCATCAACCTAGAAGAAATTTATTTGCCCTTAGTAATACCAACGCTGTCAGGATATTCCAATCTTTTGCTGTTTGGACTATGAACGACGCAGCACTCGACCGTGTATGAGATTTTAGCGTTTGTATTTATCGACGACTTGTGTTGTTTGTTGACGAGCAATTAAAGAGCAACTGACTCTTTTAATTACCGTGAAGGTTAGTAACACTGTTATACTAATGTTAGTAATTACAATAATAAAGTTCCTAAGTTCCGCCTATGCGACTACACGTGAGAGTTGAGCAGAGTATGTCTAGCGTCAATCGAGGGTTGTCTATGCGTAGACCGTGATGGCAAAAGGTTGCTATCCTGAAAATACATAAATTACAAAAATTTATACATTACTATCTATCACAATATTGTTGTAAACAGGTTGAAACTTAAAGTGTGAAGAACAATACACAGTTAGTTAAAATAGGCGGAACCCCACAAGATAACTTAATCAGTGTTAGGTAAAAAATTTTACTATACTTTGTTTCTAAGTGATAAGTTGAACGTTTAGTGTTAATATCTTAGAGACTCACTATAATGAAAACTTTATGTACCAAGTTAGTTATCTGTATAATTTAATATTACTATAGGGAATATGAAACTTGATGAATCTATTAATATAGTCCTAGCAGAGGCAGTGCAGCATAACCTGAATAAGTCACCATGATGTGCTTATTCATGTTATGTTGCCACATTACAATATACTACCAGTTCAAACAAGCCGTCAGACTGCGACGGCGACAACCACATAAGGCAGGCAGTTCGTAATAACCTCGCTGATGATTTTGATTGACAATTAAATGCCCACGCGACGACGCAAGAGCATAATATATAAAAAAAATACAACTTGGAACTTCGCGAACGTTATCCAGCTAATATATATACATACAATCCTTGCATAAATCCTTAATTCAAAAAGTAAAGTATTTCCAAAAAACATTCTTGTCAATGAACTGCCAACTGAATAACCTAATGCAAACGGTTACAACGGTTTTTCCTTTTTTGCGTGGAACCCTAATTCCAGTTCAGCCGAACCCGGCAGATACTACAGTACCAGTTTATATTTATATAATTAGCAATTATACTACTAGTAAGGATTTGCAAGGATAACAAGTAAATTAAGTACACTAATAATAGATAAAAAAATCTAAATTTGTCATCATTATCATCAGTCGATAGACGTCCATTGCTGGACATAAACCTCTCTAGATCTCCACGTTTGGGAGGGTTCATATGGAGGATTTGAACTATTTCCCACCACGCTGGCCCAATACAGGTTGGTGGGAAGTATATAGTAGATATAATTCGGTAATAACTATAGCGAAAAGAGAATGCGTATGTAAGATGCCCAGTAAGATATATAGTACATATGCCTGTTATAGTAACGACTTTTATTACATTTTCACAGTCAAAAAAAAAATTATATATCTATCGTTAAGTATGTTTGTACATTTATCTTGACCTTTGAATATCATGATCGTATCAGAAGCCTGATTCTCCTCCTAGCCATGGGTTAGACCTTTTTAAATGTCATACGAGCATATCTATCATGAAATTGTCCATAATAATTACTTGCCGTGATCTTACTCTATTACTTCAAATTGACTATATTTAAATTTGAACGTTCGATATAATAATGTTAAAGTATAAAATCGTTTAAACGTTTCTCCAAACTTCAATCTCTTATGTATACTTCATAGAATTATAAGCTTTATGTTTATTTATCCTTAAGGTATAAAAACGCTTGAATAATTCTCCAAACTATGAGTAGTCTGTTATGCAGACTACATAGAATTTTATGCTTTATAATCATATAGTTTTAAGGAGTAAAATCGTTTGTAATTGAATTTCTATGTTTAATATTTTTATAACGCTAACTCGTAATTGCGCGGTAAAGAGTTGAACACAAACGGAGTTATGAAATGTATATAAATAACGGATGGTAATTGTAAATGCACAGTTTGAGATCAACTATGTTACAGTAATATCGAAGTTATCACGGATATGAACAATTAAATGCATGAGATATTTATATTAGGTCACACAGTCATAAGCTTCAATTTTGTTCTTTATATTCACCGCCAATAAGTGACCGCCAATCTACGCTAGTCGGAGAAACACTTAAGAACAAGATCTATATACGTTAATCCTTAGACATATCTAGATATTTATTGCTCATCACGAGATCTCCGAAACTGTAAGACGTAAACACTCAAAATTTTGTAGAGATATTGCTATTGCCATTTATAGTTCAGCTAAGAATGGATTTTATAATTTCCTTCTCCATAGGGTGCTGCAGGGGTTACGGCCAGTTCATATACTTACATATAACAGAATGAACAGAAACTTGATTTTTATCATGGTAACATTGGAACATGTTATTGTTTGCTGATTACCATCTAACAGAAAGGCAACAGTAAAGTATGATCTATAAAAAACCAATAGGATTAGTTAAGTAACTTATTCTATTGATAGTACGTAGTTAGTATTCTAGCTAAATCTAAATACCTTCACATAATAATAGCTAAAAAATATAAACTAAAAAAAATTACATAAAATTTAAATGGTCGAAATCATTTACCTTGTTCCGGATTGAAGGGCGCTGTAGCTAGTGAAATTATTAAGGTAATGAAATGTATTGCAGTGTATATTATCTTAAATAACGCATCATTCTTGGTCACAACATCAGGTGAACGACGAAGCGAAGAGACGAACGTGATATTCACTTGATTGTAAGTGATGTGCCTGTTCATAACAACGTGGCTTAAGTTAGGATGCGACTTGTCAGTACCACGTTGTACTAATCGCTTTGAGACAAGGTGTTTCATCGTCCCAGTAATTTCAGTAACTACAGCGCCCTTCAAACCGGAACACATTAATATTTGTATACTACTATTTCTAGTTTACCTACTTAAACGGCCTCCAGCAACAAAGACCTGACACCGGCCGCAGTTATATTACAGTATAGTAATAAGATTCCCCAAAGAACTTGAAGTGTAAGTAAAAAAATCATAGTGTGATTATGGAGCATCTGCCGGGGCACCTGCCACTGCGCTAGAGGGGGTGGGACCCTCCGTTCAGGGTCGGTATATACACCTGTGGGCAGCGGCGGAAGACGGCCGTTTTGTGACCACCAGAACAGCGGTTTAGGTGGAGTAAAATTATTTTTAACCACTGAAAGATAATACAAATATTTAACAATACATTTCATCATCATCATCAGCCGATAGACGTCCACTACTGCACGTAATCCTCCTCCAAAGATCTTCACATTGATCGGGTTCGGGCTGCCGGCTTCCAGCGGCTGCCCGTGACTTTACGGTCAACATAGCCTCCAGTATCGCCGGGCATTAAGAGCTGTCGTTTGCAGAGGTTCATATGGGGGGACTTGGGCAATTTTCACCACGCTGGCCCAATACAGGTTAGTGGGAGCCAGAGCCTCGTTTGTTGATTAACAGGGTGCACCACGAACAGGTGAGGTTGGCTTGGGTCCTGTGAGTTGTGCGGAATCCCTTACACCCCTATCTTGCAATGTATTACATAAAGCACGATCTTGCAATATTTGAGTCCTGAAGCTCTGATTTCTTTAAGATAGTGTTTGCTAAGGATATGTATATAAAAAAAATTAAATATAGTAGGAGTTAAAACAACTATGTCCGGTATATACACATATATACCCGGTTTGAATGACGCTGTGTAACAGCTCCATTATATGAGAGCCGTAAATAATCTGTACTGGTGGCGTGGCTGAGATAATTTACTACTACTACTACTTACTATTTCCTACTGCAATTACCATACTCCCAATACATTAATTAATAAATACTTCAATAAAGATTTCCTTTTTGTGTAGTCTCCATCTTTCTCTCTTCCTGCCTTTTCCAATTTTCTGTCTTATAAAGAGATCCTTAGTTTTATTATGAAGCTCAACGTGGTAAAGTCGCGAAGAATAAGGTGCTGAATAATGGTAAAGTTTCAATTGTTAAATCCGTCGCCATAAGCAACATATTCCAGTTATCATTCACAGCTTCGTCATCACTCAATATTACGTAATGTTGATGTTCAAGTGTTATCCTATTGGATTCTAAAGAAACTGTTCTTTGTAGTTCAAGTGTTTTATCTCCTGCTCATTTCCATGAAGTTTCTTCATCAGTTTTTTTTTTAATCCTTGTAATCGTTTATGTACCTCGCAATCTAGATAACTAGCTGCTGAGTTAGCCAAGTTAATGTCCATAAAGTCAAATCATACAAAGCGCTACTGTATCTTATAATATGATCGCCGATTTCGTGGCCCCGCTTAAAGAAAGTACAACAATGTGACGGTTGAAGTTGACTGAACCTTTTATAAGTTTATAATGCTTATTGAAATATAACTTCGCGTTCAACCATTACAGGTTAAGTAAGGCGGTTAAGTCTAGATATAAGAAATTTAAACCCTAGCTGCTTAACTATGACTAGACGTCTTTTTTTTATTTGGAATATATTCTTTATGCAGTGAATTTATTCCGACACACACACACACACATACACATACACATATAAAGAATTGGTGTCATGTTAGGGAGTCTTTTTTAATGCAATAAGCAACACCCGTCTTAAGTAAGTTAAGTAACAATGTATTCAATCGTACACCTCGCTTATATTGTGGAAAATTACTTAAATAAAACTTAGCATAATGGTAACACGTAACAAATAACTTGATCGTTGCATAATATCGAAGTTTAATATGAAATAATTATAACGTAAAAAATTATAAAATCAACTCGTTCACAAAATGGCGTGCGTCTTTCTAAGCCGATACTAAATGATTATCACAACATCCTTCACGTGATAATCATTTCTATACGTTACACGTAAGGTCGATGATTGCTTGACGTGTTTTTAGTAACAGAGTTAGCAAGCTGTGTCGCCGGGTATACATAAATTACGTAAAAATTACCAAGCAATAAATAATCTGTTGAACGTTTGCACAGGCGATAGTATTGCCACATGCTGTCCAAATTAAAATACATATTTCCAATTACTATATTTACCGGTAACGGACACCAATTACTGGTAACACGACTGATACTAATTCAATAAATAATCTTAGAACTGATTCCGTTCGTTTGTTTAGTTGTTAGATTAAAACAAATTCTTTTAATAGTTGAACGGAGAAGGTTAATCTTTCCGTCCTAGATGCCGAGTGTCACACAGCAATGCTGTACCGAAAGCCTGTCCCTTCAGCAAAACTACACTCATAGTTCCAAAGCCGAGCTGGTGACCTTCCTGTTGAGGAAATACGAGTACCGGCTGCGCCATTTAAGAAAGTTTTTCTTAAAATTTTATTTACCATAAAAACTAAGAAATGGAGAGACTGGGCGAAGGCTGATAAGTGCAAAGAGCCTGAAAAATTGATAACGACAGAGTGGAAAGAGCCCGAGAGAAGGAGAGATTGGGAAATGGAAGACATTGAGGAAAGAGAGAGACTGAAATAGAGATAGTGACAGAAAGGGAGAAAAATTGATGATTGAAGAGAGACTGGGATAGAATGGAGAGACTGATAAATGGATAGAAACTAAGGAGGAGAGTGAAACTGAGGAATGGAGCGAGACTAAAAGAAAAAGGATCTGAACAATGTAGAAAGATATCGGGAGAGACTAAGATATGAGGAAAGACCGAGAAATGGAGAGGTATTAAGAAAGAGAGAGGGACTGACAGACTATGAATTTATTCTATATTCACCGCATGAGGAGTCATCCATAACCTCGAGACATAAGATGGTATATGTTCTTCAAAATTGGAAACGGGCGTTGGTCGGACGGTTGGTGAGACCTGCCATTAGAGCACAGTGCGCCAGCGATGCCGTGTGCTGCGTCACGGGCACGGCGCGGGCACGGCGCGGGCACGGCGCGGGCACGGCGCGGGCACGGCGCGGCACGGCGCGGGCACGGCGCGGGCACGGCGCGGGCACGGCGCGGGCACGGCGCGGGCACGGCGCGGACACGATGCGGCTCGGTTACTTCACACGCGGGCCTCGGTTACGGCACGTCACGCCCGGCGACGCGTGGCGCGCCGCTTCTCCGCTCAGGTGACCACCGCCACCACCGCCACCACCGTCGCAGACACGAGCTGAAGCTGGTAACGTGCCGTAATAGCTAGGATGCTCTTTGAAATAGGGTGTCTTTAAAGAAACGCTGTGGATACACTACATGTAACTACGAAATGTCTACTGGTGGTAGGCCTCAATGGATACCGTCCAGATGCCACGACAGCACCTATTGCAGCCGACATGCAGTACTGAGCAAACATTATATTCTTCCGGTTTGAAGGGCGCTGCAATTAGTGTAATTACTGGGGGTAATAACAACATCTTATATCCATGTATCGCATACAACGAGCACAACGTGATGCAGTGTATATCATCCTAACTAGCGCCACATTGTTATAGACAGGCGTATATCACTTACCAACCAAATTTTGATAGATTGGTGGTAACTCTTATCCGAAGACCAGTTAATCTCTACACTACCATCACCGTGTTGAAGTTTGAAGGGTGCAGTAGCTGTACTGAAACTGACGCGGTTTGTGCTGCATGAGCATGTCATGGTCACCCTAATAGGAACTTCATGTATATAATTTAATCTGCGCCTCTGATAACATGAAGAAACTTTATGCTTCTATGAAGGAGAAACAGTATCGTTGGTTATGGTAGTTTTTCTTTATTACGTGGAGATGGTGTAGTCAACTCAACCGTCTCTGTGACTGCGGAGGTCCTCAGTTCAATTCCGAAGTTATATTTAGTCTGAACGGTGGTAATATTTTTGGCTGTTAACATATGAAAATGGGGGTTAAATGTACTGGTGGTAGGTTACTATTGCCGGAGACTGTCTAGGTATGTACCAACGCAGCGCCAGTTTCTGCCTCAAAACTATAGTGTGCAGACATTACTGTGATCTGGTTTGAAGGGGCGTTGTGGTTAATAAAATTACCGGGGTAACGAGACTTAACGTCTGTCTCAAGGCGAATAGCGCAACGTGGTGCAGTGTACATATACCATCTTAACTAGCGCTACTTTATGGGCAAGCGTATCATTTAATATCAGGTGAACGTCTCGCTCATCTCAACTATGTTATAAAAATCGAAGAGGCTTATATTCGATCCCTATGAGTTTCCCGCGTCATGAAACCGCCATGTGTCATGACCAACAGATTCAGTCAGACTAACAAATGTGTAAGTTGTAGATAAGTGAATTTTGCTATAGAAGCCCAAACTCCCAGCAGTGGGAGGGTTAAGTTAGCTATACGTATTATATATTGAAGCCTGCTTTGTGGTAGGCGAGCATTATATTACAATTATATAACATTATATTACAATAATTCAACGAAGCGAGTACACGAGCAGGACGTTCACCCGATGGTAAGTGACTCGCCCGCACGTAACGTGGCGTTAGTTAGGATGTTATACACTGCACCATATTGCATTCATCGCTTTGAGACATAAGATGTTAAGTTTCGTTACTCCAATAATATCACCTGCTATAACGCCCTTCGGTCCGGAACACATTGTTCGCACGGTAACGTTTGTCGGCTGCAACAGACGCTGCGGTGGTACCTACTCAGATGGTCTCCGGCAACAGGACTACCGAAAGTATTCGAATGAAATATAACTTCCAAGAGAGGACGTTTCAGTGAGGGATTAAAGTTATCAACGTCATCCGTCGTTATGACGATGCTCCCAAGTAATCTTCATCGGCTCCGTCCGCTCCCTGTCCGCTCCCCTGTCGGCTCCGTGGTCAGCGGACTCCCTCGGTCCGTGTGTGCGCTGGACCCCGACCGCGGCACATTAGCTGGTGCAGCCGCCTGTGACAGACGGTAGCGCACGCACACCATAGAATCTACAAAATTGTAGAGCGGGCCATGTAAACACACACATAATACAAAAATTTAACTGAAGTAATATTTAAACAACATTATTAGTAAAACTAATATAAAATGTTATGAAAATATATATATATAGGTACAACCGTAGCGTTACTATAGTACGATTGAAGGACCTCGTAGTTATTTAAATTACCGAGGTAAGAAGATCTTACGTCTCAAGGCGACGGACATTTTGATGCAGTGTATACCATCTCAACTATCACATTCTTATGGGCGGGGATGTCACTGACAATTACGAGAAATATCCGCCTATCACGTCGCTTCGTCGTAAATTTATGTTCATATACTTGACCCAGTTATAAAATTAACTTTAACAACAACACACAATGGTGAGGCAATGATACTGCAACACATCCTTGAGTCGCAACAATTCAAATTGTTTTATTCAATTGTAAACAAAATGACCGCCTCTACTATTTCCCAGCTCTGCGGCGTCGCAGTGAAGTTGGTGCCGGCAAGCAAATCTCAGCGGCCGAATGTACGGAGGCATAAGGCGTTCAGTTCAAACTGCGCGCTTGACTGTTCGCGTGCTCGGCAGCGGCGACTGCGCCCGCGGCGACTGCGCAAACCGCTAAACGACTAAACACCCCGCGGTGTGACACATCTAGTTATTATAGTAACGCGATCCGTGTTACACGAAACGGATGATACAAAAAAAAATGTACTCGTCGATTGTAAATCTTTCGATAATTCTAATTTCGAATTCGCCGACCGCGGCGCTTTAATTTAAATTTCGAACTTTTAAGCCGCGCTATAATTCAAACTACGGATATCTCATAATCGACGCTCGAATTCGAATTTTGAAATTTTTACGTGTGTTATCCAGTGTTCCAAATTTAAAACGGTGTTCGTAGTGGCATTGCGTAACGCGCGCAGTAGAGGTGCATTGTGTTACAGATGTAGAAAGCGCGCGAAACGTTGCTGGAGGTTTTACATGTGTTTATGAATGTACATACTTATGTACGTGAATGTACGTGTTGAGATTCGACTTTATATATAACGAAATAGGTTTTATTGAGGCTTTATCGATACGATGCGACTGTTTAATATTCATTTAACGTACACCTGTATACAATCATTTCGTGAAATGGGATGAAGCGTGAAGCTCAAGACCGAAGGCAATGGAGGATCCCTGTGGACGCACTTTGGAGACATAGGATATTAATACATGAATCAATTATTCCATCACTTAACCGGGAAGCTTAATCAAATTATGTCTTCATAAATCATTTTATTTGGTTTCACAATTTTTTTTTTATTCAATTAACCGACAAGAGGGGGATGTTCACTTGTTGTTAGCGATACTCTACGCCTACTCTTTTTTTTTATTAACGTGTGTAACAAAATGCTAACGGAACGCACATACCGTACCAATATTGGGCCGGTAGTGGGGTAGTGTCGGACTCCAACCGACTAAAAAGCTTCACACGGTATTCCATCACATCCGCAAGAAACGCACAAGGGTCGCGGAATAACGCTTTAAACAGTTCTTCCGCAACCCCGGTTCGGTGCCCGGATCGAACGGGCACGCCTCGGGGAGCCTACCCTTAACTTGGTGCTCTAGTTAGGATGATATACAGTTGATCACGCTGTGCTCGTCGCTATGAGACATGAAGTATCAATAAGTACTGTTTGATAGCAGAAGTAGGCGCTGCGGTAGCACCTAGACGGTCTCCGGTAACAGAGACCTACCAGCAGTAGATCCTGAATATTTTTTTACATAATTATATATATCCTGAGAAATCTGTATGCGTCCACCATACTTTTAAATTTAAATTTACAATTTATTAATGATTTTTATATAATATGAACTGAACCATGTGGAGATCTTGAAGCCTATGTCCAGCAGTGGACGTCTATCGGCCGATATAGATATCAACATGACCAATTTACTTAAATTCAATCGATTTTACCACCGCAGTACTTATATCCGCCGACAACAGTAGTGTGCAAACATTACTGTGTTCCAGTTTGAAGGGCGTTGTGCCTAGTGAAATGATTGAGGTAACGAGTCGAAATATTTGATGTCTCAAGGCGACGAGCACGATGTGACGCTGTGTATAACATCCTAAGTAGCGTGATGTTGTTACCTGCGGGCGTATCACTTACCACCAAGTGAACGTCCCGTTAGTCTAGTCGGCTAATTGATTATAATTAAATCAGATTCTAGATTAAGATGAGCGCTGCATACAAGAGAAACTACTGGTGCGGCTGAAATGTACCGTAGTTTAAGTATTTCGAGCAGTGTAAGTCGCCTGTCGGAATGAAGACATTGACCAACAGTTGGCTTAGCTGAATGTGGCGGATTCGCAGCCGACTGCTCGAATACAATGCAGTTAATTATTAAATAGCCGAGTAATTAAGCAAACAATGGGTTACCGCAAGAGGCTCTGTCGGTGCGGTGCTATTGCTCTGCTCGTAGTGACCAGGTCGCCAGATTTTCCAAGTTTAACTTAAGGGTTGCATTTCTGCCGTAAAGCAGTGGTGTGTAAATATTACTGTGTTCTAGTTTTAAAAGTGTTATAGCTAGTAAAATTACTGGGGTAACGAGACTTGTCTCAAAGCGACGAGCTATTATCCTTACTAGTACTAGATTGTTTGAACAAGTGTATTACTTACCATCAGATAAACGTAACCATCGCCTCGAATAAAAAAAAACGTTTTAGTTTCTTTTTTCTGTTAATGTATGTACTTTCCGATGATATTAAATCTGGTTTATTGTACTCTCCGTTTAAGATTCGCTGTTAACTTAGTTCTGGAGAGTAAACGTTTAAAAAATTTTCGTTATAGTTTAATTGAAATAGTTTGATCTAATTTTAAATAGCGCTGACAGGATATCGTGATCCGGTACGAAAGGCGCTGTAGCTAATGAAATTATCGAAGTATGACCACTTGTCTCAAGACCATCATATAGTACAGTGTATATTATCATAAGTAGTGTGCGGTTGTTATAGACAGGCGTATAACTTACCATCCTGTGGACATCTTGATCGTCCTATTACTTCATCGATTGCCCTAGCTACAGTTCCCTTCAAACCAGGACACAGTAATGTGTGCACACCACTAGTGTTTGACGGAAATAGGCTCTGCGTTGGTGCCTATACCTAGACTGATTGACTATAAATATATATATATATGAATACGCGTAGAAAAAAGCTGATGTATAAGACAATGCGTCATTTTGAAAGTAACGAGCCAATTCCCACGACCGTTAAGCCTGATGATGGATCATTTTACTTTTTAATTACGTCAGGTCAGCTGTTAAAAATAATTAAGGGGTAGTTAGCAGTTATTAAATTCATACCATTTCTTAATATGAATGGATCAGTAAAGACTTATACGAGAACATATTTTACTGAAAAACCTTTAAATGATGATGAGCGATAACTGTCTAAAGGATCGCTATAATTAAGGCATTTCATAGGACACCTATCTAGGACTAAGAGCGGATAAGACAAACATTTAAAGATAGGTCTCAGTTGTCGGAGACTGTCTAAGTCGGTACCACCTCAGCTGCTATAGCAAGCGCCGCATAGTAGTGTATAAATATCACTGTGTTGGGGTTTGACTTCACGTCTTAAATAGGATGACGAGCGCAATGTGAAGATGTGTACTGCATCCTGACAAGGGTCACGTTGTTATGAAGGTTGTGGGAACCTGATGAATCCGTCTAGAGTAGAACCCATTGGTATCTATAAACTCTTGAAGTTATACCTTTGCGTAATATAATATGAGGCTGGTTAGAATTTCTACACTACGTCATATATTAGGCAATAACATCTCTAACCAATCTGCTCCTTATTAAATCTTTATATCATTACTTTATTATTTATTCATATAATTACAAAATAACTATTGTTGGAAGAAACCTTAATATTCCTTCGGCCTCTTAATTACACGAGTGCATGTTTAACTTAATTAATAAATGATATAAAAGAATAGTCGGAAATTAATAACACTGTAAAGTTATTGTACCAAATTTCATTCACTTGTTTCACAAAAAAAAAAAATTTTTTTTGTATGTCAGCCTTCCACTTCAATCGCCGCCAACAGACTGTCGGCAATGGAGCGATCATCGTACCCCACTCAGTATTTCTCCCACCAATCTATTTCCCCCTCCTAAAACCGAGCTCGCATTCTGATTGGTCGATTGATCGCGCCGATCCCGACAGCAACAAGTGAACAAGTCAAAAATTAACTTATTTTATTAGTTTTATATACATTAAATAAATATAATTCTGTAACTAGTCTTTGATAACACAGCCCTATAGTCTCGGGCTATTAAGAATAGGACTAAGGTATTCCTCGCGCGTCGCACAAGGCGACTAAAAGCGTTCTCGGGTTCGTGGGCTTTGAGGGTGGGGGCCATCAGAGCTCAATAAGCGACCCTTAGGAGGATAGCAAACACATGGTAGTCTCGTATTTGCCGTAGCACAGCGTTGGCGCTAAGGAGGGCTTTGCTGCTAAGGAGGGCTTTGCTCTTCTGTGGGATGTTTAGCCGGAGTGTAGAGGGGCACTGCTGCGTTCCATAGGAGATCCCGGAGCATCTCTTAATGCTCTGAGGGAAATCACCGAAGTGGTTTTAGTGGGTAGAAGTTCCACACAACCTTGTCTTCCCCAAGAAGCAAGGTATCTTTTAAGACGATTTCATCCGCGATGAAAAATAAAAGACATAGATAACAGGATGCAGTGTCGCATTGCTCAGAATATATACATTAGCTGTTTTGATTAAATGCAATTTCATAAGCTTTTATTATACGGTAAATATAAACTTCCTTTCAATTTGAAAGCTTTAATATTGCTAAATTACTACTCCAATCGAACTCAGTGTATCCTAAGTGTATTTTAAGTAATTTTTAGCCGATAACTTACTTCCGTTGGGTAGCACCGAGCGTTTTTTTTAACTTATTACTTAACGAGATACGAAACTGGTTTGATGTTTCGCAGAAATGTGATACGCTTCTGGAAATATACTTTACCACTCGTCACCCGCTCTTACCGCGATAAGGATGAAATAACTCTTGAATATATTTTTGATATATCTTCGGAGAATATTTATTTGTTCCATTAGTCCATCTTTAATACGGACGGGCTTATTCAAAACACGAAATTGCGATAAGCGAATGGTGATTAATAAATCTTCACGAGACACTGATTACTATACTAAAAATGCACGATCAGAGAAATATTGATACTTTCATGATTAAGTTATCTAACAAGTGTATACAAGTAGATAAAACATATGCAAACCATTCGTATCATAACTAAGATCTCTTCGTGAAACTTAAGTAACCAACATACTTTGCTACATGAATACAAAATTAAGTACTAAAACACTTCTCCTATAGGTTGAGAGCTTAAAAACTGTTTATAGAGGTCTTCTTTACTATTTATTAGACCTTAGTTTATACTAATAAAGGTTTTAAAGTTTGAAGATACTGTTTATTACGGATAGTAGGTTAACTATGTTTCATATTATATTAAAGGAAATTGAAGATGATGTCCAGAGTGGATTCTCTTAGAATAATATAGGGTAATGTAGAAAATAAATGATTACTCCAGTAATCGCAATGGTAAGATAGCCAAGCGGATTCGAAGCTGGAACTTCTATCTTAGAAGACGTTAGCTAGTACGTATCCAAATGATCTGCCTGATTTATCACCTGGTATAAGCCATACAAATGTTACTGTGACCTTCCACATCTACCCGCCTACTGAGATCCATCTACGGGCCGGTTAGGAAACAATGAATCTAGACTTATGTAACGTTAGCATCATTTACATCTAATAAAAATATTCTCATGTTTTGTAAGAAAAGAAGAAAGAATGTAATGTAGTAATATAAATGGAAACGTGAATAATGTGTATGATAAAGAAGAGACAAAGACAGATAAGTTCAGTAAGAACAGTTCTTCTTCTTCTTCTTAGCATTTGTCCTGTCTTATGACAGGCTCTGCTTTCTTACTTCTTTCACTCCACTTCGCTCTATTTGGAGCATCGCTTTCCTTGAGATCGCAGCTCATCATTACAACAATTAATGTGTCTGTGAATGAAGTCTAAGAGGTGATACATGAAAGGAGAATGAAATACAGTATGAAAAAGAGAAAGGAATAAGATGAGTTAAAGTTTGTGTAATTAGGAACAAATAAGGTGAAAGGAAAAATGAACGAGCAAATTTGTAAAGTAAAGGACATACTGAGAGAAAGGATTTGAAAAAATCTCGTTTGTGGAAGGATAACACTTAATTCCAAGTGATTAATAACTGCTTGTAATAATTTTTAGTATATTCTTTCCGTTGCCTAGAGACATACTATGAAGTAACACTGGTTATTAACTTCTGTTTGATGATTGAACCGATTTGTTAGATCACGCATTTATAAGGGTTCGCAATTTAGTTTCATAACAGCCGCTTACGTGGAGACCTATGTGGAAGGCCTATATCCAGCAGTGGACGTCTATCGGCTGATGATGAAGTGCCATTAGAACCCAAACACACAAGTTGTGTAAAACAATTTGAGTAAAGTTCAGTTAAAGAACTTTTTGGTGCAATGGCATTGTCAAACACGGTGCCCACCCACGCTGGTGACACCCACAAGGCCCCACACCGATGACGTCACCACTAATTTCTGTACAAATGTACATCGGTCGATTACTAAAGTTTATCATAATAAAAGATAACTTCCCTAAGTTTTAACTACGTATCTTAAACTTAGGTTAATAAGTATCATACTGGAATATAACTACATGGTCCTTATCACCCAGGTAGTTGGTTTAATTCCATGGTCATAATTAGTAAAGACTGGATTTTAGAAATAAGGCAAAGCTTTTTTTTTAATCCAATTAAGCTACAAGTAAGCAGTGCTTATTTACTTGTATGAAGCGAAAGCTCATGCCTGAAGGAAGCCTGCGTCCAGCGGTGGGCGACAATGTGTTTTTTGTTGTTCAATTAAGGGACGAGACTATCACGAAATTCATCTGATGGTAAGTGATACGCTCGTTCGTGACAATGTGGTGCTAGATAAGATGATACTTACCGCGTTGCGCTCGTCGCTTTAACCATTGGATGTTATAGTCTCGTTACCCCAGTAATTACACTAGCTACAACGCCCTTTAAACCGGAACGCAGTAATGTTTGCACACTACTATTTGGAGACGAAAATAAGCGCTCCGATGGTACCTATCTAGACGGGCTCTGACTACCAGTAACATACTGTAGTAATACTAGTGACTTACCTATAGATGTGAGTATACTGATCACAATCGTTATCTCCTAATTATGCTTACTACTGGACATAGACCTTTCCGATTGAGGATAAATGCCGCACGGTAAAGATCACAATGTGGTATATATATATATATGTTGTTAATCAAAACCTGTCAAATTCCAACTCCAAAGTAAATCAGCGAAAGTACAGTTTACGTAATAACAGAAAATGTACCATCAGCGATAATGATATATGACTATGCTCAATTTTACTATATTCTTTTACTATAGTTATGCAATAGTAAGAATACAGGCAATATACTTGTTAACAACAATTGTGAAGTATTACGTAGTAAGCGCCAATAGCAGTGTCTTCTTTCGAAGGTCCGGAATCAAGTGAGTGAGCAAATCTGAACATTCTGAACTTTCGTCTGTTAGCACAGTAGTATAGGAGGCTGTTAAAAGTTGGTAGCTAATTGATTCATAGCATTCCTTAGGTTTTTACTGCGGTAGACAGCAGGCAATATGAACATGGACTTGGTATACCTTAGCAATGTGCCTCTTCTACCGTGACGAAGTGGTCAAATTTGACTGTGTTCATGCTTGAAGAGAGTTGTTTGGATAGCATATTATCCTGTGTAAATATCCTCATTAGCACCTAGTTGCTTGCACGTTGACTGCCCTGCTCGCCTCTTTATCCAATCATTTCTACATTAATTCATACATCAAATTATTTTCCAGTTCAACGTTTCCAAGTCTAGATTTTAGTGTCGAGTCATCACACTCGATCTATTTTGTGTTTCTTATTCAGTTCAAGTCTCAAGACAGGTACGAATTTTTGTAAAAACCAATACCGTCACTCCTAACGGGAGATCACTCCACTTATGTCGCGATATTCTTATTAACGAACACTCAACAAATTATTTAACTACCGATTAAATTAAACTGAAAGATGTGAAATAATTAATTCTTAATAATAACAAACGGAGTCCAGCAGTGGACGTCCATCGGAATGATGATGATGAATAACAAACAAAATTAATAAATGTTAATCTAATCCATACATATAACATTGAATGGAGATATTTTTTTCTTCTTATCAGCCGGACGCCCATTGCTGGACATAGACCTCCTTTAAGGTTCTTCATTGAGTGGGAGCTGTGCTTTAGCTCCACCGCACTGACCCGGTGCGGATCGGTACGTGGTCAGAGCCTCGTCTATTTCTTTATTATATCGTTAAACAGATGAATTCCTATGGATGAGTCTGCGAAGGTTAACACATAAAGTAAATTCTTACAAGTCATGAAGTTATTTCTTCTGCTGTACAAGTCAATAGCTAGTAATAATTACAAGTCTAAAGTTAAACTTTGAGTTGGACACAGTTTGTTATTAAACAACTTTCCCACTGGAAATATTTCAAACTTGAAAGTAGTTTTATTGAGATACAAATAAAGTGATAACATAACATAACATGTACGACTATAAATATCTCCGATTTCCATCTAAACAGCAAAATTTCGGAAATTTGATAGTTTTAAAAAATAGAGATAAAAAGTTTCCTTTTTTTTTAACAAATTTATTTGCTCAAATCTAGGCAAATCTATCTAAAGTTTGTAAAATAAATTAAATTTAAGTCTACGTTAATACTTAATAACTAGAAAGGATTTTCGATGATTAACATCAGCATCCTGCCATCAAATTGTTATACCTTACTTTTAAAATAGCTTGTCGCAATAAAATCCCACTAAACTAAACTTAATTCATGTTAACCCGCCATAAAAGCGTCACCTCGTTTTTATTCCTTAAATAGTCAATTGTTGTTAAAGCCTCAATAAAACTGTTGTTCGACCGATGCACCCGATGTTATCGCTTCCTTTAATCCAATTAAAATCAGTTTAACTGCGCTAGATCTCGTCTTGATCACTTAAAAGTGCAGCAACAAACTTTAAAGACTCGGCAATCATCATTAGCCGGGTTGTAACATGTAATGGCCGGCAGGACTGTGCGGAAAGTGAAGCGCGGCAGGGCTAAGGAATCTGGTCACAATCCTAATCAACTCCCATCTATAATTGTAACTCCACCTGACTGTTCCGAAGATATGAAGATTAAAGTGACCGAGAGGAACGGTGAAGTGGAGAATGTTATAACGCAGGCGCTAGACGAGAACGGAAACGACGCATTAGGAGAACGCGCGAGGTGTACCATGACTGACTTTAATGTGAAGCAATTGATTGCAAACCTGTCAGAGAACTCCAGAGCTTCCAAGAACGAAATAGAAAACATACAGAGGAGGCTATTGCAGCAAGCGAACGAAATAATGAGAGTCAACACGTTTGCCAACTCCCTGCAGTCCGGCGAGCCGAGAGTGATCGCCGCTACTCAGAAATACGGCGCGGCCGTGTACGGGCGGATACCAGTTGCGCCTAGGAATGCTGTAATTAACGGTCCACCCAATTCGGTCAGAGTGAAGCCGAACCATTCGGACACGCAACTGGTCCCAGAGAAGCTCCAAGAGACGGGCAGTGATAATGTTACTGGAGTTATGAATAGCGATCGAGGAATCATGCAAAGGGTCGACGCGGCGGACGCGGGAAGGATTTTTTTCTACGAAACGAGTTCTGCGGGCCGCGCGGCCGCCAGTGCGCGCGCCGCCACCACGAGAGGTGAATGTCTCACACGATCTGTTCCCATCGCGCCCAATTTATCACTTCGTATCAGCTAGCCAGCACAGTCAGCACCGTATGTGGCGCTCGCTGGCTCCATGGTTTCGGTGACTACTCCGTCGCCTCCGTATTAACCTCAGTGATTGTGTCCGATGCCGGTGCACCTGATTGTATTGTGTCCGTAACGGTTTCATCAAGTTCATTACACGAGTTGGACGGTCCGGTATGTGTCCTTGCTTATTTGTAACCTCGTACGCTTACGATCCAACAAACCTGGATTATTTATTAACCAATAAATATCCACTGTTGACGTCTTTACATCTAATGGAAGTGAAACGGTTTGCATTTGTTCAGCTCTATATTATACTGTAATTTATTGTGGATGAATTATCTCATGATTTATGTCGCGAGGAAGATTGAAACTTTTATTTATGAGAAATTGAGCCGTATCTTGGCTCTTGTGTTCGCGTGCTTTAAGCTTATATTCGCGAAGCTCGCGGGTACTTGTCACTTGACGACAGACATTATGCAAAACACTTTATATTCGAATGCAATTAAGAATGAATTTGCGGGTCGCTCACTAGAGAGATTTCAAGACCGGTTGAGTACTTATTTACACTTCGCGTTTAAAGTTATATTAGCACGATATTAGAGATCGTATAAAGCATTATTTATAACATAATTTACTGCAAATATAATGCGGTTGATTTTCAAAGAAATCTCCGAAAATTAACTGAACCTGTTACATGTTTAAATACTTACACGTACAAGTATAATAATATTATATGTATTTTAACAAATATGTCTGTCGTTATCAATCAAGTGAAATCGTTTTTCGTACATTATAAATATCTCTTTTACTCTATCCATTTGTTTTTATAGATGTAATAACGCAGGCGGTACAGCGAATTGGATAGCCATGAGCAAAGTAACACAATGTTTCCAGTACACGCAACTTGAGTCGTTGAAATTCGACAGATTAAGTTAAAGTTTACAGCTTTACCTTTGTGTGAATTGTTTCTCTCCATGTTTTAGGATTGATTATACCGTTACAGCTTACTACAATGCTCTGTGTAACCGTACGCGTTGTACGTGAAGTGCCGAAGCTCGCCGGCGTCATGCTGATGACCCGTGTAATGTGTGACTGGACAGACAATGTTTTGTTGGCGCTACTTCTTTATCTCTGCTTTAATACACGATAGATATACGTGGACGATTTAACATTAAATTATATATATGTGTATATATATGTTCATAAAAGATTTTTTTTAATTAGGCAAAGCTGTATCTTTTTAAATTAAATCAATGTAGCGATAGCAAGTGATACGCCTGCCCATATTAACGTGGCGATAGTTAAGATGATAGCCACTGCACCACACCGTCCTCGTCGCTTTGAGACGTAAGATGTTAAGTCTAGTTACCACAGTAATTTAATTAACTACAATGCCCTTTAAGTATCTACCGGGACGGTCTCCAACAATAAAGACCTACCACCAGGAGGTAATTAACATGTTTTACACTACTACTATACACTCGTCGCCTTAAATGTATTATGTCTCGTAACTGCTCCAACCAACTACTTCTCTGCTGATTATTGTGTTCCTGTTTAAAGGGCGCTGTACCTAGTGAAATTGCTGAGGAAACGAAGCTTAACATCTTGTCTCAAACCGAAGAGCACGGTAAGATGCAGAGTTTATCATCGTAACTAGTACTATATTGTTATGAACAGGTATATTACTTACCATCAGAGAAGCGTCTCGCTCGTCTTGTCGCTTCGTTGAATGAAAAAAAGGCAAGAAAAGACGTCACTGTAATACTTGACCGTGAACATACCAACATTAAAGATTTACTACCAGTATATCTTGATACGCGGTAGTGTGTCAGCCACGTCCGGTAAAGAAGACGGCGACGCATCAGCAATGTGTATATTTATACGAACCGTATTTTACTAATTTTGATCTCTTGTAAGGGTCCCGCAAAACAACTCACGGGCTCCGAGCGATCCTCATCTGCTCCTGTTTGACCCTGCCAATCAACAAACGTGCCTCTGGCTCCCTGGCAATAGCTGGCAAATGGTGACGAATGGCCCAAATCTTTCCATATCAATGCCGATCGATGTTCCCACTTTTGAGGGAAGCCAATGTTCAGCAGTGGTCGTCTATCGGCTGATGATGATGGTGATTCCTTGTAACTAAAAAACTATCAGACGTACACACACACTTGTAATTATGCATGTCTATAAATCTTTTACCCATATATCTACTGCCACTAGACATTTGAATTTCCACTAATCTCATAAATCACTGTGGTCCATTAAATAAAGAAGAATGATGGCTAGTGTTTTATAGATAGCGTTTAAATAGTTTTATATCTACAGATAGCAACACGAAACGAAACATTTTAAAGGTAAATTTATTATATATGTTATCAATATAATCATTTGATTAAATATTGTCATTATCAATCGTTTGTTTACATGATTTTTTTATATGTGCTCATAATTTTCCTATACGTCACCCAATACACGAACTTCAGATAACTCTATCAATACTACTGTATTATCACCGTAGGTTCTATTTCCGCCGCCAAAAAGTACTGTGCAAACATTGCTGTGTTCCGGTTTGAAGGGCGTTGTAACTGGTGAAATTACTGTAGTAACGAGACAATATCTTATGTCTCAAGACAACAATATGTTGCTTTGTATATCATATTAACTACCGCTCGCTTATTATGGCCGGGCTTGTATATGTGAGATTTCCACTTGAGTAGAGACTCATCACGATATCTCCGGAGCCATAAGTCCTGGGGACTTGAAATTGGGTAGGAATATTCCTTTCGCCAAGTGTATGGCAGCTAAGAACGGATTTTACAAAATTCCTTTCCTGAAGGGAGTAGCAAGGGTGTTACGGCCAGCAGAACAGGCGAGTAACAGCTAATCATTTATTATCAGGTGAACGTATCTAAACAAATTATTGGTATAGCAAGTTTTAATATCTTAAGTCTCAAGAAATGAAGAACAATGTGGTGCAGTGTATATCATCGTAACTAGGAGACACGAGTGGATATACTCATCGATACTGATACTTGTTGACTTATTCGTTTTCCGTCAATAGAAACTCTTACGTAGTACCGTAGTGAAATCGGCGATTGTTTTTATTGACAACATTTTCTAAAGTGAACCCGAGACTAGACATTAGAAAGCTCGCTCCGTCGACGTCTACACTTGCGAGGTGCAGCACAGTCATCCAACGGCAGTGTTGACCGACATATCTTACTAACATCTAACTAGAACTTAGTCAGAAACAGTGGACTGAACTTATACTAACATGTATTAAAATATGATAACCTTGACATGTCTTATATACTTTACTGGTTGTTTTTACTGATGGTAGGTACCACCGCAGCGCCTATCACAGTCGACCAACAGCAGTGTACAAACATTACTGTATTCCGGTTTGAAGGACCCTGTAGCTATCGAAATTACTGGGGTATCGGAACCTAACATGTCGCCGGCTACGAGAGCAAAGATGTTCAATATAAATCATCGTAACTAGAGCGACATTATTTTGGGCTAGTGTATCACTTAACATCAGGTGAACGTCTTTCCTCGTCTCATCGCTTCGTGAAATAGAAAAAAAGGTATTATTAAAGATGACAAAAACAATAGTCGACGTTGGAAATCGCTTGATTCAAAACCAAAACGAATACGTAGACGGTCTAGGTCAGTGGTACTCAACGTTTATTTCATGGGGCCACGGACATCTCAGTCGTGTTGTCATGGGCCACAAAAATAAAAAAAAAAAAACGCTAGGTAGATTTCTTAGGTTATCGCGACGGTCTCAGTATTCTCGATTCATCGCATACATACGATTTTAAGTCTAGTTAACCCAGTAATTACAGTAGCTACAGGTTCCTTCAAACCGGAATACAGTAATGTTCGCAAACTACTGCTGGCGGTAGTAACAAGCGCTGTGGTGATGCCCAGATGGTCTCCGGCAACAGAGACCTATCACCAGAATTGTCATGTCAAAACGAATAAGTAGTCGGTCGTCCTGCCGCTTTATTGAATTAAAAATGAATTCGACATTTAAATTTGGAACAATCGCGTTCGAAATTCAAAGATTGTAACTGTCGCGGCCCGCGCTAAATCTCATTTGCGTACGTACTCTCCGTGCGCGTTCCGTTACGCCTAGTTCGCGTTTAACGTGATCGGTGAATTGCGAATTTTAGGTGAACCAGTGGCCGGTGCCTGTGCCTGTATCGATTTTTGTCGCTATTTAACCACAAGAAAAAGAGTAGTGTATACATCCGACACATACAAATTTCTCAACACAGAAGCTTCTAAACTAATTTTGATTTAATTTGATCTATTTGGTGATAGGTCTCTGTTGCCGGAGAGCTACTAATTTTACTTATAAATAGTAGTGTGCAAACATTACCATAATCCTGTCTGAAGGGCCTTGTAACTAGTCAAATTATATGTCAAGTTATGGATTAACGAGACATCATCCTGTGTCATAAAGTACAATATGATTTATTATGGTATATATGTGTGGTGTGTAGTGATAGACTGGTGAAACTACTTACCATTACCTAGACGGTCTCTGTTGCCCGAAACCGTCTAGGTAGGTACCACTGCAGCTCTCAGCTATGTTCTAGTTTGAAGAATGCTGTAGTAGTTAGTCTAATTACTGGAGTAATAAGACTCAATACCTTATGTCCCAAGACGAGCACAACGCTGTGCTGTGTACTTCATTTTAACCAGCGCCACGTTGTTATAGGCGGGTGTATCACTTACCATCAGGTGAAAGTCCTTCGGGTCTCATTGCTTCCTAGAATAAAATAGAGGTTATTTCGATTACGCTAGCTCTCATATGATAGCAGCTAGAACCCAACAAGGCTACTGTGGTGACAGATTAAAAATATTATTAGAATTCATATATTCAACAATGTTAGGTATTTTCTAGATCAAATAAATCTATTTGATCTAGAAAATACCTAACATACTAGATTGAACCTACTAATCAGTAGGTTCAATCTAGTATTAAGTGATAATCACTAAACCTAATTTGTATCAAAGATTCTTCTTTAAGATAATTTTACCAATGAAGCTGTATATAGTTTAAAACAGATTTATTCTAGTTTTATATTTTATTATAGTTTTTACAGATTAAATAATTATACTATCTTTTCAACTTCATAGCCTGATGGTAAGAGATACACTTGCGTATACAACGTGACGTTAGTTTGGATGATATATACTACACCATATTGTGCTCGACGCCCTGAAGGGGAAGCGGTTAAGTCAGATTAACCCCGTTTCCCAGTAGTGTGAAAACATGACCGTGTTCCAGTGTGAAGGGAGCTGTAGCTAATGAATACAGTATTATCTGCACAGTACTATTTGGCAGCAGAAATAGGAGGAGCACAGACCTAACACCAGTTTCTCACGATTGCTGATCAAACAAGCCATCATCATAGTTTCGGAAGTTTCTATATAGCCGCAGTAAAACAGATGCGTTCTTGAAGAAATCTAATTAAAAAAAAAACGGTTTCAACACATCTGCTGTTTACTTTCAATAAAGCCTCAAACTAAAGTCAATCATATGGATATAGTATTAAAATTCAAATTAATCTTCCCCTTGTTTTAGAGAGCAGTCCTTTCATATTTGTTTTTGTTGTTGTAATAAAAACCTTTTGTTTGACTGCCTAAGGTCGGGATTGGTCTGGTGGTAAATATTTGCTTCTTAAGCGGAAGCTGGTTCACGTATACACGATGCAAGATATCAGGTAAGGGAATTCTGGTTTTCGGTGAGTGACTCAACGACGCCTTTGTGCGTATACAGCACTAGATAATGTCCGGAAATTTAAATTTATGGACTACTGACTTAGCACAGAAATTGGTCTACAATCTTACTATATAATGTAACAATATAGTGTTGTGTGTTTATTAAATTTAGCATAGCAAACATTCCGCTCGTGTATACTTCTTATAAAATATTTTTTTTATTCAATTAAACAACGCGACAAACGGTATGTTAACCTGGTAAGTGATACGCACGCCCATTCCAACGTAGCGTTAGATAGGACGCGTCGACTGAGACATAAGATGTCGTATCGTTACCCCAGTAATTACATTATCTACGACGCCCTCCAAAGCGAAACACAATAATGTTTGCACAGCGCTTTTTGACGACAGAAATAAGTGCTGGAATCTACCTAGACAGTCTCCGGCAACAGAAAACTACCAGCAGTAATTTTTTTTTTTCCAAATGATCCTGGTAAGGATTCAAAATAATCCAGGCCTACTTATGACAAATATTGATTAACTAAATTGAATTGATCCCATTAGAGAATATGATGAAACCTTAAATAGAGAAAAAACTTCTTAAAGCATAAGCTAAATCATTCCTTCCAGAAGAAAAGTTCTCATTTGATTATACTGAGCAGTAACTACGAACAAATTTATTATACTAGTAGACCTCCACCTGCTATGCTGAAAGTAACACCCCTTAACTCCTTTTGGGGAAGAAATTTTGAAAAAATCCATTCTTAGTTTATCTCTAAGCAGCTGAAAATATCTCGACAGTATTTTAAATTTACGTTTAATAGTTTCGGACGTCTCGGGATGAGTCTATGCGTCTCTGGATATCTCCTATATACATAGATCTAAATAATATTATTAATTTTGTGTTTTAAGGTTCTTATGAAAAATTATGTGATTCTTTCACACGACACAGTATTTTCGCATAACCTATTTTTAAAAAGTTTGTTGACCTGTACAATTTAGTACTTGTGGAAAGTCTTTATAAATTTTAATCATTCGATGGGTTACCTCAACATTTCAACAATTTCGCGTCTAAACTACATACAAATACTAAACTACTTACAATTTTACTTAGCCTCTTGAATCACTAATAAGTTTCAGCTAACTTCGTAATTACACAATTGAATTCTTTACGTACTTTATATTAGACAAGCGTCCATTGTTAACTCCATTTTGATTGACATTTATTTCCCGCCCACCGCCATTTTGTTAATGTTTTCAGTTGCAAAATGGTACTTGTTTCTAGGTGAAATAATTTATTGCAATTTACAACTAGTCCATTATTCAGATAACAATTTAATCCAAAGTTCTAATATAAATAATTATTCAACCCGCAGTCAAAGATCAGTTGTATTGTTATATAAAAAGAACTGTCCTCATAATTGTCCGAACAGAATCATTTAGTTATCCACAATTTATAATCCATTGGATCCATATTGAATCGGTTACACCAGTTGATGAGCCGTTAATGTCGTGAAAGAGGTTGTTTATTTATCTTTAAAATGTACCATATTATTGAAACTGTTTATAGTTTTAATTGATCATAATTTTTCTGAGGCAAATCTTAAATTTTGAACTATCACTTATCTACAAACAATACTCTACTTAAATATATGCACAAATTTCAATTCAGCGTAGTTGCGCACCATTTGAGTGACTTGTTAGATTATTACATAGGTTTAGGAGCATTGTAGATAAGTTTAGGCAGCCAGGGTATATAGAGATTTTTTTTTGCGTGGGGGAAATGCATACGCATATTCGTCCTCGCGGGAGCAAGGATGGGTTATGTCGGACTTGCACCGATTAAAACCCCCACGATGTTCCGCCCCATCACTTGATGGCAGGGTCACGAGAACGCTTTCGCTCGCAACCGCGACCCTGTCGGCGCTAGCCACTTTCGCAGCCCCTACCTCGAGAGGGAGGGATAAACCCTCCCTTTCCTTGGCGCGGCGAAACATGCAGCGCGCCCCCTCCTCAGCTTCCTGCAGTTACCCAGAGGCCATGGAAGAAAATCTCTCCCGGCTCCCCACGACGGGGAGCTGTTGGGCCCTCCGCCACCCGTTAACGGCCGCGGAGGTTAGTGAGGACGGCGCATAGTAATACTAACACTCCTCTTATCTCGCGCCCCCTCGCCGCCGCATCCACGTTGCGACACCGTTTGGTCGCAGAGGGTACTCCCTTGCGACCCCACCTCGGATGCAAAAGGCAACATAAAGCCGCCACTGCAGTCCCCGGCCGTTCCAGTGAGCTCCAGTAATCCAACCGGTGCTCGAACCTGGAACGGCTGCTTTGGCCGGCTCTTTGCCGCGGGCCGGCCGAATGGGTTCCACTATGCTTCACCGTGTGTCGGTCCACGGTTACTAAGACCCTCAGCCACGACAAGGCGGGAACCCGTTGAGGGATATGGATATGGCCCGAAGGGTATATAGGGTTTAATTATGCCTAAATGAAGCGCACGTCCATGAGCTGTGAAAGGCCAAATACACGGCCCGTGTGTGACTTGTGTATGAGAGCAGAGCCAAAAAGATCACGAATAAATCAAGTTATCTCACTAATGACTGATCAATTGGCTGAAACCATTTAATTCTAAATTCTTTTTTCTTGAATTGTGACTCAATTGGAACAGTAAAATGTTTTTTGATTGTTCGATCGGGTATTTTGAAAATATGTATACATTTATGTACAAGTCAATGGTTGCTCGGTTCGTTTCCGGATTCACATATGGAGGGGTTAAAATAGTGGTTAGATTTTGTAGAACCCTCCTGATTAGCTACCTTCCTAGTATTCTGCCATCAAAACAGCATAACAATATTTCGCTAGTTCTAAATATGAATGCCAGATTATTCTAGACGGTTATATTTTGATTAGTCATTGTGAATAAATATCATTGTTGCCGACCGCTGCTCTACCATCAGCATGTCGTTAAAGTTGCTCTTTTTTTTTTTAAATAGGAAACAAGAATAGGAAATTACAGAGACAAAGACAGCAGCTTTCACTGTGACCTTATTCTTCTTAAAGTGCCTCTCCGTTACTGGAGGTTAAATTTAGGAATATAGTGCAGATGATTTATGACTATCACCAGCATCAATATGAGATCAACATCTCGCTAACCTATATGCAGTAAGTAAGGTACCTATTTCGATGATGCATGTCCGTCAATTATCGATCAGAAAGCTGAAATGATTACAGCAACGAAAGTGTCTACGTACCCTCGTGACTTACTATTGTGTTTCCAATGTGACTACATCTAACCATCAGTTTTTCTAACAGCTTGTCCAACAGCTTGTCTGATTAGCATATAATGAACAAGTCGCCGATTTCGATCAGTGTTACGTACCTAACAGGCTCGTTACGGCAAACGCTAGCGCAAACGGGTCGGTTGCATGAACACTACTTGTGCTGTTACTAACATAACTAATGTTGTTACGTGTAATGTTTGATTTATCGTCCCTATTATAAAAGAGAAGTGTTATAAGTGTAACGTGTGTATTTAAAACAATACATCCTTATATGGGGGCTGTAAGGAGTCCCGTACAACTCACGGGACCCAAGCCTGCTCGTGATGCACCCTGTTAATCAATAAACAAGGCTCTGGCTCCCACCAACTCGCATTGGGACATAGCCCAAGTCTCCCCATATGAACCCCTACAAACGACGGCCCCTGGTTTCCGGCGATACAGGCAACACAGAACCGATCGATTGGCGGATGTTTGAAGGAGGTCTATGTCCAGCAGTGGACGTCTGTCGGTTGATATTGGTGATGATGATGATTTTTATATATCATTTAAGTGTTTATTGTATTCCTTTCAATTATTGCTACATAATATAAAGTTTATCGGGTTCATGTCTATGAACTTAATGCGCGAGATTATAGGTTTTCTTTTTCTTCTTCTTCTCAAAGTACCTCTCTAACTAGTGAAGGTTGGCGATCAGCGTGGTATAGTTCTTTTTATAACTGGTTCGGCGGAACAATTCGGACGCCCTAGATATGCCAGTCGATTCTTTGATATTCCTCTACCATGACTTTTAACTTTTCCCTACCTATGTTCAATGCCATTGATTTTATATGATGATAAATATTTTAATAACTTTGAATTACGCTTTTAGTTAAAGCAATGAATATAATCAATCTATTATGAACTAATTATTATGCTGCACCAGCGATATCTCAAGTGTCTTGGACGTGGGACAAAGCAAGTATATCGACACAGACAGCATCCCATAGATAAACCCGTCCTATTCTCTAAGGAACAAGAATCGGGAGTAATATTTATTATGTGTGTTTAAATGATTGGGTCTTGCCTTTTTAGACGGGTTACAGACAGATGTGCTTTATACCAACTCTTCTTATGGACTGTGGTTTAAACGACCTGTAAAACTACTCTTTGCTCGTCAGTACTCGTACACTTTCCATCGAAGGCTCAAAACAATAGAACGACAAAAAGCTAACGAAGTTAATTGAAAGCCGAGGCGGCCGTCACAAACGTTACCGTTTGAACCGGTCCCGTCAGCTGATCGCTGATCCGCCGAAATCGTCATCGTTTAGAACCGGCCCGAGTTTAGTTACAGCTAACTTGCCGACTGCTTGTCAATACCAATCAAACCAACGCAAAAAAGGATGTTGCTTGTCTGTAGCGTTATAACTTATAGCTGAACCTGTTTTGATACAACATTCTTATTTGCTTAAAGGCAATTCAATTCCCTATTCCGACTTCTAATTAAAGAAACCATTAAGCTAGCAGTTAGCTCTTTTTCTTTTAGGAGACTTTTACTTCTATTTAACGATGTTTCATGTACTCGGTTATCAGCGGTATCTTCTGCAGCTGATTATAATGAGTAAAGTTTTTGGAAAACGAAAGGTGAGGAGAAGGAAAAAGTCATGGTTGTAAAATATCAGGGATTGGGCTGGCATATCTGAAGCGTTCGAATTGTTCCGCCAAACCAGACACCAAGAAGACTGTACCAAGCTGATCGTCAATCTTCACTAGTTGGAAAGGCACTCTAAGAAGCTGAAGGATGTTTCATAAATTTATTATAAATAATAAGAAGCTTAAATTTTGCAATTAACTGAGGAGTGCGACCTATTTATAGATTTTCCAAATAATCTAACTTTTAATCTAATTTTGGACTTCTTCCTATGTAAAGTATTTGAAACAGACAGTTGGCAAAAGAAATGGTTTGATAATTTAAAGAAATGGAACGGGTTTTAATATATCATCACATAAAAAGAGTAGTGGAAGAACAGTATAATTTTCTCTAACCTTCAAACATCAGTTTGAAGTAAGCTCCTCATAATGATTAAAAACAGGAAGTATTATAACAACAATTTTTAACGATGACATTTAATCATTAAACTCTAGAAAGTCTAAAATGGTGCAGTCAAATAGGGACAAACAATCTAAGATCCCAATCCCGTATACTTCAACTTCATCGTTATAAAACAAACGCTTTCTATAACTGCAATATGAGCAATTGTTATTTAAACTGTAACCTTTACCTAAAGATCATCATCCTGAAAGAAATAACAAACATAATTGACAGTAGCCGTCTTAGTGTGCCCGTCCAGAATACTCAGTTTCTCATATGCTGACAGCATTTACGACATGAAGGTGGTAACTTTTGAGTTTTGATAAAATCGTGCCATTAACTAACTTAATACAACTTCAAATATGAAATAGTGGTGCTCCATTAAGAGTCATTGAGGGAGTGGAATTCTAAATATAGAAAACTTAATAATGCAAGGAAAGTAGTAGAGCAGTGGGAACACTTGTACATTACTAAGTATAACTTAATAATATTAAATTACGTGGCGGGCACTATATGATTGGAACCGGCGAGATACTAATCAAGTGATGGTACTTTAATGCGCAGTGCCTTCCATTTGGGACAGGAAGTGGTATAATCTATGATTATATCCGCTCTAGTAAACAATACGGCCGCTTACTACAAAACGTAGTATTTTATTTCTTTGTCAATCCGCGAGTAATAGACGTTTACTTTTATAAAGTCAAGCTGTTGATGGTGAAGCAGCCCCTCTGTAGTACCCTGGCTATGGGTATTATGGCAACCGAAACACGGCGATAGTGTTATGGTGACAGATTTACAATTTCATTGTGGTAACTAGCTAAACGTACTTTCTAAATTTGGTCACTTTTTTGACCCTACATAAAGTGGGACCAGGGCAGGAGAAAGAAGACTCGGATATATAAATATATACATAAAAACCAATTTACGTCCCCACTGTTAGGGCACAGGCCTACCCTCAATATGAGGGCAATAGGACCATAGTCAACACGCAGGCCCAATGCGGATTAGTGACTTTTCTTAGACGTAGATTATAACAAGACAAACATATTATCTATTATTACTGATACGCAATATTAACAGGTACTAATTTCTGTTATTAAATAACACGTGTTATTTTTTCAACCACGGTCATTAATCGAGTTTTAATACTAGGTGCTTCTCGTTTTAGCAACAGTATAGCAAATAGGTGTGAGCGAGCTAGATCAATCAATGAAATAACAGATAAGACGATCTAATTAAGAAGTGACGTTTCAACAAAGATATCTTCTTGTTAGATTAGAATTTCTATTTTTCGGGTTATAATACACCTAGTGTACTACGTAATACTTGTGATTTATATGTTATCATAAATATGCCTCACTCCTAGTATGTAATTGTATCTATTAACTGGATCTCTCTGGATGTTCTCAATACCAAAACGCAAGACCAGTAGCTTATCACGAAGGGACCTACCGTATCCATCAAATGGATTTTTCTAGATCTTCGTAATACTGTTGTACTTAGTAACTTATGTACTTTAAATCGCTGTGCTCGTTATCAATATAGTGCTGATATTACCGCGTGCGTTGCCATTTACTAAAGCCCTGCACCCCATTTCAATACTTCTACAACCTTTATTACAATTCACGTATGTTGTCCATATATATAAGAAAGATATCCAGATTAATTGATTTGCCATGAGATCTCCGACACTATTAAGTATAAACACTCAAAATTTGGTAAAGTTATTGCTTCTGTTATTTAGATGTCGGCTAAGAATGGATTTTACAAAACTCCTTTTCCAAAAGGAGTTTCGGGGGTGTTACAGCCAGCAAAGCAAGACGGAACAGCTATATATGTACAAAAAGTCATTTAAAGTTAAATAGCCAAACAGTGGGTATTCTTTAAACAGCCACCATTTTGATGCCTTTATTCCTAGCTTAGATTATGACCTGATAATAATCCGTTTACCTTTGTTATCAGTTTAATATTCGAATAGATGTCCTTCTGCCTTGATGAATGAATTGAAGATTTCTATCCGTTAAAAACTCCTCGCTTATTGTGATCAGCAATTGAGGAGGCATCGAGATCTTCATTAGGAAGACACCCGTGACCTCTCTAATGTTATACTATCAATTTATAACACAATCACTTTACAAATGGCGTTACTTTTTAAGTAATCGAATTTCCAGCCTCTTTATAAAAATCTCTTTCACTAAAAGAAACTGTATTAAGAAATATCATCATCCTCAACCGACAGACATCCACTGCTGGACATAGGCTTCCCCCAAAGATCTCCACGTTTATAGGGGTTTATAGATCGTCCGTCCACCTTGTGGGAGGCCTTCCAACTCTACGTGTACCGGTTCGCAGGCGCCACTCGAGGACCTTACTGCTCCATCGGCCGTCAGTCCTTGGAGCAATGTGCCCTGTCCACTGCCACTTAAGTCTAGCAGTCTTTATTAAGAAATTTATGTTTCAAATTACAACCGCTTCATCAAAACTTGCAAATTGTATATTTCGAAATCCTAATCTAGTACTCCTAATGGAGAACTAGTAGTGACTAACGAGTTATGTGGGGCAGTTTTCTATCACTTAAAAGTACTAGATTAAGTGAACACGTTTTCCAATTTAAATTAAACGTACTCTAACTATTGGGAACACTTAGCTAAAGCTGTTTTTATCTTTAAATGCTATTGCTGCTTTGAGTATATTTTGAAACCGTCATCATTATAATCAGACGACAGATGTCCATTGCTGCACATAGGTCTCTCCTGAAGATCTCCTTATCGTTTGTTGGAGTTCATTGAGGGGAATTTTGAAGCCAAAGGTTAATATTTCTGTATGCAAATAATGGGGGTGCGAAGTCTATGTTCAGGTTCCCAAAAACCTCGACCGTTCCACATGGTGTTTACCGACAATGAATGTTTGGTAAATTGTGATCATCCAAAATATTCTTGTTCTCTTATATTGACAGCCGAAGTACAGCAATACTGTTATGTCGGCAGATTGATAATACAAGGGTTTTAGGTAACCAGGCTAATCCAAATAAATTGGAAATCCACAGCATTTGGCCCTGAACTAGGGACCTTTGTGCCGTTAGGCAATCGGTTAACCATTGTGCCATGAAAGCAGTTTTAACTGCTACACTACTTGTATAGGCAATTAATTGTAGTGTTATGTGTATATGTATTTATATATGTACATTTTAATTAAGTTATTTTTGTTTTCATTTCTTCACTCAGTATTCTTCCGCACAGCCGCTGCTCCTCTTTTTTTTATCGCAGGGGAAATCTTAAAACATACTCTGCTTCTGGGAGGAAGACAAGGTTATGTGGGGCTTCTATTCATTAAAACCCCCTCGGTGGTCTTCTTCGGTGCATTAGGAGTTATTCCGTGATCTCCTACGGAACCCACCGGTGCACCCGCCGCTGCATCTGCATGTTTTAAGTTGACCAGTAAATAATGACCATAAGCATTAAGTCTCCCTGTTGCAAACTCAGTTATTGGACGTTTCAAAAATGTTTTTGTTTAGATAAAATATATGTACATATGTTCTCGAGGATGTGTGTTACCGATGCGTTTTCGCTTGCAGGCACGGTAGAGGCGGTCCCGCCGTACAGGATGCCGCCGGCGCCGGAGGCGGCTCTGCCCGGCGCGCCCGCGCCACCCGCCGCCGCCCTCCACACGCACTCTGCCAAATTCCCGGTAATTTCTGACCCCATACCATACCCTCTATCTCACGGAATGCATGAACATTTTACGTATCATAAAACGCTCTTCAAAAATCGTTCAATAATGCTCTCCCTAAACTATGAAGTCAAAGTTTGAGACATTAACAAAGAATCGAAGTGTACCTTGAATACGTTGATTATGTATGAATATTGTTACAGGCATATACAAAACAATACATACACACACTAATACACACGCTCATCATATTTCTATTGTACTAATTAATAACTACCAGTAAGCAGTTTTAAATCCTATTTGCCATTTAAAAAAAAACTTGTATTTTTATATAATATCATAATTTTTACCAGCGGTAAGTACCACCGCAACTTCTATTTCTGCCGGCACACAGCAGTGCGCAAACATTATCGTGTCCCGGTTTGAAGGGAGTTGTAGTTAGTGAAGTTATTGGAATAACGGGATATAACATCTTATGTCTCAAGGCGACGGGCATAACGTGGCGCTTGTGTATATCATCCTAACTACGGCCACGTTTTTATGAGCAGGCAGACTTAGCATCACGTAAATGTTTTACTGGTGTCATCGCTTCGTGTAATAAAAACAATACAACTTACTTGTATCGATGGCGGTAAACGTGTGATTATTTACAAATTGGTAATGCCACATATAAGATATAGCAGTGCTCCATAAATAAGAAGCTGTAAGTATATCGCATAGCAATCCACTATTATTAGCTACATCACTCTTCAAGCACGATAATGGTTCTTACCCGACGTGTTATATATTTCAAACTTCCTTCCGGGTTTACTACGCTGATCCTTTTTTAATCTGTGCTATTTGTATTAATAATTATACACAATCAAAGAGCTGTCGCCAGCATCTTCCATAGCAGTTCAAATTGTAGCTACTGCAATATCCTGCCTTTTTAATAACAAAATAAGTATGTTTAGTTCTTAGTGATCTCTCGTGAGACGGGGATCCCTAATTCGATTCCTGGATGTGTTGTGGTGTCTAGTTATTGTCAAGGTCTCTTCAAGCCCGTTTAGATAGCTACCACTCTCGTATAGTAAATCTGTTGCAATTAAAGCATTGGCGCGTTCTATTTATACTCCATAACCTCATTATCATTTACCACCTTGTGAAATTGAAGCCAAATGGTCAATCATCAACATCATTATCACCAGCTGATATACATACTTATTTGAAATCACACTTGCCGCAAACATCTTCAATCAATTCGATCTAATGCTGTTCACTTCCATCGGTTTTCTGCCACCTTCACTAAATGGTCGGTCCATTTAAGGGGGCTTTTCTGTTGTTGCAGGGAAAATATAGGAGATGTATAAACAAAAATAAGATATAAATACCAAAAGGGGTAAATTAATTTAAAAATAAAAAATGAGGTTGAAGAGATAAAACTATAAATTAAAAAATAAGAAAAGAATCTGTAACAAGACAAGAAATGTGGCGAAGGATGAGAGCCGATGCGTGAGAAAAAATTTGAAATGAACCAAAATGGGTATAGTAGAAAATGTGATGGATGAAAGGAGATATTTGGTCCTTACATATGGAATTGGCGTTTTGTACGGGAGAAACATAAAGTTAATTTTTTTTTGTAAAGTATATTTAATTAATCAAAGTATGCACCGTTGTTATCTATGCACTTTTGTCATCTCATAGGTGAGTACCCATTGATCCCTTTACTAATAAAACCATGGGGGCGAGAATCAATAAACTCTTTCAAGGCGGTTTGGACTGCCGCATCGGAGTTGAATTTTTTTCCTTGTAAGAAGTTGTCCAAATTCCGGAAGAAATAGTAATCTGCTGGGGCAACGTCCGGGGAGTACGATTGATGTCGCAGACATTCCAATTGCAGCTCATCTAACTTAGTGGTTGTTTGTTGTGCAGTGTGTGATGGTGGTGTTGCCTTGTCGTGAAGCAGCAGTGACCTACAGCGATTGACCAATCTTGGTTGTTTAGCAGCTAGTTCTTCTTTCATGGGCTGCAGTTGCTGACAATAGATATCTGCCGTTTAGGGCAGGATTTGGCTGGATCTGCAGGGTTCAGCCATTGCGACGAGCATTTTCGATTATCGCACAGTATCTACTTTTCATCACAAGTAATGATTCGATTTGAAATCCCTTCATCATTGTGTCGGCTGAACAAAGTAACACAGCAGCATCAGTAAGCGCGTGTTCGCAAGTTCGATTCACTAAATCCATGAGGTACCATCGTTCAAGGTTTTTTACTTCCTCGATTTACTTCAAATACATTAATATAATTTTGTAACTTACTCCGAAGCCTGCAGCTATCTCTGAAGTGCTTTGTGATGGATCCGCTTCCACAATAGCCTTTCAATTCTTCATTTTCTACTTTGGTCTCCGATCGTCCACGGGGTTGGTTCTGATGGTCGAAATTTCCAGAACTAAAATGTTGAAACCAAAAACGTAGCGTGTTTTCTTTTGCGACACCAGCACCGTACACATCATTAATCCTTCGAGCTGTTCCTGCAGCACTGGTACTGGTGCCACGGTAGAACTCGTACTCGTAAATATACTGATATTTCATGTTGTCCATTGTGCGATAATAAGCGACGCCGAAGAAAAAAACAAATGAATGAATGTTTCCAAAACTCAAATGTATCAGTTAAATGAATTTATAAATTTGAATTTGGAATTCTTAACCAAAGAGTAAATATTTCAGATCAAAGTGGTCAGTGCGACAAAACGCTAATTTCATATGCATGGACCTAATAGCATAAAAGAAAACAAATAAAATTTAAGGGCAAGCCACGATCCCAGTTGGCTCAGGTACGGAAAATCAAACAAAAAAAAAGTTGCTGTGTATTAATCTAATGCGGATAAAAAAATCACTCTATAGTAGCAATGCATAGCACACTACTATACTTTCTCATTCGGAGATCGATATTATCTATGGACAACATCTACCAGCACCATGTACCTTCAAACGATTTACCTTCAACCGTTCTTTCTTTTAAAAAAGAACATCCCTCAAGGTATTCGAGTGTAAAGTTTGAGTTATTTATAAACTGGCAATTTATGCTCCATCCTTCCGTCACGCAGCTCCACGGCTCGGGGACTATCTAGAATCTAGACAGACTAGTTCTCAAGGTCATTGACGTCGCACTTATTCACATGCCATCTAGGTTGTCGCAAACGAGACACCAAGATTGTCCCATGTTGATGGGATTCCATTGAAAGTGTTTGTGTTTTTTTTTTATTATTGTTTCACTCGCATTCTCCACAAGGGTATCTGATTTCTTCGATAGATAAATACTTTGTACTTCACACAGTTTTATTGTAGTCCTTAGAAAGGAATAAGTTCTTTATGTCTGTAATGTTTTAATAAGGATAGTGCTGTTCTATTCTTAACCGTATCTAAGAAATACGATAAAGACGAGTGAGGGGTCCCGCACAACAACACGAGACCTCAGCCAATCTCACCTGCTCGTGGTGCACCCTGCTAATCAACAAACGAGCCTCTGACTCTCATCAATCCGCATTGGGCCTGCGAGGCGGGAAATAGCCCAATTCCCCCTATATGATTCCCTACCTGTTGTGGGAATCTTTGATGGAGACCTATATCCAGCAGTGGACGTCTATCGGCTGATGGTGATGATTGTGATATTATGGATAACAATATTCAACTATTAAAAGGACTACTAGTAAACATGAAAACTAACTTACAGATAGAGCGGGAAGTGATACTGTCTTCCGGTGAAAAGAACTCCAAGGTGCCCATCATGCAGGAGGCGAGGAAGCGGGGCCGGCTGGGCGCGGTGGCGCCTGACACGCCGCCCAAGACCTTAGCTGCTTGGACGCATGCGGAGGTATTTATTTGTTAAAGGTTCTTTTGATCTCAATTAAATTGTTCTTAAAATAACTGCAACAGCATAATCATCAATAGAGACTTAAGCCTCCCCCACGCTGATCGGTTTTACGCTGCCACATCATGGGGCTTTTCGCAAGCTCCAGCTCATCCACCTTATCTAATAACAGCACGATTTTTGGAAAGGATTTCTCCAGCTGCTCTGTTGTCCTCGTAAGTCACTCTCCGCTATTTAATTCATCATCCATAAACTCTGAAAGATTGTTTAACGATGTAAAAGTTGATACACTTCCAACGCGATCTGATGGCGAGATTCTGCAAAGCCTTCTCGAATAATCAATGTAAACATACTTTTTAAAATTATTGATCTTTGAAATTAGTCTAAGTTACACCTTATAAGCTATATGCCAAAGATCATCCCATCAAATTCAGTCCGTCCATTGCCATGGTTACTCTGATCAAACAGACAAATATTCTAAAGATGTCCATTCGAGATTAATTTCATGTAAATTCATATACATAGATAATAATTAAGTTATTTTGATCACAATCACACACTTCAACTTGATTTATTTTCATACAGATAAGCAAAAGAATTTTCATATAAATCGCAAATTCTAAATAATAGTTTGAATATCAAACTCACATTAATATATTTCAAGTTGCAACTTGATATATTCTTGGAGTCGTTCTCGACGACTTACTCGCTCGTGTTTTCCTTAAGCATCAATTCACATGATAAAAATCGGTAGTAAGTTGTACACACGATCTATTCCGTTTCCACACTGACGGTGCTTCGATAGGATCCTTTACTGTAGAACCTCAATCATTACTACTACATCGAAGTAGGTGATTTATTTTAGAGATTTCGTTAGTTCTTAAGTTGAGACCTTAGAGAAAAGCAAAATTTTTTCTATCACGAATATTCTTTGAGGTTCGCATGGCGAGGTGTAAGGGAACCCCCACAACAACTCATAGAACCCAAACTAACCGCACCTGCTCTCGCTCCCACCAACCCCCAGTGGGCCAGTTTGGTGGGAGATGGCCCAAATCGCCCACGGCGGAATCGAAGCTCATACTGACTGTTGTCCGATCGATGTGTGGATCTTATGGGGAAGCCTATGTCGAGCAGTTGACGTCTATCGGCTGATGATCATGATGAATGAGGTGATGATGATGATGATAAGGCTGATGGTGGAATATTCCTAACTCATGCCTGACTGCAACAATTATTATACAACATTAAGGACCGCTAAGAAATCTATAAGGCATACACCTGGGACTACACGGCTTTACACAAACTCGTAGTTGTTCTGTTCGGGTTCCACACCAGTAGGATTGTTTCGTATGGTAGGAATGACACAAGGGAGAAACCTCAACAGTCCAAGAATTTAACCAACTAAAACCTTGGCTATTGGAGTAAATACTACAATACAGAATACACTCGTAGATATAATTTATCAAAGTAAATGACAACTTACGACCGCGCGTAGAAAGCACCAGTTATTTAGATACACCCGTAACAGACTCGACGAAACTTGTTATGTCCTTAATGTAACATGATAACTAGGATAACTTATTCTAGACAAGCGATATTATAACCATATAATATTATGTATAACACATACATACCCTTTTAAGATACAAAATTATTTATTTTCCAAGAAAACAATTCACTTAAGCGAGACAAACAAATATAAAAGACAAACAAAAACTATGATAGATATGTCATTGAGTGATCAATAGATTATTAACATTAACTCACACTAAAACACTTTATTTATTATACGTATATTTATATATAAAACGTTAAATAACGATATTACTTTGGTATGAAGTAAACAAATAATTCACTTACATTACGACAGTGGCACTGCGCGAAATAAAATAAGGAGCGAAGAGGTTTATTCATGAGGTGGAGGTGGGCGACGGGGCAGAAAGTTACAAGCCCTAAATTGTACACTCACAAGCATGTGGCGTATCTTGGTAGAGGTTTACGTCCAGCTGTGGACTGCCGCTAATTACGTTGATGAACAAAGATGCTATTATAGTGTGACGAGGACGGCGTTAGAGTGTGAAAAGGACGGCATACTATTTGGTACAGTTACGGTGCTGTAGACAAATTGTTAGAGTAATGTACTACTTCCATTGTAACAATGTGTACCTATGCCCAGCAGTGGACGTTTATTGACTGATTATGTTGATGATGAATGTACAATTAACTGAACATATTTATTTACTATCAAATTCGACGGCAAGTATTTTTTACTAGAAGCCTACAGAGACCTATGGTAAGAATATATCTCATCATCATTACCAGCTGGAAAACGTCTATTGCTGGGCATAGTTCATGTATCATCAGAATATTTTTCACATAACTCCTCTTCTTAAAATCGAAGAGAATCGATTGATATCGGCGTAGGTCTGATCGGTAGAGCTGATAATGATTAGAAGAGGCGTATACACAGCAGCGGATATCGATAATTAAAAATCGTTATAATTGGTAAAAGATATAATGAATAGGCAGAGACATGGCACCTGACCATCGGACCAGTCCACCGATTCAAAGTAGCACAGCGAGAGATGGAGAGAGCTATGCTTGGCATTTTTCTAAGTGACCAAATCCAGAACTAAGAAATTCGAAGGAGAATTAAAGTTGTCAACGTAGCTCTCAAAATCTGCAAGCGGAAGTGACAGTGGGCCGGCCATGTCTGTCGTGTCCGTGATGGCCGATGGGGGAGAAGTCTTGGAGTGTACACTTCGCAGAGTTGTAAGACACCCTCCCTCCAAATGAATCGACGACATCATCAGGGTGGTGGAAGATATTGGAGAAGGCCGATATTCAACTAAACTTCCTTTTCCGTTAAGTAATAGAACAATGATGACATTGCAACATCTCTGTCATTAGCAATCGCGAAAATAACTAAAACAGATATTTATAATATATCTAAAAGGCAAACATTTATATTTAATGTCTCCTTGACTGTATGGATGTCTTTAATCCTTTGTTTTCCTGATTAAGGACGAGGAATGGTAACTAGTATCTTATCACTGGATACTCCCGATCAACGCCTTTCTTCTCTCGTCGCTTCCTTCAACAAAATGGCGGTAAGAGTAAATAATACATTCCTACACGGAGATCGGTGTTGCCAACTGTACCTCCGTAAGGTGCGTAGTTTATTTGACGAGGAAGTCCTGGGCGATCTTATCAATGAATTTACTACCTGAAGTAATACGTTCAGGTTACTGCTTACTGCATTTTAATGTTATTAAGTCGTATTTTAAGCTTGATGCGTTGATTAAATTTATACTCTTTACTAGTTAAACCTATTTTATGTTGCTAGTGTATACATTTTGTTAATATCATTATTAATGTTGCCAGTGCTAACTTTTTAATTAATTCATAATATTGTGAGTTTTATTTTTTAATGTCTAACACTAAAAACTATCTATTAGATATTATATCTTCAGCTTTCATCATCAAGCAATATACGTCCACTACTGGATATAGACCTCACCCAAAGATCCCTCCATCGATCGGTCGCGCTGCTTTCATCGCCGGACATCAGGAGCCGTCATTTATAGGGGTTCATATGGGGGGATTTAGGCAATTCCCTACCACGCTGGCCTAATGCGGGTTGGTGAACCTTAAGCCTATCTCATTAGAATCTATCTAGCTCATTAGGCGATAACCCTGAACAAACAGACAAACATAAAATATTTAAAACTAACGGTATGATATAATGATTTAGTTAATATACATATGTATTAAGTAAAAAGCTGTTATTTTTATTATGATTTTATACAAGACGTTCACCTGATGGTAAGTGATACGAAAATAATATACTATTAGATAGGATGATATACCTTGCACCACATTGTACTCGTCGCTTTCAGACATAAGATGTTAAATCTAGTTACCTTAGTAATTTCACTAGCTACAACACCTTTCAAACCGGATCACCGTAATGTTTGCATAGTACTGTGTCGGCTTCAATAGACGCTGCGGTGATACCTAGACGGTATCCGACAAGAGCGACCTACTACTAGTTATTTGTCCGTTAGCATATAACGTATATATATATTTAGTATGTTTATGCAGCTGCTTAACGCCGGATTCGAATCTGAGACAACAATTCGCAACTGTATTCATAACCGTTAGTATATTGGCGCCATTTATATAATTAAATTTGCATAATGCAACATTATCATAAATTAAACTCTGCTATCACACATTCCTAGATTGATTTACGGCGAACGTTCGCGGACGGGCTCGTTACATGGTTAATGCTATGATTCGTAGCCAATATCTGTTATATGTCGTTATAATCTGTTATATGTTATTATGTACATTTGATGAACGACGTCTGGAGTCTGCGCGAGGTGGGGCCGCAGTGGCGGCGACTAGCAATAAGCTTTTAAAAAAACTTTATTTCCCGATGTAAAATGAACGCGATGATTATCATGGATTCAGATATCCTTGGAGTATTCCAATTTAAATCAGCAGCGGTCTTCCTGTCGGGGATATTTATGAGGATTTGACGTGGTTGAAATTTCATCATCGTTATTATCTAAATCAGCTTTTCTATTTCCGTTGCTAGATACGTATACACTAGATTCAGTCATTTACAAATATGATTCTCAGCTTTTAGTATCTATTAACTTCCGTCTACGCTTACTGGAAAATTATACGTGGTGTTGGGAGACCTCCCACAAGGTGGACTGATGATCTGATGAGTATCGCAGGAACCCACTGGACGCGAGCAACGCGGGACCGATTGATGTGGAGATCTTTAGGAAAAGTCTATGCCCAGCAATGGACGTCTATCGGATTATGATCCCAAGAAAAATTACTTTGGAAATCATCAATTATGATATTTACTAAACTCTATTTAGTTATGTATGCTAAATATGTTACATAAGCTTTTATAGTAACCGCTGTAACATCATCACCAATCCTTTTCCAATCGGATTAAAAAGCATCGCTTCTGCGACTCTTACACCTCGTTCAGGTTTAGTTCCATGAAAATTGTAGCCCGCGTCTGTCTCCAAGTTCCAATTTATATCTAAACTAAAATTCATTGAAATCTGTCTGACGCTTTACTTGCTAAAAGTTAACAGATAGATAAATCGCATTTATCATTGCACCTGTAGACATACAGCTGGCATCCTTACATCGTCATGATCATCAGTCGATAGACGTCTACTGCTGGACATGGGCCTCCACCAAAGATCTTCTCGTCGATTCACGTAGATGGAAAGTTAATGATATTCATTCCACAAGGACAAAGCGTCCTGCAAGTGGAACAGCGACGGACTGCAACAGTCAGCCAGCGTCATTGTTTCCTTCCAGGTATGATGCGAGAATCTTTTAGATTAAATAAGCTTTTTCTAGATTAGTTCGCTTTATCGTATGTCCTAGTCAAATGTTACTCTAAATAATCATAATTTATGACTTTTTTAAGCATAAAACTTAGGATTTTTTAAGTATTAACTTAGGATATGTGTATTAGTGCAGTTTCGCTGAGCACTTATAAAATACGTTATTTATGTCCAAATGCGGCCGCGGTGAGCGCCGGGTCAGCCGTCTCCACTCTTGTCTGCGGCGACTCGGGCACCACATTGTAGACCTTGCGACCTGGTGATACGGCCCCCGGGAGCTGTGCTTGTAATGCGATGTTAATGACCGTACTCCGCTGTGACGTCACACGTCTGGATATTCGGAGAACCGGTCGCAACAAGGCATCCGCACTTACGGAAAATCATTCAAACAAAATTAGGTGATGCTTTACATAAAAACGAGTGATGTTAAATTATAACATTAGACCTCAATTTCATGTGGTGCTTAAGTGACAATACGGCGGAAAGTGAAGCGTGTATAATATTGACAACCGGAACACGGCGATGATGTGATGGCGACAGATTTACGATACAAAGATGGTAATTAGATGGGTGCGAAGATACTCTGCCACCGACGGAGATCCACATCTAGCCAGGGAATGCGAACATTGCAATGGTGGTATAGCAAATTGAAAATGTTATCGGTTGTTAGAGAACAGTAAGCTCAGACCTAAGCTTCAGTTGCTCAGCAGCCGCTATGGCGCAGATGATTATGAAGCGCAGTTTCCTTCCGGAACCTAAGACCAAAATAACCTTGAAGTATGAATATAACAATTACAGTTTTAAACGTCTGTTGAAAAAACCTTTCCGGGTTTTTTTTAGCTGTCTAAAGCTCCACGTCGGTAGACCACATAATTTTAAACCACAAATTCATCTCATTTAATGTCTCTAACTCAATATCCTCATTATTCTTCTATTACCTCTTGATATAATGAGCCGTGGTGTCTGCGATAGCTGATTTTGTGATTTCTCTCCTTCCTTGTACAATAATGTTATAAATCATATTACCGTGCTAATAAATAATATCTAAATCCCAGTTTTAAAACACGTTGAGAAAGAGACAGAGGATTTATTACGTGTATTAATTTCTTATCTGAATAAGTCATCATCATCAGACGATAGACGTTCACTGCTCCCCCAAAGAATCAGTAAGAATAAGTATGTAAAGTAACATCTCAAAATTTTGCCCATAACTCTTCCTAACATACCAGAGCTTTTTTGAGTACTAACTTACTGATACTTAGTCTGATTAGTTTGTCCGCTGTTTATTTTCTTTTAATCCACGAAGCGACGAGAGAAGTTCTCCAGGTGATGAATAATACGTCCGTCCATATCAATGTGGTGCTAATATCGGTGACGTACACTACGTTGTTTGGTGTTAGTAGGGTACATAAGATGTTAAGTATCGTTACCATAGCAATATCACTGGCAACAACTCTTTTCAAAGCAGTAAGACTTGCGCACTACTGTTCGACAGCGGAAATAAGAGCTGCTATGTTGCCTAGACGGTCTTCGGCGAAACACCAATATATTTACGCATACCTTCATATCTGGAGGTGGAGGAGGGGTGTCGATATAACCGTATCGGACAGGTCGCAGCAGGCGCGAGTACTATAGAACAAAACATTTCTTTGGATCGCCTATTCCTTAATATAAATTCAAGGCGCGTCTTCCGCGACTACGGCGAAGCAACGGTGAACCTTGGCGGTGCGGCCTCGCTACGTCGAATTATACGTGTTATATACCCAACTATTACCAATCACATATAAATAATCGTTAATAATGCAATTGATGCATATATTACTTTAAACTTTTTACCATTAAACTATACTCGAATAAGATCTATCTATTATTACAGTTATCATTAAACAAAATTTAGATACTCCAAAAAATCTTGAAACTTTCATATTCCTATTAAGCTTTTATCGATATAGTGGAATATTATGAGTTCACGTTTACATTACATTATATTATCACCCGATAGAGGCCCACAGCTGAGCATAGGCATCCTTCAAACACCGATTGGAGTTTAAGGTTCGTCTGTGTTATCCTATGAAGCCATTTAATGTTTACATCCTGTTACGTAACTTCGTTACCTTCTCAATATACAAAAACGATGCATGTGCTCGTATGTGTATCAATGCAACGGATGTAGTTTGCGTAAATTTATCGTTTCGTTTGTAACACTCCGGTTGAGCGGACCTCGCGTAATTTAACACGCGGTTGCATTTCGTCGCGGGTCAATAGATACGTTAGCACGTTCGATACGCGACCGTTTATTTTTCAAATGTCACCAACCGGAGAGTGTTCGTTGCGATTTACTGCGTCCACTCGCCGCCTATGGCTGGTAGTATTCGGTGCTGGAAGTCTAGGTTGTTACAACAGCAGTGCAGCTTTCTACCCAAAAACAAATGTATAAATATATTTTTTTCCTGTACTGCGTTACATCATTATTAACATCCTATGGCCCTAGGATAAGGCAAAGAGCGTCCACAATGACTCTACATCGCGTACGATCTTGGGCTTCACCCTTAATTTCATTTCAGGTCTTCTTGATCTCTTTCGCCTTCTCTGATACTGTGTAGCGCCACGTCTGTCTGGTCCGCGCTTGCATTTTTCTTGTAGATTCCAATCAAGCGCCTGCTTGGCAATATGGTTAGGATCTTTTCGTCGAATATTGCCAATCCACTTTCATTTGCGACGCCTAATTTGTAAATCAATGGGAGATTCGCGGCAGAGCTCCAGGAGAATTTCATTGGGGATTCTCTCGAGCCAGTGAATACCGAATATTCAACGGAGACAATGGTTGACAAAAACCTGGAGGTGGTGCGATATGATCTTGGTAACTTTTCACGTCTCACAGCTATATAGCAGTTACAGCATAATGCTACTAAATCATTTCCACGGCACCGTATACACCACACAAGGGTATTACAATCTCTCGAATGTCTATGTCCGTGTTATCATATAAATATATATATAAGAAAATATTATAAATATGGCATAACTTGTATCCGATACTGAGTTTTTAAATATTAAGAAGAAATACCTTTAAATGGAGTAGAGAGACGCACTAATTCAAGTGTGTTACGGTAATATAAGGTAAAAATGAACGAAAATACCTTATATTAAAGTCCATTTACAGATTTACTATCGGTATCATTAACTTTATTATCGTTGTAATTTTTTATCTGGCAATTAGCTAATACTTAACAATATCACATGTTAAGTTGGAATAAACCAAGCCAATCGTATGTGGTAAAGACTGGTCCACAGCAATGCTGTTACGGCGACAGATTTATAATACGGGCGTGGTAATAAGACCAGAAAATAGTCACGACGCTAGATGCAGTAAAATAAAATTTCTCTGGTATTCCATGTATGGGTTACTTTCTTCCGTACTGCATCAAAACTCTCACTCCAATAATAATGTGAGCCATTAGTCGGACGATCTCGAGATCACGCCTGAACGTAACTCAAGAATCGAACATTACCCGCCGGTGAAAGTATTCCGTAAATAACCCCGTGGATTTAACGTGTCCAATGATAATTACTGGAGCGTGATAAATAAGCAATTGTAACTTACTGGTGGCCTGCTGGAGTGATTAACCCCACCGGTCGATATTATTTCCACATACAAACTGATCTGACTTAAAATTAATGAAATAATCTACAGGTTTCTTATTAAATAATACTACTGTACTACTTGATTGAATGTTTATTAAGTCAATGCCTTCGCCGCATAATTATGTACTAATTAAAAACATATAATCATAATTATAAAAAAAAATTGATAGTACCAAATAATGATGTAGTGGTTTATGTATTATAATATATACGTTTTGATAACGACCCTCTTACAGTGAGAAATTATTAAAACTACAGATACAATTTTCTCTCTCTTCCTGACTGTATATCCCGTAAGAGTTATATTTCCGTCCACTCCACTCTAATCTCAACAACATATGTCATGACACAAAATTTTTCCAATTTCTCTTGGATCAGCTTCCGAGAACGAAAGACTGTAGTGACAATTTGCCCACGTCAGGTTATCAAAGTTTCTCGTCCGCTTTGCAATCGTGATTTCGGAGTGACTGAAGCTGACGACTTGCAAACGTAACATTAAAAATAACTTGAAAGCTTGGTTTTATAACTAAATGTCTTCGGTTTTTTGACAAAACTATCACGTGTTCGTTACTCTGTACTCGTGTTAGCGGAGCGGCAGCGCGGGCGCACGCGCATCCGGTCCCGCGCCGCCGCGCGGCCACACCGCCGCCGGCTTCCATACGCAACAAACACACAGTGCGCTCACAAACAACACAAACTTATTATTATTACATTAACAAAAGCTTTAATAACTCATTATACAGTGGTTTTTTTCATATTATCATAGTGTTCGCTGTGTTTTAACAATGTGGTTAAATTCAACAAAATTAACTTCATTTCAATGAAATGATCAGTTTTGGAGAAAATGGTTGAGTTCGCACTAGAGAACGTACGGTATTTTTACATATTTTTAATTTTCATTTAAGTATTCCTTGAACCCCTCAATAATCCTCCGTTTTATTATATTTACATATCATATGATCCATCATCATCAGGCCATAGAGGCCGACTGCTGGATATAGTCCTACCCCAAAAATGTTCGCAAGATACCAATCTAATTCACAGTCAGACGATGTTGTCCTTAATTAATTCGTACATCAGAGATAGGGTATTGCGTACCAATTAAAAATTAGATCAGGTCCTTTATTGGATGAGCTGTAAAAATGTATCATCATAATCAGTAAACAGATATCACCTACAATCAACTGAGAGGTCCGCATTTATCCGGTGGCAAAGGTTTTAGAATCAGCTTATTTCTTTCTTATATATATGCCTCTCTGACTAGCTTAGGTTAAGGCTTAAGTTAGGTTGCTAGTTTTGCTTCAGTTCAACTTCAACTTAATTTTCTCTAAACAAAAATACTTGCTATATGTTTCTATTGCCGGCTAGTGAATTTTTAACTGCTTACATTTAAAAATATCAAGTTACTTTAGTCATGTCTTTCTTTAACATAGTAATCTAACTTAAAAGGAATACTGGACCAAGTCGGAGGTTCTCTAAATTTTTTACTACCATTCAAACATTTAGATTGTGTAATATCAATTTATTTATTAAGAACATTGTGTTTCATTAAAGAGCACATCTTTCACTTGTTGTACTTTTACATCTTCGTTCGTCTCTTTAACCGGCGGTAGGTGGTTCTTATCAATGGGCTATTGTTTCTCCATTTCCCACAAAATGCTGGCGTAACAGTACATTAACGTCGGGGTACTTCTTTCACGTCCTCCTTCGTACCGCCGCTAAGTCACGGGCTAAAGTCACCTGGTTTTTGTTTCATTATAATGCAATGGAAGTCTGTTGCATATGTTATTGTTTATGACAACAGACAACCGTTAAGATTACATATGCTTTGATATCTATCCATGAACAGCCACCTTCTTTACATTGCTTCTGCCAATCTGTCATTAAAATAACGTTTAAGATACATATTAAAGAAATGTTTTAGTGTTATATACGTTTTCCACAAAATATAGAATAGAAAAACATTTTATGTTTAAGATAAATAAGAGTATATAACTTATGTGTACATCTAAAAAAAGGTATCTTAGTTTCGTGCCGTAATAATGAAATCTTTATATTCCAGAACCAGCAAGCTGGCTCTTCGTCTGACTTCAGACAATACCACGATCAAAATTACGGGTACACAATGCACCAAAATCAAAATCAAGGTGCTGTAGCGAGGAACGTACAAAACTACGAATCTCCGAAACCGCCTATACCAGCCAAAAACTATGGTGCCAAAGCTGACTTACAAAACAATTCCCATCATATAACGGTCACGGTTGAAACAGGTAAAGATAATACAAGAGATGCTCCCAAGAGTGCCAAATCTGTCAGCAAGACTTATCATACTCTAAAAGATATGATATCAAGCAAGTTCAAGAGCAAAGATAGTAATGAGAGCGAAAAGACTGAAGAACCGAGCCTTAATAATATCGAAGAAAGGAAACGGCCTGAAACAGAACAGGTGACCCCGAGGGAAACCCCAACGAGGAAGGTAGATCAGGGTATTTATGGAAGACCAATGCCTCAAGCCAGGCCAGATATGCAATATTCACATGGAATGGCTAATAATATACACTCACAGGCATACCAGAGCCCGTCGCCGCACAGGTAATAATTTGTAACATATCAAGTATTTGTTAAGTTTAAATAAATATCATATATGACAAATTAAGTTTAAGTTATACTTGTTAAAGATATCGTTAGTGTACTTTCAAATTGCAGACAATTAATGCAGCAACAGATAGTTCAACAACAGATGATGTTGAACCAACAAGCGAGGTCACAAGAGATGCTAGCTTCGACACCACATTCGCGTGCCCAGACTCTTGGTGCTGACGCTCTTTATCAACAATACGGTCCTCCTGGGAGACGGAGTGCAGTTTATCAACGGGACATGGATGTTAGGTCAATGGCTAACTTCACTTCATTAAAGTGCGGGCCACAAAATCAGGTAATTCCACAGCATTGTTAAAAGCAGAAAAGCATAGAATATTAAGTTATATCATTATTTTGAAATATCTATTAACTCGTTACTAAATGAACTTTACGTTATTAATAGAATAATTGATCACGTTTGTTTGCGTGTAAGGGGTATGCATACGAATTAATAATTTATATAAAATTATGTTTACAAGCCATCATCGGGGGCCTGGTTCAAAACAACAGCAATAATTTTAATGCAACGCCTTTCTTACTTGACCCCGTCCTATTCTCACTGCAATCACTGCCTTCCAAACAAAGAACAATTGTTCCCAACAATTAAACAATTCTTCCCACGGAACGTGCCGCAATTACAGCAAGTACTTGCATTCGATTTAAACATCTCTAACACATTTTCTGGCTCTAAGAAAGCTAATTAATTTATAAGACGGTTGTTTGTTTACAAAACAAAAGTGCAACTAATCATATAAAATTCTATACTACGGGAGCAAAACAAAAACACCAGTTAGTCACTTTTTTAATCTACAACATAGTCTTCTTTATTAACTACAAAGTCCCATAAAAATCAAATTACCAATTTCAGTTCGACAATTCACATTCAAGACCTGATCTCAGAAGTCCGCAACAACTTGAGAGAGAAATCATAAGACAAAGAGGTTTAATAGAAGGAAGGCGGGCGGCCTCGCATCCTCACCTTCTCGACGAACCTCCTCAGCGACCTGAAGTAAATCCGCCCCAAATTCATGAAAGATCAAGAAGAAATTCACATGGTAATCTTCTCGACGGGTTACCTAATGAAAATGGTCCACAAAGGAATACTATAGAAGAACGGGAATCCGATGACGGTGGATTTAGGTTAAGACTAGCAGCGCAAGAAAGATCTAGCTTCGAAGAACGGATTAGAACGAGCGGCAGGTCGATTGAATCAAACAGACAGGAGCGATTGCAAGAAAACCACTACAGGCGAACACCGGAAAGCAATAGGGAGTCTCGCCGAACGCCTGATTCTCTAGCAAATAGACACAAAGAGGAAGGGGCTATTTTTCAGGGACCTGATAGAAATGATGAAAGTGCAAGTCAAAAGTCTGCGGATAGTGTTTATAATTCTAGCGGAAAAGCTGAGCCTTATCATCCACAGCCGACGTCCTCTAGACAGACTCCAAATAGAATAGAAGATTTGAAAGCTCACGGAAAGAAAGGCGCAAATGGTTCAGGGGCTAGTTCAGGTACTATACCAATATACAATTATTTATAAATAATTATGAACATGGTCACTATATCATAATAATTTTTACAAAGATCTCTTGCGAACTTACTCGAAATTGTTGTCCATCTAGATTACGACAAGAATGGCGGTCAGTCGTCCAATGTTGACTCGGGTAGAGGCAGCGTGGCGTACTCGAGCGGCAGAAGACCGGAAGTGAGCCCTCACGACACGTCCGCTGACTCGGACGCTGTGGTCCACGCGAGGAATCAACCGCAACCTGGCCCTAGTCAGCAACAAGTTGGAACAAGTATGCCATTAGCCTTTAATGAGTTTTTTTAAGAACAATATAGTTTGGATCTATTCCCAATGTTTAATTTACTTAAAACATTAATTCAATACTTACGAAGTTCCTTTTGGGGTAGATCTTTGGGCAAAAAGATTATATAGTCCCATTAGTGGGGATGGAATTCACATATCGTGTAACTCCTATTTATATTTCAGATGGTGAAAATGAGTGGGCGGATCTTGTAGAGTGCGAATTAAGACAAATACTGGAACCGAAGCTGTCAACACTTCGCTTGGACTCCTCGGCGAGTTCTGATGGCTCCGTGACACCTCCACTGCCACCACTATCGCCTTCCTCTGATTTACACAAACGAAATAGGTATTATTAAACTTACGTACTTCTATTTACATTAAATAAAAATTAAATATCTGTTAATGGTTCTTGGCAAGTATTAGTTGGTACAGCGGGACCAAAACATTTTGGTTTCAAATGGCATAATCAGGACCTCCACTTGGTGATATGTTAAATACTTGAACACCGTAAAGTACCAGTTAACAAGTTTACCAGTCACAGTACACTTACGCTCTTAGTTCAGTTGCTACAGTTCTGTTCAGTTTCAACCCCTTTCAAATCGGATCACAATGGCATATAAAAATATTTACTTATTAATAGTAACCACTACAGTACAGCTTCTTATCTGAAAAAGAGATCTAATTTGACATGATGTTAACTTTGAAAAAATTATGTTACAGCTTACCGGGTCGCTCTGGAGAGTATCCGGATGAAAGGAGACGCGGTCGCGAATCTCCGCGCTGGCACTCCCACAAGAAGCACTCCTCAAAGCGAGATCATCACTACAAAAAACATCGTAAGTTTTTTTATTCTCTCTCTATTATATATAATATATAATTCTGTCATTAAGAAGATAATATTATAATTTTTTCAAATGTGCACAACTGCAGCATTCGCAGCCATTCGGATATCAGACAACTCTTTATATTATTGGTTCAATGTGGTCTCCCGTACCGGCTACTGTTGCAGTGTTCGGTCTGGACACGACGGACGTGACGTCGACGACGACGCGCAGCCTCGACCTGTCGTCGCTGCTGGGCGCGCGCTCAGACAGCGACGCTTCCGGCGGCGACGCGCGCGCCATCCGCCGCCAGCTTCGCGGCCTAGAGAACATGTACGCGGAGGTACTGCAGCTGCTCGGCGTGAGGAGGCCCGCGCCTGCGCAGCCGCCCGCCTGGGACGCTAGGTGAAGAGATAATAAAACATAGAGGCTTGCCTTTTAGTATTTAGTATGAGTCTTATGCTGGTAGTAGGTCCCTGTTGCCGCAGACCGTCTACGTAGGTACCACCGCAGCGCCTATTGCAGCTGACAAACAGTAGTGGGCAAACATTACTATGTTCCGGACTGAAGGATGCTGTAGCTAGTGAAATTACTGGGGTAACGAGACTTTACATCATAAGTCCCAGGCCTTCTTCTTCCTCCTGCCCTTTCCCCAGCTATATGGGGTCGGCACAGTATGTACTTCTCTTCCATATCCCTCTATCAGCTGTCATATCTGAATGCACACTCTTCTTATACAGGTGGTCTTTCACACAGCCCATCCACACTTTCTTCGGTCTTTCCTCTACCCTTATAACCATCCACGTTCATTCTCATTAATTTCTTTGTTATATGTCCTTCATCCCTCCGCACACAATCCCCACACCAAGCTAACTGCTTGCTCCACATTTCTCTGTTACTGGAGCAACTTTGAGACTTCCTCAAATATCCTCATTCATAATTTTATCCATCGTCGTCACACCACACATCCATCTTAACATTCGCATCTCGGCCACGTGTAATCTCTTTTCATCCGAACCTTTGGTGGTACAGTACTTAGATCCATACAATACGACAGCGTCTTATGCCTCAAGGCGACGAGCACAATATGGTGCAGTATATATCATTCTAACTGGCGCCACGTTGTTATGGGTGGGCGTATCACTTACCATCAGGTGAACGTACAGCTCGTCTCGTCGCTTCAAAAAATTATAAAGTCATTAGATATGAATCGAATCAGCGCTTTGTTGTTTGAAGATCGCTATAGCTTATGAAATGTTTGTGGCAATATTGTTCATTATCTCGCGGCTCTGACAGACCAGCAGCAGTAGTCATCTACCCAACGTACCATTATTGTGAATAGTGAGCGTCCTGCTCATCCAGACACTTTAGCAAGCAAGCAATTATAACCATATCTTTAAATTGTAGATTGTCGTCAAAGCGACGCTACGGGAGCATGTCATCTCTCCCCTCCAGCTCCGTGAGCAGCAGACCGGTGAGAGATAAGAGGAGAAGCTCCAATGAAAACAGGAAGAAACACGACCTGAAGGTAGATTTCAAAAGCAACAATTAAATTAATTATTCAGTTACAAAATTCGTTTCTGAAAACTTTCTTAATTTCTTCTTTGTATATTTAAAAGTAGACAAGATTAACAGTCATTTAACGATCGTCTTCCAGGGCATCAACAAAAGGTTCCAGAGGTTGGAGTCGCACGTGGTGACATTGGCCCGGTCGGTGGCGCACCTATCCAGCGAGATGAGGACTCAGCATCTCGTAATGCAAGAGATGGACAATATACGAGTTGAGATAGCAGCTCTACGACATATGTATAAGTGAGTTCAGTTCCACTTGGTTTAATTATCATTAAAAGATAACTGTTTTCATATACCAGAGTTAGTAAGCTGAATAACAGACGAGGCTCTGACCACCGAACAGCCAACACTGGGCCAGCGTGGTGGGTTACGGCCCAATTCTCACTCAATGAGCTCCAACTAGACAATCCCAAGTGCCGTGCCGAATTAAGTTTTGCGTCACATTTATTCTCAGGTCTCAACAGTTGATACGCTCTGGACAGCACAGGCATCTCGACCCGTACTCCTTCAGCAACCCCGACAGAGTGAAGCGCCTTACTAAGTTCTTTGGTGACGAGCCTCCTCTCATGAGGCTGTTTCTCAAGAAGCTGGGCTATGAGGTATGATTTTAAAGGTTACATAAATTATAATGCTTGTACGAATTTCGTTTATTTTCTTAATAATATATCGTAGGAATTATCGACGTTTTGAAAATTGTCGGTATTGTCCACTGACTCTCTCTTGAGTCATTCCTTCATGCCTGAACATCGTGGTCAGTGCTAAGGTTACTGTCTGCAGTGGACGATCTCCATTCACCAGTTCCTGTCCAGCGCATCTATTACGATTGTATAGGATTTAGACAACGGACGACGAGTCTTTAATCTGATCTGTCTGTCTGATATTATCCTAGATCTACTTTTAACAGATGTCCTTTATCTTAACCATCAACCTGTGACAGTTCATCAGATCCATGATGATCTAAACTTCATTTAAATTCAATAGAAATACGCGGCGTTGCTGGAGAAGGAGAAAGTAGGTGCGGCGGAGTTGCCTTACGTAGGTGAGGACAAACTGAGAGCGCTGGGTGTGCCGCTGGGGCCCAGGATGAGGATACTGAAGGAGGCCGGCGTTCATCAGGAGCTGCACCACTCACGGGACGACCACAACACAACTACCACCACGTTAGCCATCGTGTGACGGCTGCAACACCTTTCTAATACACACCTTACAAATAATGAAGAATACATCAAATATTGGACAGAAGAGCGTAGAACTAATGCTAAAGCTTGTGACTGTATAAAATCAGAACAATATCTAGACTTAGATCTCTTACTCAAGACGGTTGCAGAATATTCTGCGGAATCTGATATTTCTACCGCGACACAGTAATATAGAAACATTACTGTGTTTCGTTGTCTAGCTAGTGCAATTACTGACGGTGTGACAGAGACACGTCTCGAAACACAGTGTGGTGTATTATTCTAACCAGCGCGCGATTTAGAAATTTAAAAAAAAAACTGTACATGGGTAAAACACCCTGTAGTTGATAGTGGTGAAAATAATAATATAAAACACCGACCGAGCTCTCTTTCCGGTTTGGAAGACGCTGTAGTAGGCGAAATTACTGAACTGAAATGATATTCACTTATATATACGTTTCACAACGAATGAATAAATATCTTCAATAACAGGTTATTGTTAGAGGCAGTCTCTTACCACCAGGTACTGTTTGTGTTCTCTCTATTAAATAATAAAAAAAAAAGATTATATTAAGACTAAAAAAAAATACTCAAATTTTAAGTAGTACTTTTAGTCGGTAGGAAACAATAATATCTATGACGAGACTTTGTTACTATTACTAGTTAATGTTAAAATCTCCACAACGATATCACAACGAATTGTTACTGCATTTAATGCTGTTAGCACGGACTAACTGAAGGGCAGTTGGACAGGAACAACTCCAGGATTTTTTTTTATTGATGTGATCAAGGTCAGCGGTATTCTAGTAAATCCTCTGGTGGTACTAACGTTCTTAGGCGAATTGACCGTCCGTAAGCAGGGCACGAATTTAAAACGTTAGTTGTATAAAAAAACATTTACCTGAGAGTCTTAATCCTTAGTTTCCAAGTAGTCCAGGTACCCACAGGGTCTACGGGAGACGCGACGAGTGTCTTATCTTCACATATTACGTCGAGTTTTAGGGATATGGTAGATATATAACTGCAAGGGGTCCGCCGGAACCAGCAAAATTTTTAAAGTGGTCCTATGACGAAAAAATCTCTGGTCTAGATCCTGTTGAAAGTAACAACATTGTCATCATCAGCTGATACACGTCCACTGCTGAACATAGGCCTCTCCCAAAGACCCCCACATCGACCGGTCCTGCGCTGCCTGCATCGCCGAGCAACAGGGGCCGTAGATTGAAGGTTAGAATTTGGGTCATTTGCTACCACCCTGGCCCAATGCGGGTTGATAGGTGGCAACATTGTCTTCGGTCTCCAATTTCCATTAACAAATAAGATAAATTTTAAGATGCTTCTCTTACAACATTCATCCCAATGGTACGCCAAAGAGTTTACCCGGCATGTATTAAAAGTAAATGTAAATAATGTATAAATAAATAAATATAAAAACAAAATGTACTCCGAACAACGAAATTAGACGTGGTTATTATTATTTTTTTAATTACTTTTCATTAAACTTAATTACTGTAAATACGTTAATTAAATATTTTTTTTACTATTAATTATTTCGTTTTACTTGCCTCCCTCTGCATATAGAGAGCTGACCTTACTAATATAGCCCAAACGAGTGATAGCCTTAGTCAGGACATAGTTTGCAGGATAGTAAAGTCCTCCGTAAGCTGTGCTCAGGATCTGATGAGGGGAGTAGAGAACTAGTAATAAAGTCTTCAGTGCCCAGTATTTAAAATGAGAATTATTAATTACAACACGAGCTTGGACTAGAGAGCCGTGGATACTAAATGGGGTTTTATTCTAGTGGAGACCAAGTCCGCTTCGAAGGAGGGTGGGTCATTGATAATGACCACCATGTACACAGCTTTTGGTCTCCGACAATGGCTACTTGTATAAATAAACAGTTAATATATAAAACGTATGAATATTGTTTTTTAATAAGCTAATAATGTAATAAACGGCCAATTACAGTTGGTAAGTAAATTAGCGGTAATTACGGACGGCGAGCAAACAGTTCCGCTTTATCTGGTGACGCGGCGAGGGTCGAAAGGTCCGCCGCGATAGCTACACCCGATCGCGATATCCGCGCGGCCGGCCCACAGTATCCGGTAGGATTCGAAGCCGTCACGATGAAGAGTATAACCGTCTACTTCCTCCTGTCAACCCTGGCGGTGGCGTTCAGCGCGGTGGTGGAGTTCAACAAATGTGATAACGGTAAGCGCGTTTTTTACTTTCTGCCAATATTTATCAGGTCCTTAAGGAAGACCTAAATTAAATTCCACAAATTGAAGTCGTTTTATTTTTCATTCAACAAAACGACGCGACGAGCGGGATGTTCACCCGATGGTAAGTGATACACCGGCTTATAACAAGGTAGTGTTAGTTAGAATGATGTACACTGCATCACATTGCGCTCGTCCCCTGAGACATGAGATGTTAAGCTCCTCACCCCAATAATTTAACTAACTACCCTTCAAACCAGAAAACAATAACCAAAACCGGAACACAGTAATGTTTGCACACTGCTGTTTGGAGCCAGAAATAGAAGCTGCTGTGGTATCTAAACGGTCTCCAGATAAAAAGACCTTAGCTTTTTCCGTATAATACTAAAACATATTAAATGAGCTTCTGATGACCTCTTTAAAGAAGAAAAGTATTTCCGGTTCCAACCGGTGTAAACCAGTAAGAGAATAGAGTAAAGTTTGCGAGTTGATAAAAGAATACCGAGTACACAAGTTGGTTATCATTTGTAACGCTCGGTACACGAGCACGTCCTCCGCGTACACTCGGTGCGCTTCCTGATAACGGCTTATCAGTCACGGACGAACCTGTCCACGAAATAAAACTTGGAAAGTTCAAACGAAACTCTTATCATAAAACTAACAGTGCGATGCTGTAAGTACTCACATGTACCACAATTATTTATTACTAAACAACTATATCATTTTTTTATAACCTAACCTAACTTTTTCTTTTTTTTTTTGTTTCGTGGGGAAATGTTCCAAAAGATACTCTGCTTTCTGGAGGAAGTCAGAATTATGTAGACATTTTTATCCACTAAAACCCCCCTCGGTGGTCACCTTGGGCGTTCGAGAGTAAAACTATGCTGGGATAGTCCGTCCCGGGGTCTGCTTTATGCAGTCCCTACTAGCCTCGTGAGTACTACTTCAACGACCGAAGACCACGTCCAAATATTGATCTCCTCAGGGTTGTTTAGAAGGCGATGAGAATCCCCATCCTAACCGCCAACGACCCCCAAGGCCTCATTATGGTAGGGGAACACCATTTACAGGTACGACGTGTTGACGCACGGTAGCGCCACGACGGCTTCCTCTCCGAGAACCTTTTTTTGTTTAATGTGAGGGAAACGCCTGCCCATACCCGTCCTCGCGGGGGGAAGGACAGGTTATATTGGACTTGCACCGACTAAAACCCCCACGATGTTCCATCTCGTCGCTTTATGGCAGGTTCACGAGAACGCTTTCGCACACACCCGCGAACCCGCCAGCGTCGACTGTACCATGTAGCCCTACTTTGGAGAAGGAGAGAAGAACCCCCTTCTTTCCACCTCTGTAGGGGCATGCCGGAACATACAGCGCGCCCTCCTCTTGGTGTCTTACAATCACTCGGGCAACGGATCCCCCCGAATTTGTCATCCAGAGGCCATGGGATCCAAGAGAGAAAACTCTCCTGATTCTCTGTGGCAGATCTGGTCTTGGGTTCCGCTGCCAACTGTTATACGGCCGCGGAGGATGCGAAGAACGGCGAATCGCAATACCGACACTCCTCTCCCTCTGCAACTCCACCTCGGCTGCAAAGGGCAGTGTAAACCTACCCCTGCAGCCCCTCAGCACACATCCGAGGGGTCACGGAGCTCTCTTGCAGCGGCCACCCCGAGATGGCTGGATAGGCTCCTCTTCGCTTCGCCATGGGAAACCAAGCTACAACTACCGAGCCCCACTGCCACGACAAGGTGGTATTCTGTTGGGGGGGGGGGGTCCTTCGAGCGATGTGTCCTGCCAATTGCAATTTGTGACTACTGTTCTTTTGGACTACGTCGGTGACCTTAGTTCTTTAAAGTAATATCTATACTTATTAGTAAATATTTACTCTATCGCAGTACCTGATGACGTGTGCCCGGTATCTCAAGTCAGGATCACGCCGTGCATCAACGGCAAGATGTGCAAGCTGAGGAAGGGCAAGCAGCACACGATATCATTCGACTATGTGCCATGTGAGTATCCATTATTCTTCCTTCCATTAATCACACGGTGCTGAACACCGCTCATCACATCACATAGCGTCTCTTCAAATTTGAACACAGTAATATTTGCTCAATACTGCTCTGCAGGAAAGTCATCTCGTCAACTTTAATGAACATTGCTTTGTAATGGCGGTGAACTGATCAGCCAAATTTCAATTCGCAGAAGGCACCTCATCATGATGATAATCGTTTATCTTGGTCTCCAAACATCAATGAGTATTTTAACTCAGAGAAGAGAATCATGAGAACTTTTGATGATACTTCGAGAAAAATATTTACTTTAAGTGAAGACTAAAAATATATATATAAACATCATCATCATCATCATCTGCTCGACAGACGTCCACTGCTGGACCTAGGCCTCGCCCAAAGATCTACACGTCTTTTATTGAAGATCATTGAAGGGAATTGGGCCGTAACCCATCACGCTGGCTCAGTGCCGGTTGGTGGTTGGTCAGAGCCTCGTCTGTTATTCAGCAGGGTGCACCACGTGCAAGTGAGGTTGATTTGGGTTCCGTAAGATGTTGAGCGGAACCCCTTACACCCCTTATATATAAACATATAAAGATATAACAGAAAATTTCTGTGAGCCTGTCCAGCTTGAAGGAAAGCTAGAGGCGCAGTAAACATAAATAATCTAATATTATTTCTTCCAGCTTTCGCAGCCGAGAAGGTGAAGACTGCTGTATACCTGGCCAATCCTGTAGAGATACCATTCGAGGAGCTCTCAGACGCGAACGGCTGCGACTACACCAGCTGTCCCCTGGCGCCCGGCGTCTCCCAGACACTCAACTACAGCCTGCGACTCGGCATGAAGTTACCCAGAGTAATCTTAGCACACAATCACTAAATCTTAAAGCGATGATAGACCAATTTGTGAACACCACCGTAACAGTTATACGACTTAAATAGTCATGGGTTCGATCCCTAGTAAACCTGAGCTTCCAGTGAAATAAAGATAATAGGCATATCATGGTCACATCGGGCACCGCCACATGGCTAGCGTGGTCACTGTGGGCTAAAGGATTTCTTTGTATGAATAAGTCTCAGAAGTTGGTACATTATTCATTTTCCTGCAGTGCTTGAAAATGGTCAGAATACCCCTGTCTTGTCTCCAGGGCCTATATGAGAATGTAGTCCATATACTTCATGATGAAATCTTCCACTACTGGCACCAACCCTACGCTTCCTAATTTCTGTTCAAGAGGAAGCTGTTGCTAAGTAAATAATTGATATAACCTGAGTCACAGACGAGGTTGGTACGCAAGAAGTAAACACCCAGCAGCTTCTAGCACCTCGTAGTTATGGTGGGTGGTGTAACATTCAGCGACACGTGAACTCCTGCTCCAGCTTATTTGTTTTTTATATTCAACAGAGCGTGTAGACGAGCTAGACGTTCACCGGGTCGGAAATTAAGTGACACGCCAACGTGACGCTGGACATGAAACCGGACCATAGGAACTGATGCTAGGTTTCTGTTGGCCGAGATCGTCTAGGTACCACCGCAGCGCCTATTGCAACCGACGAATATTACTGTATTCCGGTCTGAAAGGCGCTACAGTTAGTGAGATAACTAGGGTAAGGAGACTTAAGTGCTTATGTCTCAAGGCGACGAGCACAATGTGGTGCAGTGTATAACATCTTAACCAGCGCTTCATTGTTATAGGAAGTGTATCCTTACCATCAGGTGATCGTCTTACTCGTCTCGTCGCTTCATCGTATGAAAAAAATCGTTTGCGGTGGGACCTAAAAAGTTGTGTTATTATAACAATATGAATCTATAAAGATACATTTCTCAACCAACAGGGCAAGTTCCCCATCAAATGGAAGCTGTGGAACGAAGAGAACGCTGAGCAGATGTGCTGCTTCACCGCAAACATCGAGATCAGGAAGTGAGCCGGCTCCAGGACACGACTCCTTGCATTGGCTGTGTTATACAATTAAACTTTTCATTTATAATGTTTTCTTCTTACGTTTCTCTATCTAATGGTGTAGATGAGATGATTGACTGTGATTATAATATGCATTGAATCTGAGGAAGAGGTTCTCAAACTTTAATAGCTTACAGATACTGAGTAATGTTTGTTATTCCATCAGCACGCAGAAAGATAACGCTTACTGAATATAAACCTTTGTGCGAATACAAATATTATAAACTTACTTTAACAGATTCTATCTACATATAACTTCATATGCGTCATCATCATCGTAAACATTCAACTGATGGTCTCCTAACGTTCCACACAGCAGGGTCTTGCGCTGTTTGAATCCAGAGTCTACCAGCTATTCTTGTTATGTCTTCCATCCACCCGGTGGAGGGTCTGCCAACGCAACGCTTCCCGGTGCGGAGTCGCCATTCCAGTACTTTGAGACCCTAACGTCCATTGATTCTACGAGCTATGATGCCTGTTGCCAGTTCAGCCTCGCGGCACAATAAAAACGGGAACATATCACATGTTCAAAAAACATTCCCGAATATGTTGAGAATTGGTATTCAGTGCTGAACAAAGACGTAGGTGAACTGGTAAGGGTTACAGAGGAAGGTTCTGTCTTCTTTGAAGTTATGCTTATTCCCAACGATGAACACGATAACAGTGAACGGATTCAACAACAGTACATGTAATCATCGTTATTTAATTGCTATTATGAAGGATTTAACTTCAAGTCGCCCAGACAGGAATGGAATGGTTTTGCCATGCGTGATCAAATCAGAACTGAGGAGATCCGCAGGCGAACTAAGGTCTCCGACATAGTAAAAAAACCGGTTAATCTCAAGTAGCAAAAGGGCAGGATAGATCGCCTGACTGTCGGACTAACGGCGAATGGAACAGAAAGGTCGTCGAATGGCGACCTCATACCGGAAGAAGTACTGATGGCACACCTCCCACTAACTGGTCCGACGATCTGGTGAAGATCGTAGGAAGCAGCTGGATACGGGCAGTGCAGGACCGATCGATGTGGAGATTTTTAGAGGTAGCCTTTGCTCAACAGTGCACGGCTATCGGCTGACGATGATGATGTAGGTTTCAACCTTAAATAAAACTTTTCCAAAAGAAAACAACCTATTTGAATATAAACAATATAAATAATTACATATTGAAGCAATTAAATGCAACTTACAAAAAAGTACACAGCAAATGTAAATAACACAAATTCTAATCAATTATAGTTCTATTTATAACACCAGATGGGATCAGAAGTCGGGCAGCCAACGCTGCGACTCCTGACCCCACTGTTGGGGTTTATGTACCCTAGATGTACACAAACACGATATCGCAATTAACCTTTACCTTCGGCAGAATATTATCTAGTTATAATTTTGAAATTTAAGACAATCAAAACATTATTCCCATGTCGAAGACATTTCTGTCGCAGGTATTCCAGGTAATAGATCGGCTGAACTCCTGACGCCTTCAGCAGCATAACCTTGTAAGACTTCTCCGTGTTTCCCTCCGCCAATAAAAGTAACATAAATTACAATTTACTGTTATGATGTCAGTGAAGATCTTATTTCAACTGCAAATCTGCTGGTAACACACCAGTAATCGTCATCATAATCATAGTTATAAACTTCAGCTGATGGACATATGTCTGCACCAAATATCTCTAAATCGGCCAATTCCCTCCTAACTGCATCAAGCAAGTAGTTTCCCGCGCCTTCACCAGATCGTCTTCCCACTTTATGGAGAACTAAGCAGAACAATTTGTAACCTTACTTTCCCATCAGCCCTCAGTCCTTTGAATATAATGATGTCCCGCTCATTGCCTTTATATAAAATTACTTGCTAAACTATTTTAGACATTATGGTAAGGCTGTGATTATTTTGGATTAACAGTTTCCACGTCAGGGTTAAGTGGGGATTATTACCCACTAAAATTACCCTGGTCGGTTAGTTTATTTTTCATGTTATTATACTGGTGGTAGGTCTCTGTTGGCGGAGACCATCTAGGGAGATACCACCGGCGATCCTATTGCAGCCGGCAAACAGTACTGTGCAAACATTACTGTGTTCCGATTTGAATGACGCTGTATCTAGTGTAATTACTGAGGTAATGAGATTTAACATTTTATGACTCAGGCGACGAGCAGAATGTGGTTCAGTGTATAATTATCATTACTACCGCCACATTGTATGGGCAGCCGTATCACTTACCATCAAGTGAATGTCGTGTTCGTCTCCTCACTTAATTGAATAAAAAAAAGCATTATTGTCGTCCGGTATAAAAGGCGTTGTAACTAGTGAAAAAACTGTCTGAAGACTTTGAGCACAATGTGGTGTGTTTATCAACCTAACTAGCATCATGTTATTATGGATAGGCGTGTTACTTAAGATCAGGTGAAGATTTCGCTCGACTCGTAACGTCGAATAAAAGAAATATCAGAAAACGGATGGTTAATGGATGGTCCGTTCGAGGAATGTCTATGTTCAGCTGTGGACAACGGCAGGCTGAATGATGACGCTGATAAAGGTCGCTTAGTTGATCGCTAAAGAATTTGAAATATCTTGATACCACCTAGCTCATACAAGTCCATAATAGAATCCATTATCGTCATCATCATCAGCCGATAGACGCCCATTGCTGTACATAGGCCTCCCCCAAAGATCTCCACATCCATCAGTCTCGCTATGACGATGATGATGATGACGCTTAGTGGTATATTTACTAGTAGTTTTGGAGTAGAAACAAAATCTTCACTGACAACATAATAGCAAGTTGTAATTTATGCTACTTCTATTACCAGAGAGAAACGTAGAGAAGTCCTACAAGGTTATACTGCTGAGGGCGTCAGGAGTTCAGCCGATCTATTACCTCCAACAGTAATAGAATCCATATTTGTGCCAAATTTTGTGGTCATCCAATGGTTCCGTTAATTAGAGTTCTCCACATATAACATCCATTTGATATATATAGATTGGGTTCAGTAAACACACTGCCATTATTCCGTTGACACAATGAACCCCTCGCGCAGTGTGCGTCCGCTTGTTTTCAGCACAATAAGGACAAGTGTTAACCCATTGTTATCAGTTATTAATTGCCAAGTTGTTTAAACACGGCCCGTCCGTCGCGGGATGACCAGGGATGCCTCGAGCGCGAACACAAGAAAAAAAATCAAGGGAGAAAGAAGAGGACGGTCCACGTTTCATTTGGTTTTCTACTGGAAGATCTGTGTTTAAAACTCGTCACGATTTCTAACTTTTAACAAATGCGTTATTCTTCTAATTGGCAAGTGGAATTTTGGTGGTAAAAATATGCTTTATGATGGTAAGAACCTAAATGTGTCTAGCAAAATACTAAATCTACCACCAGTCAAATTTATTTAAGATTTTTCGCTGCTCGTCTTGATTATAAAGGTGCAGAAAGTTATTGATGACGAACAGATCTTTCTCAGTCTTCTAAAATCCAATGTCCTTCTTTTTATATAAGTTCTTGTTTATGTTTTTTAATAATTATTCACTATGTGATACTTTGTTTCAACAGCTTATCCATAAATAACGACGACTAGCATTCAGAGTATTCAATTTTATACCGGAGACTTGCTAGACCTGACCCGCAGCATCAATTTCTATCGTCAATCAGTGGTGTACAAATTTGATTATGATTGGAAAACAGATGTTATTTAGTAAAATGGAAGGTCCTTGATGTTCTAGGTTTTTGTTTAGTCAAAGTGGAAATTTCAATGATTAGCCACCTAACAAGCGCCTAGAGTTGAGCCTTAGGAGTTTATCTCAAGTTCATTGTGTAATATAATCTAAAGATTTTGCTCCCGAATTCTGGATCTGATTAATTCGGATTTCAATCGGTCTGCCAAACTTCAGTTTGAATAAATCCTATTAAGATGATGATGACCTAACGTGATTAGAAAAGACAATGTCCTATTCATCAATTGAAACATCTCAGCCCTATCGGAGTAGATGAACGTTTTATAATAAAGTCCAATTGTTATAATAAATATGATACGTACGTCGCAGTACCGCGCTGCGCCTGGATCGAGATGGACGCTCGTGTCTTCCTAATCTCCCTGTTCATCTTCAGCGCTAAAGCTGATCAAGTGTTCAAAAAGAATTGCAAAGACGGTAAGAGTTGTTTTATTCTTTAAAATTTGTAATTTTCCAATGTGGATATCCAATTTGCAGCAGATTTGATTGAGCCAAATTGCCTTTGACGTCCCCTCTTAGTTTGCATTGAGATCTAACCTTAACCTGATTTGTTTAATATCAGATGTATCCTCTTGTCCAGTACAATAGGGTGGATTGAGTTTCTTTGCCGAATAAATATGAAGCTTAGTGATGGATTATTCGGTCTCATAGATCATTCCTTTATACAACAAAGCGACAGAATGTCCACTTGGCGGGATGTTTCCGCAGCATTACACTGCGCTCTTCACTTTGGAATACCAGACTGTTCCACAGCGTCTAATAACTGAAATATAGTACATTTATTATATTACTATATTTATTATGTTAATATGACTGAAGCCAGAAAAATATCGCTATTCTATGCTAAAACATTTCCTATATGAGGATTTCATTCCGTATTGAGGATAATAAATCTGAAGCCCATATCCATAACTAAAAATATCCTAACATCTTTGTAACATTTATTGGTGTTGGTATTTACTCTGCGTCTGTTTCAGCTGCGTCGTCGCTTTGCAGCATTCACCAGGTGGCGGTGGACCCCTGCCCGCGAGGGCCACGCGTTTGCATCGTCAAACCAGAAAAATCCTACTCGGTCAACGTGGACTTCACACCGCGTAAGAAAAAATATTAATAAATAGAAATGATGCATTTGGGGGTCCACACTTATATTTAAATTCCTTGTTGACGCTCTGAGTTATATATAAGTAGTAAACAACAATTTAAACAGACTTGCCTTTAACTCAGATCAAATGTTATACTCTACATGCTAATATGATAGATCATTAATTGTAAATTGTGATCAATAATATACTACTATATCAATAATAGATAAAATACTAAATCAAGGAATAGCTGCCTAATCCAAGATCTATGAAATATGAAATTTACGCTTTTTACTACAACAGATTTCTCCGCGAACAACCTTAAGATAGCCATGTACAGTGACAATAGGAAGACGAACTCCTTCGACACTGTTATCAAAACACCGGAGGAGGGATGCGGGCTGCTCACCTGTCCCATGGTGGCCGAAGAAAGGAAGAACTTCGACGTCCAGTTTACCCTGTCTAAGATGTCACCGGTAAATGGCTAACTTCGATAACTCACATATATTAGAAAAAGTAATCAGACATACGAGTATGCAGTTCACCTGTTTACGTGTGATTTCTTCAACAGAAATATATGTATCAATAAATCTAACTTCTTTACGAAGAAATTCTTTGTAAAATTTTTTCACAAAGGTCTTAAATTATTTGTAAAATTATAATATTACTGTGGACATAAAGATTTAAGACCTTTAAAGAAAGTTCTAGAAAATGTTTGCATTTTTTTAAGTATCAACTGTTGTATTTTTTTATATAATAAATAAAACATTTGTGACTTTTCAGGGCAAATTTCCAATAAAAATGAAAATCTGGAACCAGGAGGACGAATCTCAACAGTGCTGTTTCACATTTAACGTTAAAATTAGGAAATAAATTTATGTATGACATTGAAATAAAGTTTACCAAATAAATACGTATGTTTTGGTTTTTAATGTTTCTTTGCTATACATATCAAATAAAATTAATTATTAATAATAATAAATATGACAACAAATTTCACTATCGCTGAAATTACAAAATATTATTTAAAGGTGCAATAATTCAAAATTTAAACTAAGTGTCATCTATAAAATTAAAAACGAATTCCTGTTTAAATAAAAAATACTAAATAATTATTTTACAAATAGATGGCGTTGTAAATAAAAGGCCAAATGTTTTGTTTATTTTACGGTAGATGGCGATATCTTTATTTTAAGTGATTTATAATAATAACCGTGCACTTGAAATATTCGGTCCTTACATATGAAATTAACGTTTTGTCGTACTGGCCACTTTGATCTGAAATATCTCCTCTTCGGTTAAGAATTCCAAATTCAAATTTATAAATTCATTTAGCTGCTACATTTGAGTTTTGAAAAGAGTCATTTGTTTTTGCATCATTATTATTTTCTTTGGCGTCGCTTATTACCGCCCAATGGACAACATGAAATATCGGTATATTTGCGAGTACGAGTTCTACCGTGGCACCAGTACCAGTGCTGCAGGAACAGCTCGAAGGATTAATGATGTGTACGGCGCTGGTGTCGCAAAAGAAAGCACGGTACCTTTTTGGTCTCAACGTTTTCAAAGAGTTTATTGATTCTCACTCCCATGGTATTTTTAGTAAAGGGATCAATGAACTACCTATGAGATTGTAAAAGTGCATAGATAACAACGGTGCATACTTTGATTAATTAAATATATTTTACAAAAAAAAAATTACTTTATATTAGTCCTGTACAAGACGCCAATATCATATGTAAGGACCTAGTATTTTAATAGTGGTTTGTCTCTATTGCACGCGACGAGCACAATGTGATGCTGTCTATATAACTCTAACTAGCGCTAAATTTTTATGGACAAGCGTATCACTTATCATCAGCTGAACTTACCGCTATGTAGTAAGCTAGTAGTAATTAGTAACGTTTATCGCAAACTTTGTTTCACAACACATGTTTATCAATTTGACAAGTGCAGTTTCCAATTAACGCTGCAACAATTCCTTATCAGATATCCTTTAATTTATTGATAGGTGACCCACATTTCAATAAAGGTTCCTACCTAGCCTCTAACCTCATATTCATTATGCCATATAATTTTATCTAAACGCACAATCCTTAAACACTTCATTTTAAGGAAAAAAGGATTTGTGTATTATTGAAATAGTCTTTTTCTTATTGTTCAAAGAAACAACTTAATGTTCTAGCTGTTGATGTGATGGTAAATACAAAAACAGTTTGTGTAACATACCCAGCAGCCTTCAGCACAGATAAAGTTCAGATAAAGTTTATACGACGTGGTCGTGGCTTTTATTGGACAGGTTCCTTCAAATTGGGACGATTTATCAAAAAATATGTAAACATTATTGAGATCGCGACTTTAGAAATCAGCTAATGCTGTATATACTTTTCTTTTCTCAACAAACACAACGGCAACTTGAGAGAAAACCTCGAACACGAGCAAACCGTTTCTTGATGAACAGAAACCATTATCGAGTATTTATTTATTGACGTTCCGATCGTAAAATGTCTCTGCATCGGAATTCACAATTTCTTGCGATGGTTTTCACTTTCATGGCCAGCTGCAGCCCAACAGGTGGTACTTTCAAGATGTTCTCTGTTTACGAAACGTGATATTGTTCAATTGTGGATTAAGTGTTTGTTGCCTTAATTAAGGAAATTGCGATGAAAAGCATCTTGTTGTATTATTATAAATAACCTAGCTATAACGTAATCGTATTTACGATAATTTATATTTATTTATCACTATACCAATTATAATACTATTAAAACTGCAATATATTCATATTTGTAAGCTAACACAGATCACAATGACAGCATCACCTCATTAATAACACAAAGCGGTAATCCCGTTTTGTTCTAATTAAGTAATGTGTGAACTAAAATTAATGTATCATAACATATATATAACGAATGATACAATTTCTTGAATCCACCCCATAAGAAAAAAATATATTTTAAAGGTTTATTGTATGAAGTTTCATACGTAGGCTAGTTCTGAATGCAAGTCGCTGTATAGTTGTTATCTAGGTCATACATTCTTCTCTTTTATCATACTTTATTAAACCATCTAACATTCCTCATACTACGGCAACTTCATGATGATTATACTGGAATACAATTCCAGTGGCTGATCAATGAATACAGCATAAATATTATGATGTTTTAAAGTACGTCATTCCAAACCCCAAATTACCCCAAACTACTTTATTTGCATTGATATTATTCATTTCATTATTTAGCTTTCTTGATACATTAACAAGGCCGGTCCTAACACGACCACTGCTGAATGTAGATCTTCGGCAACAGGCATCCTCACCAGATCATCGGTCCACCTTGTAGACACGCCAAGGTCACCAGCACTAACAAAAGAGATAACTAAAAGGTCTCTTAAATCAACATTTATAATAAGCTAGTACAATCGCTCAGCTTTCCATTCCTTTGTTACTAGACGTTATCGAGTCATCAGCTATTATCTTTTCTGTTCTTTCACCGGCTTGTACTTTCACACTTGCTGCATCCACTTGGCTACAATACATTTGTGCTACATCTGCCTTCAGGCTGTCTCATTACCGCCGGTATTGTAATTAATTACGTATCTACACGTCCCATACAAGCTTCACTCCTCTGTATCAATGTAACGGATTATTTCATGTTCTTCAAAGTTTCTGATTACTTTAAAACCTGATGTTGTATCTACACCAGGTTTTACCAAAAAGTAAAATCTTTTTTGTTTTTGTTATCTCACTCCATTTCTTCCACTTCAGCTCTTTATAAAACATCAGCTTTTCTTCATTGCTGATCAAATTTGTTATTAAGTAAATTAACACTACTGCTATGTATTTACTATGTGATTTACTTACATATTATTGGTTTCCGGTTTATTAGATAGTATCCGTTCATGTCTTAAAGAGGCCCTAACCGTACCTACATAGCAACAGCAATCTAGAATATTCCTATCTTTCTCTATTCCTGACGGTATTACCCTACCTGTAGACAGATGTCCAAGGATGTGTTGATGTGTGTTCGCGCGTGTGTGTGTGTGTGTGTGTGTGTGTGTGTATCAGTTTCCTGTTCGTCCGCTGCACCACCTACTTATGCACGCATTCCTTGTAGACTGCTGGTATGGCTGTAGAGTTGGCGGACAATGAAACTAATCTCTAATAGTCATTATACTTGGTATATGATAAGTGACAAGACGAACGAGACGTTCACATGATGGTAAGTTATGAACCTGTAAAGTGTAAGGTGTTAGGATACATACGCAGTAGTCTATTGGGTTACCGTCATCTCCATACCACAGTACACCTATTTCGTATCACTACTAAAATATCTTTGGATAAAGTGTTAGAAATATGAAGAGGCAAAAAGTAAATTAGTCGCTATCAATAACATCACTAACTGAAGGTCCATTTGGTCCAGGATCCTTTTATATTGCGGTGTTACTTTTTGAAATAAGCCTAGCATCTCGGAAGCAGGACAATTTTATGAGGGATATCCACTCATCTAAACAGCATCAATATTTAAGTACAGCATTCAGTTTGCGGGCGGTTTAAGGTGTACTGCATAACAACTCCAGGGTCTCAATTGAATATCACCTGCTCGCTATTCACCGTGCTAATCGACCAACGTGGTTCTGGCTCCCGCCAACCCCCATTAGGCCAGCATAATTTTCCAGAGCATCGTATATCCAATTTAATACTTACCATGAAGTCATAATTATGTTAAATATGCTTTGATCCTCGCTAACAGTATAGCCGCACGCGACCGCGAGCCAATGTAACCGGGATGGAGCGAAAAGACCGGATCCAGCTATTTGCGGTGTCCAAGTGAACGACCCGCGCTGCTCTCCGCCAGCTTACTGCAGTCCAAGCTATCCTCTAACGATAAGCTAGATACTAAATAACTTAAGCATTATATAGCTTATAAATAACCTCAGACAGAAACAGAAATCTCCAAGAAGTGAAACTTATAATCTTTAAATAATACAGACTTAGAAATCAGGTTTTTCCATCTTTGGTCTTCACTTTATTTTTGGGTAGTACATCCTTGAAAATATAAACCAGCGTCAGAAATAAGCTTAAGAAGGAGTTATGTGTGATCTTTACTCAGCAAAACTTCCTCCTCTGTGATTGTTTCCCACGAATTCAGGAGAACAGTCATCAAACCAAGCTTTCATACTCCAAACTTGTCAAGGACTTTCCTTCTTTCACTCTCCGAAGAGATGAAAGCCATATAAACCTTTTTCCCTCTTTTATTATCAACGTCTTTGTTAGTACATGTTTTGCTTCATATAACCATTTGTCATTACTCCACCACAAAATCACTTTCTCCCTCACCTGTTCCGTTGGATTCCCTGCGACTTTCATCAGGTCACATTACATATAAAGTTACGTACACTCTTACTTCAACCTGTCAAGTACGTTTGACAATTGAACAGGTCAAATGCAAGTTAAATTTTCATTGTAGCCGCCTACTTCATTCATGAGTAATAGGAATATCTATGCAAAAGCTAGACTTCACAGTTTAAATCTAATTAATTCAAATTTGCTAATTAAAACACATGATCCTGTAGTTTTTTAGATAAAAAATTAAGTCGCAACTTGATAGCATTTGATGTTAAATCATTGCACAGATTAGAGCATACCCAGGTTCCTGATGATAAAGAGAGGTGTAGAATGAAATTAATCACTTACAATAAGACAATAATGACTACAAACGCCCGGAGGTCTCGTGCTGGAGTAGGCAGCACGATGATTCAGCGTCAGCATTCCTCATCGGGCCACATGGGCACATCGAGCCCCCGCAAAAGGACAGTTACTGAGCGACCTAGCCGATGAATTGCCGCACCATATTCGAGAACCGGTTCCTTACTGGTTCTAAACTGCTCAGTATAATAATTATTGTCTAGTATACTGTTAGAATCTATCAGTTGCGCAACAAATCGCATCGTTGAAGAATCAGGTTTCGGAATATGGGAGGACAGGTGAAAACCCCAGCACTATAGTCTCGGACTATTAAGAATAGGGCTAAGATATTCCCTGTCTGTCGTACAAGGCGACTAAAATGGTCCTAAGGTTTGTGGGCTTTGATGGTGCGGGCCCTCAGAGCTCGATAAGCGAGTCTTAGTCTAGGAGAACAGCGCAAATTCATGGTAATCTTGTATTTGCCGCAGCCCGCCGTGGGTATTAAGGATGACTTTGCCCTTCCGTGGTGCACCATACTAATCTATAAACCAGGATCTGGCTCCTACCCGCCTCAATCCAGCGTGGTAAGAAATGGCTCAAATTCCCCCATATGAATTACTACCCGATCGATGTGAGAATCTTTGGAAGAAGCTTATGTCCAGCAGTGAACGTCTATCGGCTGATGATGACAATGATGATGAAGACATATTTCTGTAGAATTTTGTACTGAGATGTACTAAAACCCGTTCACAAACCGATGGAGGAGGTCCATGCAGCTGTTAAGGGCGTAAAGTGTACGGGTTGTCCTAACACGGACATTATGTACATTTCTAACCATACATGAAAAGAGGATAATAGCTGGTGCATTCTTGATGAATTCTTAGATGCAGTCAGTAACGTAAAAAGCGATGACCATCAGTTAGTTGGGGACAAAGTAACCGGCAGACAGGTGACGGATTATTTCGAGAACAGCACGCGACGACAAAAACTTACCGATAAAGACGTTCCGATCAATTAAACTTTATGGCTGAACAACAGCTGCGAGGCGACTAAGCAGGCATCGGTCCTGGAGAAAGGAGTTCCGTATGCTACACCATAACAATTAACATGCTTAAGAGATCCCTTTAAGGCAGAAGAAATATCTATAAAACAAAACTTGGTCTTCTTCTTGTGATTCCATCCAATTGATGAAGATTGGACACCAGTTCTGCGAATCCATTCCCGTTGCGCACTAGGTAGATCAGTTGCGCGTCGCTCTTGAAAACTTGGTAAGACTGCTTAATTTGCAAAGAGTTGAAGACATCTTTCAACCCACCTAAAAAGAAAGAGAGAGAAAGCGTGAAATATACGAAGTAGAAATCTATGTTCATACAAAAGGCAGAGCGAAACGGACAACGCTAGTGATTCTCCAGTGTTGGAGCCACCAAGACTCTGTGGGTCGCTGCTTCAGAGAAATAAATATATATAAAAGATTTTCATATATCATCATCATTACCAACCGACAGATATCCACTGCTGGACATAAGCCATCGCGATAGTTCTGCACAGCTGCTTCCGGCAATTTTCACCAGGTCGCCGGACCACTTGGTGGGTGGTCTGCGAACACTGCGCCTTCCTGTAATCATTCATATATAAAAGATTTCCACCTATGTAAGGACTCATCACGATATCTCTAGAACCGTAATACCCAGAGACTTGAAATTTGGTAGGAATATTCCTTTTGCCGAGTGTAGGTTCAGCTGTTACCATTTCGTCCTTAATGTTTATACATATCATTTACACGATTGGTAGAATTATCCTCCAGGTGCTCCCACTAACACACATTGGGCCAGCGTGGTGGGAAATAGTTCAAATCCCCACATATGAACTCCTACAGACGTGGAGGTCTTTGGGGGAGGCTTATGTCCAACCGTGGACGTCTATCGAATGATGATTATGATGATGATAGAAACAGGTATCCAATTATACTAAAGTATTTTTTCATGCAATAAAGCTTCCTCTTCTCATGCCAAAGTATTTCCACTACATCATATTTGGTCTTGACACCTGTGGTCTTAAGACTTGGTGCTCTAGTTATTACTCTTTTTTCACGGGAAAATCATGCATTGGATATCCTTCTGCTGCTTCTTAACAGTTTTGGGAAAAACTACGGGAAAACTTCGGCACACTGCCGTGATTCCGACTGCAAGACACCTCGATGAGGGCGTTGAGGGTGGATCTGGAATTTACCATCCCATTTATCAGTAATACCCGGAAATCCCACGCGTGCTTTCTCAAGGGCTTTCATACTTGGCGACAGATTACCTCCGAATTCGCCACCGTAGCTTTATTTATGGAAGTTGGAGGCGTGAAGCATTGTCCTACGACGCCGAAGTATCTGCCTGCAGATTCAGAGATGGGTGTTTTTCTCACACTCCCTCTTTCCAGTCTCCTTCTGCAACATCATGTTCTCGCAGAAGACCTCCACAGCATCGTACAACCACTCACAACTGATCATGACTTTAATAAAACCAAGAAGTGAGAAGTCATCCCCTACAAACTATTTATTACCCTAGCTATAAATATCCAAAAAGGCATATATTAATATTTTTATACTACGACATTATTGAGATTTTTTTTTTAAATCATTAAGCAACGAGCCGAGCGGGACGTTCACTTGATGGTAAGTGATACGCCTGCGCATCACTCATCGCCTTGAGACAAAAGATGTCGAGTTCCATTACCCTAGTATATACACTAGTTATGTAACCTTAAAACCGGAACACGGTAATGCTGCGGTGGTAATCACATAGAGAGTCTTAGGGATCAGAGACGTACCACCAGTAAATAAAGGATCCACAATCTACCAGACGAATGAATTGAAGGTTTTACTTACTTTCAATCGAACGGGTACCCTAACAAAAGATGTTCCCGACGCTCCGGACGTGTTTCGGTTAACGCGGCGACCTTCCGGCGCGGGGTCGCCGTGTCGACAGACAGATGGCGCGCTGTATATGGAGCTTCCTCTCGTTAATTTGCTAAATAAAGGTCTGGCACCTTGGACCGCTTAGCAATGACCATAGCTTGTTGGGAGCCAAGCAATACCTTCCTTCCTAAGGCGAAATCTAATCTAACATACGAACAGTTTAAGTTCGTTTCGATAATATATAGAGGCGTGACTCTTTATGGTGATAGTTTCGGTGATTATTGACCTTGAGCTGTATTCTTCATCTATTTCCATATATATTCATATATTATATATAATAATATACATATATTAATTTAAACAAACAGTATTAACATAACAAATAGTATTGTTCCTGTTGTCAACATCATCATCAGCCGACAAACGTGCACTGCTGGATAGGCCTCTCTCAAAGGTCTCGACATCGAACGATCCTTCGCTGCTTGCATCTGCTGCTTCAACAGAACGTCTTCCGGCACAAGGTCGCCATTGGAGCACCTGGGTGCTCCATTGGCTGTCAGTCCTTCGATGTGTCTTGCCCATTGTTACTTGAGGCTAGTAATCTTTTGGAGTATGTCGGTGACCTTAGTTCTCCAGCGGATCTGCTCCCGAAGGTAACCCCGAACATTGCTCTTTCCATTGCTTTCTGTTCATTGAAGGGAATTAGGCCGTACATCTACCACGCTGGCCGTGGTGTGGTGGTCAGGGCCTCGTCCTGTATTCAGCAGGGTGTACCGCATGGGGTAGATTTGGGCTCCGTAAGATGTTGGGCTTAACCCCTGCGATGCATATAAGAGCCAGAGAATTTTGGGCGAACGCTTTTGACCGTCTTCAGACTCATTGTAACTTAACTTCCTGTGAATTTAAAATCAAGCTTTATCCCACTGGTAAACGAATCATTTCCTTTCAAGTTAAAGTCATAATAAGTTTCTTTTATATTAAATATAATTAACTAACTATAAATTAGTAATTAATTTTATCGTTTCCCGTCGCGTACACAAACTTTCCTCGTTCGCTTGCGGGTAGAATAATAATTACCCTATAATGAATACTGAATCACGTATTTAAAGGTGACGGGTGTGACATGAAAAATTATCATCGATATTATCCTTTGTACATATATTATTTCTACATATCTAAAATCTGTGGGGCAGCCCTAAGTCCAGCAGTGGACGTCTATCGGCTGATGATGATGATAGAGATTTTATCATTATGATTGGTGTCTTAGATTTTTTCTTTAGTCTCATTGCTCTCGTAATCTAGGACAAAATAATTCATGCACTAGACAGCCCAAGACATACATCAGGTACGTGCCTTGCCTTCGGATATGATTGAGCCACAAATGCGAACGCACAGGACAGGGACAAACACTATCCTTTAGACATCATCACTATGAAAGTATAAATATACATAAAGTGTGAAGCCGATAGTTGCGCCGGAGTCGTTAGTGTAGTGTAGACGAGAACAGAACATAGAAGAAAATCTATCGACAACTTTCAGTAAAAAAAAGGTTTTAGATTTCCGGTGGCTCAGTTGCTGGTGACCATGTAGATAGGTTCCATCGCAAGTCCTATTTCTGCCGCAAAACAGTAGTGTGCAAACCTTACTGTGTTCCGGTTTAGAAGGCGTAATAGTTAGTATAATTATTGAGGTAACGAGATTAAAGAACTTGTTGTTTCAATGAGCATAATCTGGTGTTGTGTTTAACATCCTCAGCGCCGTATTATTATGGTCACCACGGTACGAACGTCGCAGCTCGAATGGGAACAAACTTCACCAACGAATCAAAGCGGCGTTCGGAATGCGCGTTAGTACAACGGAGATGATTACATATTAACAGCGAAGTCATCGTTATAATTTGACACTGCGCAGACATTAGCGGATACCGATTGAATAGATAACCTCGTTCTACTTGGGCAGTAGACGGAAGCGCTGGCAAGACGGGATGGAAGGAGAAACATCTTAACTAGCGCCTGCATTCGGCCTGCTCTCGTCCCTCTCTCAATATTAAGGTTTAAATCTATTTTTCCACAAAGTACCAGCAATGCTGTATATTGGCTATCATTCAGTATATTTTACTCCTAAAACAGCATATTTAAGGAGGCTGTGAAGGTTCCCGCATAACAACTCATGGGGTCCAAGTCAACCTCACCTGCTCGTGATGCACCCTGCTAATCAACAAACGAAGACCTAACTCCCACCAATGTGAAATGGCCAAAGTCTAGTCTCTAAGTCTATCTAAGAAACTATATTTAAGGAGAAGCAAGATAAAAACTAGTTCAAAGGGTTCAGGCTCAACATAGAAACTGCATTAAGTTTCAAGAGATCTTTCTCGGCTGTATTGATTGGTCTTAAACAAATAATATACCCAAGCTAAAGTAAGTAAACATAACAATTATTTAACACTAATACATTGTTAGACTATTTGTGGGATATATTACAAGAGATCTATGTCCAGCTGTGGACAACAATCGATTGAAATGGTGTTGATGAATATATTCAATAATCTTAGATCACGAGACGTCAACTTAAAAGGTATCGTTTGTTTCAAAATTAAACGAACAGATAAAGAAATAAACCTTTTTTAAGAAGAATGTAAGATATAAAATATACTTAAGGAATAGTTCAGATATTAAATATTTTTTCATCCGTATGCTTACCATCATCCGTGTGGTCGCTGGTTAAGATTGCTTTGCGGCGCCAAAGCGAGGCGGATAAGAAAGTTAAAAATATAATGATATAGTTAACTGGTCGATTGATTGTAATGTTATTAGTGAAGGGGCCCACGGGCACAAATGTGGGTAGTTCAAATTAGATCTAGAATGGCTTAGGAGCAATGATCATAATTGTAATGTACTTAAACTGTAAGTAAACATTTGTGATCTTCTTCTTTTTGTCGGTATTACTCTTGAAGAGTGGTAGTGGTCATCACTTTAGCCGTTCGTCGCGAGCTTAACAACACGTCGGCATTGCTCCCTGATGGCCGCCTTGTCGTCTACTGACGTACTGTGTATTAGGAGACCGGTTCCGAATACGAAGACAGACGAGAGTACTAAGCACTATGGTCTGTCTTCGTATTCGGAAGCGGTCTCCTAATGCCCAGTATTATAACGTAAAATCTCCTACCTCGGTCATGTACTCCGTCATCAGCGATATGATCTTCTGCAGCGGATTACAACGGGTAAAGTTTCTGGAAAACGAAAGGCGGCGAGAAGTCATATCAGGGAATAAACTGGCATATCTGCGACGTCCGAATTGTTCCGCCGAACCAGAGACAGAAAGAACTGCACCGCGCTGATCGTCATTCACTAGTTGGAGATGCACTTTAAGAAGAAGAAGACATATTATAGACAGGCCCTGTTCGCAGGAGTGGTGGAAGTAACATTGATTGTTTCCTCTTTAGAGAGCATTAAGCGATAAGACGAGCGGGACGTTCACCTGATGGTAAGTGATACGCCTGCCCGTAATAACGTGGCGCTAGTTAAAATAATATACACTGCACCACATTGCACTCGTCGCCTTGGGCATAAGATGTGTCTCCTTACCCCAGCATTTACACAAGCTACAGCGCCCTTCAAACCGGAACAATAATGTTTGCACGCCACTGTTTCGCAGCAGAAATAGGCGCTGCGGTGGTGCCCACCTAGAATATACCTAGTGTTATTACTTATACCTAGTGGGAAGACCATTAAAAGCACGTAAGCCTTGCAAGAATTATAATCAGGGTCATGTATACATTCACTAATACTGATAACTATTTTCGAGTGATTCGGCATAGCTTCACGTGATACGCGTATTTGTATTCCCCGCGCACACAGCGACATGCTCGCTTTCCACGGCGGCTTCGTGATCATGTTCAGGACGGCCGATGTCCTTCGCGAACTGCATGCCAGCGTACATTACATCATAAAACTGTTCTGTCTTCTCTTCTCAAACACTTCATCATCATAATAAAATTGACTGTGCCCTGACACTAGAAGAGGACGAATACTCACTTGACTTAATCATAGTTTTTATGTATACCATCATTATTGCCATCGTCAGCGTGTCATGATAATGTCCATATCAGAAAACCGACCTTCCTAAAGTAGGATGGTAAACAAAGATTTTTTTTATTTATTATACCATATTTATTTTTTCTCATTTTGAAGATTCATCAGTTTATCATTCTATTTGTGTTTATAATACACCAGCTGTTTCCCATCCGCTTTGCTGTCTTTTCTATAGCTACCGTTGCTATAGCAACCGCATAAATAATACCACACGAAAGTGATTATAAAAGTTAAATAGAAATAAAATATTGATGGATATATGAAAATGACCCTAATCATCCCATACGAATCCTTAGCCGATGTGAGAATCTTTGGGAGAAGCGTATGTCCAGCAGTGGACGGCTGATCAGCTGATGATAATGATGATGGTATTGAATCTGTCGTCATAACAGCCGTGTGTTCTAGTTGTTTGGAAATATGAGAGCTAGAGTATTTTCGGTTTAAACGCTTCCCCCTTTTCACTTATTTTATTGTGCAGTTGTGGTCAAGTGTTGGTGTGTTGTATAGTGAAAAAATATAGAAAAACCTTGAATCCCGATCTTTAAGCCTTAGGCCTCGTGGAGCGGATTACTGGGCGCCGCACCGCATTGTATCAATCTAGTTTTTATCGAGCAACTTTTACTTTCGTATACCGACATGGGCGCGGCGGCTGTGGTCATGTACCATTTATGACATTGCGAAAATAAATATGCGAATATGTCAGAGTTTACGTGTTAGAAATCTAGTTTGTTAAATATGCTGAAATCTAGACTTGGTGTAAAAGGTTAGCTTGGTTATCAACTTGTTTATGCTTTCTATGTCTAAATGAATGACTTCTATTTCAAAATAAAGATTTTTCTTAAGCTCACACAGATTCTTCACGTTGGCAAAATAAAAAAAATATTTAAAATAAAATACTAATTTTACAAATTAATAAAAAAAAACTATTAATAATATTGTTGCCTGCTGTACGATTGTGTTAAATAAAAGTTTCACTTACCTAAGCGCCGCGCCGGGTTTGCAACTTCCTGTAGCGCAAGGCTACGGAACCACGAAACTAAATGAGTCACATTCGTATTAAAATACTCGTCGCCTACACGTAACCCTCGAATTGTAGTGAAACGACCACAACGTGCAGTGTATACCATCCTAACTAGCGCCGCGTCATGGTCCGGCTTATTACTTCACATCAGATGAATGTGTAACTCTGGCTGAGTGGTGGTGGTTCTCTATTGCCAGATACCATCAAGATACCCCCCGCGGAGCCTGTTTCCGTCGCCGAACAATAGTGAGCGATGATTACTGAGGGTATTGCGGCTTAATACCTAATGTCTCAAGGCGACTAATACGATGTGGTGTACTACTTATCATCCTAACCAGCACCACTTATAATAAGAGTGACACCTGTATCTATGTTATAACTGGTGGTAGGTCTCCGCTGCCGGAGACCGTCATAGTAAATACCACGAAGCCTATTTCTACCGCCAAATAGTTATGTGCAAACATTACTATGTTCCGATTTGCGTTCCAACAAGCGCAATGTAGTGCAGTATATATCATCATGACTAGCGCTACGTTGTTATGGGTAAGCGCATCACTTACCATCAGGTGATCGTGCCGCTCATCTCGTCGCTTAATTACATAAAAAAATTAATGCAATGTTAATTACAATGATATACATTGCATTATTTATCTTAAGATATGTTTCATTACCCTAGTATTTTTTCTACACCACGAAGCGATGAGACGAGCAAGACGTTCACCTGATAGCAAGTGATACGATTACCCATAACAATGTCATTTCACAATTTCCCTGGCTACACACCCACTACTAAGCGACGGAAGTAGGCCTGCGGCGGCAGCAACCGAGATATGTCAGTTATCATCGCCGATAGACGTCCACTGCTGGACATAGGGCTCCCCTTACAACTCCACATTTGTACGGGTTCATATGGGGGGATTTAGGCCATTGTCTAACACGCTAGCCCAATGCAGTTTGGTGGGAGCCAAAGCCTCGTCTGCTAATTAGCAGGGTGCCCCAAGAGCAGGTGAGGTTGGCCTGGGCGCCGTGATGTCTATATATATATACACACATACTGTAATAAATAAAGCGATATTGTTGTCTGTGATCAGTGTATATGTGGCAATGTACCAACCGCGCATAATGAAGTTGTGCAAGCGTTTGACAATAGGAGGCCGGCGGAAACTGTTGTTGTTGATGATGCCATTACACCACCGCGTTGCCACACACAGGGAAAACTACCCGACTTTACGCGAACATTCGTACACGATGCAACACAATAAAGTGTACAAAATATATTATACAACAACGACGATGAAGCTAGGAGGACATTCGCATGTGATAAAGGAGTCATCAGTTAGGATGTTTACACAGCAACTAACTGCACTCACACCCTAGGGATACAAGAGGTTTACTGCTGGTAGGTCTCTAGGAGACCGTTTAAGTAGTTACCACCGCAGAATGCCTAGACGGGCTATGCACATAGCTCGTACAACCGACGGACGTTGGGGTGGTCAAGTGCTAGAACGGCGACCCCGCACCGGAAACTGCAGCGTTGGCAGACTCTCTAGTGGACAGAGGGTTTAAAAAAATTGCTGGAAGCCACTGATTTCAAACAGCGCAAGACCGTGCTTTATGGAACACGTCACAAGAGACCTGTGTCCACCAGTGGACGTTCATCGGCTAAAATGATGATGATGAAGTAACGAGACGAGCGAAACATTCACCTGATTGTAAGTGATACGCCCGCCCATAACAACATTGCGCTAATTAGGCTGATATACACTACATCACATTGTGCTCGTCGCCTTAAAACAAGATATTACGTCTCGTTACCTCAGTAATTTCACTAGCTACAGCGTCCTTGGAAACAGTAATGTTTGATCACTACTATTTGACGGCAGAAATAGAAGCTGCGGAGACAATGTGCAAATATTACTGTGTTTCGATTTGAAGGTTGTTTATAGTTGGTGATATTGCTAGGGTAACGAGACTTAACATATGCCTTAAGAGAACGAGTACGATGTGTTGCAGTGTATGTCATCTATGGTGTAATATTATTTACCATCAGGTACTCGTCTTGCTCGTCTCGTCATCGTCATCATTATCATCAATCGGTTGATGACATCCACTGGACAGAGGTTTCTCCCAAATATCTCACACATACAGTCACCATGGCTACCGGTACCGCCGAGCACTAGGAGCCGTCGTTTGTAGGAGTTCATATGGGGGTTCATGGGCCATTTTCCACCACGTCGGCCTAATGCTGATTGGTGGGAGCTACAGTCACGTTTGTCGGTTAGCAGGGTGCACCACGAGCAGATGAGGTCGGCTTTGGACCCGTGAGTTGTTGTGAGGAACCTTACAGCCCCATAAAAATTATCTACATTTTATTGTATAAGGAAACCTATGGTTAGAAACACTAACGGCAGCAAGGTCTGACTTAATAGTTTCACTCACCCATCAAGTTTTAAGTGAACCTAGAATCCGAAAAACTTAAACTTTTACGATATCGCATTTTATATAAGTAGCAAGTTCTTTTTTTAGTGTAACCACAGGTTATATCTCGTATCAGGTTAAACAAGATACTTTGGTAAGTTAATATTCCGTGTTACATCATTGCCTTATCTGCTGCTTACTTAAGTTATAAACAATGGTGGAAAAGAATGCTAGAAGAGACCACAATGAAAAAAAAATAGATAATATGCGATCCTGTTGATCGACTATATTTTTTAAAAGTTAAGAGTTTGTAGGCTGATGATGAAGGTTAAATTATCAGCTGGGAACCGTAAGCATAGACTTCTCTCAAGGACGCGTTGTGACGGGGCCACGGGAACGCTTTCGCACTCATCCGCGACCCCGCTAGCGCCAGCTGCACCTCACAGCCCCACAAGCCCCTCGCTTTCCACCTCTATAAGGGTGCGCCGGAATACACAGCGCGCTCTCCTCTCGGCCTATTATAGTCACCTGGGTAACGGATCGCCCTGAGTCCGTCACCCAGAGGCCATGTGAGCCAAGAGAGAAAACTCTCCCGACTTCCTATGGCGAATCTGGTCTTCGGTTACTCTTATCTTCACCATGGGCGATCAAGCCACGGCTACTTACCCCACCGACACGACAAAGCAGGAACCTATTCGGGCTCCTGCGACATCCGGTTCTTTGGATACGAATAGGAAGACGTGTAGTTTTCTCCCTATCTCTTTCTGCAGCTTCTTTTTTGACCATCACCTGTTCGCAAATGTTAATACTTGCGCTTCACGACCTTTCACTATCAACCATAGCTTTAACAAAAGCTGGCAGTGACAGATCGTCCCCCACTACAGCGGTAACTTCCCGACACTGACTATTCCAAGCTGGGTACTGTTCTAGTATATGCTGTGCGGTGACCTCATTATGCCCACAATGGTGACACTCTGTTATCGGCTCTCTCTTGGCTATTTAGCACAGGTACTTACTAAGCACAGATACTTACTTAAATTCATAAAGCGACGACGGTGGAACGTCGTGGGGGTTTTAATCGGTGCAAGTCCGACATAACCTGTCCTTAGCCCGAGAGTGCAGGTATGTCCCCGCCGATCGGTGGTTCGCTGCTTGCATCCAGTAGTTTCTCGCGATCTTTATCAAATCACCGGTCTACCTAGCGAGAGGTCCGCCAGCACTGCGTCTACTGCGGTAAGAGGCTGCCACTCTAGGTCCTTCCTGCCCTAGCAGCCGTCAGTTTTTCAAGCGATGTGTTATGCCTATTTGAACATAAGATTACCAATCATTTGGACTATGTTGATATCGTTGGTTCTCTTACGCCTACTACCTCCTCAACTCTGATTCGATCACAGAGAGTAACTCCGAGTATAGCCTTTTCCATTGCTCTCTAAGCTACTTGAATCTTTTTCACCAGGCCCGCTGTACCATGCCATGTCACGGTGCCATAAGTCATCACTGGCAACACGCACGTACATTAACAGAGACCATAAATAAATAATGGTTAGTAATCAGGTCATTTCATCCCAATCATATCCTCACCACGCAAATATCCCAATGTCTCAACACGATAATCTAACCAGTGCATCCCCACCACCCTTACGGCGCAGAGACGTGGTACCTGATCATCGGGCTGCTCCACCGATTCAAAGTAGCACTGCGAGCGATAGAAAGACTTATGCTTGGCATTTCTCTAAGGAACATAATCCGGAACTAACAGATTCGACGGAAAATTAAAGTTGTGGACATACCTCTCAAATTCTGCAAGCTGAAGTAGCAGTGGGCCGGCTATATCTGTCGTGTCAATGACCGCCGGTGGCGGAGAAAAGTCTTGGAGTGGATGCCGCGTACGTCGCAGAAGTGCAGGACGCCGTCCCTCCAGATGGACCGACGACATCAACAGGTCGGCCGAAAGTGGGTGTATGCGACAAGCTGAGAATCACATTTGGTGGAAGACATTGGGGAAGGCCTATAACCAGCAGTGAATGAACAAAGGATGATAATGATGAATGATGATGATGAATTAAGTTAAAGTTAATTTGGTATAGTAACCTCATAACTATGACTGTGTTCTGGTTTATAAGATACTTTAGCTAATGAAGGTATCAAGGAAACAAAACTTATATATTTATGTACATCTTAAATGTATATATTTACAACTTAATAGAAATGCTTATACAATAGTTTATTTACCTGGGACAAATAGTTTAGCTTGGCAAGTCCAACTTCCACAGAAGTCCATCGACGACTCCAACTCGGGTGGGTAGCGTTCGGGAGGATACAGAGCATACTCTCGTTCCAACTACCGCAGTGTCCAAATACAAAGAATATTAAATTATTCGACCTTTGTTAAAAAAAAGTGAACCAAACTATATGAATAACTACAGACCCATTACATTCACACCAGTAATTGCTAAAGTAATAGATAAAGTTATCCACAGTAGAATATATGATTTTTTTGGAAAACATAATATCATTACAAAAGAGCAATTTGGTTTCAGGAGTTGGTTTCACTCTACGACGTTAGCCTGTTTCAATTTAATAAAAAACCACAACGGGGAGCTTAAACAACAAAGTACCTATTCCTGGGTTATTTCTAGATATGACTAAAGCATTTGATATCGTACAACATAACCTATTACTAAAACTTTCTAAATATGGAATAAGAGGAAAAGCGTATCATTGGCTAAAAAGCTACCTGGAAGACGAAAAGCAATGTACAGAGGTTGAAAAGATGATAGATGGTGTGAAATTAAAAGCAAGGTCGAAGTATAGAGTCATTTCATGTGGTATCCCTCAAGGGAGTATATTGGGACCGCTTTTATTCGTAATTTACATAAACGATTTACCGCAGCTTATTCCTCATTACTGGTCACTACATGCTGATGATACAACTATTCTGATCAAATGCCAAAACAATACAACATTATGAGTCTGAGATAAACTCATCGGTGCATTCAATCATGGATTGGCTGCAGCAAAACAATCATAAAACAAATCTATAGAAAACTAAATTCATTCAATTTAAAACTTATAAATATAAAGTTAGTAACTTAACTGTAGATTATAAACAAGAAAGTGTTGTAGAAGTACCGAGCATAAGGTTTCTAGACATTATTTGTGATCAACATTGCAACTGGGAGGCACACGTAGACATGCTGTGTACTGAATTAGACAAGTACGTGTGCGTGCTGAGGCGGCTCCGGCTGACTGTGGCGCAGGAAGCGGCGCTGAGCGCGTACCATGGATACGTGTCCTCGGTACTTTCGTATGGAATAGTCATTTGGGGCAACTCTGTAGATTTCGAAAAGGTTTTTAAAATACAGAAAAAATGCATTCGAGCTGTTTGTGACGCAAGGCCATTTGTTAGCTGCCGACCACTTTTTCAAATATTAAATATATTGCCGCTACCTTTATTGTATATCCGTGAATTAAGCACAATTGTTAAGAAATATCCTTCATATTTTCACTTCTATATTACATAAAGAAAAAAGCCATCTCGGTACACAAATAAACCTATGTACCCAAAGTGTCCCCTAGAAATATTCGGACGCAAGACGCAATCATCACGCATCACGGCCGTTACGATCCACAACGCGATACCGAACGAATTAAAAACATTGCCTATGTAAACATTTAAAACTACCCTAACAAATGGACTCCTAAATAAAATGCGATAGATGATTTTTTAAATGATGGTGATCCTTAATAATTACTTAATATTTATTATATGTTACTGCTTTGTCAAGTTCATTTAGTTTGATCATTGGGTGAGTGCTGTATCAACTTAGTGTATACATAAACATTTGCATACTTTGCAATAAGTGGAAAGTGCGCTCACTGCTCTGCTACAACCATCTGTAACTTGTGACCACATTTTCGCAAATATACTTACTTGATTTGCTTTGATTTAGAAGGTCTTTATATCGTGCGTTTTGCCAGTGATGATTTATGGCACCGAGACGTGGCCGCTTACAGTGGGCCAAGTGGAAAGGCTTCAGGTCGCACAGAGAGCAATGGAAAGAGCTATGGTCGGGGTTTCCCTGCGTGATGGAACCAAAAATGAGGAGATCCACAGGAGAACTAAGGTCTCCGACTTAGTCCAAATAGCCTCAAGTGGACATAACGCTCGAAGGACTAACAACCGATGGGGCGCCAAGGTCCTCGAATGGCGACGGCGTACTGGAAGACGTAATGCAGGCAGGCCCCCCCACCAGGTGGTTTGACGATCTAGTAAAAGTTGCGGAAAGCAGCTGGTTCCGAGCAGTGCAGGATCGATGGAGGTGAAAATTTTTGGAATAGGCCTATGTCCAGCAGTGGATGTCTGTCGGCTGACAATGAGACAAAAGTTCTGTACTTTAAAATATCTAGAACCTAACTTAGTGTTAGCACTTTTTAAAATAATACAATATTTATCGATACCAAAGTAGATGTCTAAGTAAACGTAGCTTACACGAACAGTTTCTGAATATCAGCTGATGGATATATTGCAGTAGGTTGTCTATTACTTACTCCTCTGGCGTAGCGACCCAAAGTGAGTCTTGGCCTTCGAAACGAGAGACCGCCAGCGTTGTCTGACCTGCAGTGCCTCTTGCCGGTCCATTGCTTGAAACTCTCGTAGGTCGTGCTCTACGGCATCTGAACTGGTTAACGTGTCAGCGCCCAATCAGACTACTGGGAAATACCTTTTTGATCCTAAAGAAATATTTCAGGATTCCACTTAAAGTGAAGACATAAAACTTATCAATAATATATTGGTGGTGGGACATCTGTTTTGGTAGGTACCACCACAGATCACGATGCAGCTGACAAACAGTACTCTGTTTTGAAGGGTGCTGTAGCTAATGAAATTACTGGGGTAACGAGACTCAACATATTATGTCTCGAGCCACGAGAACAATGTGGTGCAATGTGTACCATCCTAACTAGTATCACGTTGTTATGGGTGGACGAGTAACTTACCATCAGCTGAACGTACTGCTAAGTAATAAGCTAGTAGTAATTAGTAACGTTTATCGCAAACTTTGTTTCACAACACATGTTTATCAATTTGACAAGTGCAGTTTCCAATTAACGCTGCAACAATTCTTTATCAGATATCCTTAAATTTATTGATCCACATCCTGATAAAGGTTCGTTGGATAATAAAATCATTAAACCTCTGGTATAGGCAATAATTTAGCTTAATCTAAATACAAATGGCATTGCTGCTTTAAATCATTTCATCTCAATGGTAGCATACATATTACATTGAAGATTTAGTTTTGACATGATTAAAGACATGTACGAAAGTCACCTTTAAATATATAAACTTATCTTCTTATTTACCAATGACCAAACTTCTGACATTGTGTCTACCTGTTTCACCAGCAGCTTTTTTTTGTTTATAAAAAGTCCGCATTCTCTCGAATTATATATATTCGTAAGCATGTATCGGACCTCGCCATAGGTACTGCTAACATAAATATTTAGTGATGTAATAAGTATTGTTTTTTTTCATATTCTAAAAAATTGATTTTTTTAACATTATTAATATCAGCCGATAAATGTCCACTGCTGGACATAGGATCGGATAGGGATTAATATGGAGGGATTTGGGCCATTTCCCACCACGCTGACCCAATGCAGGTTAGTGGCAGTCATAAGTTCGTTTGCTGATTAGCAGGGTGCACCACTAGCAGGTGAGGTTGGCTTGGATCCTGTGACTTGTTGTGCGGGACTCCTTACACCCTTACATTATTAATACTTCATATAAAATGTGATGGGCGGATGTGAAATTAAACGTCTTGTCATTACTTTTGGCTTCCTTCCTTTAGAGTATTTTATCCCTTAAGGATGTTTAGCCCCTAATCACTATATTATAGGAACTACAGAGTATACTGTTTTGTACAATAAAATGATTATTAAAATTTGTCTCTTCTATAAAAGTTTCATTAAGTTACCTTGTTCTTGCGTAATAAATAGCATTATTATAACGTAACACTTCATAATCATAATCATAATTATTTATTGTTTATAATTATGTGCCGTCTACTTAATGTACTAATTGTAACATTAATATAGGAATTCAATAATTAAATATGGACTGAGATGATGGTGAAGAATTCTAACGCTCGAATATTCTCTCAGGAGTTTCTGGTTATGCCTAGCCTTTCGACTGACTTATAAATATTTAATTCTGAACATTGCCTCAATGTATACATTTCACTGATGGTAGGCCTCTGTTGCTGGAAACCAAATAGGTAGGTCGCGCAGCGCCTTTTGCAGCCGACAAATAGTGGTGTGCAAACATTACTGTGTTCGGTTTTGAAGGGCGCTGTAGCTCCTGAAATTACTGTGGTAATAAAACTCAATATCTTATGTTTCAGGCGACGAGCATAATATGGTGCAGTATATACTATCCTTACTAGCTCTTCGTTGTTAAGATCTTGTATGACTTGTCATCAGGTGAACGTCTTATTAGTTTCGTCGCTTGGTTGTAAAATAATATGTTTTAAATGAAGGGTTAGTTTTTTATTAATTTGTATTAATGACAAGCCTGCTGTCCCTACCGCGTCGCCAGGCTGCGCGTAGTTGCACCTGCGGCCGCGCCGCGCCCACGCAGCGCTAGTATCGCCGCGGACGCCGCCGCGGGTGCACGGTTCGTATCTAATCGTTATATTTACACTCAAAACTTCTCTCGCAGAATATTCGATGTGTTTACACTACAACCACCCGTGAAGTGAGAAATAAATGTGCGAGTGATTATATAGATTATACTTGTGTTTAACTAGTGTCGCGCCCGTGGGTTTTCTCGTGGTTTCGTACGAAATCGCGGGCAATAATTTTAACGGAACTGCTCGTATCGGATTTTTCTGTTCTTCGGTAAGTGGATTTTCTATGGTGTTTCTGGTTCTATGGTGACCTTTAACGGTATGCTGCTAACTCGAGGTCCGTTAATTTAAACGAGATGTGACTAGTGTCGCAAGGTAGCCTCCGCGACCTTTCGAGATAACTAGATAGTTGGTAGGTATTTGTCTGACTTTTAATATTCAAATTGCACAATATTTTATTGGCACAGAGCTCTTTAAGTTTCCTAATACAGCTTATTTTTATTTATCAAAAGCATTGATAGTTTAAAAAGTTTCATGAACCTCCATTTTCATTTTGTTTGTACTGTTTACATTTACCCGGAACTTCACTTCCTATTGCATCCAATATGTTTACGTACTAAAATATCTATGCGAAGAAATATTTGATGAAATTTCGCGAAACAAATGTAAAATCGATAAATCAACATGTTAGTACGTTTGTTCTTTTGTCCTGTAAATTATCACTTATCACAACAGGTTTCTGTAATTTTATTAAATTTCCGGGTGCATGATACACAAAAAAAAACGTTTGTTATTCATTGTCTTTAAATCTATAAATTCATCAAGATTGTAATTTCTATAAAAGAAAAGTTTTGATTAATAATTACATTATTCCTTGCCACTAAAACAAAAACTACAGATGTTTGAGCTAACTAGAAAACATTTTTACAAATTGGTTGTTTTCTAGTGTTTGTAGTAAGTAATTTTTGATAACCATAAATATTTAATATTTTAAAAAACTTGTTTTTAATGCTCTTATGTATTATACATAATATTATTGTGGTAAATTTAGCGACCACTTTAAGTAAAAAGAAAACAATTTTAAAACATATCCAAACCTATGAATTCGATATCGTAAATTTCTTTAGCGATGGTTCTCGAGACTCTCTCTTCCTAGCCATTTCCCCATACGATGGTGGGGTTAGCTTTCTTTATTTTTCTTCTCCAGTCATCATCATCAGTCACTTGACACTAAAATTTTCACCCTGTTTTGGGTTTGCCTGTGAGTCTTCGACCAGGAACGGAAAGCTACAGTGCAAAGTAGCGAACGTAATCAGGCGGCCTCAGATTATTCTCGAGACTGAAGTTATGGTTTTATAAATGTTTTTTTTTTTCAATAACCCTCTTATCCCACTGTTGGGACTTAGTATAAAAAGAGAGAATCAAGGTCATTTATTGAACACGCTGACCATGTACGGTTTGTTATAATAATTCATATTCTATGTAAATATAATTTATGCAAAATGATTCAAATGCAAGACGCAATCGATCTTCCTTGAACATTCAATACTGTTTACGTATTTTTCTTAAAAATACTGTTTAAACAGGAAATAGCGTTAATAATGATATATAAGTAAATTCTTTGTACAGTTTCATTATAACTATTTATCAGGATATCCGTAATGTATTTAAAAAGTTTAAATATAAATTGGGATAGTGATTAAAGATTTATAACAAAATGAAAGTGTAATCTAATCTAGATATATTTGCATTGAAATTCGCTTTCATCAAATTTCTCTCCACACTAAAATATTATAATTTGTGTTCGTGCATTGATTAATTTTATGAGTTTATACATTTTTATATATAAAAGGAAAACTATCAGTTTGTTATTTGACTAATGCAATAGTGGGGTTAATGTGGACAAGATTTCTACTTTTTGTTGAAGATAACAGCGCATATGCTTTTTAAGAATTTTTTTGCATATATCTTTTGTATGGTTCGATGTTCTTGTGAAAGAAAGTTTTGAATCTCACCTGTGGGAACAAGTGGGCTATTTCTTCCTTTCTAATAATCATTAGGTATCACGTGTTATTAAAAAAATTCAAAGGCGATTTTATGGAATTTTTTAAGAAGTATTTTTATCAAAACATATTTAGTTCATCTCTATTTATCCTTATATATATATACATGAGACTCATTACGTTAACTCTAGAACCGTAAGGCCTGGGGACATGAAATTTAGTAGGAATATTCCTTTTGCCTAGTGTAAGTCAGCTAAAATCGGATTTTACACAATTCCTTCCACGAAGGGAGTGGCGAGGGTGTTGCAGCTAGCAAAGCGGGCGGGGAACAGCTAGTTGCTTATAAGTACAACTAAGCTCACTCCTAAATTCTCAGTAATGAAATGCATTTATAATTATTAATAATTGAAATTCCTATAGGCAATGAGAACGACCTAGATTTGAATATTTATGAAAAAGGTATTTAGTTTAATTGTATTAATGGTAAGTTTACAATACGCATTCGTATATTATTGTGTTTGGAAGATGAAGTTAATTTAATGAAAATTTACTTTTCACCGCAGAAAAATAAAAACTTTGGAGGGCACAATTATAATAGAAAACACGTTAACTTATCTCATATTACAAAAATTATGATTAACGATTTTTTCTAATTAAATATCCTTGACAAAAATAAATTAGGTTTCGTAGTTACATATCATTCAGACGAATATTTTCTCTTTTAATATCAGCATAACCAAGTACAATCATCAAAGCAGCTCCCACTTCCGCAGTCGAACATCAATGTGCAAATGTTACTGTGTTCCGGTTTTAAGAATTAAATTCCTAAGTCTCAATACGAGCACAATGGTAGTGCAGTGGTTATCATCCTAACCATCTTATGATTATAGGCAGTAATATTACATATCACCGCGGTAAGTAAAAAAAATATCGTGGAGGAAATAGTTGTAACATAGTACATATTTTTTTCCACTAGTAGGTCAGTGTTTCCGGCGACCTCCTGAGTACAAACATTACTGTGTTCCAATATATCAGCGGGGTACAGAGGGTTAACTTGTGTCTTAAAGCGACCAGCTCAGCATGGTGTAGTATATATCATCTTAACTAAAGCCTCATTTTTATGAGCTCGTCTCATGGTTTCGTCGATTAAAGACATGCTTTGGATGTATTACGCTAAGTCGATATGTAATTGTAATTATAAAGTTACACATTAACTTAGTGTAAATATAAAAGCATCCCTTATACGTATACCTGTATACAAGTTACCTGCATTGTGGGTCCGCTGAGGTCAGCAACCGTACAATAGGGACGAGCACGACGGCCGTGTTGGAATGTTGGTGGCAAATGTTTGATCAAACGTTTTTATAATTATCGAGTGGAATATTATTCCACTTAATATTTAGACAAATGTTGTAACCTACTTCCAAAATAGTAAACTTGCTTTTAATATATAAAAACGTTGAATTGTACTTATCTACTGTGTACATGTGAGATGAAAAGACACTCGCCTCCTTTATCGGTTCAAGTACGTTCACTGACGCTAGAATATGTTTATGTGAGGCTTATTGAAACTGGAACAGAGTCAAGTCTGATGTGCTGTTAAACTTGATGCCCTCTGACGAAGATAAAGACGTCTTTAGTACAACGGAGTAATGAAAAAATAGATAAGAGAAGCTAAGCTCTTTGTAGTACCAAAACAATATCGACACATCTCAAACGAAAGATAATAAATATTGTTTAAATAGCAACTAGAAATGGGAAAGGTGGTGCTGGTGGTGGTGCAAGAGACCGGTCACCAGTAATCTTGTTTTAATCAGCAACAGTTAATAACTGCTAGTTAGCCATAAAAGTAACCGACCGTTTCACTTTCATAAACCTACATGCCCACCGGCATATGAAGACCATCACGTCTGCCTCCCCGCCAGCCTCGCACCGGAAGACAATGCGCGAGATAAGCGTTAGCTGGTTAACTTTCACTCTAAATAAATTGACCTGTGGTTACCGCAGTCGGCCACCTCCGGTTTGTTTCGCACGTCAATTTGCGACTGATCGTGGGAAGATGAGCACAGCTGATGAGATGGCTGGGACGTTTGTCATGATGATATAATCTGCACCACATTGTCCTCCTCGCCTTAAAACATGAGATATTATACCTCGTTACCCCAGAAATTACACCAGCTATTTGCACAGTACTGTTTATCGGCTGCAATAGGCGCTGCGGTGGTACCTATCTAGACGGTCTCCGGCAACATTGACCTACCACCAGTAATAGTTACAGCGCCCTTCAAACCGGATCACAGTAATATTTCCACAGTACTGTCTGTCGGCTGCAATAGGCGCTGCGGTAGTACCTACTAGGACGATCTCTGGCAACAGAGACTTACCAGCACTAAATGATTTTGTTAATACGAACAAGACCTTAAAATTAGCAGTATTTTAGACTATATTGGTGACCTCAGTACAGGTACAGGTCTGCGGATATCCGCATTTCCAATTTGATCGGGCGGGGAAAGCCCGCGCACAGCTCATTCCATTGCCCCATATGTGACTTTGAGCTTCTTTATAAGTCGATCTGTCAGCACGCTCCAATTAAAAAGACCTTAGTATATAAAAGCGGTCGTTGGAACTGAAGCATTGCTGTGAAGCAGTCCAAACTGACCAGTCTTGGTCAACAGTACCATCTTTTTGGAAGATGTTAAATAAAATATTCTTAGTTTATGATGTTATCAAATTTAGGTCATCTAACGAAACAGAGATGTAAGGGTTCCCACACAACAACTCACTAGATCCAAGCCAACCTCATCTGCTCGTGGTGCACCCTGCTAATCTAGAAACGAGGCTATGGCTCCCACCAACCCGTATTGGGCCAGCAGTGTGGTGAGAGTCGTCCCTAATCCCCCATATGAATCTCTACTCGATCGATGTGGGAATTTTTTGGGGGAGGTCTATGTCCAGCGGTGGACGTCTATCGGCTGATGATAATGATGATGATGAAAGAAACATTAGTATTAATATTCATTGCACGAGAAAAAGTAACAATATATATATAGTTTGGGATCAAAATCAATGTCTAAGAAGGATGAGGTTGGAGTCAACGACTCCGCAACGCTGGTGACCGATAACAAGTAGTTCTCATCCACACCCGCTGATGGCTCGTCTAACCGGAAGCCCTATTCTTTGTTTTATGATCATCGTCTTCACTTCCTAGTTATTGTTCGTTTCAAAGATCTGAAGTTTTATACTAAAACACTTTAACGATTCATTTCAACGCTACTTGCTTTCAGTCTGTTTTTCTATTGCATTGAACTTTACAACCTATGCGGTCACCCATCTTAAACAAACTAAGGTTTTCTATTTATTTTTTTATAAACAATTCATTGACCGTTCATAGCAATATTAATTAATATATGTTAAAACTAAATTTGTTAAAATCTCGTGAAAAGGTTTACTGGTGCTAGGTCTCCGTTGCCGGAGACCGTCTAGGTAAGTAGCAACGCAGCGTCTATTTCCACCGCCAACAGTACTGTGCAAGCATTACTGTGTTCCGGTTTGAAAGGCGCTGCAGCTAGTATTGTTACTGAGGTAACGCATCTTATGTTACAGGGTGACGAGCGCAATGCAATATCATCCTAACTAGCACCATATTGTTACGAGCAAGCGTATCACTAATCATCAGGTGAACGTGTTGCTCGTCTCGTCGCTTCGACGAATAAAAAAAAAAGCTGTAATAATAAACATAGTATCCAATAGAGACTTGCAGTTACGTGCGTTCGCGAATTTGGAAGTGAATTATAATCACTCGTTACAGCGTGTTAGGTATTCGCACGTCCGAGTTCCGAATTCGAATCCCGTTCCTCACTTTCTACGCGTCGCGATGTTCGCGCGCAACTTAATCCTTGCGTAATGCTGAAGTTTACGATCAGATCACTTTTATAAGGAAATTGAACACGTAACTTGGATTACTTTCATGCCGACATCGCCTTCTGAATAACGGAGAAGAACCTGAGGATATTATGTGACAGGATTTTTTTTATTAAATTAAACGACGAAATAAGCGGGACGCTCGTTTGTATAATATATACCACATACATAGGTAGTTTTCAGGTCTAATGGTTAGAGTCGTGCGGCCTTCATTCCGAAGGTCGCGGGTTCGAATCTCAGCATCTACCGATAACTTTAATATTTAAGTTGTGTATATTTGTGAACTTTAGTAACAACAGCGCAATACAAACGGTGAAGGGAAACATCGCGAGGAAACCTGCACATGAATTAGAATATATTCTAAAGTGTGTGTGAAGTCACCAATCCGCATTGGGCCCGCGTGGTGACTGTGGCCCATCGTCCTCATATTGAGGGTAGGCCAGTGCCCCAACAGTAGGGACGTAAATTGGCCGTTGCAAAAAAAATACTACACCACATTACGCTCGTGGTCCGAGACATAATATGTTGCGTCTCGTTCCCCTAGTAATATCACTGGCTACAGCACCCTGCAATAAGAAACACAGTAATGTTTGCACACTACAGTTTCTCGTCGCTGCGGTGGTACCTACCTAGAGGGTCTCCGGCAACAGAGACCCACCACCAGTTAACCTCATTCAACTGGTCCACTCAGTAGCTACAGTCTGCTACAGTAGCGAGTCAAGGGGTCTGACCTATCTAACATGACATAACTCTTGGGTAATATTGTTATTCCATCAGGTTCTCGTTACATAACATAACGTCGACCTGGTGGTAAAATGATACAATGTAGTTTGGCTTGTGGAGTCCGGATTCGATCGACATATAAAACTCCCAAATAAAATTTTCAGCATGAAAAACATCCGAATAATTACTCTTTAGGATGTTTATCTCAAGAAGGTAAGTCTAATAACTTCAAAGTATTTGGTAGCAGCAGCGTCCTTCACGCCGGACTAAGTGTACAACTTGTAAGGTTTACGGTACTTGGGTAACGAGTTAATATCTTTGGTATCAAGGCTAAGAGTACCATGTGGTGCAGTGTACACTACACCATCCTAACTAGCGCCACAATATACACAATATGGGCGGGCGTATCATTTACCAGTAGATAAAAGTCCAGCTCGTTCCGCCGAATAAAAATATAATATCATAGTGTAGGTAGGAAAATGATGAATTGTGTCCCAAAGCTGTTTATATGTAGTTTATATATATATACTTGGCAATCTAAAGTGGCAATGGGCAGGGCACATTGCTCGATGGACCGACGGCCGATGGGGCAGTAAGGTCCTCGAGTGGCGCCCGCGTACCGGTGGCCGTAATGTTGGGTGGCCTCCCACAATGTGGACCGACGATCTGATGAGAATCACGGGATCCCACTGAATTCGAGCAACGCGGGACCGATTGAAGCGGAGATTTTTGGGGGAGGCCTATGTCCAGCAGTGGACGTCTATCGGTTGATGATGATGATCATATATAAACACACTAGCGTACTGCTTCTACTTTTCTTTTATACAGTACTAGCTGGTGCACGTCCGCTATACTGGTCGTAATATAAAATTATTAATAACTACCGTTACTATAGCAACCGTATAAATAAAACCAAATGAATATGGTTATAAAAGTTAAACAGAAATAAATAGATAAAGGATCTATGAAAGTACAAATAGACTATATCTACAAATTATTACGATTCGAATGGTGATGTTCCCATGTCGATATGTTCACTTGTTTTCACGTGATTGACGAACACACAAAACCCGTTTTCATTATATATACATAGATATATATATATGTGTATATAAGACTTAAAGTATACGACATTTTATCTGCAGATAAAACATTATCTTTTTTAGTGATATAGACTCTTTGGCGGTTGACTTGTTTTTAAGATTTGAAGCTGTTTTTTTTTCTTTGCTTTTCTTTTGAGCATTCTGGTCCAAAATTGAAATACGATACATATCCAGTCGTACCTTTGACGTACTTATGAATTAATAATAAATATTATAAAACTAGAAAAAAGTTATAAATTAAGTATTATTCGGGTATAAGGGTTCCCGCACAACAACTCACGGGATCCAAGCCAACCTCGCCTGCTCGTGGTGCACCCTGCTAATCAACAAACACGTCTCCGGTTTCCATCAACCCTCATCTAGGCAGCGTGGTGGGAAATGGCCCAAATCCTTACATGAACACACACAAGCAACGGCCTCTGGTGTCCGACGGCACCAAAGGCAGCGCTGGAGCGATCGATCTGGAGGGAGATCTATGGGGAGGCCTCGGTCCAGAAGTAGACGTCTATCAGTTGACGATGAAGTATCATTATCACCCAATTTCTCGAAAGGATTTGAACTTACTTGACGATCATGTTTAATATAATATACAGTATAGACTGTTATATCGAAGTGCACGTTCACCTGATGGTAAGTGATGCACCCGCCTATAACAAAGTGGCGCTAGCTAAGATGGTATGCACTGCACTATATTGCGTTCGTCGCCTGAGACAGATGTTGATTCTCGTTACTCTAATAATTATACTAGATGCAGCGCCCTTCAAACCGGAACACAGTAATGTTTGCACACTACTGTTTGCCGGTAGAAATACACGCTGCTGTGGTACTCATCTAGACGAACTCCGGCAACGGAGACCTACCACCAGTAGATCGATTCTGTACTCTAAACATTACTTAAGTAATTTTTCACTGATGTTTAGGTCTCTTGCCGCAGACCGTCTAGGTAGGTACTACCACAGCGCTTATCGCAACCGACGAATAGTACTGCGCAAACATTACTGTGTCCCTGTTCGAAGGGCGTTGTGTAATTACTGGGTTAACGAGACTCAACATCTTACGTCTCAGGTGGCGAGCGCGATGTGATGCAGTGTATATAATCCCAATTAGCGTCACCTTGTTATGAACTTGAATGACTTACCATCAGATGAACATCCGGCTCGTCGCGTCTTTATTGTATGAAAAAAAAATATATATTTTAATGTTTCACATGAATAAAAAAAAAAGATTCATTTACGTCGTTAACCGTAACACACACGACTCGACCTTGACACTATTACCCACTGCGGCGGCTGTACTATTGTATTTTATGAATTGATACTCGTATGTTAATTTGGTATCATTCACCATCATCATCAGCCGACAGATGTTCACTGCTGGACATAGGCCTTCGCCAAACATCATCAATCGGTCCCGCGTTGCTCGCATCCAATAAGTTCCCGCGATTCTCACCAGATCGTCGGTCCACCTGGTAGGAGGTGCTCCCAGCACTACGTCTACCGGTACGCGGGCGCCACTCGAGGACCTTACTGCCCCATCGGCCGTCGGTCCTTTGAGCAATGTACCCTGCCCACTGCCACTTAAGTCTAGCGATCTTTTGGGCTATATCGGTGACCTTAGTTCTTCTGCGGATTTCCACATTTCTGATTGGATCACGCTGAGAAACTCCGAGCATAGCCCTCTCCATTGCCCTTTGGATCATATTAAGCCTCATTATAAGGCCGACAGTAGATCCTATACTTAAATAATTTTGAATGAAATTGGCAGTACTTTCTTACAGCACTAAATGCGAGGAGCCAAGAGACGTTTTGCACTCGCCCGCATCAGGGATGTGCCCAGAGATTTTGGGTAGGGTATGCAAACCACACCCGAAATCTCTGTGTTTGCCTATACTTAAAAATAAATTTAACTACTTAATCAATTTAGTCAAAACACGGTTGTGTACATTTTTAATTAAATTGAGAGGTTATTATTTCAGTGATGGTAGGTCATTGCTGCCGGAGATCGTCTATTAAGGTACCGCCACGGATCAGCCCACAAGTCTCGCGCTATTAAGAATAGAACTAAGGTATTCTCTGCCTTTCGTACAAGACGACTAAAAGAGTCCTCGGATTCGTAATCCTTGAGGGTGGGTACCCTCAGAGCTCAACAAGCGAGCCTTAGGAGGACGGCAAACGCATGGTCTTGTATTTGCCGTAGCACAACGTGGGTGCTAAGGAGGGCTTCCGGGGGATGTTTTAGCCAGAGTGCGAACCGGTGCGTCCCTGCACCGGTGCGTTCCGTAGGAGATCCCAGAGCCCCTCTTAATGCACTGAAGGAGACCACCGTGGAGGTTTTAGTGGGTAGAAGCCCAACATAATCTAATATTCCCTCGAGAAGCAGGGTATCTTGTAAGATTTGATCCACGATAAAAAAAGGTACGTACCACCACAGCAATTATCACAGCCGACGAATAGTACTGCGCAAACAATGTACTGTGTAATTACTGCGGTAATGAGACAACATGTTCTCTCAAGGTGACGATGGCAATATGGTGCAGTGTATATCATCTTAACCACGCTGTTATAAGCAAGCGCACTATTTACCATCAGGTTAACGTCTTGCTCGTCTCATCATTTTGTCGAATAAAAAAAAACCTTTTAAGTGACTTGGGAGATTGTTTATATAATCCCTTACCCGGCAGGCTCGCACACCGCGCACACAAGTCGAACCCTTTTGCTTGGGTGGTTCTCGCCGCCCTCCGCTCACGACACAGGCGAAGTTGATCGGAGGACGGGCCCGAGCCCTCCTCCGTTGTAATTGTCGCCATCCGACGCACCGTACGCATCTTAAATTCATATGTATATTTATCTTTGTATATCTTTAATTACACCCTCCTTATCCCTGCCTTATAGCACTATCCATCTCTTCAACCTTTCCGCGTCCAATACTTTCTCACCACGCGGGCCCAATGCAGATTGGTGACGTCACACACACCTTAGAATAAATTCTAATTCATGTGCTGGTTTCCTCGCGATGTTTCCCTTCACCGTTTGTATTTCGCTGTTGTTACTTAAATTCACAAATGTATATAACTTAAATAATAAAGTCATCGATACATGACGAGAAGCAAACCCGCGACCTTCGATATGGAGGCCGCACGCTCTAACCATTGGGCCGGCGAGCTATCTCTGCTTCATGTACGTCATCTTTACCCAGGAACAAGTGATGTCGTCATAATTAATGTTACGTAATTTGTTTGACTAATGTCGAATCGATTAGTTATTGTTTGTTAATTGTGTAACTGATGGGTAGCCGCTGATCGGGAAAGTGTTATTAGTGAAGAGCAGCTGGAGCTCATCATCCGGTGTTATGCAATCCATCTTCAGCGTGACTGTTACAGTTAACACTAACTGCTATCCGGTCAATGGACTGATCAGTTTTATAATAGACGACGGGAAACCAAAGACGACGAAATTGGAGGAGCTATGTATGTGATGGTGGTTTTTTTTTAATTTTTTTTTTAGTGTTGCCCTGCGTGTTGTGGTGAGTCAGGGCCTTTATTTAGCTTAACATTTACCATCAGATATTTCTTATTTCTAGTTCCAAATATTCATCTTTTATACTCTGTTCTTCTTTCAAACTTCTCTATCGTACTACATTCCATTTCCTTCTGTCACCCCTCTCTCAGTTTACAAGGATGTGATGGTGGTTACTAGCCAGATGATTAACCAAGTAATCTACAGGAAAGGGCAGTTTCGTTTGACGAATCTCGATTAGCACACTGGACGTCTAGGTGGGTACCACCGCAGCGCTTATTTCTGACAGCAGACAGTAGTGTGCAAACATTATTGTGTTCCGGTTTGAAGCGCGCTGCAGCTAGTGTAGTTACTTAGTCTCAGACGACGAGTATAATGTGGTGCAGTGCATACTATCCTAACTAGCGTCGCGTTCTTACGGGCGGGACTCTCACCATCACCTGGACGTACCGCTCTCGTCGCTTAATTACATAAGAAAAAAACCAATATAACTAGTAATTGTACTATAAAAATTATAACCTTTTAAGGTTAAATCTTAATTTATATTGTGAATCTTCTTTACTCTTGGTAGGATTCTGTTGCCGTAGACTCTCTCAGCAGGTACCACACTACAGCGCTTATTTAAACCGCCAAACAGTAGTATGCAAATATTATTGTGTTCCGGTTTGAAGGGCGCTATAAGTAGATGAAACTCTTTGGGGTAATGAAACTTAACATCTTAAGTCTCAAACCCACCATGCATAAATGTGGAAATCTATTGGCTGATGATGATGATGTGAGAGAATAGAGAGAATAAGATAAATCTCGCTTCCCTATAGTTTCCCCGTCTCTCATCTCGTATTATGAGCAGCAGCCATCCACTACTCTGACTGCATATGCGGACCCGGAACTCATTGAATCCGGATGTTGGAATAATATATATTAAATAACACAATATCTTTACTAATTATTTTAAGTATTTCGATTTATATGTATATATTTTTCTCCCTCTCTCAGTCTCCGTCACCTCCATAGCGTATTCATCTTATTCTGTTACAGTTGGAGTTTAAACTCCACTTAAGTTTTTGTTGTTACTTAAAATACATCAGAAAATATTATTACTTAGTATTTTGAAACTTTTATCTTTGTACAATATAAATAGACACTATTGTAGATAGAATAATCTTATTTGTTTCCCAACGTAGAGTATGTAATCTAAGTTATGTAAATGAGCTCGTTAAACAGCGTCTGCCCGCCCGACCGAGAGCTTGCCGGTTCGATTCCCGCGCCGGGCCTCTGGGTGTCCACTTTCACCATCCGCCGAATCTCCACAAACAGTCATTTATAATGATTATGAAAAGATCGTATATTTCACATTAGTTTTAGGAACCCTTACATACATAACCTAAATTTAAATGAAGTTAATAAATCTGTTCTTCATATCTCCCTTTAACGTATAATATTATTCATTTAGAGGTTTAATGGTCATCGTAACTAATGAAATTATACTTATCGGTTCATACTTCTTTACGTGCTGTGTAAACATCTCATCTACATGCGCCTGCTCCTGTTACTTACTGTTAAGATTAATCTACCCTAAGCTTCCGACACCCTACTCAATTTGTCATATTGTTGTTGAAAATATTAAGAGGTCTAACTGATTTCCTAGTCTCGTTGCAGACCGCAAACGGATGTCACAAGTGCGGCAGGTTGTGGTCGTGTCGCGTGACCACATCCCCCGTACCGTACCCCACCCATAGGACCATTCCGGTGCTGTGGCAATCACATCAATTCAATTGACTCCGCTCGGCTCGTCTGGTCGAGCCTGGCCGATTGTTGCCCTTCTCGTTCAGTAAACGAGTGATTGTCACATAAATGAGGCCAGCGTTTTATTTGCACCCATTGTGAGTTGACTAATCACGCTAAATTGGCGCAGAATCATTAATGCACATTATTTTTGTATTCTGATTGATGTAATCTTATCTTTATGACATGGGGACCTGAATTGATCTCTGGCAGCACTGCGGCCTCTTATGTTCCTATGTCCTAAATGAAATGTTGATGTTTTTTTTTTTCACAAATTTTCTTAGAAATTCCTGGTTTCATAACTTATAACGATACTATCCTGTAAGATAAATGATGATTAACATTATTATAGTATATTTCAAGTGAGTTTTCTTTGGAAGGTTTTGTACTAAAAATCATCTTGATAAATTACTGGTGGTAGGCCTCTGTTGACGGAGACCGTTTAGTTAGGTTCCACGGCAACGCCTATTTTTAACGACCAAAAATACTGTGCTAACCTTACTTTGTTCCGGTATGAAAGACGCTGTAGCTAGTGAACTTACTGGGTTAACGAGACTTAACATCTTATATCTCAAGGTCACAAGCGCAATATGGTGCAGTGTGGATCGTCTTAATTGGCGTACATTAATATGAGCATGCGAATCACCAGGCAATCGTCTTATAGCTTCGTTGAATAAAAAAAATGTCACATGTTCATTTTATCACAATGTTTTTTTTTTTATTTTAAGTTCAAGGTCAGTGGATATTCATACAAAAGATTTTGGTTTGTTGCAATAGAGCTGATCTACAACATTTTACAATTAACAACAGCATGGTGTTGGATACTAGGGTAGGTCTCCTCCGTTTTTAGCTTCAGTAAGCTATAGAGTTAGGGCAGTTACAACAATAAACTTCCTTTTCTTTTATAAATAAATCTGTTTTAAACTACCACCGACGTTCCAGGCAACTGTCTATTGCCCACATAACAATTACCAGCATCGTCGCAACAACTTTTGCCAACAGCGAAGCCTTTTGTTGTTCGTTTTAATTAGAATTGATTGCGCTGTTAAATGATATCAATTATAAAGTTAACATTGCCTTGTACTTTTCATCGTAGAAAATAGAATAATTTAAAGCGCCACATAAAATGTCTGGAATAACAAAGATAATTAATGGAAATCATTCTTTTTCATTCATTGTAGTTTCTAAGTAACGACGGCCCATTGTTTGACATTGACAATAAAACCTGCGTAAAAAGTTAGATGTAACAATGTCAATATATCTATCTCTACTTACTCCCAGGATGAAATTCTATTAAAAATAAATACATTTGAAAATAGATTGTCTCTTTCATATCATAAATTACAAACGCAGAGTATATTCATCAATCATCATCACCATCAGCCGATAGACGTTCTTCACTGCTGGACACAGGTCTGCACAAAGATATCCACACCGATTGTTGCTGCCCTGCCCGCATCCAGCGGCTTCCCGCGACATTCACCAGTTAGTATGTTCACCTTGTGAGAGGCCCGTCAGCACTACTTCTACCAAATACATTCAAAATTAATTAATGAAATCAAACTAATTCGGCAAAGGATTCATTGCCCAGCTGATTTCTACCATCGACGGACTGACTGATTTTTTTTTGTTAATTTTGATAGTTATTTAATATTGCTTACGTATAATACATTAATCATTACAAAAAGGCAAGGTAGGCATGAGTGAACTAAAACTGTGTAATAAATAAAACAATTTAGAATCAGGTTTAATAGAGATAATAGTAATTGGCATTTTTGGCATGCGGGTTGATAATGACTGTAATTAGCCTTTTAATACTTAGTTGAATATCAGCAACGTTTAAAGGTCTTTCTCTGCCAATTTACTACTCGTTATTATGTCAGAACACATTTTATAATCACCACAAAGAGTAGGGCCTATCACCGTACCTTGAGACACTCCATAAAAGTTCTCCCCATTAGTTTTTTTCATTAAGTTTTTAAAAGATAAATAAATTCACCTTAACTGTTACTATCTTTTTCAAACTGAAATAATGTAACCAATATATATTTACCGTGAATAGAGCAAACAATATTAGACGTCGCTGTAATCGAAAGCTGTTGTGTAAATTTGTTTATGTGTAATGTCTTCGATTTCTGATGTATGGGGTCCATTACACCAAGAATCAATGTTATGTAGACAAATAACTTTTGTCTAGCATACGATGATGTAATAGTATTTGCAATTACGGCTCGTTATGCGCCGGCGCCTTATTTTTTCTTGCAGCACCAACGCGCGTCCCACACGCGTTTGTCATTCCGACATTACGCTTTATAAATAACTAGTACCTGAATATTAACAACAATAATAACTTAAGATTTAACCAATAGAATCCCGCAAATGTAATCGTAGAGTTCTATACTTTCTAGCAATTTTAAATAGATCTGGCAATTTGAATTAGAATTTCTTAAAAATCTTCAAATATCACAATCTTCGAAAGTCTTTATAAGTTTGTGCTATAATAACTAACAATATATACCGGAAGGTATTTGTTAGATATAAAGGAAAACATTTCATCGTCGAAATGAAAATTGTAAAGATAAAACCGATACATCGTTATATTGTCGCAGATAAGGTTATCTTTAACCTTGCACGAATGCAAATGAAATGTAATATATAAATAGCTAATGTTTTTTGTTTCATATCTACTACGAGCGAGTTACGGTTGCAAGTGTAGGCCGGAAATAACAGGCACATTTTTAGTCCTAATGTTAACAGTTTTCACGGTTTTACTTCCTGCTACGTTTGGAAAAATCGTGCAGTTATGTTTGTAAATTTAACAAAGTATTTTTAATTAATATTCAGTTATGTCCAGTGTTATTGAACAGAATCGACATTTAAATTAATCCATTGAATAGAAATATGTTTGTTAGCTTCGCCCCTATATGAAAATCCTATTAACACAGTTTAAGCGCGAGCTGGTCTACTTGTTTCGTAACTCTTATCAGCGTTATCGGCGGCCACGCTCGCGATTACAATCGCTTGATGTTTACGTCGCCGTAGTAACTTTATAATGTTTATTAAAAGTTCTTTTGTATAACATACCGCTTCTTTTGACACTGATCTCACTAAGTACGGTAGTAACACTTCTTGGAGAGCTTATAGATTTCTTGGACAAGTAATGGCTATTCTAATTCTATTGCCTTTGTAATCAATTACTTTAATATTACAATGTTTCTCTTTATAGTTTCAATAATTGGAAATCAATTTCGTTACATTCCTAATATTAGCAGGCTCCCCTAAGATGGAACGATTATCTGGTAAAGGTCGCGAAAGCCGATGCGGGCAATGATCGGTGTGATTTGAAAGAGGCCTTACCACTGATGATTATTATGGTGTACTTAACATAATGGCATTGAATGGAATTATGTTATCACCAAACCTAGTAAGATTGAAATCATTATTAACACAAATTCTAAAACAAAAACGGTCTAAACTCTGATTACATATTCTTTACTATACATTATAGTTAATCAGTGAGCGGTAACAGGTTTGCCATAACGGCGCTGCTGTCGGATTTGAAATGGATTTATATTCAAGTATCGGATGTCGTCAGTAGAGAGGTAACCGTACACGCGTCTGTACTTGCACCTTCGCATACTTGTGGCCAACGCACAACACCAAATACCAGATTATCATATAACTATATATTTTCTATAGAAGTACTAAGAACTCACCGCACACATGAGTTACGACTAAAAATATATATAAAATGTCAAAGTTTTTTAAAATCGCTGCTACGAGAATCTAGCTTAAGACAGGCTCAAACAAATTATACCATTAATTCAATATTTACGTAGATCATACTCAATTAGATTATTAAAATTGAAATCTCCATCACCAGGTATTTGCGATGCAGTGGTGAGACTGGCGTGATGATGAGGCTCGAGGCATCCGAGAAGCAGCACCGCTACCACAACCTGTTGGACGATGACCACGCAAGTAAGCGTTGCTATTAAAATGTTTCAACTACAATTATAACTATTTGTGTTCTTTACTTCTTACACAAAAAGATAGTCAAAGCCGTTTGTGCACTTCGCTGAATAAATGCGAGTTGGCGGGTGTCTCATGTTTATACTTTCTCCCGACGCCTAGGCCCAGCAGGGGTTGATTCTGTAACTCTTCGAGAAATATGGCACTTAGAAACTGAGGTACGATGACTCCATAATGTATTATTTGATCGTAGCTAGTAAAATTGATCTATTCAATAAAGGTACACTTTACGGATTTAATGGCGAATCAGCCGTAACAGGAATCGGTGTTCTTTTGAAAGGATTTGTTGTCTATTAAAAGATGGTCACAGATTCCAAAGTGATTCCATCAATTTTGTTTGTTTAAATACCCAACGCCTTAGCTTACGTAAAGTACGAAAATACTCGTAGGTACGATACATGAACGTAATATTTCGCCCACGACAGTATTTCCGCGCATGCTTATGTAATTAGACCCTGCGACACAGACAAACGCGTGACATCCGCGCAGCGCACGTGAACAGATTTCATATATGTATATATATATACCATTATATCTATATATTATAGTTATTTACACACACTACAGCAGGCGATGAACAGAGACTGTTCTAAAAGTATCTTTCTGAATTTTCAATATACGTGTATTCTTTTCAACTACAAAAAAGTATCAACGTAATAGCTTCAAGATCCAGAAGAAGAAACCGACCCCATTTTCAGTTTTAGGTGTTGGTTATTAAGTTAATCAACTATCCGAGAAACCAACCGAGAAGATATTTCAAACTACAGTTTGAGAGAAGAAGGTTAATGAAAGAAAAACTTTAGTTTCGAGTAGCATCTAATAATTGAATATTCTATAAGAAACGCGGGACCGATTGATCTGATCTTTAAGGTAGGCCTATATCCAGCAGTGGACTTCTATCGGCTGATGATGATAGAGGTAAGTATAATTTTTGAAGATATCAGAGAAATGATTGCGTCCTGAGGAGCTCGGGAGTCTCCCAAGAAATTCAGCAGGATTGAGAACCTTGTGTTTCTTACAGAATGTCAAAAAAGGTTGCAAGGATTAATCTTCGTAATATGTTTGTGAAAGATACTTCATTAATTTTTTTAATTTAATTCAGCGACGCGACTAGCGTTCACCTAATGATAAGTGATACGCTTGCCCATAACAACGTGGCACTAGTTAAGTTGGTATAAACTGCACCAAAAAAAAGTCATGGTTGAGGATTATCAGGGAATAGAACGAAAGGACTGTACCACGCTGATCGCCAACCTTCACAGTAGGAGAGACACTTTAAGTAGAAAAAAAACTGCACCGCACTGCGCTCATCGCCTGAGACTTAAGATATTGAGTCTCGTTACACCAGTAATAACATTAGCTGCAGCACCCTATAAACCGGAACACAGTAATGTTTGGCAGCAGAAACAGGCGCTGCGTTGGTCTGCTGGTTGATAATCTAGACGGTCTTCAACAACGGAGACCTACCACCGCTAATATCATACAGGTTAAATGATAAACATCCCTATGTGGAACTTTCTAGAAACATGTCAGGCATCTGCGGAAACATGTTCGAACATGCAATCTTTACCAACAATCGCTTAAATGGACATTGTCGTGTCTCTCCCATGTTTAATGCGCATTATGCGAGTGGTATTAGTGACATAATGCGCAGGCCATGGACGCTGCGCGCGCGCACGCAATCGCAATTATGTGGGTTTTTGCTTGAATTATGTTAGGTCTCTTTAGTCTATATAATAATAAAGTAACACGACTACAAGTTAAATATACTTTAGACAACCTTAACATAAATCAATTATACATCAGTTCATATCACAGGGTTCTGCCTTTCCCGTGCTGTAAGAAGGCTAGAGCACTGTTCAATTTTGTCCTAAAATTTTATTAAGTCTTGGGTATCCAAAATGTTGTTAATGGAATAATTGTTAATTAAATGTACCAAAAAAAAAGGTTAATATATGCACATCCTACTGCTGGTAGGTTTCTGTTGCTAGAAACGGTCTAGGTCGTTGCAGCACCTATTGCAGCCGACATACAGTAGTGTGCAAATATTTACTGTGTAATTACTGGGTTTTTTTTTGTTTTACTTGGGGTAATATGCCTCGCAGGGGCAAGACGTATTATGTCGGACTGACACCGACTAAAATCCCCACGATGTTCCGCCTCACCGCCTGATGGCAGGGTCACGGGAACGTTTTCGCTCTCAACCGCGACCCTGCCGGCGCTGGCCGCTTTCGGAGCCCCACCTCGTATTTCCTAGGGTAAAGGGATTTGATATATTTTTTAAGCTGTTAAGACTTAGGGCGATGAGCACAACGTGGTGCAGTGTAAATCATCCTAACTACCACCACGTTGTTATGGGCGGGCCTATCACGTACCATCAAGTTAACGTTCCGCTCGTCTCATCGCTTTGTAGAATAAAGAAAAAACGTAACTTCTTTGGCACAGCTGTTTAAACATTTTCTCTGGCCTGATTTCCTACCATCTGGGAGTTATTACAGGTGCCAGCACTCTGTGTACTCTCGCTTACATCACCAGCCACAGCCTCGTTGTCACTTATCGCCATGTGAAGTTGAAGTCATAACATAGATTTTCGACATTCGTTATCTTATCGAACGTCAAAACTCCTCCCATATGAAACCCCGGAATCGAACCAACGCTTTCGTGTTAGAAGACGACCAGATTGTCGTTGCGCCATAGAGGCAATTCTAATATAATGATATTTTTAAATCATAACACTGCAGTTTAACTATAGTCAACTTTTCTAATTCCTGCCTTCTAGTAGACTATTACAAACTTTAATACTATGTTGCTATTTTGAAGCCATCAACCATGAACACTTATTATTGTGTGTGTGTCAATATGCAAGCATGACGTGACTAACTGTCCGCGAGACGCACCTGCTTCCGGCCGCTCACGTCCGGCGCTTTGTGCGCGGGAACCGAACCCGCGACGTCGCGCTCCGCTGGC